>JALDNG010000041.1:6717500-7317500 GCA_024349245.1 Neodontobutis hainanensis
TTACTGGCAAAAGCATTATGTTCCAGAAGAAGACATATGCAGTTATTCAGCAGCAGCGTATGTCTTTAACGACAGCCTGATCAAGCTAAAGCCACCAAATATTTAAATACACTCCAAATGGGGACATTCAAAGCAAAAACACTTTTACATCCTTTCTGTGCCTATTTTTGTGTGTTTGGGGTCTCTACTGACGTTACAGTGTTTGCTCGCTATTATGTCAAGGGTTATTGTTTAAAACTTTTTTCAACATGAAAAACTTGCCACTGGGATCAGTGAATGACTGCTGTCCTCGGAGCTGAAGAGCGATAGATAGATGTGGAGGAGTCTCGTGCACCCAAAAGTGCAGTGTAAACATACTATAAGTAGGCTACAGAAAATGATTTGTCCCGACGCACATAACTCCTGCCCCAAAGTTTATCCACTGCTCCTCTCAGACCCGAGGAAAGCATGCTCCTGCCCCCTTCTGAGCATCCCAGCCCCAGTCTCTGTCTCAGTTTGGCTGGCCTGATGAGGTATCGATGTTGAAAAGGACTACTCCACTAATCCTCCTAGCAGGTTTCCCGTAAAGGCCCGAAAAATACAGCGGACATTTTATGTTTTTTATTTTTTAAGACAAAAATACTTTAGCCACAACAACACTACACGTACACTACAACATGGACTTATGTATCACTCACTACTCTGACAAATACACAGTATGCCTCCAAAAATGTATTGTGTCTAATGAATACACATTTAAATGCATTAAGTGTACTTACTACAGGCACAATGAACTGTTATTAATTAAAAAAGGTGAATTCTTTGTCTTTGTCTCTAAAACATCTCTTGGTCTACTTGTATCTACTTTTAATACAGAGAGAAAGGTTTTATTGTGTACTGTATGTGCTCACGGAAGAAAGGACAACCATAAACATTTCTGCTAGAGATAAGTGTGCCTTTGAAAAACCCTAAATACTGGGGATATGATAGTTTAAACTAGTTCACATTATTTTGTTCTCATTGCATGCAAGAGTTTTCTGTATATGTGTTGCACTTAACACAAATTTTGCATATTTTATTTAGTTTTTGTTTAAAGCTGCAGATGCAGTTTGTAGAACTTTGCAGATAGCCCTGAAAAGTTTGGAGATCAGAATTAGGTCAGTAAAAGTATAAAATGTGTCTAACATTTGCGTCTTTGAAAGGTTGTGAGATAGACCTTGGAGAATTGCTGCAGCAGACCGATGTGTCCTCACACAGATAGAGCATGATTTATTATTTACATGTGCTAATGTGTTTTCTGGACACCTCAGGAGGAACCACGCTGGTATTACGCTGCTCTGTGGCACTAAGTCAAATGCCACAAAGTCAAAACCTTGCAACTTTGCATTTTGTGACCTCAGCCCCATTTCTCAGTCTAAGTCTGGAGCAGGGACCTGAAATGCTGAAAACGTAAGTTATCCTCTTAAAAAAAAAAAGGTTTCGGTGACAACAGAATTGATCAGTTCTGATGTCAGGTTCATGAATTTGTCACGGTAAACTTTTGCTGACTTGGCACATGTCATTTATTTATAACGAGGCCTCATAACACTGCATTTCAGCATCAGAAAACGTTTGCCCTTGTGAGAGACTGCACTAACATTTTAAGTTTTCCATTCAGTATAAAATACAAACATGTCTCGTTACCTAGGAGTTAAAGCAGATTTATCTTGTTTTCAAGGACAGCCTATTTGAACTAAATCAATGTTTTCAATTGGAAAACATTGACGGTGGTGTGGTTCTTTATTATGGAGAAAAAGTTGTTAAAGCATGATAGTGGATTGTTGCTATTGTGAGATATTAGAGCATTTTTTTATACCTTCTGCGCCATTTAGACCTAGAGATACAATAAATATTAATGTTTATTCATTGTTACAATGTAATTTCTGTAGGATTCCAATAAAAAAAAATAATAATAATAATAAAAGAAATCTAAATATTCACAATTTTTTTTTTATTTTTTTTTTTACTAATCTAAAATAATGTACCTGTTGAAAGAAGAATGATCCATTTCTATTTTGTTATGTATGTATAAATGATAATCTAATAAAAAATTTAACTTGTGCACTTGAGGGCATACCCAGTGCTTAATGGTAGAATATTTTAGTTGAAAAGTAATGTGTGTAATAAAATAAAAATAAAAAAATAAAAACTGGCTTTGTAATCATACAAAAGCTACCACTGTTTGGGACACAGTTGGGATTAGAACCAAAATCACATTTTAGATAAAGAGCTACAATTTGTCAAACCAGATTTTTATCAAGTGATAATGGATGAATTAAATGGATAAATGAATGAATGGATGGCCGGGCTACAGTACATCCATTAAACCCATTAAAAACTAGACACAATTTTCATCTGATTCCTCAAAGTCAATTATATGATTCTTATGTTCTACCTGACTGCGTTAGCGTAATGAGGCTCAGACCCAACTGGGGGTTGGGTGGTCTGTGGTGACGTTCTGCTGTAGGACGCCTGTGGAAAGCCCTGAAATCATACACAGGAAGGGATTCATTAGAGAAGCCTGAGGCGCAGGACAGGACGACGGAGCACCTGTTGCTGTGATTCATGACACATGGGTGACCTCAGTGATTAGAACACACAAGTGGAAGAGGAAAAAAAAATATATATATTCAGTCATAAAAAACTGATCAGTCATTATGCTTTGGCAATATTAAATTATTCTGCCAGAACAGAAAGCCCGAGCTCATGCCCCACTAGCAGTTACAAGGCACTGGACTGGCCTGTGTCAGTGTTGGGGAGATGAAATGAAGCAAGGGCTGTGGAGGTTTGTATAGCAATAAGGCAATCATATAATGACTAACAGTTAAATAAGAGGTGGATAATATTTGCCTTTTTCAGTGGATATTACTTGACCCATTAAAATTGAACAAAACATCTCTCAAACAGCACTTTTAAACAAAAGAGCCTACAAAGAGAACTACACATTTCTTAAAACCACACAAAACAAGATGTTAATCTTGCAGACCAAGTATTGTACTGTATTGGTTTCAAACCAGGTCTTGACTAAAAATACTTTTTTATCTGTACAAACTGACTGAAATCTTTTTTAATAATGAATGAAACATCATTTTACTTTGTTTGTTGCAGAGACTCTGTCATTCTCCGAAGTCAAATCATGTCACATTGTGCATGACGGTGTATATCGACTTCAGTGTGTTTGTGTGTCCTCTGATGCCTGTCTGTGTTTTCCACCAGACTGGAGCCGCTGTTTAAAATGACTGACAAGTGACAAATCACTGACACTCCTGAAAACAGAAAGGGGATAAGCGCCAACGCTGAAAAGGCACACTATAAAGAGAAGTGGAAATGGTTATATAAAACTGCAAGTCAGATGGTCCAAAGACTAAAAGGAAGGAAATACTGCAGTCCTCGGAGAAGGTGTAATCTGGCAGGTGTACAGGAACAAGCAGATGTTCAAGTTCTTCTCGAGTGTTTTGTGTCCAACCTGTTTTCAACTCTCAAAACCTAGTGATGTTTGAATCAACCTAAAAGCATGAAAGGACGGAGAGGTGAAAATGGGATAAGAAAGTAATGGAATGTGGGAATAGAGTGCATAGAGCGTGGGTTCGAAAAAAAACAAAAAAAAAAGTGTCAAGTATATATAAAAGTAAAAGTGATGTTCTAGTGTACAAAATCCACCAACCTAACCTGACTGTGCCAGATTTAACGGCTCCACAGTAACATCTGGAAGGGCACCTGGTGAAAGGGCAGCTACTTTTAAATAATATCTGGTCGTTGATTCGATTTATCAGTTGCAGTTTTATCCAATCAGAGCAGTGCCATGTTGTTTTTGTCGTAACAGTTAAACAGTTACTACATCTTTAAACCTAAAAACCTGTCAGTGCTCCCATTTCACTGGACACAGCGAGCTGGTAAGGCCAGGGTTTGGACCACTAATACTTTTCTTTGGCAAAGGTAAAGATTGATTTTTGCGAGTTTGTAAACGCACTAGTCTCACAAGAATCCAGTTACGGCGCAAGGTTACCACCAACCATTTTTTAAAAAGAATAAGCTACATCAAGGTTGACAGCACAACAAAACCATTTCAAATTGTACTGTACATCATTTTGGGTAGGATAGTTACATGCATGTTGATAATTACTGGAAATATACAGAAGTAATAAAAATTCCAGAGGGTTGGAGGAAAGAGAAAGGGACAATGTGATTAGAAAGTCATAGATGGAGAGGGGGTAAAGGAGGGATGTGTTGAGGGAAAGGGAAAGGGAGCAAGTGAAATGTAAGGGACTGATCCCAGAGGAAATAAAAACCAGGAAAGAAACCCCAGCTATATTTAAGGCCTGGCTGCTACTCACTATTTTCCATTTCTTCTTCAGATAGTGAACACATGAAACAGAGTGGAGATAACTGCCTCATGGTAAGAAACAAGAACCACGAGCTGGACTGAGGGGACGGCAGTGTACACAGCTGCCGAATGGAAACAGCTTAGATCAAATACATACTAAATGATATAAAAGCACATGCTAAAGGTAAACTTTTACACCAACAAAAGATCGGGACGTTTATTATCAAATCTGAATTTAATTTATAATTTGTACGTGTGCTCTCTAAATTCTGATCCCATGTTTAGGTTACACTTTTAATTGTTCTCCTGTTCTTTCACTGGCATAATTCAATGACTTTGCACAGCAGCCAAGTATAAATGATGATGAAGGACAAAGCACATCAAATGCATGCATTCAAATCACATTACCATCACAGTATCACATTGTATTATAGTATTTAAACAATAGGAACTCGCTCTAGATGTGTCCTTGCATGATGTGTAAACACACAAACACCAACTCACAAAGCCTGGTAAATATAATTGTCTCTTCAGGGATTTACATGGATAGATGGAATGGATGGTGCACAGACTGAGTGAAAATGATTAGTTGTAAACATAGCAACATAACTAAATAGATGTTGACAGGCAGGAGAGCAACCTTTTATGTCAGAACAGACGCTCAGTGCTGGAACCACAAGCACAGACTCATTTTCAAAGAAGGCGCAATGAACTCACACTGGTGTTAGTTTGATTCTCAGCGTGTCACTGCACCTCATCAAAGCCTCGGTTAAGACTCTCAGAGTGTGGATTTCACACTGGGGTTTATTAAATGTTTTCATAATTGTAAATACAAACACTGACTTTAAAATAAGTGGCATTTGCGTTCTGTTAGCGACATCATCAAAAGAGACCCCGTCACAGCGACGACACGCAGTTTGTGTTTGTCAAACCATAAACAATAATGAGTGAGTACAGATACTATTACAGGTCTGTGCACCAGTTAGCCGAGAACTGGAGTAGGCTGTGGCCTTGGAGGTCTGGAGCCGCTGCTGCCCCTCAGTCCCACTGGAGCCACAGATAACTTTGTTCTGTCGTTTGAGCAGAGGCTTGGGGCTCTGGATTGGGAGAAGTGACTGTGGCCCGCCCGCTGTCCCCAGAGCAGTGGACAGGTGCTGAGGAGTCTCATTCATCAGCACCTGCTGCAGGTCGGCTACAGGACTTCAGAAGTCCCAGTGCTTAAACCCTCTCCTTACAGACACCGATCTTTTTTGCTCCGAAAGTATTCCCTCCTGTCCTGTCCTGAGCTGCTCCAGCCCTGGTCTCTGCGGTCCTAAACTTGCTGGTCTGTTGAGGTACCAATGTTTAAAAGGATCGCTCCAGCAGGGAACAGCTGCTCCAGACTCGTGGTGCTCTTCTCAACCACAGCTCACTCCAGGTCTCGGTGTAACCACAAGACTAACTGGAAGCTACATACCATAATAGAAAATTTCCAGTCGTATTTAATTTTTCCATTTTAGTTTATTAGCTTATATAAAATCAAATATGACAGATTTTTCATTTTCCAATGTTCATTTCCAAAACAAATCACAAAAATGGGGTCATTTCTGGATTTTCAATTTCCTTTTTTTCTGGTTGATAATTGGAAAACTGTTTTCCAATTATGGTTTTCTCACATCAAGACAAAAATGTGTTGGCTGCTACATACACGGACCATTACATCGGTAAAGCTGTCATTTTATGTTGAAATTTGTGAACTGTGAAGTTGATGTACAGTATTTGTGGGGGGCTACTTAAAGTTAGGTGAGGTCATAATTTGTGAATATGTTTTTGTATTTATATGTATATGTCTTGTCTTGTCTTGTCTGTGAGTTTCTATAGTTTGGGTTAAGTGGTCCCTGGTCTAAAAATATTTGAGAAAACAAAAATATGGAATAGGTGAATGTGAGAGTGAGACAGCCCAGCAGCTAACTGGCAGCTAACTGGGTGTACCCTGCCTCAGGCCCAAAGCTGCTGGGATAGGCATCAGTCACCTGTGACCCCTAATGGGACTAAGTGGAAGAAGACGAATGAATAAATTACAACTTGATGGAAATAGTTCAGATTGCTTTAAATGAAGTCCTTTGCCTGCTCACGTCTGTGAATGTGTCCTTGGAGACTTGTGCAGACCTGACGACTCACTGCAGCTTTCATCAACTTTTATAGCCTTAAGCTACAGAGCAAATCTAAATCTCGCTTTAAACAAAGCAAGAAGCACTTCTATGAACTCTGTTGTACTATTTAGGCATTATTGCATTATACACCGTTAAAGAATGGAATGTTTAATATTGTAAAGGTAGATAATGGACACACATTTTCATGGGACCATAACTGAATAAAGTAGATAATAAACTGAATACATCTTTATAGTAATCTTTCATAGACATTTGTAGAAATTTCAGCTGTATACAAGCTTTTTTCTCCCAGACTTGCATTCAATTTTGCTGATGATGTTTTTGGTGCTGTATTTTGGTGTGACTGCTGTTTAAATCCTATCCTCAGTTGGTCCGATGAACTGATCAAAAGCACAAACATTACAGACATGAGGAATGTGTGACACGTCGCGATGGTCGTTGGGGAGAGCGTCATGCAGCATCCTCATTAGGCCATCATCTGACATTCTTTATGTGATGAGCAGAGAGAATTGTGGGCAGGGGTTGTGAGAATCACACCATTACAAACAACTTTCAAAATGTCCTGAAGCAAAGACAAGGAATGTGTGAGCAGACAAACAAACAGACACATTAAAACACAAGCAGTATAAATGCAGGCAAGACAAAAGTTTAAAAAAGTATCAGTGAGATAAACAGGGACAAACAGGACATACATGAATCATTCTTTACTTGCATCATAGTTTGTGTTTGGAACAAGGTGTGCGCAAATTTCTTTTTCTTTATCAATCACTGATAAATGATACATGTTTTTGATTGCCTTGTGTTTCTACTTATAGTCTGTCTTATTGATAATTAAGTTTAAGCCGGTTTCTTTGCAATGTCTGCATGTGTTTATAACACAATTCAGCCTTCAATGGACCAACAAGACTGTTCTTAATGTGGGATGTTGTTGTGTGATGCATGTAAATCTTAAATACAGTTTTTTTCAGATGTTATTATTGCATTACAGTGTGTATTTTTATGACTTCATAATGTGAAATGTTACATGCTACTTTTCAGTTCACTGTCTGATGGACTTCAGTCAATCATGCCTATTTCAGCCAAGTTCCCATTTCAATCACTCAACCTTTGATGGAGACAAACAACTGCAAACAGAAACCTCAATGATTAATGTGTGTTTTTGCAACAAATAAGGCGAGGTCAGTGTAGGACAAGGAATACTTGTGATCTCACTGTTGCTCACTGTCAAAAAAAATGGCTTCAAAGCAAAGAGACTTGACCTGAAAATAGTCCTTTATACTCCTTTAGTGATTCTGTTGGCATGCATAGCGTTACCTGCCACACACCAGGAAGCACGGCTGTCCGAGTTAAACATGATCCAACAGCCTGAGGACAGATGGAAACACACCAGAGTCCTGCACATGCTGCTTCAGACAAATGACACTTTCTTATATAAAAAAATAAAACATTTATGTCTGTTTTACTGCATTGTAACCATATATTACTGGTACATTATGCAACTGGTTGAAAATGATTTTTATTTATTTTTTTTTGCACTAATTCTTCTGGAAAGCTATAACACTGCTGCTGGTAAATCAATACATTTATGGTTAAATTTCTCAGACATGGGCTAGTTCATGTCTGTCTGGCCAAGAAGAGCTCTTTGAAAATGAATACATTTTATCCTAATTCAGTTTAGTGTGACACCAAAGGCCCGCTATTAATAGAGATGCATTTTCTGGGTTCCATTGCAATCATTTCATTTTTATAAAAGTCAAAGAACTTTAAACGAGAGAGAAGACAAATATTTATTGTTGTGTCTTTTGATTTATTCATTCATTTTATACGACTTGTCCTTATCCGAGGGTCACAGAGTCTGAAGTGTCTACCCCGCAAAATCTTAAAACTGAAATTATTCCTGTGTCCGATTTCTGATAAAGGATTACATTTATGGGTTACATTTTTATCTTAATTCAGCAACACATCCAAGTTTTGTCAGCCTGAGTTATGATTGTTACCTGAATAGAAACACAACTTTAGCTGCACCTGTGTGTCACTGTTTACGTAGCAGATGATACTCTTTTGAACCCAGGACAGTGGAAACACACAGCTTTAGGGGTTACTTGTGCCGAACAGAGGGAGGACTCGGATAAAAAATGTAATACGTGTCTGGTGTTAACGTTTCCTAATTACAGAAGGGGACATTGTTGAAGAGCTGTTAAAATACTGACACACAAACTAGTTCCTTAACACAAGTTTGATGAGGAAGGGGAAATTTATTTTCCCCAAATGAATAACTTCTTTTGTTTCAGTGTATGTGTCCTTTTGGCAAGTCTTTCTGTGTGTAAATATTTATCCCAGGTCTTTGTAACACGTAGTTCAACTCCCTTTCCCTCGCAGCACTGCTGTTTATGTGACACATGCTGATGAAGCTGCTTTTGTTTCAGGAAAGCTCTGATCTGCAGTTTATAAATTGAGCTGTTCTGTTTCCTTTGACAATATTTTGACACTGAAATGAGTGACATATATAAATGGTGGTTTAATACTTGATAAAAAGCAGGGTGCACAGTGGCAGATTGGTTAGCACTCCTGGCTCACAGCAAGAAAGCTGTCTGAAAGGGTCTGACCCTGGTCTCCCTGAAGTCTGCATGTTCGCTCGCTGCTATTGTGTGTTCTGGCTTTCTCCCAACATCCAGAGACATGCATGTGTGAGTGAATAATGTATCCAGGATCTGACTCTCAACTCATGACCATCGGTGAGAGAAGGAACGTAGATCAACTGGTACATCGAGAGCTTTGCCTTGCAGCTCAGCTCCTTCTTCACCACGACAGACCGGTGCATCAACCGCAGAAGCTGCTCCTGTCAGTCTCCCGCTCCTTCATTCCTTCACTCATAAACAAGTATGTATGAGTACTGTCGCGCTTTATTTTAGTTTGGCTGAAAAATAATCATGTTTTTGTTTCCCTTTGGTTGTTATTTTCATTAGTTAGCTGGAGCTTTAGTTGTGCAACGGTTTAATTGTCCCACATTCTGTTTTTTTTTTTTTTTTTAATGATCCAAATTTGTTTACTCTTTGGTTAAAATGAACCATGATAGAAGATATATGTAATACTAAATGGAAAAGGGAAGACAGTAAATGAATTGCTTTAAATTGTAGTGCTCTTAATTTAACAGACATTGCAGTCAAAATTGGGAAATGTCCATTTTTTTATTATTATTCTTTTCATTGTCAACAAGGAGGGGAGCCAAACTAAGTGTACTCCCCAGTCAACTTCATTTAAAACTGGTAAAGTAAGTGTGGTGTGGGATGATTCAATGGCAAACATTTTCTCAAACATATAAGACACTCTGTATCATCAGCTATTTCCAGTTTGATTTGAAGTATGCATCTCACATTGCTTTTCTCAAGGATTGCTTCCACATAATTTAATATCTCAGAATTATCAAAGAATGAACTGCAGAAATCTAATAAAACATTGGAGTTTATAGAAAAGCCGTGAAACAAGCTCCTAACAAAACCATGATGTCTGTATATCTTTACAGAGATGACAGGAAATGGGTCACGTAAATATGCAAGACATATATAAGTTTATCTTTGTAAAACTTGTATTCTGTAGCAAACTGAACTGCACTGAACTCCCTGGGAGTAACAGCTTTAAAAAAATGTGTATAGGGGTGATATGACAATATATTCTACAGCATATTCCTCATATAACCTCCTACAAACTTGTAAAGAGTCACTTTCACTATCTCATTTGCATTTGCTCCTTTATTTCCTGTAATCGCTGTTTTGACAATCTCACAAAAGGCAGTGTTTACTAGGAGCCACACTGATCATTATTTTCTACAAACAACACAAATTTCTCAAGAGCTTATTTGTAAAAACTGGTTTGCTCTTTGAGACTCACACCATAAAGTCCTGCATGACCTCTATGATCCTAATGCAATTCCCAGCCCTTCTCTCCCTGTGCGATGTCCTCACGACTTAATAGAAAAGGCAATTGAATGTGCTGATTAGTCTTGTAATGTGTCTGGGTTGATTGATTAAAGCCTAGCTGAGAACAAATGGCTCTGATGACAAAACTTTTTTATGTCACAAAACACAATTTGTCCTTGACCTGCACGACCTGAGACTGACATCGATTGAGAGGGGCACGGAAATGAGCAGAACAGCACAAGATTAAACAAAATAAATAGAAAGAAATTCTTCAAATTAGATTTCTTCATCTCAAACAAATTGATAACCTCTTTGACAGTTTGATTTGAAAATTCTCAAAATGATTTACATCTGAAAATTATAAAATGTAAATCGAGCGATAATATTTTAACTTTTTTCAATCACAGGAGTAAAAATCATTTGCTCAAAAAGCATAATGGTCCTGGCAGGAGGCCATCTGTTCATCCAGTTGTTTCACTGATTTAGCAGTTATCAGTTTGACTTGGGTCGCCGTTAGCAGCTGGCGTCTGATCCCCCCAGCAGCACGGATAAAGAGGATGATGACTCAGTGGAAACAGGTTTCTGTAAAGAGATCTGTGTACATGTCAGTGACAGTCTGTACTGAGTAAATGAGTTTCTGGTTCAAACAACACGAGCAGGTCGGGCAGGTGGCAGCGGTGTGGGAATGCACAATGTGGAAGTAGTTGATCCTAACACTATGTGATGTGTAATGATGAGGATAGACCAGGGGTGGCAAACTCAAGGCCCAGGGGCCAAATGTGGCCCTGTGCAATGTTTTATATGGCCTTCCAATACATTTAGGTGATAATTTAAAACTAGGTTTTCAATGGATTTTAACAGGTTTTAGATAGATTGGAATTAGATTTATTTTATTTGTTCATAAACTCTTATTGGTTATGTCAATTTTTGTCAAAAAGTTATATTTTGAAAAGAGAACTTTGCACATATTTTTCTAGGGACAGTTGCGTGGGAGAGTACGTGTGTGGCCCAAAAAACATCAAACAAAAACGTCCTGATGAAGCCCTAGAGCCTGAAACGAAATATTGTCACTGTCACTGTTTGCAAGAGTGTGCAGGAGTCTTTTTAGCTAAAAAAAATAAAAAATAAATATTTGAATAAAGTTCAAATCCATCTAAAACCTGTTCAAATCTAGCTGAAAATAGTTTCTATAAAAGGCTCAAATTAACATTTACATTTTTTTGTAAGACTTAAATATAAATAATAATAATAATAATAATAAAAAACATTTAAAATTTAGGTGTCACAGTCTTTGGCCCTGAAAGGATTGTGACTCTCATTTTACAAATTTTGTAAATTTTATTTAATTACTGTAAATTTTGTACAAATTTACAGTAATCCATGCAATTTTGTTAAACATTCTGTAGGATATGGCAATAACCAACTGTATTTTTTCTGTGTAATATAAAAAAAAAAACAATTGGTTGAATAAGATGCTACAGAACTCATGCTTTCTGAAAAAAACAAAAAAAAAAACAACAACACTCAATCTTTACCACCCACTGAGAACCATGCAGTCTTTTTGAAGATAATTACACTGATTGCTCAGTGAAGTGCATTTTGTCAAATGTTATTCACATCAAACAGTTCAGACTGGTTATATCCTTTTCAACTTTGTGTCTGCATGGCGAATGTTCATTAAGTTGCCTAAACTAAAAATGCATCTCTGTACTATTTTGTCTGTTCTGCTCTCCCCCTTATCCCCTGATTTTGTCTCTCAAATGAGAACGAAGGAGAAGCCCTCACACTTAAAAACCTGTCCGTGTATATTTCAATTCTGCGGCTCTCCTCTTCCAAATCCAAGGAAATGCATAGTTTGCCTTTGCACGTGTTATGTAATCAAAATCAAATAGTGTGTTTTGTGCCAACCAAGCACAGTTACCCCAGTGAATTAACATAAATACATTCCAAACAGGACGGAGGCAGGGAATGGATTTCTTGAGGGGAATTGGGTGTCATGAATATTGACTTGGGCTAGGCTCCTTGATGTCCCTGGTGGAACTCCGCCCAGTGTTTGTGTTCTTCCACGAATGGTTTATAGACTTGTGCTTACTGACATCTAGTGGTCAATGGCATTTTAAAGGTATCACTTGGATTGAGGAAGGATTTATGAGTAGATTGATCCATGAATCCTTCTTCAATCCCCAGCATAAGGTAATTGACTTTTGGTAAAGTACATCAATTGACTGTTTAAACAAGTATAGGGTAGATGTTATTACTGTAACAAATAATGCATAAACGTTATACTCTAACAAGGTAACAAGCTCATTATAAAATAGTCTGAAATAATATGGATTTCACTTGAATGATTTATTTATTGCGGTTTTCTTTGCTAATTTGCTAATGGCAATACAGTTTACACAATGAGTTCTATTTTGTTCAACTTTATGCAACAAAATTACATACAATAAATGAGGATGAGGAACTGAACTGAAGTGACTTTGTAGAGTGTGTTTAGATGTGTGAAGTGGAAAACAAGATATTAATGACTTATTAGGACCACCCATTAGTCTTTACAATATAAACCTGACTGATGATGTTCTTGTTGTTTCTAAATGCATCAGAATCAAGAAATACCGAGACTTGAAAAAACTTAAGTCAGTCAGCATCTTTTCTGGATCAGGACTTTGTCTGCACTGCTGCAAACCTGTAACTGTATCATTTATTTCCTTACATTATCATAAGTCGAGAGAGAGATTTAATGAGGCATGCATTATATTAGCATGCCCTGTAATTCCAACAAACCTACAAGCAATAAAAATGTTGTTTATTTTAATGTATTTTTAAGACATTTAGAGTTATAGTTTTATCCAGAATTTTTCTTAACCCTAATTTGAGTAATCTCTGCATCTGTACTACAAGTACCCTTGTAGACCCACATGTGTAGTAAAAAATATTTAATGAAAAAACTCCAGATGGCAGAACATTACTGATGTTGATAACAACCTATCAACAGTTTTGTGGTAAATAAATGTATTTGAACTTATTCAATTTCATCTAATCTTTGTTATTCTTTTACCTTTGCCTTATTGCTAAAGTGATCATTCTTTGATTTCATTATTTTATGTACTTTTATATTTGCACTGCCTGTGCAGCAGCCCACGAGGAAATTTGAAGAACACAGTTGTTACAGGAGCAGATAAGGCTGAACTAAACTGTTTCAACCACTAGAGGGCGATCGCTGCATGTACTGTAATTACTCTAACCTGACACTTTTCCCATGGTTCATTCATGCTATCGCTGAAAAGTAGTAAGCTATTAATCTTAGCATTTGTTAACTTTATTTAAACAGGTATTTACATCTACATTTTTATAATGGGAATATATATATATATATATATTTCCTACACAACTGACCCTGGGTTGTTCATTTGCTCTGCTGTGTTCTCTGTAATTGATTGTAAATGCTGTGAAATTAATCCCTGTTTGTCTAAACACTGCACCAAAATAAGACATGACACATATTCCACACAGAGCACAAACTGCTTCGGTGCCGTGATTCTCTCTGGACTGGGTTAATTAATAAATCTAATTAGATACTTTATGGTAAAAGCAGGTCATTGCTCTTCTGAAAAACTCACGTGGACATTGATAGCTGTGTGCTATTGTTCTCAAGAGATAAGCTCCTATGCTATGTGGTATCCTATAGTCATTATGATTTAATTATTTTAAAATCTCTAAAGGACACTCTATTAATAAAACATATGATGAAAGCCAAATGGACTTTGCATTAAATCCAGCACAAAAAAATGACCTTTGTCTGTCTTTCTCCTCTTCCATTGTGACCTCTTTCAAAATAATTGAGTAAGAGTCTTCCTTCAGCTGTTAAGTGCATCGACTCTCCACTCTGGGTTAAAACATTTGAAGAGTAGAGCCCTTAATGCACAAGAGGTTGTTCACACAGAAAGTGATTGGACTTTTTTATTTTTTCTTTCCCATTATTCAGATGTGGCCTTTTCATTGTCCTATAACTCATGGGTTTGAATAACTGCCATCAGAGTATTCTGGTCTGATTTAAGGTTTCATATTCACTACAGTTTAATTCACTTTTATTCTTACAAAATGACCCTAAGTCACGTAAGCACTTTTTTAGAACAAGTAGAACAAAAATTGTGATTTATAAAACATACAGTAAATCATGCAGACTCATTGGACAGAAATGTATGAAAAATAGATACTGCAAAGTGGCAGAAAATAATGCTCAGCTTTGCCCTTTCTGCATGTTTTGATGTGACAAAAGTTTACATTAGAATATTAGTCATTAAAACAACAGATAGTGTTAATTATTCTGAACAGATGGAAGCATCTGTGTGTGATGCTGTCCATATGTTTATAGTTAAAAAGCTCAAAAAACGGCCCATCTAGATGATTGACATATGAGCCAGTCACTTTTACTTCGGTTGTGATTTGCAAATTGCCCCATTAAGGTTTTCTACAGTGGCCCAGAGATCTCAACGAAATAGAAAAGCCAAAAGACACTTTACAAAAAGAAAATTGCCAAACGCAAAAACAAGTAAATTTACAAAAGCATTTTTCAAGTGTGTGCATGTAGCCTATTCAATACATATAAGACTCACCGACAACATCTCCATCAGCTGTAATCCACCCATAGACTTTAGTATTCTAATCTGCTGAGCTCTCTGGGCCACTGTAGTTTTCACATAGAAACAAATATGTATTGGGAGAAAGTTGGTTCAGCTCTTTCTGTTCCAAGGTTTTAAAAAACTATTCCACCGGATGTGGAAAGTGGGCCTTAATCAAGTGCCTGGAGACATTGGATATGGGGCTGAAACATGGGTGACCTCTGGAGACTGAAGTACATGATAAATGAAGAAAACCTCTAATAAAATCTACCTATTAATATACCTCTGATAAGATATACGCTCCTACCTGTTCGCTGGTGATGATCCTGAGGGGTTCGGAGATAATTATGCCTTTACTGATGGACAAAGTGAACAGTGTTGATGAACGGAAGGGAACAGAGGCACAGAAAGAGAAATCCAAGCCTTTGGGTATGTGGACAGTAATGACTACTGTGGTCACTCAGAGCCACACACAGCCTAATAATATATTCTACCTGGAAATGAATGCACTAATCAGACCATGGGCTCATCACCGGCTGATGAGCCCGTCACTCTGAACTCTTTATGGAGGTGACCCAGAAAGACTGATATCGTTACAGAACACCATTAACAGTTGAACAAAGTTTTCTTTACTGAAGTTAAACTGGAGTCTTGTTAGGCCCCGCAGGTCCTTCAGAAGAGTGGCAAACAGGGCTGTTTACTTTTAGATCGCACACTCAGTTGACTTAAAACAATATTTTTGGGGCTTTTGTCTTTATGTGATAGTAGACAGTATGTTGACATGAAACGGGGTGAGAGAGAGGAATGACATTGGGCAAATGACTCAAACCTGAGTCTCCCGCATATTCAGCATCCGCTCCCCCAACGATATTCTGTCGGAGAAATAACATGCTGACATTTGACTCTGAAGAAAGCAGCATGTAACATTATTGTTTTGCAGTATATCTACAAAAAATCTCTTTCCCGTTATTTATTATATCCTCGTTTTTAGTCTGAAAACTAATTTAATAATACCTTGATCTTTATGGTGGCCCTTCTGTACATGTGACCTGTTGCCATGACAACAACAACACACAGTCACACCTTCAGTCATCATTACCCAAGCCTTCGCTGTTGCTCAGAAAAGCCCCCGAGGTTCAAAGGAATGGTGCCATCATGTCCAGACACAAAAGTCCAAAGATGAAACAAATCATTGATTTTTCACACATGGGATTTGATCAGGATAGAAATACACAAGGGGAAATGCAAAAGAAATCATAGTTTTTGAAGATTAAACGTGTAGGTTAATACAAATAAGATATATGACTGTATGATTAAATAGGACAGCCAAAATCAAATCAAATTCACATTTTTGTATTATTAAAAAAAGAAGCATTATTGTAATATTTAATACAATACAGTTAAAACAAATGAGCGTGCTCACAAGCTGGAGTAAGGCGTGAAAATGTAGTCTGAAAAGTTTTTTACACAGCACCTTTAAAACCAACGCTGAAAGAACACCTCAACAAAACCTCACCAAATCAACCACTTGAAATGAGACTCGTGTGATCGTATACTAATCTTTAATAGCAATCATGCAATCATAATTAAAAATCTTGACGTGTTAAAATGAGCATGAGACTTATCTTAACTCCATTTCAGGAAAAGTAACTTGTAGTAATTATATGTGTGACCTTCCATTAAAGTCTAAAAAAGGAACACAAACAGCCAACAACTGCTACATTGTGAAGGAGCATCTGCTGCGTGGAGTAAAAGGCCTATTTAATGAGCATTGATCTGTGTCCAGAAGCAATTAACATGTTCCCAGCGAGAGACGGGGAGCTCTGACAAAGGCAGGGATACAGATCGCTCCACGAACAGTTGCCAAGCCCACAGAAGGAGACAAGGCTCACCTGAGACTCAGGATGGCACGCTGCGGAGCAAATTCCCGCTTTACTCTGATGACGGGAAATGAAACAGGAAGTTGGGACAAAAAGCAGATACAGAGGCAGAACAGAAAGACAAAGGGAGGAGAAGACGTCCCAGATGGTGGGGCATACGGTGAGATGTGTAGAGCACAAAGCTGGCATGCTGATGTGAGCTGGGAGGGAAAGAAAAGACAGGGATGGAGTGTAACTGTGTGTGGACATCTTTGATCCATCCTTCAAGAGTTATCACTTCATTTCCCCCACTCTTTAACAAGAATGAGAATTAAACAAAATAATGGATAATTTTAGCTTAATGCTGTACTATATCTTGTAAAATTTCATTGTAATATGACATATTTTTTATGAATTTAGACGTCTTGTTTGGGCATTGTTTCTCTAAACCTGTAGAGGGCAATGACAAACTGAATTTCTTGCATTATTTAAAGCTACATCTTATTTACAAATAAGATTTTTACACCTTTATCTACATTTGTACCTGCTAAAACACAGGACTAATCAACTAGTTTTGTTTTCTTCAAATATAACAATATTACTTTCAAAACTGCAAAGTAGCCTAGAAGATATTTGGGTGCTACGTAGTTTGGGTAAAAGGAATAGTTTACTCAGATTATTCTTTACGGGTGTGGTATGGAGGTGAATTTTTTTATTATTTCACACATTTGGCCCTCCAGAACAATGTCTGGGGACTTTATTCTGACTTCATCTGAAGGGGCTGCATGTGTGAACGCAAAGCACCAAGTATCCTGCTGGTGACCTAGTATAACCTCTAATGTTCTCAGACCCTCTGGAAGAGTGCCGAGAGGGGCTGTGTTGAGGTGTTTGTTGGTGACATGGATATTGTGGGACTGCCGCTGTAACTTAGGCTTGCTCTGTGCAGATTATGTTTAACCTTGTTGGATGTGCACATGTTCAAATGCATTTTCTTTTGATTTTAGTGAATTAGCCTCGTCACTGCAGCAAACCTGTGTTTTGTCATTTGTAAACGGTAACACTTTAGAGTAGGGGACACATTTTAGTACATGGATTAAGGTTAAGGATGGGGGTTTTCGGTTAGGGTTAGGATGATATGATAAAAACATGAAAATTCTCAGTGATTTATGAGATTTGAATGCATAAATTATTGCATGAATTCATAATAAAATGTGCCTCCTACTGTGGCAAACTGGCAAAATGGATTCTCAACATTCTGCCCCCTCAAGCTGGAACACTTTACAACAAGTCTTAAAACTCAAGGACCTTAAAAATCTGGAGTCAGAAACATTAACTTTCCGCTGTTATTGAGTGATGTTTGTGACTGAAATCTTCCACTGCACGAAGACATGCATGTATATTATATTTCAATTGGCGACTCTAAAGTATCCCCAGTGAATGAATGTGAGAGTAAATGGTTGTCTGTCACTGTCTAAGTCTGGCCAAAAATTTGCTGGGATAGGCTCCAGTTACCCGCGACCCCTAATGGGACCAAGCAGAAGAAAGTGAATGAAAGTCAGATAATTACACTGTCCAGTACAAGTACATATCAAGTACATATCCTTAGTATTCCTTTCCAACATGACTATAACTGTGCTTTATTAGACTATACTGTTTATTGTTTTTCTCCAATGTGTGCATTTCTTAATGTGGAACCTGTCTGGTGTCCAAATGCTCACTTTATTGATAAAATATAGCAGAGTTGAGATAAAGGTCAAGTGGCATCACAGAGGGCAGGAAATGGTCTGACTGGAGTCAATTATTGATTAACCTAGTGTATGGGCACAGACAATGCACGCCATTTGAGGACACACCTCTGTTACATGCAAACAAAAGACAATAATTTAGTCTTGTGTTTTGTGTCCGTATGGATTATAAATCTTTATAAACGTGAGGTCTTAATTTGATAACAGACAGAGGGCTATGCAAATGACAAGTGTATTCGTTGTAAGAGATTATAGTGTTCATAAGAAGACTGTCAGTGTTCAGTCTTTCTTTTCTGGAAGGAAATGCTGAATATGTCAATTTGTGCAATTCTGTCTTGAAATTCCCAAGTACTGTCCTTGAGTCTAATGTGCTATAGCATAAATGCTCCAGAGAGTATGAGCAGCCATGCTTGTTTACTTATGAATAGGTAATATTTGTTGATTAACACAGATGGCTCCACAGCTGCTTGAATGAGTATCACAGGTCTCACTCTCATGTGGCGTAAAAAAATGAATTAATTGTAGAAGCTGAACTAAGACGATAAAAGAAAGGTGTAAGTAACCACATGTATAGTGCATATGAATCTGTTGCAGAGTTTTTTGTAGATTTTATGCAGACAGTAATATTTCCTACACTTTGCCAAATGTGAGCAGCTGCGCGCATCACAGAAACCTTGCAAGAACAGAAGGAATGGCGAAGAAGATCAGTATTTAGACAGACATGTTAGGCAGGGGGCTTGTGGCTGTGTTTGTATGTTTGTGTTAAATTCATGAGACATCTGGCATCCCTGAACCTGGTGTCCTCTGTCCCAGCACACACACACACACACACACACACACACACACGCTCCGAAGGCTGAATAATGAGGTGTCATGTCTCTCTCTCACCCTGGGACCCCTGTTCATGCCCCATCCATTCACGTCATCTTCCAAATTCATCTCCCACACTGTAAGTCTCCCTCTCACACAGGAGGAAGGTCAGGTCATGGTGCGGAGAGATGCGTCTTATTGAAAATAATTACAGCTGAGGATTGCTGATCCCTGGCCTCTTCAGTATAACATGCTCCTATTGGTCTGGCCGACTGGTGTGTGGCCTACCAGCTGCCCTGTTTGTCTCGTGTGGTAAAGACCATTATTATGATTAATGAAGATATTATTTATCTAGGCAATCATTTGACAGCTGAGCAGGCTCTGGCTGCTCACTATAATGGCTGCCTTTGTTACTTCTTTCATAAATTATCTCGTTTGCATCTGTATGGCATTCCTGTGTCAGATTTAACAATGGCTGAAATATGAATTATTTTGAAAGCATTTTTACAACAGCTAGTAATCTGTGTTTTACACAGCATGCAACAGTGCAACAGTATTAGTACTGCAATAAATTTAAACCCACAATCCTAAAGTGCGCTGGATCTGGCCTTACGCATTTTTGATTTTCTGATCACAAGTGGTCAGCTTTAATGGTTCTGTTCAGAGATGGAACCAGACCTCACGTCCTCTGTCTATACTGTGTTAAAGCAGCACATTTCTGACTCTTTACATTGTTACCTTACAGTTTAAACACAATGATCTCATGTCACCACAGCAGGTATTTTTATGCTAATTAGAGCTTGTAGAATAAATATTAGCAACAAAACGAATGGTGTCTAAAGTTAATTCAAAGCCAGTTCTGACATTCAGTCACTGATGAACATTAAAGGAAAGAAAGGCGCCAGCCAGGGACGGGTTTCTTGACAAACATTCACCTGGAAACCTTGAACATAACACCTGTAATGGCTAAGAAATGTGTAAAAGTTGCATTTGACAATAATGCAGTGATCAGGTAAATAGAGCACCAAACACATTTATTGTGTTACATCATAATAAGGATTTGAACAAAGCTGTATGGTAGAAATTGTTAATACAGTGTGGCACAGTGCCTACTTCAACACTTAATGAGTGTTTTGGCTGTCAGAACATTTAGCTATTGATCTACAGTATTTACATCATTAAATGGAATAAACTGTCATTTAAGCTGATCCACAAAAGTACTTTCAATAGCTTCCCACAGTCAGCGCTGTTTAAATATTCAAGCTTTTCAGCGTCAACAATTCACAAAGGAAGCACAAAAAGCTAATCAAAACTACAAAACGTCAATAAAAAATATCACTTAAAAAGTTGGAAAGTTTTTATTTTATTTTATTTTTTTTTGAGGGGAACATGTTGGTGCATACGTTGTATAATATTGATGGCTCTTTTGTTTTGTTTTTGTCTTTTGCTTTTAGAGCCATCAGTAACAGAGTGGTGCAGAGTTAACACGACTAAGGCATTAATTACTTACCAGCACTTTTGAGATAATCTTTTACTGCATTAGCTGCATTGTGTCTGTCTGTAGGCAACTTTACAAAACTGCTGAGAGAGACAAATCTCAACATTGTATTTCTGTGTATGACCACATATACAGTTATATTTGTATTGAGGACCTAACAAGACTAGAATAAGCAAATAGACTGGTGTAATATAACTAATTCATATGTTCCCATCCATTTGTTTGGTGGTTATTCATGTTCTGGGGAACAGAGAAAATACAAAGATATACAGGAAATTAAATGGCAATGAGTAGGTGGGTGTGAGAGTGAGACACAGATAATTTATTCAGACTGTAAACAGATTAATTCACAGTGACTGTTAGATAACATATCTACCGTTCAGGTGCAAAGAAAGTACAAAACACTATCATGCACCATCTCTTTCCCAAAGCATTCTATACAAATCTCGAATCAGTCGTCCATCTTGTGCCCTGCCACAACTGAAGACACCAAAAACTTGAAAGTTGTACTAAGAAGGTAATTGTGTTAAAAAGCAAACTCAAAATATAGGAGTTTTCACTGTATTTTCTCACTTCTGTTCCATGTCCAGAAGCCAAGGCCAGAGATGTGTTACCATTAAGTTATATCAGTTTAAAAATTGTATATTTCTCAAATGAAAGAAATTCTTATTTTTTTCCACAAATGTTCAAATATACTTACTGTTGGTAATCTTCTGTGGAACAAGAAACACTACAGACTACATTATGACACTACGCAAGGGCCCGAATAGTCACATAAGTAGGTGGATTTGTATTGTGTGACTAACAAGTTGCATCATCACAGGAGTAGTTGAGTAACGGCTCATCCAGGGTCAGTATGGGACAAGATGATATTTAAGAAACTTCATCCACTTCATGGAAAGAGAACTTTACGTGGCCATTCTCAAACATAAGGGGGTCCGTGTGCTTGCATTTTAAAACACAAAGTCCTCCTCTATAGATATGTGTTTGCATTCCTATTTGTTAAATGTGGTTCCTTCAGTGCCTTCGTCTACCCCTCATGCCAATACATCCCTGTGAAATCATGCATTCACGCAGCAGCCTGCAGATCTTCAGTGTGTGCTTAGTTGTGTGTCTTGGTATGTGTGCACCCGCTCCAGTTTTTCCCAGCCCTCTTGGCCCGCTCGGCTCTCGTGCTGAGGTATCCTTGTTCTCTGTATTGTGATGTTTTTATCTGTGGGTGATTGCTACAGTTCCCCTCAGCCAAAACACACAGCTCTCTGAAGGCACACACAGTGCCAGCTTTAGCTGCCCTCTGAGGAGTATCCGTCAATAAAATATGAGCACTGACATACACACAGGCCAACAAACACTCCCGCTAAACCACACATTCTCACACACGGGGGCCTGCCTGAGCTTGTGCATTTACACTGCTGTGAACACCAACACTAAGTGGAAGTTTGCACGCAAACATGGCGGCCGTGGGAGTTACCTCAGGGCAACTGCTTTGTCATCCAACAAATCAAATGCTCCTCAGTCCATCACTGCTCAATCTGAGTTAATGGTGGAGCATGTTTCATTAATGACTCTACCTTACCGTTTGTCCTTTCACGTCCTGGACCATCGTATCTCTCCTATGTCCTCCCCACGAAGAAGAGGAAGTGTGACAAAGACTGACGTATGTAAGGGAGAGAGACTGAGTGGTGCCCGCCTGGGAATGCATTTGTGCTGGGCTTAGCGTGGGAACTGTTGGCACAGCATGCCTTGTTTGTTGATGCATCAGCTGACAGCAACAAACTTCATGTGATGGGTCTCTGGGCTGAAAGGGTTTAAGTGGGCATCACTGTAGAGCAGAGGATCAGAGCGATGAGAAGGAAAACACATCACTCCACCACAAACACAGCTCGTGAACAGTGGAGGTCCTCAGGCTGATACAGTAGCTGCTCAACTGCCAAGACATTACAGATAATAAGGATAACAGTGTGTTATCGTCTGTGCCCTAAAATGATTTATGCATGGGAACATTGGTTTTCTGATATTTCCTCACTATCAAGATCTAACATACATAATATAAGCAGCCATGTACTATATGAAACAAATGTAATTTAACACTGTACAGTTAAGCATGTACACATGTGAGTAAAATAGTCAAAGCTGATGGAAAACAATAAGGAAGTAATATTTTGCTGTTGGTTCTAAAGGGCAGAGCTGAGTGGAGGATTGACGGATCCACCAACAGCACCTGCTAAAGGTAACACACACAAGTGTCACACACATATTATGGCCATTCACAGGTATAAAGAATAACACTCATTGAATACTTACCATAGCACAATCATTCAGCAGGACAGGGCATGAGAAAGTGGATGTTCTGTTTGTGAATTGATCGGTTTTTCAGAGCATGTCAAGGAGATGGGTATTTTACTTGTACTTCAGTTTATGGAAGCCTCTGGATAGTGTATCCTTTAAGAATATCTCAAATGTATTTGTATATGCATTAGGAGGGACGTTGGACATAAGGATAAACAGCACTTTAGAATCTACATGTGTTGAACGAATATAATCCCTTTATAATAAAGTTGTGTGTATGTAACTGGATCCTGCTGTAATGTTTGTTATAGAATCTACATGTGATGAATGAGTATAGTCATTTTCAGGGAAAGGTTGTGTGAATGTAGGCTACTTGAAGCTGCTATAATGTAATCTTTTGTGCAATGTCTTTTTCTTCTTCCTTTTTCCTTTGATGGGACTGCAGATGGATATGGTCTTTGTAAGCTAGAATCTGGTATAAACATCTCTATTCTTACGAGCTTTATGTATTTTTGTTCACTGTTCCGATAAATAAATAAAATGAAATGAAGCTGACACCGTTGTGGCCTGTTCTGTCAGTAGTTAGTCAAAAAGTCGACAACAAAGTCTACTCTTTACAACACCTTTAGAGGTATATAGCAGTCCAGGCCTTATTGCTTAACTGCTTTGACAGTCAATGGTAAAATAAAATTTTAATTACACTATTTGGTCTTGCCTTTGATTTCATTGCATTTTTCCATTTGTACCAACCATACATTTGTCTTAAATCAGAAATGTTTATGCTTCTCTTTTGACGCATCACATCTACACCTTATTTAACAATGTTCTCTATTACTTATAAATTTTTCATCTTACAATTAGTGTGACACGGCATTTTGAACAAAAGTTCTGTATTAGGCAAATTGGCTTACTCTCCTGCTTTTTAGTCGAGCTGTCATAAAAAAAACAATACAACCTCAGAAAATCCCTTCTGCCACGACTGCACGGCTCCCAAACAGATGCACCACTCACGTGGGGTTTGCTTTTTGATTGACAGTTGTCCATCGTGTTGACTTGTCCGTTACTCATGTGGCTCCCGTAACCACAGCCACGGCATGCCCCCCCCCCAAGCAAAGCCGCGAAAGTAAACGGGTAAACAGGAGGAACTGAGCAGAAATGTTAATATTTGGAAAGAGAGCATGGAAAATATTGCTAAAAATGGAGATGCTGCTAAAACTGGGAAAGAGAATTTTCATGGGTAAAACAAGTTCAGAGAGTTTGTCAGTCTGTTTTTTGTGAGCAATGCCACATGATCAGTAAAAATCATAAAAAAGACCAGTGTCACCAGTGTCAAATATTCGTCCAGGTCCATGAGAGAACTTCTACAGTGAAGCAAATTTTCACATTGTGACAAGGTAACTGCTGTTGAATTAGCAGTCGTGTACCACACTGTGCAGCATTCTCATTCATAAAGAAGTGCAGACTGTGGGCTTAAACTTGCACCAGTAATTTTTCTGGACTCGGAGATCACAAAAAGACTATTGTGTGGCCATATCAAAGCAGCAGCTATAGTGACAGACAGGCTTACACCTGCCTCGGTGGAAACCCGTCTTAAAGAATTAAAGGCACTCATATTTCTCCGTTGCCCCTGATGCTTCAAACCAATGGGAGAATAAAACTTTCCCTCTATCTGTGAGGTATTGAATGCTAGAATTGGGGATAAAAAAACAAAATCATTGATTTTTATCAAGACAGTAACAAATACGCAGCTAATATTTATAAACAGATAATGTTTATCAGTCATCAAGGTCATCTTGAAGGAAACAGAATACAAATAAGCTTTATTAATATGGCCTCAGTATGGACATGGTTTAGTCTTTTGTGCTGATAATGCAAGTGTAAAATATGGGAAAAATAAGTCTGTTTTTCAGAAACTTACAGCCAATATCAGCGCTAAGGCAAACTGCACTGCCCACATACAGTGCATCCGGAAAGTATTCACAGCGCTTCACTTTTTTCACATTTTCTTATGTTACAGCCTTATTCCAAAATTAATTAAATTAATTATTTGCCTCAAAATTCTACAATTAATTCCCCATAATGACAACGTGAAAGTAGGTTGTTTGAAATCTTTGCAAATTTATTAAAAATAAAAAACAAAGTGCACATGTACATAAGTGTTTACAGCCTTTGCTCAATACTTTGTTGAGGCACCTTTGGCACTAATTACAGCCTCAAGTATTTTGGAATATAATGCTACATTCTCCCAAATCTCGTGAGATCCCAGTGGCAGCTCATGGGTGTCCTTCAGGGCCTTTTTGCAAACTCCAGGTGGCTGTCATGTGCCTTTTACAGAGGAGTGGCTTCTGTCAGCCAAACAGGCCTGATAGTTGGAGGGCTGCAGAGATGGTTGTTCTTCTGGAAGGTTCTCCTCTCTCCACAGAGATTTATTGGCGCTCTGTCAGACTGACCATCAGGTTCTTGGTCACCTCCCTGACTAAGGCCCTTCTCCCCCGATTGCTCAGTTTGGCCAGCTGTAGGGAGAGTCTCGGAGGTTCCAAACTTTTTCCATTTACAGATGATGGAGGCCACTGTGCTCATAGGACCCAATGCTGCAGAGATTTTTTTTGTGCCCTTCCCCAGATCTGTACCTTGATACGATCCTGTCTCAGAGGCCTACAGACAATTCCTCAACATTCATGGCTTGCTCTGACATGCACTGGTAAAGGTGGGACCTTAAATAAACAGGTGTGTGCCTTTCAAGATCTCGTCCAATCAACTGAATTTACCACAGGTGGAAGCATCTCAAGGAGGATCAGTGGAAAAAGAATGTACCTGAGCTTAATTTTGAATGTCACGGCAAAGGATGTGAATACTTATGTACATGTGCTTTTTTTGTATTTTATTTTTAATAAAAAAGTGAAACACTGTGAATACTTTCTGGATGCACTGTAGTGCATAAGACAGCCCAACGTGCCCGAGACAGACTGGACATTGACATAGAATCAGTAGTAAATAAAACATTATATTCAGGCACTTTTCTTTATCTGCCAAGTGAACAGAAGAATTAAAAGCAGTGTTTACTTTTGTGGAAGAAGATTTTTTTGTTCAGACTGGCCAACTACAAGAATGCTAAAAGTAAAAAACAAACGCTGATCCAGCAAATTTTTACTCATCTTCTCTGGATTATCTTGACAAATGGTATGACTTTTCTGATGTAAAGAAAATTGGTGCAGCCAGGTTCAAAAAAGTGCTATATAAATGCACACTATTTATTATGCAACATACAGTGTTGGCTAATGGTTAACATACCATTTTAACATCACTCACTCAACCCTAAAAACCAAGGGGAGCTTTAAAGAAAAAGTGATTTGCCGTCTAGTTAAAAGTTCTGTCTCTGTCAAACTTTGCTAATTAGTGTTGACAATAAGAAGTGGACTTCTATTAATGAGTGTCTTATCACTTTAGATCCAGACTATTAGGGGTTTTATGGTCTGGCTGGGAGGACATCAAGCGTGGTGAGCTGACGTCTGCAAACCTTTAGAATAAAATTTAAGCCAAGGCCCGTTGAATGCAAAAAACGGATTCTGGCCAAAGATCCAAAGAATCTTTTTACCAATATCATTGCTTAAATAGACTCACACTATCACATTTTGGTGATTTCAACCAATTCAAATATATTTCCAAACTCATTTTTAGTTAGTATCTTTCTCTTTGTGTTTCTTTTTGCCTTCGCCAAACCCACATTACTCTGTCTAACAATGGTCTTTTTGTACTTTTTTCTTAGGGTTCTCTTGAATGTATTCTCCTGCTCCTGGTGAATGGATGGGATGCTCATTAAGGCCATTCTTTATCATTTAATGAAGTCGTTGGATTAAGGTTTGCTTTGACGAGTGGAAGGGTAGAAACACAGAGGGGTTATGCATTTAGGTGTAAAAATAGACGTGGCTGCAGTGGTGACTGGCTGTGATATTAGGTGGGTGGGCAAACAAACAAGTTAATATCAATCGTTTATGCTGCAGTAACACCAAGGTAGTGCAACAAGCACTGCTTTATTATATATACGAAGGCTTAATGATGTCGTGTACACAGAATCATATTATCATATTTGCAGAACAACCTTTTAGGGCATGATTTGTTAGCTACCTTTGCTTTACTTCCTTTTTATATTTATTTTATTTTATTTATGCTAATTGTGTAACCTTCACTTAATTGTGATTGATTCCTTCAATAAGCAGCATCTGTGTCTCGTTGTCACCACTCCCCAAGCCTATAAAGTCTATTACCAGAGATATGACAACAATAAGCACATTAATAAGTACAGTAAATACAAAAAAAGACTGATAAAGCAGGTTTTTGCCTTTATTTGATAGGATAGTAGACAGACAGGAAACAGACTGAGAGAGAAGGGAATGAGAGGGAAAAATGAATTCAACCGGGGTTGAGTATGTGGCATGCGCTCCACCAGGTGAGCCAATGAGACGGCCCATTGTGGTGTTTTTTGCACAAATAATAAATACATCTGATGATGCCAATGCTCTCAGAAGCAAAGTAAAGTCCAGTGCTCTGTGCCTCTGGGCTGAATAAATGTTGACCAAATGATCAGCAATGCTCCCTGTTCTAAAATAATCCCCAAGATTAAATATATAGAAACCTGTAGTAAATACACTTTACACATTTGCACAGAAACAACTTCATACCAGCGGGTCCCTGTGTGGCTGCATCAAATGAACATTTTTGATGAGTTAAAACGTACTTCAAGTGGTTTTCTGACTTTAGCATTCAGTTTCAAAATACTTAAACATTTATGTACAGCTTTGCATAGTTTTGCAAAGAAATCCAAGTAAAAGAAAGTCAATGCAGTGAACTTTATTTGACTCCACTGCTAAATGCGAAAACAAAATCTAGACATTTTTGGGTTATTCCTGCTGAAAGAATGCACTGAATGATGCAGAGCATTAGAGAAATAGCAGCTATAACACATTATAAATTTAGCAGTAAATCTCATCATACATTTAGGAGGGGTATGTTTTGAAGCTAAAGCAGTGGACTTTTCAGGGCCTTTCCGTAAAAAATAGATTGAATTGCAAGGTGAAGGTGTGCAATAAAGGAAATTGACTAAATTCATGAATGAAACATGAAGTGTTCAATTTAAAAATGTAATGAGACTCTTTTGTTTTAATGACTTTTGTCGTCTTTCACAAAGAGATGTTCTGAAATCTACAGAACTGTAATGTGCTATTCACATTCACAGCACATCAGCAAAAGTTTTGATATTCGGTTTGAAGCAGGAGCAGGACGAGCAACTTTGTCCTGATGTACATCCTCAGGGGAATGGCAACATCAATAAAGTGTGGGAGCTTTAAAGTTGGAATCGGGCTGTGCTTTAGGATTCTACCTCTCAAACCAAGGAGACTGTTCTTTGTGCTTCTAGCTGTGTCGGTGGATTGAGATATCTCAGCGTTTTTCTTCCTTTTGACTTGTTAGCACCTCTTCTCCTCTTTCTATCCATTTGCCCTGATAAACACTTTATCTTCTTACACAATCAGACTTTCATAGACACGACAGATGTCACTCAGTGTTCTTAGGTCCGTAATGGCTGTCAAAAGTAACAAAGACATGAACTTTATTGAGCTATATGTCACAAAACTTTATAAAATCAATATTTCTGATGCATCATGCACCAGGCATTTTTGGAAGAGTCTAGCCCTAGACAATCACGGGAACCTCTAGCACACAGGCACAAAGCTCTTTATCGTGTGGTCATTACACTCAAGAGTCACTAAAGTAGCATCTATGCAATTCATTATATTTTCTGCTGGAAAAAATAAAAAAAAACAAACAAAAAAAAACAATGTAGTGTTAGGCTGTGCGATGGATAAAGATAATGCTGAGAAATGCCAAATGTTCAAAATGACTCTCAAGATTTGACATGAAGAATGAAACGAGAGCTTGTGCTTTTATTCAATAAAATATGTCACACACCTGTAGGAGTGACTGAAGGAAAGAAAAGTGTGTCAAAAGATATCAGTCGTGATTCGACAGACGCTGTAGCAGTCAATCGTAGTGCTTTCTGTCACAAATGATTGAATTGGGCATGCCTCTGCTGCTGCCGCTTCTTCCAACATAAAGATTGCCACACACTTTGTTTTGAACATGATTTCATTTGCACAAGGCACACTTTTTTGTAAAACTATAGAAACTAGAGTATACTGTAACTGATCCAATACAGTGCACAACAGCAACAGCAGTACAGTACAATCGACTGATGTCCAATTGATTAGAAACTGTTTATGTTACAAGTGAAAGCACAATTCTGTTAATCTTACATGAACAATAATGCAGTGCTAGGTTTAGTTCCTATTTACACTTCCTCTGATTTTCTGATTCTCTGAAATGCTGTTTATGAGGTAAATAAATAATAACACTACACAATCTGCCTCACAACAGTCAGATTCAATTAAATGATCACTTCATAGATTCAATTTTTGGAGTTCCATATGAATAAACTATATAAAAAATAAAATAAAATAAACCATCATAAGGATTAACTTTCATGCAAGATCTGTGTTTGTATTTTTATTGATTTAAAAAGGAACATATATTTCCAACTGCATAGTCTGCACATGAAATAAACACGTCAAAAGCACATCAGAGCTAAAATCTGAGTTTAGTGTCAGACTCGTTACGTTCAAGCAATTATCTATCTATATAGGCTACCTTTTTAAAAATCCCTCTATTTACGTTTTTGTTGTTTGTGATATTTTTCTGGGTAAACAGATATAGTCAATCAAGTCATCTTTGCTGTTCTTCTTGCATCAACGTGAACCTGATGATGCATCAGCTCTGTTGGTTAACTATTTTTTTTTTTTTTTTTTTTTTTTTGCAATAAATTATCATATATTGATGTTTTTTTTTCATGAGCATAGAATCCACCAGGTAAGCTCTGGAATTTTATTTGCCTCACTTTCAAAAGTGTATGAAGAAAACAGATCTTTACAGCGGTGTCTTAGCTTTGGAATACACTTCCCTCCAATGTCCGACCACAACCTTTTACTCAATAAATCAACTAAAGGAACAAACTGTAAGTATGTTGGTCAACTGTTTATATCACTTGGAAGTTTATTAAGTATTAATTTCTAACAGTTTTTGGTTTGTCTGTTTCTGATTTGTTTTTTCATGTTGTAATGTGATTATGCCTTGCGACTAACTGTCCACTGTCCAGGATGTACCCCGCCTCAGGCCCAAAGCAGCTGGGATAGGCTCCAGTCACCCGCGACCCCTAACGGGACTAAGTGGTAGAAAATGAATGATTGAAGAAATATTGTGATTGTTTTCTACAATGCATTTTATAGTTCTGTGACGTAGGCATTTTAAATTGTTAAATTTGATTGGACCCCAGAAAGATCTTTTTGAAGCTAATGGGGCTCCAAATAAAGAATGCTGGAATTTCCTCTAGATTTTTGAAGCAAACATGTGGATGGTCAAAACGTGCCACTGTGAACTGAACCTTCTACTAAAATCCTCAATGTCTATTTCTTCCACAATTAATATTTCTATTACAGTATGCTGTAAGATGATAAAGCAGTTTTCCTCAAATGCAAAACTAGTTTAATGAACATTTGTTATTTTCTAATTCATTATGTATGTTTTTTAACCTTATTTGACTCATTAGCTTATTTATTCCAACCTATGGGGTGACTATGTTTTCCTGTTACCTCTACTTTCCTTTTTCCTCCTTCTCTGCTTCCCTCTGTCTCTCCCTGTTCCCATTTTCACTGTCCCTCAGCGTCTTTCCCCCTCCGCTCAGTCTTCCTCTCTGCTTCCTCCACCCTATAGGGAAACACACTCTGTAGAATTACCATCCTCTTGATCTATAATTACCTCATCAGTCGCTCTGCTCCTGGCTTTTCTGCTTCTGCCAGCCGGTCTCAGAGAGCACACCATCCATGCATCTCCGTTCAACATTTTCACATATACGGACTTTTAATAAATCAATATGGTAGTATATGGAAGAGGTTTAAGAGCAGATGAAAAGATGCCAAGTATGTGAAAAGGAGGACTTCATTTTCAATACAGTTTGATAAGTAAAATTGAACATACACAGAAAATTCAGCTTATGGGGGGATGGATGCTTTCTCATGTTATAGGGCCCTTTTGTGCTTTGCTCCATGAATGTGCCTACTGGAGTTGCCCAGTTGGTTGATAAATGATGTTCACTTAAGTGGAAACTGAAGGTATTTTTGCATAATATACATTTGTAGAAAATACAGAGCATACTTTATATTCAATTTTATACAATATACTTTTAATGTCTTTGCAGAAGAACCATGAACAGCTGGTAACACCTGCAAGCATGTTTATTTGTAGACTGTCTACCTGAAATTGCAATGTTTGGCAGAATACTGAAAGACAGAACAGATGTGGGGTGGAGTATCTGGCACATTTGTTTATGTTTAGTTGTTGAGTTTAGTTTTTAACTTAAAAAAAGAAAAACTGTCAGCAATCTTCCCTGCAGCAAGACGGTTTCTAAGTCTGGATTAATGACTGAGTTACTACCAATCTGTGTGAAGTTTCCCGTCTTCACCTGGATTTCTACAGACATTCTCGTCAGTGCCATGACCAAAGTGCAGGCTCTGATCTGGAGTAGACCCTCAGGTGCCTCACAGTAGCTGCTCACTACTTAAAAGAAAAGCCTCATTACCACTGGAGCAGGTCGGTTTCCATTGTAGGGCTATGAAGTGTCCCACTTAAGCCTACTGTGTCATGGCCAATGGCCCAGAAACAGGAAGACCTCCATACAACCCCAGACACAAGCAGAAAATTAAAAAAAAAAAAGTTTATTTACTGACAAAGTAACCAAATAATATCCATGGAACAGAATAAACCAAGGCTACGCTCTGAGCACAAATTATCCAGGAATACTAAATACAAGACAAGACAGGCTAGGAACTCAGGACATAAAACTACAAGGCCCACAGAACTCAAGATCAGGAAGACGACACAACGACCTGGCACTGAGCAAACAGACAAACCGGCATATATAGACATCGACAACAGGGGACAGGTGAAGCACATCAGGGCGGGGCAGGTAATCACACAGGAGGGAAAGACACAAGGCAGGAAGTAAATCATCAAACACAGACAGGGGTAAAACATTTCAAAATAAAAAACAGAAACTCAAATACAACTTGAAACAAAATCAGATCCATTAACTAGACTCAAAAACTACAAAGGACTTACATCAGAACAAAACTGAGACAAATACACAACCAAATCAGACAGACTATAAAACAGACATGCATCCTGACATACTGGACCTTACCACTGTGGGATATTCCCTTTGCTGTTGGCTTCATCAGTGTGATCTGCTTTCCAAAGGGAGGACTCTTTCTGTTTGGAGGATAAAGAAGTCAGTGTTGTATTATTTACACATATAATTACATAATTACTAACTTAAATGTATTAAAAAAGTAGTATATCTTTTTCATTTGAAATGTCCAAAAAGCTGGTAATAAACTGGAAATAATCTTCTTCAATCTTCTATACAGCTACATCCAGTCTCTCACAGTGCTACACACAAACAAGTCTGAAAGTGTGCTTTGTATGTCACTCTTTACAGAAGAAACCTGTTTTCTCCAAGAGACTCAAATCCAACTGTGCTGTACTGACCTGACCCATACCTCTAAAGCCTTCAGACCCTACCATGAGTTTACCGTCTAACGTTCATGTATTTCAATGCACCTCTGCTGCCATGGAAATGTAAAACTGTGGTTTCACTTTAATTTTAATATCCTACAAATACATCATTCTGTGCAACATCTGGCAAATGCTCCTAATGGTCAGAGTTGGAAAATAACTGCTTGTGCATAAACATGCTTAAATTTCATAAAAATGAAATTGCTATTTTAAAACGTGTGCCCTATAATTAACCGGACATTGTATGTATACAACCATCTGCCCATAATAGACAGGCACTAGCCCCATGCCACCTCGAACAGAAGCAATAGAAAATAGAATAGCTTAGTAAAAGTTTGATTTAAAGCCATCATTAATCTTTACAGGACAGTAAGATGTTTTGTTGAGGACTGTCAAAGGAGCTTAGGTAATGTTATTAACCTGTTTGTGCGGTCAATTAATATACTCGATTTATTAATGTAAAATCACTCAAAGATGCAGTTTGCTACTACCACTTGACTTGATAAGTGTCTGGATGCCTGTACAGTCATGACTTTTGATAAAATGACTCACTCTGGGAGTTGTTTAAGCGTGATGAAATTAATAAGGCAGCAGATAAGGCAGTGAGGGTAAACACAGTTTGTAACCTACACTTCTATTCTCCTCAGCATCTATTATTCATCAGCCAAGATGATTCTTTCATGAGGCAAGCTAGTTGCACATAATTCATAACGCGGGCTGTGGAAACTAGGACAGAGTGACTTTACAGGCAGAGCGGGGGGAGGGGGGAACGACGGAGGAAAGGATGAGAGGGCTGAATGAGAAAAAAAGAGGGTGACGAAAAGGATGAAGACCGAGAGACTGTCAGCATCAGGAGGGGAGAGAGGGTTCATAGGGGTAGACTGGAACGAGGGGGCACGTTGTGGAGTCTCTTCTCTACAGAGAGCGGGAAGAGACAAAATGGAGACTAGACGTTTGAAATATATAAATGAAACGATAAAAAAAATACAGGATAGAATAGAAGACTGAGTAAGAAAGGGGGAAGAAAAATGAGAGCGAGCTCCAGGATGGGAGGGGGAGGCTCAATGTGACATCTCTATCAGCAGAGGGGGAGGAGCCTGGAGGAGACCGAAGTTTACCATTGGTTCAGTTGGTTTACCAAAGAATACATTTGTAGGAGCAGCTTGATGCCAAGACAAATGGTTTCCCTGAAAGATTCCCTTCCAATTATAAGAGCTCTCTCAGCCTCTGACCTTATGTTCTGTCTTTGGTTTGTTTGTTTGTTTTTTATTTGTCAGACACCATGTACAAATACATTAATCACAGAAAAGAGATGCTTTGTACAAGATTTAGCCACACTTTTTATGTGTAGGTGAGCACAATAAAACATTTCAGAGTACAAAATTAACATTAATTCATAGTAAGCTGTTTCCTAAAAAGGCCTTTTAGCCTAAATTCATCATTGACTAAAATACTTATACAAATAGTTAACAGTGAATAAACATTTATACAGGTAGACACAGTGTTAGTTTGTTGGTACATTGTTGAAAATGTGTTTTGATAAAAAAAAAAAAAAGCTGTAGAAAGCTTAAGAATGTCTAGGAGCTGATTACATTGTTTGATGGTTTTTAATGGAAATGCAGAGCATCTTTAAGGGATTGTGCAGTTTTTGTGAGCTGTAGACCGAGATATCCGGGTCATCTGGTAACATTAGAAAAAATGTAACCATTTAAATTGTAAGTTTGATATGTGTATAGACCAAAGGGAAGTCATATGGGGCATTTCATTTTTCCATACATAGTTAATTAAATTTAAGCTTTATGCATTAATAGCTTTATAAAGATAACAGTCCTTATTTTGTTTTTTGGGGATTGTACTATCTATATACTGTAAGTTCTATAATAACAAATAATTAAATACATGACACATGTTTTTGAATCTATTTTCTTTATTTCTTGATGTGCCTTAGTAAAGAGCTATGGTCTTTTTTGAAGGATTGTACATACAGCATGTCCGCCTTCTGTTTCTTCAAATTGTCGATATTGCTCGTGTGACTGTGAGTTTGCGTGTCCTTGATTTTGTGACACCATGACCACCACCAATTCAAAGCCAGTACAATTTTGTCACAACTTATTAATTACCTGTCGCTGGACAAAATCACACTGTGAAAGTTTAGAACACAATTTAAAAGTGTAGCACCATTCAGCAGCTGTGTGTGCTTGTTTTTTTTTTCAAGAGTGTGATATCACTGTGAAAAATGTTGACTATCTCTTTCTTGTATATAGCTCTGGGCCATGTAAGCGGCAGAGAGTCACGACCCTAAAGTGCACCACCCGCTCTGAATCCCAATGACTTTTTGACTTAGATTGAGCGTTAAAAATGTGCGTTTGTGTGTGTTTGTGCAAGAGAAGGATGGGTGCGTAGCCGTATGGGGGACAGCATCCCTTTGGGAGCTGAGAGCAGGAAAACGAGAGTGCTGAACTGTGACAATGACACACTACAGTGGTCTGCACGCAAACACGCACACTGGAAGAGACGCGCAGTATCCAGCCTCAGATGAGTGTAGGGCAGGACAAGGTGACCACAAATAGAGTTGGAACGAGGCTAAGCATGTTGGCACCTGGAACTGTACCGCGTGCCAGACCGCTGTAAAGCAGAATGCAAGTAAAAAGTAGTCACTCATAGGGGTCTCTTTAATTTCCTGGTTTCAAATGCCACTTCACCTTCAACAAGCAAGAAGATGAGGTCACCTCTATTTAGTGAAGGCTGTTAAATGGACACAAGGTACTTCATTTAGTTTCAGAATAAAAATCTACAAACCAATCTATATCTTGACTAACAGCTGAACTCTGATATAATTGAAAAGTGAAAAGCAAAAACAGTCATCTTGAATGAACAAAAGCTTGAAACAATAGAAATGTTAAATAGTGTGACTTGACTCTGGTGGAATACAATAAAATGAACAGAGACAATAAGGCTGGAGATGCCTTTTTGGGGGAAGCTAATATGTTGAGTTACATAAATACAGACCCACCTTATTCTGCATTTTTGCCTTTATTATTTTGTCAGTTTGGGTTCTTTCTTTGTAAAATAGGCATCCAATCAGGATCCCAAACCACACACTCCTCAGAGAGTGCTATGTGTGTCTCTTAAGAAAGGCCCAGTCTCCTGTTGTTTCTCTTGTGAATGCAAAACGAAGCAGCACCTTTTACAGGTAAGCTGAAGTAAATGGATCATTCCCTGTTTTTTTTTTCATTTTTTTCTTTCTGAACTGAGATGTGTGAGTGCAACATTAAAGTTAGATTATAAACTAATCTGATGTGTAAATTGTGCTAATGCTGCTTTCATTGTTCATTGTATAAACAAGTTTCTGAAACGAAAGAGCACACAAATTTGTTTGATCAAGTTGGGTTCATCGTAATTCTAGGAGCAACACGAACTGCCCGAGTTCTGACAACAGGACTAATTCAACATGACAGAACAGTGAGAAGCCTAGGTTCTTAAAGGTTTTAGACATTTCTGTCAAATATATTATTTATGGTGTCAACAAGTTAGTTTTGTTAGCATGGTTTTCTACCTTTGCTAACCTCCATTAATCCATCCATCTTCTTCCACTTATCCGGGGCCGGGTGATGGGGGGAGCAGTCTAAGGAGAGATGCCCAGACCCCCTCACCCTAGGCACTTCCTCCAGCTCTTCCAGGGGGACACGAGGCATTCCCAGTCCAGCCGAGAGACATAGTCCCTTCAGCGTGTTCTAGGTCTTCCCCTTGGATTTAAAAAACACTTTGCTCAAATAAAATGTTTAATACTCATCTCCTCGCCAGAATGATTCAGCTCCATTATGACATTTCCTGGGTTTCCACCATCTAAACAAGAAGGACATGAACACACACACAAGTCGCGTAAACAGCTTCTGCTCTTAGAGGAATCTACCATTCAAATTGCATGCACTTGAAAGCAGCAAAATGTTACTAAAGTACAATACAGGTTACAATTACTGCAAGTGCAAAAAAAGTTGAAAACTATTGGAATGAATTTTATCTGGACAGAGGACAAGTAGACCTATCCTATTTATTGCGTAATGCATTTTTTTTCTTCTCTTCACTTTCATTACATCAGCTACTGTATATTGTTCAGCGCACTAATATGTACTAACTAAGGATCTGTGACATCTCAGTCCCAGATGCACCTTTCTGTGGTTTTTTAAAAGGTTTTTCATTGATCTTGGTTTGTATTTCACTTTGACTCTGTCCCCGACTCTTTCTCATTTTTAGGTGTAAATCTATTTAAATGATTCTCAGTTATTTTATTTTACACATATATGCGTGCAGTTATATCACTTGAAATACTACTTTTATGCACCTTTGAGAATTGAGCGTCTTTCTAAAGCATTTTATTAAAGAGTAAGTGGGACACGCTGAAGTACTTAAGGACAAAAAGCTCTGTGTCTTTCTCATATTACAGTGTGAGTTACTCGTTTTCCTCAAATAAGCTCTTCTTAGTCAGTCTGATGGCTGCTCTGAATAATAATACCATTACAGCACTGCAATCGATGACTATGCCAAGTGTACTAATGTTTAAGCTGTAAAAGATTTCTGCTTTTTAAAGTGTTGAAGTGGACATTGTGAAGTCTATGATTTTAACTTGGGACAGATGGAGGGCATCAGAGGTCACAAGCAAAAAGGTAATGTTTATTTCTCTGATTACATTTTAAAAAGTGTCATTTTCACAACTGTCACTTAGACGAAACTTTAGAGCGTAATCCAAGCCATTTAAAATCAATATAAGGAGACACTCCCTTCAAAGATCAATAATGCAGAAGCTAGTTCAATTGGGTTAGGTGCACACTTTGTAAACTTTAGTAGTGTTCCATAAAATATAAAAAGTTAGAAACGCGAACGCATACAATGTGAAATAGGTTTATAGTAGGTTTCCATTTTTCCAGTTGTTTTTCTTTTTTTTTTTAGATAAGTAAAAGAGATGAACTATAGCTTTTCAGGACTTTGTGAAACTAATAGAAATGGCTTGAGTCATGTCTTCTTAATGCCACTTAGAAACACAGGCAATCTACTTTAATCAATAGATCACAAGCAAAGAGCAATGATGGCTTAGAACTTAGTACTAAAACCCCACTGTAGATGGAATTAATTAAGTAGAACTTTGTTTGTATGACTACAGCATGTTTATATTTTAAATGTTCACACAAAAAGTAGTGTACAAGTAGTACTAGTGCAAAAACTTTCTTAAAAATGAATTACTCCAAAAATTCTTCTCTTCCTGTCACCAACCCCACACCCCACCTGCCAAAAACAGCTTGGAGACCTTTCCTGCATTAATCCTTAATTAATTAATTCCATTAATTCCTGCCTGTAACAAAATACACTTAAAGTGACCCTACTATTTCAGAAGGTAAGTTCTTTGTTCCAAACTTGGTGTCTCTACTGGCTAAAAGTTACGCAGGGTTGCTTTAAGAACAGAGTAAAACTGGACCAATTTTCTACTGCAAAATACCATTTTATAGACCTAAAGCTTAGAGCTAAGCTACCTAGCTCTGAGTTCAGTGTCAGACCAATGCAATTCCACAATTATCCCTGTCTCAATTAACATCACGTGAACGCATTGCTAAGATTTTAATTTAACATTAAACTTTGCTTCCCTTGACTCTGTTAATGTTATTCTATGTCACATTAGTTTGTTTGTTTGTGGAATACTCTCTGTTTATTAACAGGAGCCATTACTTCCTTGTTGACAAAGGCTTTGGGAGTGTCCACAACACTTGCACCATGTTGACCAAATCTTCTTTGCTGAACATTCTCATTTATTAAATCCTTATCACAGATGATTCCTATTACAACATGCCATTAGATTATTTAACAGGTTTTTTTTTCGCAAACACAAAAAAATATATTTTGTTATGAATGTAAATGTTGTGTGTGTGTATATACCTGCATTTTTCATGTGTTGTAAATGTACATATATGTATAATAGATATAGTAACATTTAGAGACCCTAAGAAGAATAGCAACTGACTGTTCTAAACTATTTAAAAAACTGCTTTAATTAATATCATGTGCATAATTCTAAATGTGTATCTTTTTTTATATATATAGTGGTGCGGTTATCTCTCCAGACAGAAATCTGGTGAATAAATATGCTTTCTATGACACATTCTACCAAATGAAGTGTAAATCTCACTTGCTGTAATTACATGGGTTGTAAAACAGTCTTGGCTGCCCTCCAAAAACCCAACCGCGGGGTCTTACCACAGCGGGCCATGTCTTGCACTTAATTGACAATGAGGGAAGCACCTTCATATGACATGCTGTGCAATATAAAACCAGTAACAATCAGTTTTATTATTGTAGATTAATTCCATCTACAGTGGGTTTTAAAAAAAGAACAAGTTAAAGACTTTTCACAGCGCAGTTTCTCTAAATAATATTTGTGCCTACAGGTATTTAGTGAGGGTTTAAGATTTATCCGTCAGGTTTGAGTCTCTTCTCGTCGTCAGATGTGTTTGCCTCTTCTGCCTTTGTTGTTTTGTTCACTGTGTTTCCTTTTCTTTTTCCCCTGATCCCTGTGTAGAAGTAGGTTGACACCCCCTCGGAGACAAACTTCACGCAGACTTTCAAACGATGAGTCAGTCATAAGAAATACCTCTCTTGCATTTCTGTGTCTCTCCTGTGTCTTTCAAACCACTGTGTGATGTTTATGCCAGTGAAGAGGACAGGTGTTATACCTTTAGGGGTGGATAGGTGGGTGGGTTACTTTATTACATTTAATTGTGACGAGCGGAAACAATTGATATGCCCTGTTTAGATAATAACCTGTACCATACAATTCAGGTCCAGTTTCGTCTGTGGTTCTAATAGTGTTGATTTGATTTAACAATAGACAACACAAATCTTCAGGGAAACACAACAAGGAAGGGTCTTCTCAAATGAAGCTTGTCGTGTTTTTTTATATTCATTCATTTATTCACTCCGGCTTCCTCCCACCGCCCAAAGACATGCATGTATAGGTCAGTTGGAAACTCTAAAGTGTTACTGGTGAATGAATGTGAGAGGGAAAGGTTGTCTGTCTGTGTTTGTCTCTGCACAGTGACTTACTGATGAGTGTACATTTTCTCATTGTTTGATAAAGAGGAATCACTAACACCATCTATAACTTTCCACACGCTTATGTGCTTTATGGGCTCTATTTTTTTGTTGAGCATGCCTTCATCAATGTTGGTTTAGCTTTGCCCCCGTACCCACACTGCAAACATCTAATGTTACAGTAAACAACTGCAAGCATTTACAAAACAAAGATTCCTTTTAGTTTTTCCATTTTTTTCTGTGACATGACATAATTGCTATTATTACAGCACCCATGTTTTACAATGAATAAGAAATGCCAACACTGGCTAAATGTGTAAAAATATTGAGTTTTTGGAACTTACTGGTATTTGATATTACAGTTTTAATTTTCAAACTATAAATACATTTGTTGGCTTTTATTTCTTGCTCTTTGATTCTATTTTACCGTAAATAGCCTATAATATATAAAAATATATTTTGAACTAAAGCCAATCTTTGTAAAATCCAGAATTTTTTTGATGGGGCAGAGAGGGAAAGAAATAATTGTAAAACAGTGTCTATGAGCAACAACAAGGAAGAACATTTTCCTAAAGGCAATTGTCAGAACAACCCCAGATTTAAGAAGCAGACAGGAGCAGTACATTATACTAAACAGCAGCTGAATTCTTGGAATCCATCTTGTACTGCTCCAGGTAAAGCATCTCTCTGTGGCGTTACTGGCAGTTATGGGCGTGTTTTAGATTTGACAAAGTGACTTTTTACTGTTACCAGTGTAAACAACATGCCATGCTAAAGTACCTGCCCTTTGCAAACACTTTCTAAAGAAGCTCTTCCAGATGGCTCTGTGTAACACACCATTTGGCAAGTCTGGTTAAACGGCACAAGCTTTGTGCTATGTATGGCTGCCAATAGGGCAGGTGAAAATACACTTTAAAACTTTCAAAAAACACTATTACTGCAAGTACTCAAATTTAACACTCGACTGCTTTTTTATTGTCTTCCTCACGTGTACAACACCAGAACATGGCACTCTCCAACAAGCTCCTGAATGTGGCTCTCTGAACCATAATATGAGCCATTTCTGAAGCAGCATATACAGTATTGAGGAAACAAGTATAAATGCTATATGTGTTTCACTCGAGTCACATTTTAGAGTAGCTGGATGCTAATGGTGAGTCTGGTCAGACTGTTTATTGTTTATTCATTTCTCTCCATTATTAGTGCCCTAGAGTCATCTAGTCTTTCTGAGGTCCGACTCTCTTACACTCTTCTGCTGCTTTGAAAACGGTACCAGACTGAATTGGCCCGTGTTTATTTTAGCCTACTTACTTTTAGCCTGCTTCCCAGTTATTTCCTTTTTTCTCCTCACACATTATCCCTTCTCTGTCCAATTCATCCTCTCATTCTTTTCTTACAGCTCAAAATCCCAGTGACCTACCTTCTCCTAATCTATTCTCTTCTCTCCCCCTTTTTTCTCCCTTCTCTCCATTCCCCTTCTCAGTCTGTATCGCTTCCTCTTCCTCTGTCTGACCCGCTCTTTCGTCCCTTTAGAAACGGATGGATTATAGGGATGAACACAAGTATTGTTAGGGACGGGGGTCTTTATGTGATCCTCTGGTTAAAAAAAAAGTCCCAGTACCCCCCCACAGGAGAGAGCTGCATCACCAGGATAAACAGCATTACAATAAATAGCATCCCCGTGTGCAGGTAGCGTAATAGTGAAAACAATTAGACGTGCATAAACAGCTACACACAAACACAGAAAGTCCTAACAGAGCTGTCAAACGTGTGCAACTAACTGGATGTGGCAGCCACCAGGGGAGTATTAAAGCCCAGAAGGGGGTCTCCTCTCTCTTTTACTACCTCTCCATGTGTTCGCCGCTTTGAAGTTTTAATTTTTTCCTCTTTCCTCTTGGGCTGAAAGTGTGCAGTCACATTCAACGTGGTGGGGTTGTCACAGCTACTGTCAGCACTCATGTAATGCACTCTCTAGTAATGGTGGTTAAATATGGGATATGATGGAACGTGGTATATCTGCCAGGCTTATAGCTATGCCAACTGTTCCTACAGATTGGGAGAGTGCATCAGGACATGTATATTAAAAATTTATTGTCTGAAATGTGAGTAAAAGAAGGATGGATTAAATGTATAAAGGAAAAAAAGTCACAGTCTCACTAAGATTACAAATCTCTTTTGTATGGGAGTCCTGGCCCAATGGGAGGGATTGTACGTGTCTCTTTTTGTTTTTAGAAACCTACGCAGACACAGGTGAACATAAACTCCACACAGAAAGGCCGCCAAAACAGCATAACACCAGTAAAGTACACTTATTGCGTGTACATTTGTACTTGGCTGAGCACATTCCTGTTTCTTGCTGCCACCTATGTATATGAGATATTTGTCATATTACCTGGTGGGAGTTAAATTTGGTAGGTCTGTCCTATATAGAATGAGGAAAAAGGCAACACTTATAAGAGTCATCCCTTCAATACACACAAAAGTACAGATGATAACTTTTCCGAAAACTTAGACACAGCACAGAAGTACATCTCCACACTCCACTGCTTTTATGATTGCACTTTTCGATTGTAGCCCAAAAATCATTTGTCATTCAAGACAACATCAGATGGTCCAGGCTGGTAAATGCATGGCTGATGAGGCATTCAGTCCCCTGCTCTATTGTCACGATGCTGACAGATACTCCACAACGATATTCTGCCTAATATTCTGGTTTAAATGTACAATATTAATGTGGTGATAGGCTGCTCTGTCATTATAGCTATGTTTACTGTAATAAACTGTAGCCGAATTCGAGAGGAAGATTAATTTAGATTGAGGGGGTCCATTCGCCCATTTTTAATAGGATGATTAATTTATAGGCAAGCTCATTAGGGGGGACTTTTTATGTGTATTTATAATGGTTTAACAGTCTTTGATGAGTAAGCACAGGTGCTAAAAACAATCAGTGTGTAATTCTTGGCTCATTATCTCTATGAATGTCCAACCATATTCTACACATCCTCTTACCTGGAGTGTGTAGCCTTTCGCTGGTGCACCCTAAATAACCACTCCGTTACGCTCTCTACCTGCTCACTGACAGCACACAGACACTTGCCCAAATCTAACAAACAGGCTCTATTGCTTTCTTAGTACAAATGGATAATCTGGTTTATTTCTTTTGGTAATTTTCAACACAATTGTAAAAGCATTGTCACTGTTCTACCAGCTTCCATTTTCAATAATTCTCCTAAAATACTGTATTTATCAACCTGCTTTAGTGGTATTTTCTGTTTAACCTACATTCATATTTAAACAGGTAATCATATGTCAAAACTCCAGAGCTGTAAAGAGCAGCTTCAGCATTTTTTTGGGCCTCAGTGTCCCTCAGCACATAAAAGAAACATAACGCCATAAGGTTTTTTTAATGTCTCTTTTCATTGCTGCTCTATATGTCTGTGTGCAAGCTGCTCTGCTGCCATCGCTGCACTGTGGCCAGCTGTGCCACTGCTCCCCTGGCAGGTACATGATGAGGCCTGATGAGCTGAGATGGCATTGTAGCGTCAGGTTTTTAAGTACAAATTGGTTTTGCATCCCAATTAGCTTGATTTAACATAAAATATGGGTGAGGTAATGTGTTATGACATATGGCAAATAGACAGCATTAAAAAAGTGAGAATTATTATCATGTTGACCTTCAGGCATCCTTGATATGCATGGCTGGTAAACTAGAAAAGTAAAGGATGGTTTTTGATTGTTTTCCTCAGGGGAAAGCACACAGTTGCATAGAAAAACATATAATTTAGGATGTCATGTCTGAATTCTTTAATAAATAATTGCTCAGTGTGGAGGATTGATTTGCAATGGTTAAATGGTTAATAAGAGCCCAATTACACAGCAGTGTTACATTAGGATCTAACAGCAGAGTGTGACTTGTATGGTTCGTAAACATGGTTAAGAATAATTTGTAGGACATTATAAGGGAATAACAACAACACTACACAGGTCGAAACAGAATTTCTTTATTCAAATAAGAAGTCAGTAACAGAATTCTCTACAAAAGTCCCACATTTTAAATGTCTTAGAGTCGTTATAGCATCGCAGGGTTTGATTAATACTCTGCACATTACCAGGTTTTACTGTTCACAACTTATAGTGGTCTCTCTGGGTTCTCTCTGGGCACTCCCCATCGTCCAAAGACTTTTATGTACAGGTGAATTGTTGAGTCTGAATTGTCCATAGTAAATGAATGTGAGTGTGAATTGTTGTCTCTCGGTGTATTTTAGCACTGCAGTTTTCTGGTGACCATCCAGGCTGTCCTGCCTCGAGCTCAAAAGCAGCTGATAGGCAGAGATAGGCTACAGTTTTCTGCGACTTTTAGCTTTAATTGAACTCATAGACTTTGATGAGTAACACTACAAACAGACTCATGTATTGTTTAACCATGCAAGATCATTTAGGTTTATGAAGTAGTGTCATGTAAAACAAGATATTTTGCCTTAGTGAAAGTACCTATACCTTTTACAAACTGCCAGTTTCTTCCACTTTTCTGCCCTACTGCGAATTCAATACAGAACACCGTCAATGTCTTTTTTATGCTTTGTCCATTCCACAAAGAAACTCACTGTGAGTTTCCCAAGTCTGTGGCTATAGCACTGAAAGCCAGAACATCAATGTAAAAGTAATAAATGACCTATTGAGCACGGCAGGCTTAATAATTCAGTTATGTGCTGTAGTATGAGCATGCAGGGCGCGTATACAAGCTGTTATTAGAGAGCCACTGCAGTGTCTACCAGCTGTGCCAGCTCTCTACTGGCAAGCTGCATACAGTCACAAAACCATCTGTGTCTGCAGGCATTACGCAGTATATATGTCCTCCTTTAGACCGGCTCTGTACCCCTGGTTCCTCCCGAGCCGCACAGATAATGCAAATGCTTTATTCATGGTGCTTATAAAACCAGATGATGATGTTTGAAAGCTAAGTAAGAACTAAACCTGCTGAAAATGATAGCCCCTGACCCGGCTATAGAGGCTTTAATTAGTGCTATATTTTATTATACAATAGTGGGATGAATCAATTTGCAAGGTAAGGGAAAATATAGCTCCCTGGTGTAAAAGAGAGACAATCATGGATGTCAGAGTATGGTAAAACCCCAGACTGTGGCAAATTGTAGTCCATTGTACTCAGGAGGCTGTCGGTATGATGTGAAGTGCACGTCCACCTGTTTGGCAAATGGCCTTTGGGGGATTTCATGCTTTTATTGTATCATATTTAGTGTCCTCTTTGTATGACACCTTTATGCATCATAATGCACGGTACACTGCACAGATAGAAGGGAATGTTTTCAGATGATTACTGTGACTGCTCATCAGATATGTCCCTATTTTCTTTACTTTTTTTGTTTGCTCTAAGGGTTTTCTATTGTATGCCTTTTTTTATTATTCTAACTTGAATTGGCTTGTCTCCATTCACCCCTCAAGTCTCTTGTCCCAGACAATTTAAAATTTCATTCAATGACCCTCGGCCCGACAAGCCCAATTTAACGCTTATTATTCTGTCGGCTGGCTTGGATATCCCAAACCTGTGCAGACACTACAATTTCGCCTGTCATCTTATCTCGGTCTTCCAAAATGATTGAATGAACCTGGTTTCACAAAACAAGAAAGTTGCGATGCATGCGAGTCTTTGACAAAAGACCAAACAGGACTGAATTGTTAGTTTCTTTATTAACTTTGGTGACTAAAATAATAGTTATTGAAAGGTTTGTGGAATATTAACTTAATTCTAGATGTTTGAGAAGTTTAGCGTGAATGGCGAAATAATCTGTTTTATGATGCTTTTCACAAACTGATTCCACTTGGCATTTTGAAGCAAAATTCTAAAATGTTGCAAAAATTGAAATCAGCCATTAACTATGAAGTTAATAAATTTAGTTTGGACCTACAAACTTAAGCTTTTAAATGGGTTTAAACCACACAGTTATATATATCACAGAGTGATATAGGACTCTTACCTACAGTTATGTCTTATCAACATCTCATAATTAACAGTTTTATCTCCTTGCCTTTGTGGTTCCCAGGTTTCTGAAAATTAATAGACGTGATGGCATATGTTCAGCTTTTTCCCAGAATTCCCAAACAATTCCTCTAGACTTAGATCGACCGGTAAATCGAGACCTTCGCTTTGCAGCTCAGCTTGAACTCCACCACTTGATGAAGGAGCTCTCCACTCGGTGAATAGTGAGAATTAAAATGGTCAAGTTTTAGTTTCTTGTTAGCATATCTTAAATTTAAAAAGTTGCAAAGTTACATTTATTCTTCACAATCTTCATCTATTTGGATTATTTCATAACCATTTTCTTCAATTCAACTTGCCACAGTGCCACATTGATGTAATAAATTTAGATGGTTGAGATGGTTCCTCTTTCCACCATTTTTATCAATACTTTCAGTTTCTGCAAGTCTTAAACATTGTTATTTTTCTTGTGGTTACCTGAAAGAGCTTGAGAGGTTTTTGTATTTATGCATTTGTTCTGTGGTTAACTAGAAGCAAAACACAATATATATTTATTCCCAGGAGAGCATCTATCCATACCATCCTTCTGATACGCCCCCATCCACACTTTCACCACCATCCTGTCTATTATTGCTCCACAGGGACTTATTTTCCTTGTAACATTTACATTTTTTTGTGTGTTTGTGTGTGTGTGAGACAGGACGTGTGTGTGGATTGGAGCTTGGTAAGCTGGCTCAGTGGTAGAGTGGTTGTCCTATAACCAGAAGATTGGAGGTTTGACCCCCCCCCCCCCCCCCAGTTCATATTGTTGTTATGTTTTTGGGCAAGACACTTAACCCACCTTGCCTCCAGTGTCCGTAGCACTGGTGTGTGATTGTAGAGATGAGGTTGGAGAAGGCTATGAGCGCCTTTTGTATGACCCCCTTGTCCAGAGATGTTAGCATGTCACAAAGTGAAATCAACTGATCACTCCATAATATTGAAGAAGGAAAAGGGAAAAAATATATACAGTGTTTAATCATCAATAAAATTTTGGGAAATTCTTGGTGGACCTGATTGAATAGCCCAACTGGGCGGATGTGGCCCCTGGGCCTTGGTTTGCCCCCCGTCCTGCTTTAGACAGTAGAAGGAGATGTTCTATGGCCCTTTTGAAATTTCCTTGGTTATATGTTTGGAATTTGTATTTGATGCTATAATAAAATAGAATTTTACTGTATTATTTATCTACATGGTTTATAGTTGCTCTGGAAAAGAGGGCATCAAAATCCCCAGTGTTTTCCTCATTTACATTTAAATCCGCTGCATCTGCTTTAAATAAAAATTCAAACATATAAGTTACATTTCCATTAAGTGGAATAGTACTGATCTAAGACCTCATTTACAAAGAAGTGACACATGGGTGTGTCATTTCTTATACAAAAGTGTGTATCTACTCTCAACTCTTACCCATGTGTGCGCATATTTTGAAGATTAATTATTGCTCTGTGTGTTTGTTGTCATATCAGTTCACTTTATAATCCATAAGTTATAAGGCATAACATTTCAATGTTATTATGTGTTATGTGTAACAGAAAATATGCTATTAGTTTTTAATAACGTTAATCAGTATTTATGACAGTAAAGCCGGACTACTGAGGAGCTGGCTCAGCATCTTGCTCTGGTTGTGAAGCTCGCTGAAAACAGGGATGAATCTTGATGGCTCTGTGGCTGGAGCCAATGAACATAGATATATTTAACTCCTACAAAAGAACTCATACAAACAGTGTCTAAATTTTGTCTGTACCTACAACTCTGCTGCCAAATGACCTTCCAACACCACACTGTTTTGAACATCAGGCTGTTGCTTAAGGATGCATTGGCGACACTATCATCATAAGCTTTTTATATGCTAAGTTAGCTATTCATGACTTGACAGTTGAGTTATTTTCACACATAAATTCAAGTCACTACGTGCAGGGTTATCAGATAGAGCTTTACAATATGCAAGAAAGTCAGGTAGGGCCACAGAGGAGGGATACACTTCATTGTGAAGCATCAGTGAATATAGTTGTATGTTATTCATAGCTTATTTTGCTGTTATATGAAGACAAATATGAAAAAAACATATTAAAAAAATACAAAAATATATTATTGGTATGTTTATTCCTAAACCAGTAATCAACGACATCTCCTGCCTGACATTAGCTGAGTTCTGACCCGACATTTCCCAGGAGCCAAGAAGGAGAAGGAGAAGGAGAGAACAGGTCTGGTAAAATTGTAGTTTATCCTGTTTGGCATCATGCTGCTCATAGACATGGGGCTCGCTTGCTCACATCCTTGTTGCGTGTGCGTCTATTTTAATTTTCAGGCAATTTATAACTTTTTATTAATATTTGATCAAATACATAAAAGGGAAAAGAGTGAAATAAATTGTACGAAGCAACTGCGAATATCATTTTATATTATACATACTGTACATAGTTTGTTGTTTGCTTGAAGATTTTGAAGATTGTTTCTATAAAAATATGATATTGTGTTCATAGATGTAGCTTTAACTTAAGCAGAAAACGCAACCCTAACAATGACTTAGTTCCAGATGTCAGCACTTCAGCAACACTATTGAAAATGACAATTGATCCGTTGGCTTAAAAAACCCCAAGGGGATTTGGAGAAATCTCAGCAGGACAAGGAAATTACTCATTAATAGTAAGAGGAAAATACCATTGTTAGACATGGGGCAGTGCACAAGTGTAATTCAGCAATGCTCTCTGCAAGCAAACACACGTTTAACTCAATCAGGTCAGATACAGGCGGCTTTTGAAATCAATATTATTGAAGCTGTGAAAAGCAAAGATGTCATAGTTGTAGGAAAAGAAAAGCACAATGTGAGAAAACAACGTGACAGAAAATTGCAGCTATGGATGAGGGGGTGGGGGCACTGAGACAAAAAAGGATGAAACAGATAAAAAAAAGGATGGGGGAGTGGGGTTTGCCTTTGGGATATAGAGGCAATCAATTGAAAAGCATGCCAAAGTGTTGAGTGGGGAGAGATGGGGGGAACGAGGGGGAAAGTGGAGGGATGTTATATAACTCCAAAATGGCAGCTCTGGATTTGGGGATAATAAAAATTCTGGAGCGTTCTCGTTTCTCCTCCAAGTTCACTGGAGTGTAATTAGACCACAGATACTGTCTCCTGTGAGTGGAATATGTAGCAGCGGTTATTTATGCAGCACAAAATGTCCAAACAGGATGGTTGACAGTCTGGGTTGTTAAACAGGGGTCTGAGCATAAATATTAAGTGATGAAAGGTCAAAAGTGTGCTGGGAAAATGAAGAGTATTTGACAGAGGTGACGTGGGAAATGAATTTTCTCTCTTTGTTCTGAATTTAGATCAAAGTATTCTGCATAATTATCTGCCCAAACACTGCCCAAGATAATAAATGCTCAGCTGCCGTTATTGATTATCGTGATGTACAACTAGTCTTTAAGAGTCAAGGGTTCTGGTAGATTATTTTTCTGTTGTCAACAAAATTAGAAATACATGATGTGAGACAGATGAAAAGTCATTTTTTTCTTTTTGTTTTTGGAGGTTCCCTTTGACCCCTAACGTGATAAAAAATGAATGAGGAAATAGTCTAAATGAATTGCATACTGTTGCTGCAGTCACAGAACATAAAGAAAACAAAATAAATGATTGGATATAATTTGGTTCAACAGCAGCTGATCAGATGTTAGTGTGGTCGTCCTATAACTAGAAGGTTGATGGTTCGATTCCTGCTCTCCCTAGTTCTAACTGTCCTTGGACAAGTCACTTAATCCATCTTGCCTCCAGTGCCACAGCTCTGGTGTTTGAACGTGTGAGAATGTGGGACAATGGACATTCATTCATGTGGCTGTGTCTCATGTATGTTCATCGACATGGACTGTCCCAATCCAACAAAGAAATGAAACAATCAAATGTCATCAGCAAAAATGACAATAACAGTTTAACTGGACAAACACTGGGCAAGTTGTTTCTTAATCTGAGCCAGTGGTTCTCAACTGTTTGCTTCTCAGGACAATTTTATCAAGAGGGACATATTTTAAAACCCATTTTGATGTGGATTTACAACACACGTAACATATTCAAAGTTTACAATCTCCTAAAATAATATTGCTATTGGTTTTAGGTTGTGGCCATTTTTGTGGTAAAAAGTCATTGAAATTCCTGTAACTCTCAAAAACAGGATCTGACTTGACCCAATGGAGCAAAAAAGTTATTAAAAACCAGCAGCCTTCAGCTATTGTTACAATGGATTTTATGTTTAGATGATGTGGACCAAGTAAGGAGCCTGTCAGATCAAAAACCTAGGAGGTTGCTCACACATTCAAACCAAAATGGACACTGTTCTGTTGGAGATAAGCTGTGGTCTCCATAGAATTCTTTGCTCATGACCCCATGACGAATGTTTGTACCAAAGTTAATTTGGCTATGACTAACTACATTTTTTACTTCCAATTGACTTTTTTCAGCAGAGCGTGGCTGTGACAACACTGTTGTAGATAAGGTGTGGTCCTTATTGGCTTTGACAAACAAAATTTCGGGGAACCAATTATAACTTTTTAGGGTTCGCTGGTAATAAAATTTTTAAAGATAGAGGGTTTCATTTATTGTTTAGGGCATGAAGACCCAGAAAAAATGTCATGGGGCTAACCATGTATGTGAAAGTTACAGGAGTACAGGAGCAGGCTCAACGCGCTCTGGGGCGGCAGAAGCTCAGTGGGTAGAGTGGTTGTCCTTCATCAGAAGGTAGGCAGTTCGATTCTCACTCTCCCCACAGTTCATACTGTTGTCGTGTTTTTGGGCAAGACACTTAACCCACCTTGCCTCCAGTGACTGTAACACTGGTAATTACTGTAGAACAATGTAAGTCGCTTTGGATAAAAGCGTCAGCTAAATGAATAAATGTCTTTATTGACTTTTTCCACAAACAAGCGTGGGTCTTTTAACACAGATAGGTGTGCTACTCATTGGCTTTTTTTTCAGCAGCTCATAGGAGATGTATATACCAACTTTAACTTGTCTAGAACTACATTTTTGGATCCCATTTTATATCCCATTATATTTTGACTTTGTAGGGTGCGCTGTAGACCCATTTTTTTTAAGATGGCTCTGTTATTAATATATGATTATGTTCTTTATATAAATGTGCACAAACAAAAGGAGTTGCAAGAAATTTAATGACTTTTTAACACAAAAATGGACACACCCTAAAACTAATAGCAATACTATTTTAAGTCCTTTTTGCCTGGTCAACAGACAAGAGTGTTTTGATCCACCTTTAAGAACCGTACCACGGCTGAGGAGAAGTGAGGTGCTTCTGTAAGTGTATTTGGAATGCTTTTTCTCCCTTTTGACAACAGAATGCTTCTTAAAGAGTGATATTGTGCAAATAAATCAATCCTAATAAAGGTACCACATAACTTTCTTTAAATACCTTACTCTTTTAGCCTTTTTCTTTTTACGTCTTTACTACAATAGTCAACACAACATCACTTTTACTGTTGCAGCATTGTCTCTGACACCATATCCTAGCCTTTTTTATTTCTCAGTGGATTGCTCTTAAATAAGTTGTCCCCCTGAATTTGCGTTCTGGTTTATAGAGACATATAAATTGTGCAGGTCCTGAGTTGGGAGATAAAATGTGTGAAAAGCGAGCAGTAGGATTTGGAGCAGTATGCAGAGGGGAGCAGCCAAAACAGAGAGAGTATATCAGCCGCACTTGCCTGGCAGCCTCACTGAGCTGCTAAGCAGGGCTTAACGATGCCCATGGGCTTGTGTGTGTGCGTGCGTGTGCCTAAGAGTGTGTGTTTCTGTGCTTCCTTCTCGATAAGCCTAAAAACAAGAGCTCCACATTTCAGGGTCACGAAAAGGCCACGGAATATGAAATAGCATTTGTAGTTAATATGTGCAAAACTTTTTTCAAGAGCTGATAAGTTGTGAATAAACAATGAAAGTGGGTGAAAGATGTTTTAATTGCAAAGAGAAATCCCTGCTCTACTTTGGTAAACACTTTTCTATGTCTACTCCACTTTATTGCTTCTTCATTACTGACTCTAATGTCCTATAGAAATTATCTAAAGCTCAGCATGAGAAGCTTGTGAGTATTATTCAGTACAATCCAATGTTGTTATATGAAGCATTTAATGGAGAACAAGATTCATGGTCTATTATAGAGACATGTTTTGACTGGGTCGACTCAGCAAGAGCTTGAGGGACTTTCAAAAAAGATGCCATATATAGGTTTATAAGCACACTCCAGACCTCAGTCACTGTGTGGTTTGCTGTAGGAGAAAACAAAGCTTTAAACAGAGGACATTTATAGAAGTCTCGTCCTCTGTTTTGGGACTATTGTTAATGATCTGACTGGCCATCCTGCTAGTAGGATATTTGACCTTCTTCCTTCAGGGAAACTGCATCCTTCAATTACTACTTCCTGCTTTGCAAAACGTTTCCTTTCCTGAGTTGTGATGAGTCTGAAGAACATGCTTTGAACCAACTCGAACATGTACTTTGTACGGCAGCAGTAGCTCAGTGGGTAGAGTGGTCATTCTTCAACCGGAAGGTAGGCGGTTCATTCTGTCGTTGTGTCCTTGGGCAAGACACTTAACCCACCTTGCCTCCAGTGACTGTAACACTGGTAATTACTGTAGAACAATGTAAGTCACTTTGGATAAAATTGTCTGCTAAATGAATAAATGTACTTTGGACTTCCTGCAGGCAGCTGTCTTTCACTGTACCGCTTTACATTAGAGTAAAGGTGTTTTATTGCACTTTGTGTTTTTATTAAATATTAAGCTTCTTTCAACTTAGATTAGAATAGGATTTTTCTTTTTACTTTTTCCTTTTACTTCCTTTTACTTTACGTTATCCACAAAAAACATACCTTTGTTTGGTCATGTATATATTTAAGAATTCCTATTAGCATTTCTCACTATATATAGATATATATATATATTCTTGAGTCCACACTTACATAACAGACTGGTTCAAAACATATTGAAACACAGATATGCTGTTAATTACTGTTAAGTGCACATTTATCTTCTCCTTAAACACATTCTGCAACTTTGACCAAGAAACCAAACAAACAAGGTCAATGATTTTATTTTATTTTTTACTGAATTAGTTCTCCAATCAAGGGTTAAATCTATGTACATCACCCTGCATTGGTTCTACACTGACGTAACCTAAAGTTGCAGCGTAGATCTTTCCATCAGAACATGAAAAAGAAATGACTATACTCTATCAGAGCCACATGTTTACTATACAAAAAAAAGTACCAATTGTTCTTACTCTTTGTGTGAAATGCCTCAGTGCTATGTCACAGCCCAATGTATCTGGAGCCTTACTATTAGCAAAATTCAAATGTGACTTAACGATATCATTCTTGGCCACTCCACAAGCATTACTTTTGTGAAAAACCATAACGTCAAATACAAAAGAACCTTCTGATACCCGGTGGTACACATACTTATTCTCAGTACTCTTGGGATCCAGACATAATTGTCCCAGGCCAACTTTAAATGAGTCCTTTGTGTATTGAAAAAACATTGTGTAAGATAAAACCTGACATTAACACTGGCTTTTGGGATCCAATCAATGAAGGCACATTTTAATCACATTCTGGTCAGGGGAAGGTGGATATACAACACTTTGGAGTAAATCTGGAGGTAAGAGGTTAAGGTCACTGTGATACACAAAATTTAGCATTTAAAGTGTTAAACATCAAAATGGCTGACATCAGCGTTACATTACTGGGCAGAAGTTTAAACCCTTCAAGTAATTCCATATAATATCTTCTGGTGTCTTGGATGAACTAAAAGGTTCCATGACAAGTTTTTACTTTAGTATTGACACAAGATTTCCTTAGTCAATAAACATAATCCATAATTGACGATGACATGTTTGGAAGTGTTTACATCAGCAATAAATCATTCTATGTAACAATTATACATGTTAATACAAGAAGCTGCCTTTGAGTCTGAATCATTTGTGGAAGAATAGAGCTGACTAGTCATCAATGCCAAATCGCAATGCCCAACTCAATGTCTCAATATCGCCATGGAATTTTGGTGAATCCCAGAGTTCCTTGCAGCAGAGGCCAGCTGGTCGAGCCCTAAAGCTGATTATTTTGGGAATGTGGGTGAAGTGTGTGTATTTGGGGAGAGGGACTGGGACAGGGGCCGGGACAGGGGGTTGGGGGTGTGTGTGTGAGATGTTAAAGGGGACCTCATTTAGAGCTCCCCAGGGGCAGTTAGGAACAAGAGTAGGAGGCAGTTATTTTGATGTATTCACTGCATTTAAATCAAATTACAAAGTACAATCCACATACAATATACATTTTACAGCAAGATCCTTGACAAGGATATCGTGTACTTCATTTAAATCTACTTTAGATTTAAACAAGATTTTGGTTAATGTTTTTGTCTGGCCCGCCATATGAAAGTGGAGTAATAACTGAACAGATAAAACCTTTAAAAGGAAGACATAATTAATGGGATGAACATGGTATAGAGTTCAAATGACACTTACATTGTGCAAACATTTTCTTAGTAGTTATGCAATTAAATTTTTTCTGTTGTAAGTTTACTTGGCCACCAAAATTTGTTGGAGTTACTTACTTTGTTCATCCATTGAAGAATAAAACGAATAAAACAAAGACGGATATTCAAACCACAAAGTATTCCAAACTATTGACAAAAGAACAGATCTTCCAAGAGTACAGTTTTAGAGTATTCAAGAGTATTCAATCATTTAAGCATGAATGTGTAAATGACCTTGTGACCTCTCTTGACCCTGTTCCCTCCTGCTGTCTTGAGTAGGCAGACCCAAAACCACAGAGGACTGTTCAGCTCCTGTGGAACCATCAAATCTGACTGCATCTGATTAGGTTTAAGAAATGTCTTTATTTATTTATCCCAACATGTACATGTCATTGGAACAGCTAGGCCTACATTATTATCATAAAGATCCTATATTAAGACATTTATACATGATATACGTATACATAAAATATACTGTGCATTTTCAGTACTGCCCAGAATCTACACGAGTAATGTTTCCAGCCCATCTGTAAAATATATGCATTAATAAATCTGTGATAAACCACATTTGACCTTGTTTTTATAATCAGCTCTTTCATAACTGGACATGGCAGGAGTTAGGCTGAGGTGGTGGATGGACACAAAAGATCCACGACAAAGCTATTAGCCATTTGACAACTCCCCATTGCTCCCCTATAACTTTCTTTTGAAAAAATAAATAAAAAAAAAAGGCAATTATTCTTTAATTTGTGTGATACATACATATTATCCATGCTCAGCTTCAGCTTTGTTCCGAGTATGCTTAGATAATGCTTATTTCAATATGATATTAAACTGATTTTTTTTAATTAAATCAGTCTTATATTGTTAAAGCCTCATTTCTTTACTCAAAACAACATGAACAACATAAACACTAGCTATATACATGTATTACTCATTTGCATTTTTGTACACGTCACATTATTGCATTAAAATATGAAAATATGGATACATTGATCTTTAAGGAACACGTTGAGAACATTAAAATGTAATGTAAAAGTCCCAACTTTATAATATCATCAGATTATGCAGTCTCCCATTGTATGACGATGGATTATTCGAGTTAAACTTTTGTCAAATTCGGACGGCAACACCTCCCGTAGACTCAACAGTTTGTGGCATTCCAGAACCTCCTCCACACCTGCTGTCAGAGCCCTTACTTGTCCACAAAGCAAACCCCCCCCCCCCTCGTTGTAGCCACCCTGGCATTACACCTGCAGTTATGGTCTGAAAATAAGAAGTAGCACTTACACCACAGAGCTGGAGTGCTAGGGTCACTTTGTGGTTCTTGGGATTTAAATGAAGTTGGATAAGTGAGGTATTAATAAATCTAGTCGTGAGTATGCGTACACAAGTAGCGTAGGAGGTGTTGACAGGGTAAAGCAACAGAAATAACACCAAGCAATCCTCGGTGAGCAAAGAATCTTAATGCACCATGTGGAGTGAGGAGAGGCGGAAACTAGAAACTGAGACTTACAAAGAGCCTGTAAATTAAATGTACTGAAGAAGAAAGAAAGAAAACAAAAGGGAAATCTTATAAATGTTTGGCAAAATACAAAGGCATCGCAAATTGTTTAGTTATACTTGAGGCTAGACTTAAGACATGGAATTGAAGATGAATGAAATAATGAGAAAATTAAATTGTCAACAAATGAATGACCATTTGAAATGACACTACACGTGGCTTTCTACGTTATTTTAGAGCTTGCTGTGATCTTGGGTTCTTTCTTCAGCAGTTTTTTTGCGCCAAAGCTTCAGATAAACTCACTTTTCTGATTGGTGGGGAATCAGTTAGGACGGCCTGCCACAAATGACCATAACTGATTCACTTTATCTGTCATGACTTTTGTAATTACGGTCATGATAGGTTGGATTTTTTAAATTTTTTATTTTTCCAAAATAAAGACTATTATATACTATTTAAGTATTGCTTTGTTGATTACATTTTTACATTACCTTCTCTGTGATTGCATTTGACACAGACTGTCAAGTGAGTTCATAAAATGTTGGAAAGTGCTACAGTTTTTTTAAAATGAAATTTAAAGGAGTTGGGATCAAAATGGAAATAATCTTCCTTTTCTACTTTTTATGGCAGGAGTATATGTCTATATTTCCAGCTTCACAACATTATATCTCATAATGCAAACAAGGTATGACATCACTGTTATTCTTAGACTGTGCCGTGTTTACCCGACCCGTATTGTACCGCTCCAGTGGAAATGTACCTCAGGTCTGCTGTCGGTCGGAGTACACGGTACATTGTTCTCATTCTTAGAGTGTCTTTTAGAGTGGTTTTGACTACAACACTTGCAAATAGTGTCTGAAGAAGATTGAAGAGAAATTTAGATCAAAACCAAATTGCAATTACAGAATCATCAAAAACATTTTCTCTTTTAGAAGCTTATAAATATAAACCAACTTTGAGGAAGATTCATGTTCTAGCCTAGAAAAAGATATGTTGAAGCCGTGTTTTACTTCAGCACATATTCAAGCAGACAAAGAGCAAATTGTGTTTCACAGCAACGGTGTGAAGATTTGGCACTGTGTCTACTGTATGTGCCAGTTTAAACAGGGTGGGGGTGTGGATTTAATACATTTTATTCACACTCTAAAAATAAAGTCTAGAGCACTGAGACTCTCAGTCAAAAGGCCCAGTGGTCAACTTTGGAAAAAGTGCAGCTGGTTTCACTTTTTGCCAAGATGTTTTTAGATTTTCCTGGAGCGCTACATTCACAAACAGATATTTGCATTTTAGTTGGAGCAATACACCCACAAAGGTATTAACCGTTTTCTTTAACTTTTAACAAATAAAACTCTGACATGGCCACACAGACACTGTTCAGAATTTTTATATATATATATATATATATATATATATATATATATATATATATATATATATATATATATATATATATATATATATATATATATATATATATAGTTCAAGTTCAAGTACAAGTAATTTATTGATAATTAAACACTGCATATATTTTTCCTTTAATATTCTGCAGTGATCCGTTGATTCGACTACAACATGCTCCAAATGGTAACAACCTTTCCTCTGTAAAGTGTAGCTGGCGGCAATAGCTCAGTAGGTAGAGTGGTCGTCCTTTAACCAGAAGGTAGGGGGTTCAATTCCCACTCTCCCCACAGTTCATACTGTCGTTGTGTTCTTGGGCAAGACACTTAACCCACCTTGCCTCCAGTAGCTGTAACACTGGTAATTACTGTAGAACAATGTAAGTTGCTTTGGATAAAAGCGTCAGCTAAATGAATATCCAGTGTTTATTGCACATATGGTTTACAACTCAAACTTTAAACTATAGGCTAAAGAAATGTGTTTTAATTGAGCATAAGATCGCTCTGTTGGCCCGGCCCTTCACCAAAGTCCAAATGTGACCCTTGGAGAAAAATAATTGCCCACCCTTGCTCTATATGAATGGTACAAGGTAAAACTGCTCCCTCTTTTGAACTTTGTGCACCTGTGATTTAAAGGATAGAATTAGTATAGTAAGTCAGATATGCAGTGTTATAAAAGTCACTTCATTAATACTCTGTGATTTAACCAGAATCCCCAGTAACTGGTCAGTAAGTGCATGTGTTGAATAGGAAAACATGTGCTGCTGATTGGCCTAAGTGAGTTTAGTCTTTCTTTGGGCTTCAGTGTTGGTGCATATCAACACAGTTTAATGTGCTATAAGCAGGTGCAGATTATCATTGGATAAGGTCTGATGGTAAATTTTAATTCAGGCCACATCATAATGCATGTGGATTTTTGACAAATAAATGAAACTTCTCATACAACGCATAGTTTCAAGTGTTTTTGCAGATTTTGCAGTTGCAGACATAATCTTTTAATAAATGCAGATTCAGAGGTTATGCAGTGTTGCTTTAACCAACAGGCACTAGATCTGCACCAGTGAGTTCTTATAGCCTAGTGGCCTGGGTGAGAGATGCTCACAACTCCATCTCTGGAACTTTGAGGGTGTGTGCCACAGAGTCACCGAGAGCACAAAGCTGTGTGGGTCTGACAGGCCACATATGGTCACACTGTATACTGGAGGAGCATCTACTTTAATCTCAGAGGCAGCTTTAGCTTATGAAAATGTAACTGTATAATATATAATGTTTCTATAAATTTGGCATGTATGGAATATTATAAATTTCGTTAGTTGACTTACATTTTTAAGATTGTTAACAGTTTTGCCTTTCTTTGTAACAAGAGGCTGTAAAATGATTTCAGCAGATGGTCAGATGAATAAATAAATCACACATTTCTTCTTTGCAACAACCCTTTGTGCTAATTTTCTGTGCCAAAATTATGGCTGCCTGTCATAAATAAATATATATATATATACCATAAAGCACATTTGTGTTTGTCTGACATATTTAGAGCATTGTGATAACTTAGTTACACTTTTGTCATTATTTTCATACACATTTAAATTCCAAATTTTCTCCAAACAGAGGTTGCATTGAACACTGCAGCTGGTAAAGCAGTCATTGTCTATTTGTGGCCTGCCACAGTGGAACATATATCCCCTTTAACTGCAGTGAAAGCTAATATCTCAGTTGCAGTGACAATTCATGTTCAAAAGCCAATTGGTTTATGGTAAAAATGCAATGATGTACACTTCTTACCAGGGCATAAACAGCTGTGTGGCAGAAGTTTAATTGCAGTGCCTGGCATCTGGAAACAGCTTTTTAGTGACAGGCCCTGTGCACTTCATCACAAATCCAATTAGCTTGTCTCCGTCGTGCAGACATGAAACGCCACCGCGCAATAATGACATTACTCATAAAACTCAGGACCGATCGCTTTTCTTTTGGACAAAAAAGACTTGATGGGCAGAGAGTGGGCTACACCTGTGCGGCTTCTCTGATTGGACAGGCCTCTCGCTCTACCCCGCCCCCCCGGTACGCTGTCCGCCTCTCCAAACCCTGAGCGGCTCAGTCGATCCTGTTCCCGGAGCGTGCCATGAGCTCCTATCTCTCCGCGCGCACGCACAGCGATACACATGGTGGCACCACGGCAGCCCGCTCTGCGCTGACCCAAACGGACGCTGTTTAGGACAACCTTGCCCCCCTTGACCGGTGCTGAATGTTCGGAGGCACCATGCTTTCCCGCTCGCGGAGTTGTGGCGTCGGGCTCGTGGCGTGGATTTGGAGTCTGGCAGCGCTCGGAACGTGGGGCATCCCCGCGAATGAAGGTAAGAGACGCTCATTAACGATGACACTAACAGCAGCACAGGTGGCACAACCGTATTGTTCCTGAAGTGCGCTTTCTGTGGCACAAGGGAAGACAATGTTGTACTGAGGGTCGCCTTTAAAACCCAGCGGATATGTTTTTATGACAGTCATGTTCCGTTTGTCTGAGATAACTGTTGAAAGAGATAGACTTCAATTAAAAAATTACCTTTGAACACAGCTCACGTCTGTCCATATCTCCGCCGGTCCTTCGAGCACTTGGATGCGCAGACTGACGCGCAATGCGCCTCAATCAGCTCAGCGTGCTGCGCTTGTCTTTAAGTGGAGCGTCCAGGTGCTGACCAGACGGCACTGACCACCAAGACCAGATATAGCAGTTAACACACTTTTTTACGATTTGTAATTGTCTCGGGGCAGTCAGTTTTAAATGACATAGAATATATATAAAAATGTACAGGTCGTGGCATCATGCGTCTGTGTTCAAATGTGAATTACAGACAATACATTATTGTTATCTTCTTTTGTTACACGTTACCAATCAAAATGTGAGCAGACAGAAGAGGCTACAGTAACACAAAGATTCTTTAGAGAAGTCATTTGGCAAAGTCTGTGTGGACACTAATCTCATTGAACCTATTTTAAATGAGTCATTACAGTTTTCAGTCAGACCTGTTTCCCTCTGTTAATGATGCATCTGAGTGGCCCAATCTCATTTCTTAACTATGGCCTAGCTGTTCCAATTCGTACAGTCTTACTTTCATATACCAAAAATACATTACCTTTAATTAAGCATTATTGAGTTATTGCTGAGATGATGTCTACATGCAAGTCACAATTACACATCTGTATATCATCCAACAAAGGTCAAGTCTGGAGACGTAGCTTAAAGGTGAACGTACAAAATGGTTTCTAAAGCAGGGTTCCCACGCCATTGTCCACACGCCGACAAGCATTTTAATAGAGCAGATGAATGCCATTGTTGGAGGCTATTAGACAGCGCTACGCCGGGAGGAAGGAGCATTCATCAACCTGCTTATTCTTTTCTTGGCAGATTTATTCCTTAAAGTTTAGCTTCACACAACGTTTCCCCAGTGTGTGGTCTCCAGGACTTTAAGGGTTTTAAAACTCTAATGGTCTTCCTATGTTCAAGGAAAAGGACAGATATTAAAAGTTTGTTGTTTGGTATATTTAATGTGGGTCACCAGAAACTGTATATAATTCCACAGATTTAAAAAGCATGTTTTTAATTGTCTGCATGCATATATTTCCCACTCGTGGCTGGTTATAGTCAAGTCTGGTTATAAAACATGTCTTACCTCTTTGTTTCCCGATAAAAAAGTTTGGTTAATAAAGCTTTAGCCTTTTGTACTTGTGCCTTTGCTGCTCAAAAGTAACAAAAAGGGAAAAGTTATCCAATGAGCATTTCTGGGCAAGAGCCCTTTGACTCAGATTATGTCAAAATCAGCTCCTCATGACATCTATTTTCCTCAGTTTCTGCCAAGACATGCATCGCAAAACTTGTAAACACGCCTTGTTAAAGCCAATCACGGACTTTAAAAACGCCATTTGAATGAAAAGTCTGATATTTTACTGAAATATAAATCAGTTGGATTAATAAACAATGTCTTCTGGACTGGACCTTAACTTTCAGGTTTGAGTGAAATCCCATGACTGTCTAACAAAATGTAATGGCCATTTTAGATTCATTTGCTGCATATTAACAGGATAACATTTTTACTATTGCACTGGAGACAGAAGCCCATAATTAAAATGGCCACCATTCTCTTATTGGGCTATTCCATTGTAATTGAAAATGTAATACTGAACCACTTATTGCAGGGGAAGTCTCAGTTTCAGAGATAACATTCACCAACGTATATGGCATATACTTTCAAAACAGAGTGAAACTTTCTGGATTCATAAACCTTATCTGTAACGATGACAAAGAGGCAGTCCCTGTGTCACCTTTCTGCGTTGAACATTTTTCTCACAGTGGGATGGTTTCTCTACAGTGGTGCTGATGGATAACACCGAGGGAAGATGTAGCCACAATGCAGACTTGATTAATTTCCTCTCTTCAAGCAAATCCATTCTTATTTAAATTGATCATTTTTTGTGGATATCACTGCGATGCCAGATGTCTCTCATTTGTTTTAGAGAGTGTTATTGCATTGGAGTAATAATGATGTTCGGCTAACGGAGGACTTGTGAAGCAAGAGAGTTTAAAACCCATTACGCTGCTTTTTGTTGATGAAATGATAGCGGATTTGCTGCATTGGATTAATGACGGTAAATGAGTGTGTGTGAGCGGCAGGCCATTGAGCCCAGAGCATAACGTGTCAATGCTGTTATCAGCGATCATGTGGGACAAACAGATACAATGGGACAAAAGTGGCAGATGAAGGTTTAGGAAATGACATGTTTTATGTTTTAACAACTGGTTCCAGGAGCATGAGGTAGATGCTTTGACACAAGTTTGTTTTTAGGAGCACTGAGGTCAACTTACCCCCTAATCCTGTGACGGCTCAAAAGAGGCGAAAGTATGGAGCAGAAATGTACATGGGCTTTTAGAGCATAAAAAAACATCTTATTTGTAAACTCGTTTGAGAATCCCTTTTAATTTTCAAGGTGTAATATTCCAACTAGGGCTGCACAATATCAGGGAAGCATGCATTATGTGAAAATTATGTTTTTTTTTTTAAAGTCACATTTGGCCCAGAACTTAAATTGTATTCTAATATACAACTCCCACTGGGTCCACTAGTTCTGCAAACTTTTATATCTGCAAAATATGAAACACAAAATATTAATTCAATTTAAGCATCTCATTGGGAGATGGATGTATTAATTGTTGATATTCTGATTCATTTGCATTATATTGTGCAGACCTAAACTCAAGTTTTGGTTAAATAATCTTTAACATGTTCCAATGTGGCTAAACACTGAAGTACTGACGTTAGAGATGCAGTTACGTCCACAGTATTCAAGATCAAGACATGACAGCAACCAGTCCTGAGTCATGACCTACACTTTTAGGGCTCAAGACCAAGTCAAGACCACGATCAGTGTGAAATTCATTGTAAGAGATAATAAGGAACAGTAAAAAAATTCAAAGTCCATTCCTAGACCAAAGTCATAAAAAGATCAAAATGATTTCAATCCATGACAAGAATGATTGGTCAAATAAACAGTTTTGGTTTATTTTGACAGGTTTATTATGTAATGACCTTTATAGATATGCTTTGTTAGAACAGCATCAGAGAAAAATAGCTTGACATTGTGTAACATATACAAAACTCTATCCAATATGTTCAATTAATATTAACACTGAACATGCAGCCTTTTACTACAAATCTAACCTCTAAATATAGTCATTTTTTTAGATAGAACCAAAATTGGCTGTAGATATATAGGGCTGCAGTAGCTCAGTGGGTAGATGGTTTGAGTCTTACTCTCCCCACAGTTCATATTGTCGTTGTGTCCTTGGGCAAGACACTTACCCCACCTTGCCTCCAGTGGCTGTAACACTGGAAATGACTGTAGAACAATGTACAATGTAAGTCGCTTTGAATAAAAGCGACTTACAGATGTTCTATAAAAGTGACTTACAGATGTTCTACAGATGTCCTATAAATGTAAAATATATAAAAGAATATTCTAAATGTTTTGTCTTGAATGGTTTCTCTATTGATAATTGAAAGTCTGGTTCTAACCTGTTGGTGGTCTGATCCCTAGAGAGAACGTGAGGCTGAGTGAAAGAGGTAACATATCCCGTATGATCTAGTTCAGCTTCACTTATCTCTTCTTTATGGCCTAATTAGCTGTCTAAACGCCTCCTAAGGACATCTTTTATTATTCTCCGCAGAGCACTGGAGATGGAACGACTAGTGAGCGGGGAGGGCTGTAAATGCAGACAGTGCACCTGGGTTACTGACTAACTCCGGCTTTGTACACTGTGTTGTTTTCGCTGAAGAGAGACTTTTATGATTTTATACCTTTCTGTTGACACTGAGGGATGGTTGTTCTGTGGAGCAGTAGCTGTTATGGCAAAGCTTCACACAGGACAGGTCACAACAAGACAAACTTTAGATTTTGACGAATATTGGCATTGTATTTTCTGTTATTTGAATGGTCCTGCAACAGTAATTATTTGGATTTTCATAATTAACTAAAACATAAGAGAAATGAAGCATGATGAAAAATCACCCATTTGCAAAGGTTTAATGATAGACATAAAAATACAGTTTGCTCTTGGCCTCAAGCTAATTCTACAGAAACAACAAACTGACTTATCTGAGTTTTTCTCATTATGGGGGAATAATGCTAAATTAGGGTGAAGTGTTTGATGCACATTGATGTTTTTCGTTTCAGAACAGTAGGCTAAACTACAATGAGGTTATCATTCATTTGAAAAAACTGTTAATTAGCTATACTTTATACATTACATACATATCATACATATTCTACACAAAATTACTTCATAAAAGATATCAAATACGTCTGGTATGTTCAAACAAAGAACAGGACTATCTTACTTTGACCCTTAAACCTTCAATCACTTTATAGGGTTGCACTTTGTAGTAAACAATATACTAGTAATGTAATAAACTCTGAAAAGTTATGGATAAATAATACTAGTATCATACTGTTCTTTTATCATTTATTAATTGAACTACTGTAAGAGCACTATGATGCCTAAAGACAGCTATTATACATGCATCTATACAAGCCAAGGTAAGCTTATTTAAGCATTGGTCAAGCTTGGGCAAAGTCTACATCAAAAGGAGTACGATCAATTCATTTTAAGAGACCAAAGATTTCCAAAGGGGTTTAATAAAGTCAATTGAAATAATTATTCTCTGCAATGTAATACAAAAAGTACTTTGAGAGCACATTTTAGTCCCTACACATTCTAGCGCACCTACACAATGGCTTTCGAACAGTAGATAGAGGCTTTATGCACAGTCCTTGTTTTCAAAATGAGTGATTATCTTTTACTTTTTTGATGCAGATTTAAAGGAATGTTTTATGTGAAAAACATTATTCTGTTTAACAGTTCATTTTATGTTGCATTTATACTTACAAGTACAGCTCTCTGAACATAAAGGTTCACCCACTTTCTCTTGTATTGTCTCTGTAACAGTTCTAACAGCACTCTGTAGATAAGATGAAGCCGAGTGAACTCTGGCCCCGACAACAGTGAAGTTCAAGTTTATGACCAAGCATGTTGAGCAAACTGTCAAGCTGCACTTTGAACCGAAGATAGCTTTGATGTTGGGTCATTATTCTGCTGCTGTTCCTAGCGCCGCCGTGCACAACTTATGCTGCATCACCAGTTTTGGTTTTATTGAAGTCTCCTGAATATGTTGAAAGCCACAGAGCTGCTGTAAAGCGAGTATCAGCTTTATAACATTATTACCTTTTCTTTTATATTTTACCACAGTGAGTAATAGTTGTATGAGATTTGCCGATAACAGACAGATATATTGTAGTATCTGTCAGACACACTGTCACTTGTGCTAGAGAAGGCAGGGGCATGTTGTGAGACGTGCAGTGGTCAGGTAATTGAACTCTGCAGCCTTTAGTCAACAGACTGAAAGAAATGGGTTTTAATGGCTCTAAGCTCTTAATACTGTCAGACACTTGAATGAGGGCAGAAAGATAAGATAAGATGTTTTGTTTAGGAGACAAACACTTATGTACAAAAATGACATTTACAGAGATTCCTCTGTCCAAATGTCACTGTAGATGGAAAAATAAAAATAAAAATATATAGAAAAAGCCTTTTATCAGCTCTTTACAGGATTTAGGACGCATCTACACAAATGTCTATAAAAGTCTTAAAGAAATGTCAGTACAGTATAATAAGCCCAAAACCACATCACAATCAGACTCTTTTCCTGTAAAGAAAAAACATCAAGGAGTGTGGATTTTGGAAAAGGATGTTAAGAGGACTGTATTTATTTTTATTTTTTTATTTCGACAAAAATAGCACTAAACTGCAAAATTCCTTAGAAATTATTTGTCAATCGACTGACTACATGTTTGTACTGTTAGTGTATATATCTTATTGTATTTATACAAGCATATAGGCTACACTAGTTAACTGCTACATGCTACAAGTCAGTTAAAGCTTATAGGGCTGTATTATTAAAACCTCAACAGAATGTCAAAAGTACCACGTGGAGGACCGAGAGATTTGTAAGCATTGTATGAGAACCTGTGCTTCCTCATTAAAGACTCTTAAACTAAGATTAGACTACACATAGCTAAAGCTGCCAAACCTACATTACGGTAAAATGAGCACTGACATTATATAGATAAACATCACAAAAATGCATATACTGTAAATTAGGTGAAGTAACACATGCCACCAATGCTTTGAAAAATATGAAAGTTTTAGTATTTTTAGTATTTGTCCTCCATCTGCTAACTGTAAACAACACAGCACCTAAAATACAGTTCTGGAGTCAAGCAAGATTACATTACAGCTGCAGTGGGCTTTTAGATGGCGTTACTTGTGTCAAAGTAATAAAAACATGCATGAATGTTGGACTTATTATATTCAAAAGAGTCCTGGCCCAGTTTTGTAAAAGTTCTGCTCAAACAAAATCTGCTCTGAATCTTCCTATTTCATTTTAAGGGCTGAATATTTTTCTGTTTACAGTAAACCTTCTGGACTCACGCTCTGTGATGGGAGACTTGGGATGGGTGGCCTACCCAAAGAATGGGGTGAGTAACGTACATTTATACTGTATAACTGCTTGGATAATGTCTTGGATAATGTGTCCTCTTTTGAAAAACCAAGTAGTAGTCCCGTGCAGCAGAGAGCTCTTAAAGTTACTTGCATTGCATGATAAATGACTCCTGTGGTCAAGTGCAGGTTCTTCATTTGTTTTATGAAGGTTAAAGATCTTTACATTTCCAGGAACTCCCAGTCAATTATTAAGGTAAATTGAATTCATGAATAAGACATTGTAAGTCACGACGGAATACATTACTCGGGCTAAAAATTGAATTCTTCAGTTTTCCCTAGGTGATGGCTAATTAGGAAAAAAAATACTTAGGGTAGGTCTTTTAAGAAGTGTATTTTAAGAATAAGAAAAGTTTATACTGAAATTATCATTTTTTTTTTATTATATTATTCTGCAGAAGAGTACTTTTTGAAGAATTGTTTGACCTCTAGGAAGCTGATAATGCATTGGCTGCAGGTTTTTCATTTGCAGATCCATTTGATCCACATGGAAAAATCTCTCAGAGTAACAACTTGTGTTAGCAAATATGCAAATATACACACCGGGCTGTTAGTGCTGACCACAGGCTTTTTCAAATCACATCCCGTTCGGTTCCTGTATGGAGATGGGAGAGATAGTGCTGACAAAAGCAGTCATATGTGCAATCATATTAATGAAGATTTGATTATGGTGTGTGCTTTCTGCAATGCAGCGGCATAAATAACCACATTCAGATGGAATAAAAAAAGGACGTGATAAGCCAATGTAAGGACCTCGTTATGACCTTGTGTCTGATTAACCGTTGTTGCTGATGACTGTTAATTTGAAAGATAAATTTCTATTCAGCATGTCGAACGCTTAAATTAAAACTCTATTATTGCACTTTGAAATAACAGATGTTGTCATCACTGGTTATTAAAAATCTTGTCATGTGGTTTTTAAATGACAATCTGCCACTCAGCCGAATCATTCTTATTCCCAGGAATTAGATTCAAATGTTTAATCTTTAGCCAATTTTGTAAAATACTGACACCGACTGCGTCATTAGGCATCAGACCCATTACATGTCCTTTCGATTGAAACCACACCAAAACCATTTTTTCTAAAGAATTAAAGAAAAGCAATTGTGACAGTTTTTTTTTATCATGGTTAACTCATCTACATCTTTATACAAATGTTAGTTTGCCTTCAGAGACTGGAATTCACCTCCTTAGACTTATAAGACATCTCACTTCCAAAATGGGACTAATTATTTGCTTTTATAATAGATTTAGTGAGTGAAAGGCCTAGTCACGGTTTTATTAGATAAATACAGTCTAAGCCTAAACAGTTTGGTCCATGTTTAGTCATAGTTTAGTGGTGGGTTTCCAGGTTTAGTCCCGGTACTCTGTTTTGAAAGTTTATCCCTGGTCAGGTCCTGGTTTTGTGTGGGTTCTTTTCCACTTGAGTCCTTTGGTTTTGTCCTGGATAAGTCCTAGTTTAGTAAAACAAATTAAAACAATTATACTCAAATTAACTCAACCTTGCTTTAGTCAAATATAAACAGTGCTGTGACAAGGTAAAAAACAGATATTTACTGCAATGTCTGATTTTTTGCTGCATTATTTTAGAGTTTTTTTTAGAGGTGGGTCAGTCCCAAAACTAGTACCTTGTTTTTGATTGCAGTACCTGAGCAAATCATTTTAGTTTTTACATGTAGCTTCAATTGGATTTATTATCATTTAGGTCTTTGGATTTGTACTTCTCACTACTACACATTGCTATACTTGTCTTTAAACATGAGGCCAGGCCCACACAACACATCACTTGGCAGGACCACTCTTCCATGTCTAAGTCTGAAGTTTTTTGGTGGCATTATGTTCCAGATGGTTTGTTTGTTTCATCGCTCATTTCCTCCTCACCATTTCCCATCATCCCTCCATCCTGTTATTCTCTCCTCCTCCGGCTCAGCTCAATAACCTCCTTCCATATTTCATTGCCCCTGAACATTTGTTTGACTCTTTATCCTCCTCCTCTCTGTACTTCTGTAATCTTTTCTTTCATTTTATCTTACAGTTGTCTCTAGGCTCCTCCTCAACTTCTCTGTGCTTTGAACATTCTTTAAACTTGACTTAAAGCATGTTAATGTCTTTGGATAACCTTGAAGTGTGACGCAGTTGTTAGCGTACAGATGAAAAGATGTAAAATAAGACAATTTAGAAGAATACTTTCTGAACTTTGATCAAAAATGAAAAGTTTGCTAAAGTTTCCACTTTTTTTTCGTACTACTTTATAATCTGCAGTTGTTAGAAAGTTCTTCAGCTGGAGTGTATCTTGAAAACATTTTTGTGTGATAGAGAGCTGTAGATGTAATACATTAATAAAAATCTTTTTGTGACCTTTAAAAACGCCTTATGTTTTAAAGGTAGAACACATTTCAAGTTGGCAGCAAGAAAACCAGTGCCCAGTTGTCTCCGCTTCCTGTCTCTTGATGACCTACAACATGGAATAAGATTATTGTTTGAGTTAATGACGTAAAGAGAGCAGTGGTTGTTCTTATGTTTATTTGATTAGTACTTAAGAAAAGGATTTATCAGTGGAATATTTCATAAAATAAGAAAACAGAGTTCAAAGTGATGTTTATGTTCTTTTGCATGGGACTTTTAAAGAGCTCTCTTTGATATAAAAAACTAAAATGTTAGAAAATAATAGATATAAAATAAATAAAAGATCTTAAAATGTAGATGTATTGTATAAATTGTATAAATCATCCACTGTTTTGGAGTATACAAGTGAAATAATTTTGAGAAACACAAGGCTCATAACATAAGGTTCATAACTGAGAATGATCAGCCCACAGCGGGGGTTTGGCCAATCACAGCTCACTTACAGTAAAAAGGAGCACTCCCATTGGTTGACAAATTCGACACTAATGTCAGTAACAAAAATAAACCAGGAATTGTGTAAATCTTGCAAAATATGTGTTATAATACTGTAGAATGTAGCAACTCAAAAAAAAAGGTTTGAGAAAAGGGCAGCTTATCTCGTATAAATGTTGGCTATGTTTAACGAGGAAGAGATAATTAAAGGATCACTAAGTCAGTAACGGTAAATTCCACGCTAAAAGTTTCAGGTAAGCTCTAAACTTCGGTTTAATGTAATGTAAAGCGTAAATGTCTGTCACAGTTATAAGTTATTGTGATTACTGATAAAGACATTTGATAAATACTTTCGGTAGCATTTGGTCTTAAAAAGTAATTCACTCTACGCCCTCCGTCCACGTCTGAATATTAGAGAGTCATCACCAGGCCTGAGTGTAAAGGCTGTGACGGACTTATGTGACCTCAAATAAATGATGGCACTAAAGGCTGACTTTAAGCCACATTACTTATGTATGTCTGCTCACTAACAACCTTAGAATCAAATATAAACCTGAGAACTCATTGTTACTCATAACAGAAAACTCAAATAAAACATCCAATTTCTCAAGGTCCAAACTGGAGAATTATAGGTGAATAATTCAGGGTTACACAGTTTATAAAACATTTGTTCTGACAACATTAAAGATAAGCCATCTGATTTAATGTTTGTCAAAAAATACATTTGAATATTTGGAGTTTTCTGTTTTTTCCCATCTTTGCAAAAATGACACCTCATGTGATTTAGTAAAATCAGAGTGGTCTTTTCTGTAGGAAAACGCAGTGCACATAGATCCTACAGTATCATGTTTGCATCAAATCAATTTGACAGGACTAATATAAGTTAAGCAGTGAAAATCAAGGACAAGGGGAAGCTCCAAGTGCAAAGAGGGAAGGGAAGAGAGCTTTAGAAGGAGAAGCAAGTGTGAGGAAGTGGTTCACAGTGGAGTTTCTAGGTTAGGAGAAAAGCTTTGATAATTAAAGGAGAATAGAGGACACATTGATAGGAAACAGTAGTAGACATAGCTTGATTGGAAAGGCATAGGAGTAAGACATGTTGTCTCAGAGAGTGAGACGAAGAAGGGGGGAGTTCTGTTCGGCTAAGGAGCGGAGACAGACAGTTCTATTACAGTGTCATGTCAGTCAGCAGTAATGGCTAGTAATAATAAGTTGGAGACAGCTTTATAGACTTAGAGCCAGGAGGGCACTCAGCAGAGCCACAGGGGGTCCGCTGACGGATGTGACAAATGTGGCTGTGCACACCGCCTGGCACTGGCACCGACACACGCAGCAGTGGGGTAAAACAAACACACACTAATGAGCAGCCAGAAGGATGCCCAGGACGCCGGTTCAGAGGGAAAGACCGGGTCAGAGAGGTTATGCCTCTGTGTTTTTAGCAAAAGAAAAATACCCTCATGTTTTGTTTTTTACTACATCAACATGGTTGCTTTAGTTTTTCAAAATAACTTCAATGTTGAATTTTAGCTCAAAGGCAATAATGAGAGAACTAAAATTAATTAATTCTGGGATGTATCATTAGCACTAGTGCCTCGCAGCAAAGTGGTCATACGTTCTATTCCTGGGTCATACACTGATAACCTTTCTGTGTGTGGATTCTCTCCGACACTGACTTCCTTCAACATCATAAGACACACGTAGATGAATTGGTCAGTGTAAGTTGTTCATAGTGAATGAATGTAAGAGCAAATAGTTGTCTCTTAAAAATGAACTGGCATTGCTCCAAGATGGGCTACTCCTCACAGCTACAGACACAGGCTCCAGATGAACGAATGAGTATGTTACCATTTGCATTTGAGAACATTTCAAATATGAACATGTTTTTAAAGAAGCCAACATCCATAATTTCCATTCCATTATAAGTTGCTAATCAAAGCTAAAAATCAAATAAAGAAGTATGTTTCACCAGTGTCACAGGGATTTAGCCAAGAGCCTTATTTGTTTTTATGTTTTTTAATCCAATTTGAAAACTGCTTCTGTGCTAATTAAAAGAAAAGTCAAACAACATAGTATTTTCTGGTAATTTTAGGACTTTTTCCTTATTCTCCAGGAGGCTGGTAGTAACAGGAGATAATAAAAACATCAGGATTAGGCAAATGTGTTTGACTGTATCTGTGTTTTCAGAAATTTTACTGCACATTTGATTATGTAGACAGGTTTGTTTTTCTGCGTAGACTAAAATAGATTTTTCGCAGTGCAGGAAAAGAATGACATTTAAAAAAAATCTGAAAGGGTGTGTGAAAAACTAGAAATTTTCAATTATAGTCTTGGGCTGTATACTGTTGACCTTTATATCTTTTTCTTAGAGAAAGTGGTTACAGTTGTATTTTACTATATAGAGACTTTATGCCGAAGTCAGTTTTATGGTCAAGGGCAAGAAGATAGACTTTTATTACACATTAAAGCTTACACTGTGTCCTATACGTACTTTAAGTTTAACAAACATATAATTAGACATTATAAATTCTGGACACAAATGATTTTATAACCAGTGTCACAAACCATAACCCTGTCTATGGCCTCTGTGAAACTTCCACATCATTCATCATAACATCTCATGAAACAGGCATTTAAAGTGCATGGATTTCTGGGAAAGCCAACATGTTGACCTATTGGGTTCAACTAAAAAGGTCACTCAATACACTCAACATAATCCAGTCAAATGATACCACTTTTTTAGTTCAACAGCACTAAGAACATCATACAATGCCTTTAGACAAACTTCACTGGGTGGGTTTTTGAAAAGGATGTAGGTGGCATTAATTGTACTCCTTTATATGAGACTTCAGTGTACACAAACTGCACCATTTGGTTCCAAGCAAAACCAAAGAAGGTCGTCTGTTCAAACCTTAGCAGTAATGCGGTGTGTGGGTGCGTGGTTGTTAAGCTGAGTAAAGCTGGGAGCAGGCTGTTGGATCTGTGTGATCTAACCAGTAAGAGGCTTAATGTCTGTACTGGGCCTGACTGGGCAAGAGTCTGGGAAAGACAGAGGCTCTGTCACATTTTCACAGGGAAAATGTAGACTTAAATCCAGCGTTCTTTTCTGTTAAGTTGGAATATGACAGGGCAAACATTAAGCTTTAGCTCTGCTTAAATGATGATGCAACAGTTGAATGTAGTTTTTCCAGTTGAGTCTTTTTTTTTCTTTCTACAGCCTAATTAGTTGTGTTACCTGTGAGAGCACACTTTACAAACTGTCTTTCTTTTTGGCAGAACTGTCACCTTGATTCAGTTAAACTTCCCTTTGTAAATTCCCTGTTAGTGTTGTATCCCAATAAGGACTTAAACCCTACATAACTTACAGTGTTACAGGAACTGTTGTTGTCTGCAGTGCACTGTTTTTAAGGCCTTTTTGATTGGGATAATTCACCAACTATTCCAATCAAATGTGATGTTATTTCAGTTTTGGTTATTTTAGGGTAAACAATGAAGTATAGGGGACGACATGGAACTTACCAACTGAACCAAGCCAGGAGTTGAACCCTTGTCTTTCTGGTAAATGAGCCACTAAGGTGCAATATGATTACTTTTTTTTGTAAACTGTGTTGTGTGACTTTAAAATATCAAAATGTTTTAATATCTTTACTTGATAAATTCATACTACATCACATTAAATCTTAAAGGGCCATGCAACAAACCAAAAAACTGCATTGCTTTTAAAGTCTCACATTTTTTTAAACCCTTCTAAAACCCAGTCCAGAGTATACAATACCACAGTGATTTGCTAAAATAAACTGCGTATTAGCCATTGACAAAGCGGCTTTGATTCCCGAATGTAACAGAAACAAAACGATAACCCGAAAACAAAAGAGTCAGACTAATGCAGAGACAAATAGGAGGAAAAAAAACAGGAAGAAAGAAACAGATGGGGAACAAGACAGAGAAAAGAAGGAGAGGAGAAGACAAAGACAGAAGGTTGTGCACAACAGCTACAGCAAGGATTGATTAATATGGGCTATTAAGCTATAACACCAGATCATAGTCTGGTCCCTCTGGCCATATTACGGTGACATGATGAAGCGCCTGTATTAGCCATTGGAGAGTGCTAGTGATGCAGATAATAGCCACGTCCCAGGAGAGCTGCTGAGGGAATTAATGCTGCTGTCTGACACACACCCAGGCACACACTCACACAAGCCTAGCACCATCATTTACATATATGCACAGACAAAAAGGATGCACGCTTATTTTAGACATGTCGGCAGTCGATGATAACACCCACATACATAAGTGCACAATAATCCTTTTCTCTTCCCGACAGGTACACCACCCCTCATTCACACTAAATGCAAATATACATTTTAACAATTTAGCTTTCTTTTTGTGCCTGTTGCAGTAGGAGGAAATGAGGTGGAAGGGATGAGGATTATTCTGCTATCTGTACCCACACATACTCTCAAGCACCTCTTATAGTTTCTTCGCCGATGTTAAGCCTCCTAAAATGTCTTGCCGGGGCTCATTCGCACCAGATTTCCACGCGTCTTACCCCTCTTATAGAGCTGGATATTATGTGCAATGTGATGATACTTCGGCAGATTGGGTACAAAAACTGGGGCATGTTACCATGACTGATAGTTTTGATAGCTTACGGAGAGGAATGTAGGAAGGTCTTGAGTTTGACTCCTACCCATGGTGAAAAAACAAAAGGCCACAAAAGCTACTCTTTCTGTCTTAGTCAGCCATTATTCCCAATTTTAAGTAAATCAAGCTATACAGTAACAAGACTGTACAGCTTTTATGGTGTGTCCTGGTTGTAATGTATTATATGCATGCCACACGGTCTAGAGAAACACTCATAGTTCCCAGTAAATTACCATGAATACATTCCCAGTTGCACTAGTGCTGTTGACGCATCATACATTAACCTCAGTCCAAGAACATTCACATTTGACCAGGCAAAGCTGAGAACAGTTGAGACTGACAGTTTGTTGGGTGCAGTGATACATATACAAGTGCCAAAGCAAACACGATTAATGACAAAATCCGATATATGTTCATACGGACTGGTAATGTTGTCTTACAAACAACTTATCAGTAATGTTATTAGGTCTTGATCTGGGAAATTGACAGGGCAGATATTCTGGTAAACTGGGCTTTTTTCAAACATCACCCCTTTGTGTTTAAAAATGTATGAAAGAAGCTTATGTAACTTTTCAGGATTTACAATTAAGAGACTCTGCAACTTCACTGCTGCAAAGAAGGTTTCATGTCAAAATGCATCTTGGATATACAAAAAGTGTTTGTTTGGCGTGTTTACTTTACTGCCCCAAGTTACATAGAGTTTATTATCTTCCTGGTGCAGTTTGGTTACATTGAGCCATCTTGCCGCATTGTTTCTCTTCCTTGCTTTTTGCCTCCCATTGCAAGATAGAATGGGATAACTTCACACTTAATGTTGGCTTAGTATATTTAGGTGTAGATGAAGTGTAAGAATAACAGAAATAAGCCACAACCACAATTTAAAAATCGAGTTAGGGTGCTTTCAAACCTGACCTCTTTGGTCTGAACTTTTGGACTGTTCGTTTGGTTCAAACCAAATCTTCATGTGTAAACGCTCCTGCCGACCATGGTTCTGACCAAACAGCTGCTCTTTGGAACCATGGTCTGGTTCATTTGAAGAGTAAATCAGTGTGTAAAGTGTAAAAGTAAAAGTGCATTAGCTGAATAAGACTAAATGCAGGAAGTTACAGACACTTAAACACACAAAGAAGAGCAAAAGAAAGAATAAAACCTAAAAACTCACCTACATTTTACACTTGTATGTCTCTAGGCATATATTTAGTAGTTTGTCAACCTTACACCAGTCTGATTATTGTATTTTTACAGTTAAACTGTAAAAGGATTTTCTGTAAAAGCCAACAACAACAGTAATCTCAACGTCAGCAAAAGTCTGACCACTTTTAAAAACTGTAGTGTGAAACAAAATTGTTCTGCAATATCTTTGTTTGGACTTTCAGGTCTGACAATGCCCTTAATTACCCTTATTTCAATGACAATCTGCTCTTATTATGATATTTACACGTATTGAGCGTGATGTTACGGCATTAGATGATGTAATCAAATATTCTCAATGCTTCCTTATCTTTGATATGCTCTTCAAATTGTTTTGTATTCATTCCTCCCACAGTGGGAAGAGATTGGAGAGGTTGACGAAGACTACGCACCCATCCACACTTACCAAGTCTGCCGAGTCATGGAGCAAAACCAGAACAACTGGCTCCACACCAACTGGATCCTGACCGAGGGTGCCCAGAGAGTCTTCATTGAGCTTAAGTTCACCCTGAGAGACTGTAACAGCCTCCCTGGAGGAGTAGGCACATGCAAGGAGACCTTCAACATGTACTACTATGAAACTAACGGAGATGAGGATGAAATGGAGGAGGGAGCATTAAGAGATGGGGCCGGGATCACAGACGAGGAAGACTGGGCCTTAAAAGAGAGCAGATACATCAAAATAGACACAATAGCAGCTGATGAAAGTTTCACTGAGCTTGACCTGGGGGACCGTGTGATGAAACTCAACACTGAAGTCCGAGATTTAGGCCCTTTGACCCGGAAAGGCTTTTACCTAGCGTTCCAGGATTTAGGGGCCTGTATTGCATTAGTCTCAGTGCGGGTTTTTTACAAGCGATGCCCATTTTTGGTGAAGAGTTTGGCTGAGTTTCCAGACACCATTCCTGGTTCAGAGGCTTCACAGCTGGTGGAAGTAGTCGGACACTGTGTCAATAACTCCCTGCCGTTGTACGAGCCTCCCAGGATGCATTGCAGCACAGAGGGGGAATGGCTGGTGCCCATTGGGAAGTGTGTGTGCCAGCCAGGATTTGAGGAGCTTAATGGATCATGTCACGGTGAGACATTTGACTTTTTATCTAGTATTCCAATTTAACCCAGTCTGCTAGAATTCAGGGGAACATTACACTTGTTTTTCAGATACATAAAGTTACATAGAACCATCTTGGGGGCGTTAATAACTGCCAATTTTCAACATCATTGGTCAAAAGTTAATTGCCCCGTATATTGGGTTGGATTTATTATTGAATAGACAGACAGACAATCAGAGAAACAGGGGCTTTACTAACATATGCAGAATTTAAAAAAAAAGCCTGCCCACACATCAACAATTGGTTGGATTAAATTACAAATGGGAAGTCAGACTGTACATTTTAAATAAAAAGCCTTATTTCCTCAATCTGATCATTGCCAATAGCAAAGTTGAGGTGGTGGATTGTACCTCAAACCCAGGACCAGGAGAACAAACTCTAGATTTGAAATATCCACATACGGATATGGTTATACATACACACATTTCTTTCTTTTGGACAACTCAGTGGTTTCTGGAAACATTACACACGTTTGATCTGGGAGACTGGGTTGTTTTTTATGTGACAGTCTGGCATGTCTGTCTTTGCTTATTCATTTTTGCTTGTGTGCTTTTCTTTCCTCCACTTGTCTTGTTTATTTTGGTATACAGGCGTGTTTGTTTTTAGTACTGTGTGCTTGAGTGCACGCATGGATCTGTTTATTCCTTTTGTGAGAGTTCCTTACTGTGCGGCTGTGTTTTTAGCCTTGTAGAGGATTTTCCCCAGGGCCCTGCAGCACTTTGCCGCTCTCATGCAAACGCTGTTTCTGCTCAGACTCGAAGCCCAAACATTCTCACCACCGCAGAGCACCAACCTTAACTGATGTTTCCGCGGGCAGCCAGGGCCATGGCGATTTTTCTCCTCTTCACTCCTCTCCAATCTTCCTCTGTGCTGGTTTAAATTACTTCATTTCCAGTCTGTACTTGTACATCTAAAAGATGCTTTGAGTAGCATCAGAAATAATGGACAGATTTCTTTTGTGAGGCGAGGCTTTGCCATACAAACTTGAGATTCTGATTTGGTGGCTCTTGAATGTTTCATCTCTTTTCATGAAACTCACTCCTCTTGGTGTCACTAATCAAGTATCACTTTCAAGGTTTAATCACAAATGAAAGCCCTCTTGACACAAGTCCGGATGTATGTATGCACATGAATACATTTTTCACTGTGGCTGTAACGCATTCACCAGCCATAAGATTAAGAACAAAAAGTGAGCATTTTGTCCGTAGAGTTGATTATTGAAAAGATGAATAAATAAAAGTATAAAGGCTAAATCTATAGTCTAAACTGTAGCTTTTGTAGGCTATTTTTAATCTAGTATGGTCAGTGCCAAAAGTGGTCAAAGAAGAAAAAAGTAAACTGAAGATGCTGTAGTTGTAGGATGTCTCAGACCAGTCGTCACAAAAGCTGACATCTACAGTATCTACATGTGTCAATTCAGCAATTTTTATTTAGGTTTACTCTAGAAATACCTTTAATCTTTTTATGCAACTCTCAACTCTTAGTGGGTTGTTGTACCCTGTGCTAGACTAATAAAGGGCTAATGTCTAGGAATCCCCTCCCTTAGAGCTTTAGTGGGTCTAGACCTCTATGTGTTGTTATTGGTTTGCGCCAAAATGGTGCCAACACATTTAATTTTAACACTTAGGTAAGTATATTGTAAAAATAAACCTTAGATCATTTTGGCACTACATTATATCGAAGGGGGGTGCCTCCTGAGGTCCAAAATGACCAGCTATTCTTTTATACCCAGCAGCTCTCTTCAGTGTGATTTCTTAATTATAATCAAAGATACAGCACGAGAGTTATGTAGAACAAGGAGTTGAACAGTCTCAGTCTGTACCATCTGTACTGAAACTGAGTGTCTGCAGGGAGATCATTAGGAAATAGCTGTCAGTAGGCCAGTGGCCTGCCTCAAGTCATACTGCTACAGACTGCACTGTCACCCAGACTTTTAGACATCTACAGCTGACAAGGCACAAGAGAGATCTTATTTGGTACTACCTCATGGCGACAGCAACAACACAGTTTAGTGATCTATCTTGAGTCATTAGCATGGAAAATATGAACTAAACATCTTTAAAGAAGTGTTCATCCATGGGACATGTTCTCTGTTAATGTGATTTTTCAAAGTTGTGTATGATTCTTTTGTATAGTTAGTGTACTTATAATACATTAATATCTGTATGGACTTAAGAACAGGGTAGGGTCTGAAAAGGTAAAAAAGCGATCAGAATTGTATATACTGTGGGATTTACAGATCACACCAACACACTGTTCTTAACATTCAAAAAATGTTTATCAAACAAGAAGGAGGTATAATCTCAGAGGAAATATGATTTAATGTTAGTGTGCTCAGACCTCATTAAAAAGGCAGTACACTAGGAGTGCTGTGAGTTTGTGGAATGGACTGGATTGTATAAACCAAAATTTAAAAAAATTATAAAATCTTTAACAAACACACACAAATGTAATAAAAATACAAAATATAACAAATAATATATATTTAAATAATTTACATAATTAATCAAATTATTTTACTTAAAATTACTTAAATTATTAAAATGGTGAGAATGACATTTTTTGTTTGTTGACTAAACCCTTCTAGCCAAAATAAGAATTGATTTTTGATAAATAATATTGTTTAAATTGCCACACCGTTTTAAGTCTTTGAAAATACTATATACTATATGCAATCAACAAGATGCATGATTTGTGTTTCCAGCATCTGGGAGAGCTTACTTAGGTAGGAACACACAGTCAAAGAGAGGATTTCCTTTGGAAACGTTTTCTCTGAAACATTGCAGTGTTGTGTAAATACCCTTTGTTGTAGGAAAAAAAATTCCATTGTATTCCCATTTAAATTAGCAAAAATGTGTAGTGCAGTTGTAGGGCATTGTTGCTAATGTAATATCATGTTAAACTTACCCTCTTTTTTTTCGAGTTGCCCCTTAGAAGCAAAACTAACAAAGACTTTTCTTGAGCAGAATAGGCTTAAAGAAGGCAGTCAAAGACCACCGTCTCTTTGTTCCTCTGTTGACAAAAGTGTGCTATTACACCAATGACAAGGTAATTTAATCTGACCTGGTCACGGAGTCGTGCAAAAGGTCGAGGGCCTAATTTGTAGCTGTTTTGCATTTAAATACATTGCGTGGTTTGCCAAAAAACATTTAACTTAGGCACAAATGCAATTTCAAATGTGAAAACAAACTATGTTGATAGGAAGCATGCCAAGGAGGAACATTTTTCTAACGGTCTCATATGCAGATGAGACTGTAAAACTGACAGCCTTTGAAACGGTGTACAGAGGGTTTCCTCCATCAGCTTTGTAACCATATGTGCTCTCTGCTTTAGTAAACACTTTTTCATGTGGATTTCAGTCATTTATGCCGGAGTGCAAAATGTCGAAATCTGTTTCCGAGCTGTTGAAAAGAGGGCTTGTGCTTGTTACATGCTCGCATTATGTATTCAGTGTCTTTTTTTAGTGTTGGTTGCCGTTCCAATTTGAAAGTCTGCCATTAAACATCTGACGAGGGGAATTTAATAATCTACACTGCTGCAGTAGTTTAGTTCAATTACATCTATCTTCTTTGCTCAGTCAGTGCCACTGTGGAGTGTGTGCAGACGCAGATGAGATTTTTCTGTCTCAACCCTGCAGACTAAACGCACTGAAATCTACACGCACAATTAAAAACATATATACGTGTCTGTGAAGGATCTCAACATATATTGTTTTTTGGGGCTGTAAATGCTGTGTGCATGTGATGCAGCTGTAGTCTGAAAGCAGACCAATGTGTAAGTGAGTCTTTGTGTGTCCTGGTTGTGTTGGTGCTGAATGTGGACTAGCAGAGCATGATTTAACACAACCTTTGTGAATGTAGGCCACAATTCTTTATAGACAGCTCTTTCTTCTTTGTCTTTGTGGTTCTTACTCATTTTTACATCACTGCGTCTTTCTCCATCTTTGTCTGTCTGCCTCTTTGTCTGCACCTGACTTTTGCAACCTGCAATTGGTTCTTCTTTATTGTCTACATCTCCATTAAACTCCATGAGATCCAAAATCTCATGGAGTAACATACAGTAAAGCAAATTTTTAAGTAATAATTTGTTTTACATTGTGTTTACATTAAAAGGATACAACAAAATAAGAAACAGTCTTTTTTTAAATATATTTTTTTTGGTCTTGAGAAAACAATAGATCTAGAACTTCAGACTGTCAGGAAGGAGTTAACATTCTTTGATGGTTTTAAATTAAATGGCTAATTGCGCAAATGCAGAGCATCTTTTAGGAATTATTCTGTTTCTTTTGGGCAGTGAACCTCGATGTCTGGGTTGTTCACTTTGAACAAAGCTGAACAAATTTCTTTAGAAGTGGCGGAGCAGTGTTTTAAATGCAAATTAAATACAAATTGTATATTTGAGAACTCAATGAGCATGTTGAGCAGCATGTTGTGGTGGCTAAGAATATGACAGTGATGATATTGAGGTGTTTTTGTTTTTTTAGGGACTTTTAGAGCTTGATTACCGTAACCTTTCGTCGCATTGGCCTGAGACCATCAGTAAGATGTGAGAAATGATTGTAGTGTTTAAATACACTATTGATCTTTTAACTGTAAGCTTCTTTTCTGTGCAGAAAGAGTTTGGTCCATATGTACACCTAAGTATTTTATTTCTGTTACATTGTTTAGTTTGTTTACTTTAATGTAAATACTAGGAAAGTTACTGAGTTTGTTAGTTTTAGTAAAGTACAACCCAACAGTTTTTTACATTTTTTAAGTAAAGCAAGAAGATTTTAACCAGTTACTTATTCTGACAATTGCAATGGATAATTTAGAAGCTAATTGTTCAGCATTATCAGTGTACATTAGGATTTCTGTTTCTTGGCACACAGAATAAAGATCATTAATGTACTATATATATAGTAAACAACAGTGGCCCCAGTACTGACCCCTGTGGGACTCCATTGGCAGAGGGCTTTAAAGATGAGAGCTTACCATTTACTCCTACACATTGCACACAGCCAGAAAGATAGGAGTTTAACCACCTGAGTGCATTATAAGACATATTGTAGTTTGCAATTTTCGACAAGAGTTCTGAGTGGTAGACTGTGTCAAAGAACACAGCAAACACAATTCCTCCCTTCTGCAACTTAACAACAAAACGTTTCAGTGGAATGTTTTACTCTGAAACCAAATAACATGGGATGTAAATTTAGAAATTTAAGTTAGAAATTAGTCAAGAATCAACAGTTATCTAATTATTACTAATAATACTAGTACTGGTAGTACTAGTACGTTTGGGAATATAGTGTTAAGTGAAAAGACATAGTTAACTGATGTGTTGCATAAAAAATCAAAAAGATCTGATGAATGCATAAAATAGAAGGAAGGTTGAAAGGGTCCATTACTGTTATAATCTTAGTTTTGAGCAGTGAATATAAAGCCTTTTAGCCAGTGTGGTTTTCTTGAGGCTGGCTGTTTGAGAATGAGAGACTGTTTACACGACAACACATTCAGCCCACAACTTAAAGAGTCTGTTGTGCTTTTGCTGTTCACAAGGCCTGCATTGTGACCGTGGAGTCATAATGCAAAGGTGTTTGTTATGCTCTTGAACTGCCTTAAATCATTGGGCTTTTGTCCAAATAGTTATACAGTAGAAAGAAAGACCCTGGACTAAATGTAATGCATTATTATATGCAATCCATTGCTTACAGGAAAACCAATTAACGCAAAAGGCTGACCTAACCACTTGTAACACTATTTCACTTTTATGGCGTGTAACATGTTGCCTTAAAATCAGAATAAATCACTTCAAAGTTATCATCAGTCATGATTAACTTTTGCATCAATATAGATCTTTACCAAAATCAATGCACCAACGCAGTCCACATTGTGTATTCTCTCTACTGACGCGCAACAATCCCTTGTGAGTTTGCCGCAGTGTAGATGCATTCAGAATTCTTTAGTATCTTAGATACTTTAGATCTTGAAAAGTTACAAAGTGTTGCTATGAAGTGTACCCAATGTTACAACCCTTGTGGTGCTCATTTCCAGTGATCAGACACTGTATCAAGTCACTTTGTGCTTCCGTTCGATGTATAGATGGCGGCACAATTGAGATAATTGCCGATAGCCTGCAGCAATGTCAGGCCACAAGACTAAAGTGAAAAGTGAGGGCAGGGCACAGACATGGGGAAAATGGACAGACGGATGAATGGATAGATGGGAAAATGGGCGGAGTACAGGAAAGCGGATTGATGGGAAAAACTACAGAGGACGCAAGACAAATTGAACATTTCACACGGCGGGGTGTGAGGGCACCGACGCAGAGAGATGGATGGCTGTTGTTCCAGTGCAGTGACAGCAATCGACGGAGGATAACTAAGGAGAGGGGTGAGCAGATGGATGAAGAGCTAGATGAAGAGGGAGACGGATGGAAGGGGGTGGACACTGAGTTCAGCTTTGCAGATGTGACTTAAAATGAATGGTTTTAAGAGGAAACTGAGCGGAACGTGAAAATATGACCCGGTTGAATGAGGCATTTAAGAGAGTTAAAAGGGCCTATTTCTGGGATAATCTTAGTTTTAACCTTGAATATTCCTAGGAATTTTATGCAACTTTTTACACTATACTTTTACACAAAGTGGTTTATAATAGCAATTAGAAAATGTTTACATGGCAATGACAGACTTTAACAGACAGAGTTTAACAGACATTTTGCAATAGACCTTTTATACTTCAACACTTTGTGGAGCAAGACAACTGGATTTTTCGATGTTGTATTAATCCATTTTATCCCATTATTAATACATGGTTTATTCCTATATGCTTACTTTTTTCTTTCTTTTCTTTTCCTAGGGATGTTAATACAGACAAATGAATGAATAAAAATGACATAAACAATAGAAGTCTGTGCTAAAATGTATGCAAATGCTTATGCTAAAATGTAGACTAATAGCATTACACTGACAGACAACTGGCCACTCTCACATTAATTTACTCTGAGCAATTTAGATTGAACCGTTTTTCCTATTCATTCATATCTTTGGATGTTGGAAGGAAGCTGGAACACCAGCACACGCAGTAGCACAGGAAGGACATGGAGCCCGGACAAAGACAACTCTTTACAGGAAAGCCAGGGGATCAAACTTCAAAATTAAATGTTTTTGCTTTGAGACTTATTCCAGCAATGGTGCCACTGTCACATGAAATTTTATTAGGAAAAGAATCTGGCCAACCCAAAAGTGACACAAGTAAACTTTTCTATATTGAATTCTGACAGTTCGAGGTAGACACAATCAGTTTTTTGGTTGTCATTGGTCATTGGTAAAATGTATTCACTTTGTGTTGATATTATTCAAAATATCAAAATTGCGTTGCCATGGAGATTAAATTTTCCCAGGTCAATCAGATTCCATTTAGCGTAAAGTAAATGCTTTTTATTGTGGGTTTTTACTGGCTGCCGAAATGGTGCAGTGATGTAATGCCTGGTTAAGTGATGTGGGTCACAGGAATGTTGCTGGAGGAGGAAAAGGCTGAGTACACGGTTAAAAGCATAAATATAGTAAATAATAAATAGAGTGTTGGCTGGAATAAGAGCACCCGGAATATAACTGTGACTGCATGTGAGCTGAGTGCATTGTAGTGACAATACATGTTGGAATGGGGGCTTAAAACAGTACTTTAATGATGGAATAAGGCCTCAGTCATTGTTGATAAAAAGGAAAATTGGCTAAATGTGGATGTAGGGACGATGGAGTGGGCGCTAAATTGAATGTTAAAATGAATAACGGCCCAAATGCCATGTTAGGAAGATAGAATAATGGTCGAATGGAGAGCTAGGATTGACAGCTTCGATGTTGGGATTCAGGCTGCGCTAAATGCATGTGACAAAAGAAAGGACTTCTTGGATGGGCAGTTGAGTCGGGGGAAAAGATGGTGGGGGAAAAATATGACAATAAATGTAAGGATGGGAAATTAGGATGTCAAATTGAAAGACAATTGGCCATGTCATCACTTAACCCAGCAGTAATGAAGTGGCTGTGGCTGGTAGAATAATAAAGCTGGGACAGTTCACTCAGCTGATGTCATCTGAGTGTGTCTAGGGTACGGCTGAATTTCCCTAGACGATACTTTGTTTCTCTGCCCAGGCTCCCCTGATGTTCTTCTGTGTTTGGCTGCCTGTCACATGTCACTGCAGCATATGTCAAACTCAATCTGGTCACAGAAAGTGTCTCTCTGGCGTGGTAATGTGAGGAAGCTCTCTCCCGTCCAGCCACCGGGGAATTATGGTATAGAACGAGTGGCTCATGAGTGGCAGCGTGAGGCTTGTGGTTGATGGTGTGGTGACAAGGGCCTTGCACTCTTTGGCATTGATACATCGACGTCGGAGCATCGGCTACGTCAATATGAATGCCCATATCTGCTGAGAAACATTTGAGGGCCTTCAACCAGTTGCTGTTCTATAGCTTTATAAAAGGGTTGGTTCTGCTAATGGATGGGGAATGAAGGAGAGGTTAAATTTTGCTCCATCCTTGGTCTTTAGAAGACCACAATTCAGAAACAAATATGAACAGTGGTCACTTTAATAACACATTTTTTACAACCTTAATGCTATCCAAAGACATACCCGTAAAAGTATTTTTTTACTCCAATATTTAAATAAGACTCACTGTTGAACAGCCTGTATTTTCTTTTCTTTGTAAATAAGGTCATAATACAAAATTATGACTCGAGATAATAAAGTAACAATGTTGAACTCCTTTCACAAATTAATTAATTGTAGCTACTGTTTACAAAATGGCTGACCTTTAATGACTTTTAAAGGCACAAAGCTTTAAAGCCATTAGTGTTCTGTCCTTGCTTTAGAGATGACACGGTCATTTGTTTTTACAGGTTTGCTGGTGTCTCATGTTCTACTTGACAAAAGATGTGGTTCCATGAGGTGGGTGTAGGCAAAAATACATCATATTATAAAATTGACAGGATTCTTTATCACTGACCATATTTTCTATGAAGCCCTATAGGTTCAAATTTAACTAGGGATTACACATTAAATCCATTTTTTATTTATGGGTTATGAGCAGAGTTGGCCATACTGCTATACACTAACATCAAGAAAAATAAAACATTTGAAAATGAATTTCATATAAAAAGTTTTAACATGGGTAATACAACAATTAAAGTAACCATTTGAAAAAAGAATTTGAAAAGTGCATCTTAAGAAGCAATCTAAATTTAAAAAACAAATTGAAAATGTACGTAAGAATGTATGACTGGAACAGGTCAGATATGACGGAGTGGGACTCTGGGATGTTAAAAACAATTGGGAGCAGTTGAAGGGACGCTAACATCAGACAAATTACCTTAACAGCTACTGTTTACCGGCTTAATGGTGACTATACACCTAATAGAGTTTACAGTTATTAATCTGGAAGTTGTTCAGTAGATCTTTTAGCAGTAACTATATTTCATATTTCCTAAAATGTAATAACTTTGTTTCAATGGGCTTAAATGAAATGGCTCAACAAATGTGTATTTTATTTTATTTTTTTTTATTACTTCCTCAAAGTTTAAAGTGCTATTCTGTATTATATTATTTTTCATTATTTTTAAAAGTGAACTTTCAAAGTTTTTAAATTGAAATAGATCTACATCAAGGTGTTCCCGTGCCAAGCTGGAAATTTAATGTGTTGAAAATATTAAAATGAGATTTCCCATGTAGCTACTGTAACTTCTTATACAATGTGAATGTGGCCTAAACTTCTGGGAGCTCCCTATTAGAATTCAACCAACCTCAAAAATCTAATATTAATCTGTGCTTCTTGCGACTGTTATCTTTTTGGATTGAACAGCATTAAATAAATCCTTACAGAAATAGAAGTTCTGTCATCCTTGAATTGCCCAGGAGACGATGAACGATAGAGCAGCAGACTGGAAGTAGCAGGAAGCCGTTCTGTTTCCCTCTTGTGCTGAAATATGAATTGACTGGATTTAGTGCAAAAAATGGGAGCACCATTCATCATTTTTGGTCGTGTTCACTGGAGACTGCTGCTGGCTTCTAGCTTCCATACCACCCTCCATCTTTTATCTCCCTTCCCCCTTTCCATCACCCCATCATCCCGATGTGGCGATGCTGTCATGACAACTAAAGTGCTTCCTGAGTGCTTGTTGGGTAAACTGACTTTCCCAAAAGTGCTCCCTCTCTTTCACCTTTCCCTCTGCGAACACACACATGTCCCTCCTTGAACCGTAGGATTTCCCAGTTACTCTTAACTAACACTTAACCCTAACACAGAGGCATGACCCCGAACAACACTTTAAAGAAACCTTCTTTTGATGCAATGACCAGCCTCATTAGCCCTCACAAAAACATCCACCCAGACGCACACGCACTCCTGCAGTTTTTGAAATATTAATAAAGTGTTTCGTTCAACATGAAAGCCTGGTAGTCTCCAGAGGCTGAGGGACTTGGAGGAGTGATTCTGCAATTCTTGGAGACTTCAGATGCATTTAGGTCAGATGATAGTCATCCCAAATTACATTTTTTACCAAATATTTGCAGTATCACAAGACTTTAGACATTGACAGAAAGCAAAGAAGTCACAATAAAGTGATGGTTTACTTAACAATACCTAGTAACTCAGATACAGTTGTGCTCATAACTTTAAGAGTGGCAGAATTTTTTTATTTTTTTGGCCATTATACAGGTAATATAAATGATAACCCAAAAAACTTTTTTTTCACTCATAGTTAGTGGTTGGGTGAAGCCATTTATTGTCAAACAACTGTGTTTACTCTTTTTAAATCATGATAACAACAGAAACTACCCAAATGACCCTGATCGAATGTTTACATACCCCAGATTTTAACAATGTGTATTGACACCTATAAAATCATTGACAGCTTGCTCAGTGGCAGAGTGGCCGTCCTTCAACCGAAAGGTAGTAGGTTAGATTCCCGCTTGCCCCACAGTTCATACTGTCGTTGTGTCCTTGGGCAAGACACTTAACCCACCTTGCCTCCAGTGTCCATAGCACTGGTGTATGAATGTGTGACTGCAGTGGTGTGTTTGGTGGTGGTAGGAGAAGGTTGTGAGCGCCGGTTGTGTGGTAGGCCCCCTCTCTGTCTCTGTGCAAATTTTCTTTTCATCTTTTGTGTTTTTGTAGCTCACACGTCCCCAAAGCATCAGCGATCCATCTCCATGTTTCACAGTAGGAATGGAGTACCCTTCATCATTGGCCTTGTTGACTCCTCTCCAAATGTAACGTTTATGGTTGTGGCCAAAAAGTTCAATTTTAGTTTCATCATACCAAATGACTTTGTTCTAGAAGTTTTGAGGCTTGTCTCTGTGCTGTTTGGTGTATTGTAAGCAGAATGCTTTGTGGCATTTGCGTAGTAATAACTTTCTTGACCAAGCAGTACGTTTGGCATTCTCAATTCCTTTTGTGTAGTTTCTGTTGTCATCATGAATTAAAAAAAATGTTGTTGGACAATAAATGGCTTCATCCAACCACTAACAATGGGTGAAAAAAAACGTTTTTGTTATCATTCAAATTCTTTGAAAAATGGCCAAACAATCACAAATTCTGCCAACTTTCCATTCTCGTCTAAGATCCATTGCAAGATTGTATGGCTTATATAACCATAGACATACTGTATACTGTATGTAGACTGTAATGTAGGTCAACATTGCAGGCATATTGTAGCTGTGCACAGACGCAACATATTGTGCCGTTCCATGTTCATGACAATTAGGTTTCAGGCTCCCGTTCCATTTGGTAAATCCCAACAGAGGCTAGATTTTTTTACTGTGATGAATGTGTTTAACAGGGGGAATACAATAATCAGAATTAGAGAACAGGGTTAGTAACAACATACTATGCTAGAATGAGACCAACACCATTTAAAAAACATACCATCAAACCAGACAGCAGGCATTGCCCACTTTACATTAGATTAATAATTTAAACAATTAGGTTACCAACCCATTTCGTTTTGTTAGAGTATGCATCTTACTGATGAAGCCAAATTATAATTCTCTATTGTAATCTTTGTATTTATAAAGGAGAGGTTAGGATTTTTGATTTAAGTATTGCTTGAATTGACAAAATCACTTGAAATTATGTATGGTGAACTTATGAAGCAAGCATATCACCATACATAAACCCATTTGCTCTGTATAAATTCCATGTAGCAAGTGCTGTCTGAGCAGTTTTTTAATTGCACTGATGTCTTGGGACTTGCTCAAGCCACAGTTTGGAATGCATGTTTGCAGTATGCTTTAGCAAATGACTGTGAAATACAATGAAATATTTTACAGCAAGACCAATCTATTAGAATGCATGCCATTTTAAACTATTGCAAATTTACAATCAACCCTGACTGGTGGTACTATTTTGTTTTTTGACCCCCAGACTCCAGGCTTAGGTCAGATTGTGAGAATAACTAAACAATAACCTTCCCTGTCTTCCCACAGACAGGAAAACCCCATTGAGTTGGTTGTATATTTTTGTTGTATAATCATCTGGTTGTGTTTGTATTCACACAGAGCCGTAGACAAATACGATCAAGCATCAGTCGCATACAATTGGCCTCATAAGCAGCCACGCACAAACACTGCAATGAAACAATAACGCATGAAGGAATGACACCTCCATGAATGTGCACATCCAAATAGACGCAAGCACATTCTGTTTATCTTCCTCGGGCCAGTGCCTCGCTGTGGGACAAATACAGGAAGAGGATATTTACTGGCTTCCCTTGCCTGGTTTATTAGCTCACAATAGTATCTATTAACAACACAAGCATTGTATTGAAACACAGTTCCCGCATTTTCTTTTGCACATGTTTTTTTTTTGTTTTTTTTTATGAGAGTTTGGCCAAATACAGCTGAAGGAAAGATGCAGAAATAAGTGAATGTTGAGTATATGATTTGGGGAAGGTAGAAATGTATCAATCCAGTATTTGATGAGGCAGTAGGCAGTGCCTCCCGTTGGTCATTCTCAATAGGAAATCAGAAAAAAATGAAATATTTATGTAGATGTATGTAGTTAAGAACAAAACCAGGTTGGAAAGTCAAGAGAAGGTTTCTGCCACTGGTGTTTGTGACATGGTCCACATGGATGAGACTTTGAAAACTGTATGTAATGGTGAACATCTTTATTGTTTTTTTAGATCCAGACTTTTGCACGGCACCGTCTGTGTCACAGAATTAACCAATGTTATTTGAAGTATGGGGAAAAAAATGGTGGTTAGCACTGTCGCCTCAAAGCAAGAAGTTAAAAGGTTTGACCCCTTGGCCGGAGGGAACATTTCTCTGTGGAGCTTGCATGTTCTCCGGTTTCCCCCACTAACATCCAAACAGACCCCGTTGGAATAATAAAACTATGATTATAATAAAGTAGCTGATTCTAAAGTCTGGAGAAAACATTTTTGCGGTTGTATACATCAAGGTCTTATTTGTGTAATTAGCGTTTAGGTGCATTGTGTCATGGGTAAATGTCAAATCCTACATGTAAACTTGAGGTAGAATGACAAGTTTTGGCTCATCACAAGCTCGCGTGCCATTGAGTCTGTTCTCAAATAAGGGAGGCTCCCATTGGCTGTAGGATCCTATTAGGAAGTGGTTATGCAGCACTTGCTATTTATGCCTACAGAGACAAACATTGCAGAAAAAAACAAAAGATAAAAAAAACATTAACATAAAGACAGAAGCAAAGTGAAATGCTTATAGTAAGTGCTGAACTAGTTATAGCAAGATAAATTTTTTTCTTTATAAATATTAATTTCAGCTCAATAAATTAAAATCCATGATTTTTTTACTGTTCATTCATTCATTTTCTGCTCCTTATCCTTTAATGGTTGCATTTGGCTGGAACGTTTGCCCAGCACCCTCCTACCTAGTTACTTTTGATATGCCTTAGTCATTAGCCATTTCTAATCCCACCAAACGACAGCCAGTCATATAAATCAACATGTTTACAATGAAATGTTTCCAATTAAAAAGGACGCTCATTAAGAAGCATCGGCGGACACCACTGGCTCCGTAATTGCCATGGATGCCAGTGTGTGGTGCATATTAATTACCTATTAACCTCAAACACACAGACACTCAGATACGGAGGCATATTAGTCTGTATTGCATATTAATTACCTATTACCCTTTGTGCGCCGCATTAAGAGCTGCGTGGCATCAGAAAGACAGGCAAGCCCAAGGGCATCACACACACACACACACACACACATGCTCAAAATATCTAGGACCACCAACTGCATCTATTCAGGTTGCGTACACAATGACAAACGAGCCGTTTTACTCAGCTTGCTATGACTATTACAAATGTGTGTGTCCCTTTAAAGCAATTATACAGCCAACTCACCTGGTCCAAGAATTCAGCACGCCTGCCTCCTCATCTAAAGAGGTTAGAAATTGAACACAAATCACTGTGTCTCAAATCCCTTTCACATTTGCATTAAAATTGTTTGTCTACATGGATAAAGTTTGCAGCTGACTTTTCAGGATGAAAAACTAAATGCAACAACTTAAAATATATTCTTTTTCCTAAACTGTAAAATGAAACAGTACATTTTAGGCAGGCCAAAAAAAAAAAAAAGTAAACTGTTAACATTGTGAAGTCTGTGGTTGCTTGGGCCTAGAGCAGCTTAAATAACGGCAGTAGTGAGTCTGCAGACATTGAGGACGACCAGTAAACAGAAAAGGGTGGTGGTATTGTTACGGTTATGTCTTGGTTTACGGAATTGGTAGATAAATGATCTAAGCACAAAAAGCGTCAGTGTCATGTGCTGTGGACCACTGAGTGCTTTGCTTCAACAGTGTTTTTAGGCAGATTGCGAAAGATGCTATTCTTACAAAGAAGACTAAAACAAACCAACTGAACAATCCAATTCACACTGCTTTATTCTCAGTCTTAGAATAGTGCACATTGCTGCTGTTTTTTTTTATTTTTTTTTAAATATCGATACTCTTATTAGATAAGATTAGCGTTACATACATTAATAATAAATAATGTTTTGCAAGCTTCATTGTCCTTGTCCAAGGCCATGCAAACATACACAGTTGACCAATGGCACTGTTATTCCAACAGACTCAGATGGTAACAGCTCATGAAAGTCAGACTAAAGTGCTGACCACAAGAAACTCCCTTTATGTCTGGCCAAAGACCTTTGTTGAAAGTCATCCACTTCTTGCGCCTTCTTTTCTTCCCTGATTTTATTTCTCTGTGTTTACAGTATTTATAATGTGTTGATTCTAAAAGTCAACATATTTTAGTTGTTGATTTCCCATTTTTGCTTTCAAATTCCAGATTCTGTTACAAAATAATTGGTTGGTTTGCAGTTCACGTAGCCAATAACTACAAATACTATTTGTTTTGCCAGTGACCACCAATTAAAGAAGAATAAAATAAAAAAATTTAACAGACATGTACTGTAGAAAATTACTTTCAAAAGTAAAAATAACATTTTCATAACTTTTGTGCAAATGATCATGCAAGTGTACCCTTCCAATCTGGAATCTAGCGAGATTTGGAAGTTTCCAAACTCAGTTAAATCTATTGCATATATTGAGTCAAATCATGAACTCACCGGCCTCTTGTGACAATGAAATGTCAGTACAAACAGGAAGGTGTTTTTTTTTTATTTGACAAAATCAAAAATGTCCTCTTCTCCTCTTTGTTATCAACATGGCTGCATAGAAGGTGTTAGCATTGATGCTAAAATCTTTTGCTAACACTATAAAATGTGGCACTAAAGGATTTTCTGGTAGTAAAAGATGTTTGTGCTTGTGTTTGGCATATCCTAAATCTCGTAATCTTTCATACATGTTTTTTTGACCGTCCGATGTCCTTGTTTTATTTACTAATTTAGTTTTATTTAACGTTGCTTTTATTTGCAGATTCACTTTGCAAAAACTGTTATTGTTGCAGAGGTTTGTTTCTTTATATCGACCACACTCTGGTTACATCACATAAACCGATGCTATGACTGACCCAAAAAAAATCTTGTGGTTGGGGGAAACTAGTTAGTGCTTAATCCAATCAAATAGCAAGTTTGCGACAGAAGGCACCTCCCTTTTGCAAATAATTTCAACGGGAGCTTTTCCAGATGGTTTTGTGAAACAGACTATGTTCTGAGAGCAGTTCTATCTGTAGGAGTCAGGTTAGTACCCTTCAGCTTTGGTAACTAATTGAGTCCATTTATTGAACATGCTATTACGTTACATGTTATTATTTACTGTGTGTGGCATTTTAATTGGGTTATCCTAGATTCTACCTTCAGCCAGCTCCTCTGACCTTCATTGCCTCTTTAACGTGTGTGTGATGACAAAATGAATGCAGTACAATTACAAATATCACATGATGCCATTTCCTGCCATGTCACGTCGGAAAATACACGTGTCTCATTTGCACACGTTATCTCATTTTTATCCCATGTTCATCCCATGTGTGAATGCTCCATGGATAATCTGTTTAGGCGGAAATGAGCTAGAATGAATGATGATAAATATTGAACATCTGTGTTGGTGCTTATTAGTCGACTGGAGCTGACTTGCACTGAAGTGACACGTGAAGGATTTTCTTCACACTAATTTGCACATTTTAATTACAGATGTTTAAATCGGTCTCATCATTCGCAACTTCCAGGAGAAAAGGCATCAAGCATTTCTTAATGAAAACATGTCATCTAATCTTTGACACTGGCTGAATATGTCTAAATCTACCTTTAGTTTCTTAGCTTTCTGCTCTTTTTCCACTCTTCAGAGGCAGTTTATTATGCATCTGTCCATACCACTCAATAGAACACATTTTTCTTTCTACATCATGAGATGCCATGGTATCTTCTCTAAACATCCTGAGAGGCAGTGGTTTTATTTTTATTATCATTTAAAACACAAAGCACTTCATCTCTCTCAGATATTTACAGTAATACCTGATGAAGTTGAACCTAATGTTGTCAATATTTTGAGTCCTTAACTTTTGTGGGGGGGATTGAGAGACTGACTTGTTCTCAGTTGTCCTTATACTGACCATTGTCTGATCTGTAGAGTTCCATGTGTGGAATACATCTAAAAACTGGATAGTTACCCTCAGCAGTGACATCAAATCAGAGTAGCTCAGGCCATCACTAACAGGGAGCCGGGGTAAGAAGCTGTACCCCGCTCTGCCCATGCCACTGTGATGGACGGGTGATCTTTGGGGAGTGCACGACTCTCACACCAGGCAGTGAGAGCTGCAAAACTAAAAATAAACCAGTGCACCACATGCAATCTCCAAGCTCCGGCATGCACAAAAACATCTCTTATTGATGTTTGACTGGGCAATATCCAAAAACCTGAATTAATTATAACCACATCTTTCTTAACTTCATTCTCTATTTTTGTGCAAGTGAGTTTCTGAGTGTGTAATGACATGCCATCCAGTTTTTATTGATTTGACCATGGGGGTTTGGAAGGTGAGGTAGACGCAAGACATCGGTAGTAAATCTATATACCCACACGCACAGCAGACAGAGGGGCAGACAAAAGAACAGATAAAGTGTGTCCTACTGCCCTGAATGTAGCGTGGTTTTCTTCTCATGCAAGGTGCTATAAATCAGTATACCCTCCAACACATCTAGAAATCAGATACAAATGCACAAGCAGGCTCAAGGCCCAATTCATCCATCTTCTGAGGATGCCCCTTCTTCTTGAGGCTCCAGGTAAAGATTTAAAGAAAAATATGGACAATTTGAAAGTCTTTTTTTGCAAAATATAAATACATCTTTTTTGTTTAATTAAGATTTCTACTTATCTCCTAAACCATTTCTTATTGAAAACTTGTATTATTTAAAACACAACTAATTTCAGCAAAAAAAATCTTGCAGCCCAGGTTTAAGGAATATGTCCTGATCTGACTGACAAAACAAATTGGATGTAGTTTTAAATAGTGTCTTTTTTGTTTTCTAAAAATGTACCAAAATGATTTTGCTTGTAACTGAATACAATATTATCCCTTAAGGCTTACATTTTTATCTGCTCACTGTTGCAGATGATATATATTATATACCTGACATTTAATATGTGCAATGATGCAAGAAACATGGCATTACTTAACCTTAAAGAACACATTTTGGGCAGTTTTTTGTATTATTATTGTCTTAAAAAGAGCTCAGCTGGCCAGTCAAAACTATTTACATGGCTACTAAAACTGTTGTGGGGAAATTCTTAGTCAGCAGCCACACCAGGGGGCGCTCCACTAAGTTTTTGATTGTTGGTGGGGGAATCCGGAGTACCAGAGGGTAAGATGCAAACTCCACTCAGAAAGGTCCTGTCCGACGTGGGAGTCAAAATCTGGACCTTCTTGCTGAAAGGCGAGTTGCCCCTAAATAAACCAGTACTTACTGTATGTGTAATATGGCTATAGGTTTACAGATCTGGAATTCCTTTTTTTCACACAAATCTTCCTCAACCCATTGTAATTACTTTCAACTTAGATCCACAAAGAGCAGGTGCATTATTTGTATATAATAGAATAGAACAGAATACACTTATACTTAACTAGAATAGATTATTTTAGGTATAGTTGCTTCTATACAGGTCTTGGACTAGTAGGTTGAGGTGCAGTCACTCAAGGGAAGTGAGAAAATAGAAAATCCGTAGAAACATCCATTTTGAATTTACACAGCACAGTATATTGTAGAATATGATGACTACTGCCCTACAAAGTCAAAGTGGTAATTAGGCACATCCTACACAGTTAACATAGCGCAAAAAGTCACAGTCCGAGTGGTGGGGTGGTAGGACTAGGGGGTGAGCTACAGAGATCCAGGGCAGAAGGAGCATTTTTTTAGACCTAATGTTGCATGACAACGGAGCAAGGTTCTGTCAAGGTGAATCAGAGCCACCACCAACATAGACTTACACCGAAAATGCACAAACAGCCCTTTCTTTTGTCCCTTCACTGGCACCGTTCATCCATTGTCTTCCATTCCCCCACATACCTGCCCTTCAATCACCATTCATCACCCCTCCATTTGTCTTTTTATCTCTCTCTATTTCCTTTCAATCCTTTGTCTCTCCATCCCCATAGGTGAAGTTTAATTATCCAGTGTAAATCACAGCTGCAGCAGAAACATGTTTTACAGCCACATTAAAAAATGCCACTGCACAGCTTCACATCCTCTAGAGGACACGCACATTAAATGCCTCCCATTTCCAAATCCTCCAGATTTTCACTCACTCCTTCCTGGTGTAACGTATAGCCTCGTGCCGTAACTACTCTCACGATCTCATTAGTATTTTCACACAGTGTATTGTATATGTTTGGATGCAGCAGCAGAAAAATCCAGAGAAAAATGATGCTATGATCTGACAGTGATTGGTTGGCTTGGGGGCGCTGCCATGGTGACAGAGATTGTTGATGTATTCTCCGGTGTTAACATGTGGAGTGTGTCACCTGCTGTCTACCTTCCCCCATTCAGGTCAGGCATCTGCGTAGGTCTGTGTGGGTGAGAAGACATGGCGGCTAGATAGTATTGTCTATGTATTTGTTGTAAATGTATTTTGTAAAGGATTAAGGCTACGTTTCAACATTTTGGTGTCTATCTTTCTTAATGGATTGTTTAACACGATAACTGCTGCTCTAAGTTTATTAATGTAGACCAGGCTAGATTACACTAGGATAGACTTGTAATAAAGAGCAGTATGGGTTGGGTCAGTACACGTAAGTTATAACAAAAGAGGTACGAAGCATCCCAAAAAAGGTATACCATACAACTTTGGAAACCTTTGGGGCTTTGTTTCCATTAGAGCAGTCCACTGGCATCCCATGGGTGCAAAGACTGCATTCATGCACACAAAATCCTGCATAGCGTTTAAGATAGTCAGCATGGTATGGCTCTTTCTAATTGAAATAACATATTCTACACGAGCAGAACTTGTAACCTTTTAGTCCCTAAAACAGAGCTCTCGTAATTGAATGTTCAGTACGCTGTGAATAATGCGTAAATAGTCTACTAATAGCAGCCTTTCCTATAGGCAATAGGGCATTTTTTATTTTACAAAGTACACATTATAATTTAGTTTTAATTCTTTATTTTAATTTTCGTTCAGTTCTTATTTTAGCATAGATATTTTTTGACACATTTCTATAAAACTTACATATCAGTCCAGTTTATTTTCAGATTACAATATAAAGTGAAAAATATGTTATTTCAACTTAAACTTGTTAGTCAAATCAGTTCAATTGTTATTGGAAGATAAGACATGGTTTGGTATAGAATAACATGATATAGATTGTGCATAGTATAGTATTGCATTGTTCAGTAGAAATGAATTGTAATAACAATTCCTACTTTTTTACTTTCCTTATTTTTATGATTTATATAATGTCATCTAGGCATTGTTTTCCTTCTGCCTTTAGATACCACACTTTGCATTTGTAAGACAATATTGTAAAGGATGGCTCTGTAACATTAAGTAAACAAAGCAGAGAAAGATTTCTCAAAATGTCCAACACTACAAAGGCCACAGTTTTTTTGCTTACGGTAAAATGAAATGAATAAACACAGGATTGCACAGTCGGGATGTGTAATCCCTAGAGTGTTATGAAAAGAAATCAGACTTCAAAAGAAGAAGGAAGATAAAATATGAAATTGCCATCACATAATAGTTGACAAATGCTTTTTTCGCTGAGCACCACAGCAGTATCTCTGATTAGGCGCCTCAAAACAACCGCAGCCACCCAGGGAAAATCCTCTACCGCTGTGAAGCTGACCTCCTTTTTTCTTTTTCTTTCTTCAGAGGAACTAACCATGCTTCACTCCCAACATTTTACCTCCCTCCCCATGACCCCCTTCCATCTTTTTTGTCCCTCTTCTCTTATCATCCTATCATCATGTGTTCTTTATCCAACTCCAAACACAACATGGTTCACCCCCCTATCTCTGTGTCTTTCAGTGTGCAAACCGGGGTTTTACCGCTCGGTGCTTGAAGCCTTGTCCTGCAGTAAGTGTCCTCCCCACAGTGTGGCCCGGCAAACAGGAGCTACCGCCTGCAGCTGCGAAGAGGGATACTACAAGATTGAGTCAGACCCGCCAAGCATGGCCTGCACACGTAAGAAAGAATTTGTTTTTAATGCTTTTAATCCTTTTGCACCATTATCTGTATATTAGTAATTCCAAGTAACATTAAGGCAATTAAAGTGAAATGGAATCTTTTTTTTCTCATTTAAGCACAGTCACCGCTAAACTATTTGTGGTTTGAATGTCTAGTTATTCTTTTTTGTGTAATAACAATAAGACAGAACTATTCTTCTGTTGGACACATGACAGGCGTACTAAAAAGCACTTGATGGAAAACAACCGCTGTGTTTGTCTATCTACAGGGATGTACCACACTGTCTGCATGAAAACCAAGGCTCATTGTTGTCTACTTTATTAGGTAGCATTAAAAAGACTAAACTATTTTTAAGTTCCTATATTTTTTTTAAGCATGAAACTCTCGCTTTTGATTGTTTTTCAGCTGTGGATTGTAGCCATAAATGTACTATTAGATTATTATTAGGTTTGTTTCTGCAATTTGCAGTTCATATAACACTATGTATGCAGCCCACAAGTTCCATATGATTAACAAAGAGGGACAAAGTTGTCACATCAAGCCATTTTTTTAAACCAATGTAAAGATTTTTAACAGAAGAAAAAGTCCATAATATATAAATAGACAATAAGCACTAAAAATAACAACTATTGGGTGGACTGTCAGACATATTCAAGGTGTTTCTTTTACTTTGCGGTCTATAGGAAGAATTTTGTCTGGAGCATGTGGAATTTTTAAAATTATAGTAGCCGTATTGGCCACTGGTGGAATTGGTGGCAACAAAAAAGGGGCAGTACCATATTTAGACCTACTACTACTACTGTACTTCCATGTATGTGGCTGTTTGTGTAACTTTCAAGTCTCCAATTGCCTAGCTTTGCCAAAAAAATAAATAAATGGATGAATAAATAAAAATGGCCGACTAACTTATCAGAAGCTGTTACATACCACGTTCTGACTGACATTGCTGCTGATTGGATGTCAGCCCCATTCTTCTTTGAGTATATTTAAACAATAACATTTGTTTACTCTTAAATTTACTCTTGAATCCATGTATATTGTAGAAGAAGAAAAACAGATAGGAAATGCAAAGTATACGTCATTTTAATAAAAGATGTCTTCCTTTTTGTCATAAACCACCATGAACCACATTGTTTCTTGCAGCTGGATTGATAGCGTTATTTAACCTGTCCTTATCCAGGCCCTCCATCTGCTCCCCGAAATGCCATCTCCAACGTCAACGAGACAAGCGTGTTCCTGGAGTGGTCCGTCCCCATGGAAACAGGTGGCAGGAAGGACGTGCGCTACAACATCCTGTGCAGACGAGTGCTGCCAGACGGGAGAGGCCTGGAGGAGTGCGGGCCTAATGTTCGATTCCTGCCGCGCCGCTTGGCCCTGTCAAACACGTCGGTGATGGTGGCCGATTTGCAGTCGCACACCAACTACAGCTTCCTTCTGGAGGCTGTCAACGGCGTGTCAGACTTGGCTAAAGACCACGCCAGGCAGTATGTGACGCTTAATGTGACAACCAACCAGGCAGGTACGTTGCACCAGATCTGTCACAACTGTCAATTCCCTTTCGATCTCTGCCTCGCCTTGATCTCAGCACCACATGCAGCTGTGTCATATTTTCCCTTTAGTGTTATAACTTATTCAGAAATCACATTCATCATCATTTAGATATGACTCCTCCTCATTGAATCTGGCATAGAACCTGCATGTCATATTCCTGGCATTTCCATATGAATTTGATAACAAAGACACCAGATGATCATATTATCATCAAGTATTTGTCCAACAAATCTGTCGCTGTATTAATTTTCACTCAAGCACCATCCCTGCAGTGAAAGAGAGAGCACAGCGGCGTGAAAGGCTTCTTTGTTTTCTGCTTCGATTTGAGATATTTTCATTGAAAAAGCAGCTTGGTCTCCTCAATTAGTGCAGCACATTTTATCAACACGATTTGCAGGAAAGAAATGAAAGCTCATGATTTGGAGAGAGTATGTGTTTGGGGAGTGTGGCAGCAGGTGTTATTCCACATGCCTATCAATGGTGATTAATCAGACTGATGACTTAAAAGTTTACATAGGCTGCAAGGTAGTTATTTTGAGCAAAAACAAACCTTGGATAGTGTCACTTGGAGCTGTGAGGAACACTATTCATTTTTCAGCCGCCCTGTGGACAATTACACCACTAAGTATGCTCGAATACTTAACTATCATCACTCAGCTGCTCAGTGGCCAACCATTAAAGACTGCACTAACACTGAGCAATAACAATCTCCAACTCTACTCCCCATAGCTGTAAATAATGAATGCTTTGTGGGATGGTCTTTAATGGAGATTAAAATGCATATCTACCTTGGGAGACTGTTTTTATGTTTACAGGAGCTTGTGTGTTTTATTTTATGTGCACATAATGAAATGAGTACCACACAGTGTAGTAAATGAGAAAAATACGAGATTAATGCCCTCTCCCCATGGCTTCTGTTTGTGGGGAAGGTTAGAGAGAAAACCATTTTTAAGAAAAGTGTGTGTTCCCGGTTGGTGAACAGATGGGTAACTAGGAAACAATGAAAAGAATGGGAAGGAAGTTGTGGTGGTATTTGTGGTTCTGTTAAAGTGAGGAAGACAGACAGATGGCTGTCTGACAGCACAGAGAACTGACGGGGCTCCAAGGGTGTTGTCGCTGTAGCTGTCAGCAGACTGAGTGGATTACGCCAGACTACACAACTCACGTCAAGTTTATTGGCGTTATAGCTGGATTAAACATGGCCAGTCACCGGACCAAGTGGAGATTAGGAATTAGGTTAGATTACAGGGATTGGACGAGTCACAGACAGACTTTGGCTTTGGATGGACATGGCTGGTTTACAAACACTGAAACACTACAATCTTATAAAATATGTGACGAGTCTTAGAAGCAGTTTGTGGTGGTCTCAAGTTTACAGCGAAAAGGATTCAAGTCAAACTCAAATTTGAGGTTAAATTAGTATGGTATTATAGTAAATACAACAATACGACTAGTTTTAAGGCTTACTCACGCTGTGATAATGTGTGTTGTGCCTAAGCATGGCCCCCACCTTCTCTGTCTCCCTTTGGGGTGCACTCTCACTGCCACAAGTAGACTCAGACCTACGCAGGGTTGTAACTGCCATGGTGTTATATCTTGGTAAAGCACTTTTTCAAGGACAACAGTAAAATACAGGAAACACTACCTTTATTTTTACATTCAATATCAACAAAGGCTCTTACATTAGTCAAACAAGACATTATTTTAGTTGTAACTGTGCTTGAGTACCTGACGAGTACACGATGAGTACGGATTACCATTGTGAGTGGATCCTTGAGCAGGCTGTTCTCATTGATTGAAACAATAAACCTTATTGAAAGTAAATTAGTACAATGCATTTAAGGATCTGCTGCGCACTTCTTGAAACCAAATAACACTATAACATGTTTAGAGTTGTCCAGGTTTAGACAGTTTAGAGCTGTACAGGAAAAGGGCCTTCTACAAACAAGTGTTTATATGTTGACCAATCAATATTTGTACTTTATTCACCAAATAAATGCTATACACAATCTGTCGACCATTGGAAGTGTTGTGGTGTCTTTGACATATGGGCTTATATGCATTAATATGTATCACTGTGGCTGTACAGATTGTATTTCGTATGCGCTGGAAGCCTTGTTCTCTTTTGACTCCATTTACTTCTGATTTTGCCAAGGATTCCCAACTGCAAATCTGTTTCTCAATATATCCATTCTGCTCTGAGCTTTCGTTCACCACAAATCCGGTTGGAGGAAAATATATTGATTTCTTAATTAATAAAGCAGTGACACAGAAATCCATATAATAAACTGTTTGTCTAAGTGAATAACTGATATCCCTATTTGTGCTGTTATTGTAGCCCTTTTCTGTGCTGCTTAACTTGACCTGTAGTGTGCTCAAAGTTTATTGCTCCTCTGCCCCATGTGAGAGGCCAGTTACAGAACTAATCAGGGTAATGATTTTAATCCATAATCCTGCCACCATAAAGTGTCATCAGTGTAATGAGTGGTTTAACAAGCCCTTTATATCATCCCACTTGTAATTACCAAAGGAGGACCTTGAGCAGCCTTCTAAGCATTCTTCTCCTTTTTTATGTTTGAAGCAATTAGAGCTTGTGTGGGACCGCTGTGTTTCTTCTCTTGAGGCTAAAGGGTACAAACATAAAACAGAGACAAAACTACAGAAAGTTGGGGGCGACATTAGACAGAAACAAGGCGAGAGAAAGAAGCCAAGGATAGGCCGTTTGATGTGTGGGAAGTGTCACAGTCGATAAGGGATCCGTGAAATAGGTGATTTCACCGAGTCCCTGTGAAGCACTGCTGAATAATAAAGTGTTGGTGGAAAAAGCAGGACAGTAGGTGAAGAGAGAGAGGGGTGTAGAAGAGGTACGGCCATGGGAGGAGAAACTGTTTTGGAGAAATGATGAGAGTGTGATCGGAAAAGAGGGAAGATAGCAGTAACACGCTTGACCTTAAAGTTCATGGATCAGTCTTGTTCCTGCTCGTTCTGCTTTTAAATGTCTTACGCAGCTTGAAAAAGGCAAGTCATGTATTTTGCTCTGCTTTGATGTTCCCTTTCACATTTACAGTTACAGTGCAGGTTTAATAAAGGGCCAAGCGGGAAACCTCAAGTCAGAGGAAAAAACAGGCATGGTAAACGTTATTGGGCTAAGGCAAAAGGAGCTGATAGGAAACTTGTGCAGAAGACGAAGGCTGTCTATCTTTGACTCAGCAGTTAACCGTAGCTAAGATATCACCATTAAGACTTCTTCTAAAAACATAACAACAACCATGCAACTAATCCTCAACTCTATTTTTAGTGAGCAAAATTATTTCATTGTGTCTAACATGACAAGTACCGTTCTGTTTCATTTAAAGCTGAATGCTAATCTAACTTTTATGCTTGTGTATTCAAGACTGCACTGACCAAGACCAAGTCTCATGAATGAGACCAGAGTTCAATCCAAGTACAAGTACCAGGCCAAAATACAATCCATTAAAAGAGATCAACACTAAAGGCTTAGTTAAGAAATGAATTGGTTTCATAGTGAATTTGTTGGCCTCTTGTTGAACTTAAATATGACTAGAAATTGGATAAAACAATCGTAGATGGTACATTATGTCAGACTTCTAGGTTGCCCTGATGCCAGTTCAGTATGGTATTGGTCAGGTCAGTTTCCATTGTCAAATGAAGCATACTGTATTGTACTATTTTGTTAATGCCTCAGCTTTGCTTCCAGCAGTGTGGTCTTCTTTTAAAAATTTAAAGAATCATCTTCAAATCTTCAATCTTCGATCAATCTTCATGTTGATGACACTTACAGTACGACGTCTCAAAGTTTTGTTATATATATATATAAATTTATCTACAGGTTTCTGATGACCATGAATGCAGCAGGATCTGACCCTAGCCAAATCAATACAATGCCTTTCAACAATGCTTTGACATATTCAGACTTTCTTTCTTGCTGTTAGCATCACTAGCTACATAAGCTGGGGCAGAAGATTACTTTGTCACAATCCTGCTAGCACTTCTTGAGAAAATTAACCTCCAACAGACTGTTAAGTCAATTAATTAAATCAATAGAAAAAGTAGCATGCCTATTTTCAAATACATACTTGTGCCTCATGTATGTGTTGCTTTAAGTGAACTCTTTTATCTCTGCATGTATGGTGATTTGCTGAGAATTAAGAGTGCATGGTAAATGCACTGCAAATGTACCCATACATTGTTTCTACTCTTGTTGGCTATTAATCAAATGAGTCGTGATACATTAGCTCACGGGCGGTTAAACTAAGTGGCTAGTTTCCTTTTGTTTGTAGGAAGTTAGCATAAATTTAAAGGAGGCATTTGGAGAATGAGAGTGGAGGGGATGTGCAGACAGAGAAGGGAGCAAAGACGCTGTCAGTGAAGCGTACAAAGGCAGGAAGTAGGTGGCTCTATATTTGGGAGGCATCAGACATTTCAAAGGGGACATCATAATCATCCAGGTGTATGAGAAAATATAGAGGCAGAAATGTTGAAAATGTAAAGTTACCAGACTGTGGTCTTTCAGGATTTGTATTGCCCCTTTATTTTAATTGTTTACAAGTTCAGAAGATGTTACCGAACATTTAAAAACCAAGTTATACTTAGATAAAAATGTTGTGCTTGATTCTGATTCTTAGCTTCCACACCAGAAGAAATAAAGGAAGCTACTTTCCCATCATTGTCACTGTGACCCAGTCTTTGATAAATAACACTCTCAGTGATGTCCAATATTTTTTCCACTGCAAGACTAACTACCAAGTTGACATTTAAAACTACATTCCAATTTCACAGTTTGGCTTCTCCTGTCTTATTCAATTCAACTTTATTAACCCCCCATTGGGAAATTCATTAGTTTGGCCTCTTCAAATTATTAATTATTATTAAATTATTAATTTGTAGAGTCTTACTGCAGTCAGGAAGAAGGAGTTCTTGTGTTGTTCTGTCCTGCAACTCACGGATCTCAGATGTCCATCGGCTGCTCTCTGGTGTTCAAAAGTCGAAAGCAGATGACACAGATCTTCTCTTTAACACTTGCTCACGCCCTCCTCTCTGACTCCTCCCACTTCAGGCATTTCTATCTGCTCAATAGATAGAAAAAATAATAGAAATAGTCAATCAAATCCACTTTACAGATGAGTCCAGAATGTTGTTGTTTAACCTGGACTCAGTGAAAAGTAAAAGGCTGCACTCACATTTAATATTGTGATTTGGGTAAAGGTCTTGGAACAGTATGAGGAAGTGGATGGGGCACTTAGCAACAGAAAGCAGAGATCTTGCACCACCTATTTTATTTGTTTCATAAGTTATGTTTCCTTAAAATATGAAGCAGTAAGGGCCTTCTGAAGAACATTGTTATGGCACAAGGTCAAGGAACAAACATTGCTTAGCTCATTTTGCAGAAAGAAAAAAAGGATTTAGATATTTTCTTAATGTCATGTGGATCTTACATTATGTGCTGTGGTGTGAAATGTTGAATAAAAGTGGATAATCTCACTATTTATCATCAATTTTCCTACACATTATGTATGTAAACAAAATCTGCTGAGATTAATGTTCTATATGCCATGTTATGCACAATCACACATATTGTATGCCCAAAATCCACCTTAGTTTTATGGAATTTGGGGAGTTTTTTATATTTAATTTTATTATTTATTTGATTATTGGTGAGAATTTTACCACTTCAATAAAAAAAAAAAAAATTGGGGGAGATTTCAAAATACAAATTACAACAATTTTTTTTTGATTTGCTGCAATGGGCTGGTTGTTTTGAAGAAAAAGTCAAATAAATCTACAAAATATATATATATTTTTTGTTAAAATTAAATGTCTGATTCTCCATTTATTGAAAAACATGAAAGTAAAGCAGTTATTTTTAATAGAATGTCCAAATGCTGCCTTTATTCCTGACACATAGTTTATATACACACATAGACAATGAGTTAAAATCAGAAATATGTGTTTTAGACTGTGATATCATTCTCACTGTTAAAAAAATGTTGCTCACCTTTAAGAGAGCTGTGCTGAAGGTAGTTTGAGCAGATGAATGGCCCCCTCTCTGGTATATTACAACTTTAATAAAGCAATCTCTCATTGTGCCTCCTATCGCTCCTCCATCGTTCCCCTCGGCGTCTGTTCTGTCATTCTCTGAGAGTAGTTAAATGATAATAAACCTGATAGTTGAAACACTGTATTGATTTTGCTGATGGTTCAGACAGATTGTGATTTGAGCGGCTTATGTTGTATAATGTTATTCTTATCTTAGGCCAGGCATGTCACAGTGAAGGGCTATTCCACGTTTATGACCTATCCATACGTGAAATATATCACCTTATGAAGAGAGATTAATGGAGAATAACCGAACAAAAAGAACCTCTAGGCAAAATCCATACAAAGTATATTACTGATAGACACTATTTCAGGTTTGGAATATGAACTGTGTTTATCTTGATTGCCTCTAGCTGTATAGATGTAGAACCCTTTATAAGCTTCTCTCATTATCTGTACATCTATATATCTATATATCATCTATATATATTATATCTCATTAAACTAGCTAAAACTAAAAGTGATATTATTATTATTATTATTATTTTGTTATCCTTTTACATAATTTTATCTTTCTTTCTTTTTTTATTCTTTACAATGGACACTGGTGTGTGGTACTGGTCGGGACATTTTCTATTGCAAAAAGAAAAATGTATTTTAAATAAGCAGACTATTGGCTTTTGGACCCAACTGTTTGAACTAAATCCCGTAAGACTGGAGCTAAACAGTGCAGTCTGTTGATGGGAGGATACAGAATTCTTACTCGGGAAAAAATGAAAAGGAAAATGGAAGATTTCTTAAACAAGCTTGTTCCTGATATATTCCACGATGGCATCGTCACGTTTGCTTCATGTAATAAAAACATTGCAATCCATTTCCAATGAATCAACCTTTATTTGTAGCACCTTAGATCAACCAGAGTGGATCAAATTGCTTTACATCATTAAAAACAGATAAATAACAGATGTAGAGATAGAAATAAAAATGTCTATAAAATACTTTATGGCAGAAAGTGTTAGAGAAGTGTCACAGTATCAAAAGCCTTTCTGAATAAGTAAGTGGGACTTTCAACAGATGCAGAGTGCAGAGCTCTGCTGGGCTGATGAATGCTTTTAATCTCACATAAATAAGAAGCCATTATAAAGGTTTAAGCTTTATTAAAAAAAAAACTGAATAAATCTGAGGTGTACTGGAAGCCAATGGAGGGGATATAAAAGAGGAGTCCTGTGATCTTGCCTTCAAGTGTTTGATAGCACAAGTATTTCAAAACACAAATGAGGATTTTAAAGTATAATAAATTAATACTGTATCTCAGTTTTATTTGCTTTCAATATGATCTATGTCTCTTGTAGAAAAGTAACTTGTGTAGCACTCTTATTGAAGTCACCTGCTATTGCCAGGTCCAGGCCCTGATTCATCTGACATGACATGTGCTGACATACAACTTATTTGTCTTTGAACACATCTTTTCTGGAAATGTGTGTTCAAAAAAGTGCTTCTTTAAAAAAACACTGTACCTAGTGTTTTGGTGTTTTTCATTAGCAGAAACACATGCTGAAGACGTCTGAAGGGAAGTGTTATTCTTTCTGTCGGTGCACTTCTAAAATCAGAGTGTTGCTGGTGTCCTGTCTGCGCAATTGCACCCTGTCTTTACATCTCTATCTCAAACTGCATCTCTCACTTTGTCTTTTTGTCGACCGCCCACATGCCTCCGCACTCCGCCTCCTCCCTCTTCATCACCCTTTCCCTCTTTTCCATCACCTCCCATTCTCTCACAGCGGGCGTATATCTTCAGTCTGTCGGAGTTTGAAAAGAGGCTTTTGTTTAGACTTTGCGGTGCAGTTGAGGGACTTGTGAAAGGCGTCACATGGTGCGGAGAGGTGCTTCTGCTGCGTCGCTTTAGGTGTTAGAGAGACAAGTCAAAAAGATAACTCAAACGGGACGAGCTGAAGTGATGAATGTATTAGTCGTTTCTTTTACAAAGTCAAACAAAGGGAAAAAACAGCTTGCTTGAGGTGATATTTGGCTTGTCTGTCAAACAACTGTTAATGCGAATAAAATCAGATTTAGTTTAACTATCTGCTGTTGCAAACTCTGGAAATTGTTGTTGATCCTGAGCATGACGTCCACCCCCCTCCTGCCTCCCCCTTACCCTGCTTAATTGCCTAATTTTAATAGCTAAAGCTAACAATGCCAACTTATAAGAACCGTTTATGTCAACACAGAGACAATAAAAAACACCTTTTAGAGTATGTCTATTGTGTTTAATATTAAGAAAGTAGTAAATTACACAGCTGCACTGATTATATGATATGTGAGGGCTAAGTACATTAAGTACATGTAACGGACCCACGTCCAGGAAGTCAGACGTGTGTGAATTGTGGTCGGGCACAGTATGGCTTGCCAGTGTAAGTGCACACCAAAAAATGATGGCTTTTCTGGAACATTGTCCTCTTTATGTGAATAATAGAGTGAGTGAAACACAATTGAACATCATTTGACAATAGATATTCAAGACTAAAGAGTAAAAAAGCCACAGAAAGAGACAGTTTGAGTTGCCCACCTCAAAGTCCTAAAAAACGACTGGCTTTGGTGACTCATTTGGTAGAGCTTACAACACCCACCTTTAGTCTATTTGCTTTGTTACATCCCCTTTTCTCTTTCCCACAATCTACTCAAGCTTTCTGTTATATAAAGGCAAAAAAATTATAAATATAAAAAAAAGACCTTTAAAAAGAATGCCCTTTATTGTTATTAAAGATTTTAAAATACGGTATTGTTTTCATTAACAACTATTTAGACAAAAACTGTTTTATTTTCTCTTGTTGCACATTTAAATTGAGCATTGGATTAACATTATGTTTTATGAACACACAGTAAAATAAGACAGTGTTTAATGAATTTCTCTTTCACAGTACGACATTTATCCTTGTGGTGTCACTTTGCCTGCATCAGCTCATGCCTTTGGCCGCAGATTAAATCGAGAACTTTTTATTAAACGTATCACTGAGTCTGAGTCCATTCTGGGCGGATTTGATGGATAAACTTAGCACTGCTTCTGGTGTATGCTGGTGTATTGTTACCTGTTAAGCTGCTGGGAAAGAGGCTTTTTCTCGTCACTGCCGCCAGCCTTTATAAAGGTTTAAGCATTGAGTGTGATTCGGTGTCTGCTTTCAGGCTTTTAAGATGTCGCAGATAACACTTTGTGTGCGAGTGGCCACTCAGGATACTGTTACTATGTTTGTAGCCATGATTTATTCCCCACAGACCTGTGCTGAGCCTATTGAAACCTAAACTGTGTCTGAATTCACACTGATGGTCGACGCACATGCACGCTCACACGCACATGATGGGAGGAGGTTGCCTGAGGGAGCATTTTGCCTGGTTAAAAGCTCTTTATGTGTCAGAGACTCTTCAATTGTCCCTTTGAGAGATGGGCCAAGAGTTCGGGTTACAACAGGGCGGCTCGGTGATGGATGTAAACTCACAGGCTTTACACAGATGACTTCAGAACTTCTATAAATGACCACCAAAGTAGAATGACAACACAGCTATAACTTTTTCAAGAAAGTATTCATAAGTCAAACCCCAAAAGTCAAACCCCAAAAGCAAAAGAAGGAGAAGGGACGTGGGATCTTTGATTTGATTGATTAGTTTTTAGTCTAGTATGTATTTCCAGATTCCAAACATGTTTCCATTTTTAATCATTATACTTTGAATGTTTTTAAAAACAGACAAAGAACTAAAAAAAAGACATTTAGAGATTTGTAGCTTTTACTGTTTTACTGCATTTGCTCAAATGTGATATTTCAAAATGGAAGCCCATTTGCGGACTGCATTGAGTAAAAAGGATTTCATTCATTTTGAAAAGAGATGGCCTGAAGTTTGCAACAAATATATGCAAAAAAAAAAAATCCTCACACTTACACTGAGGAGTTTCAGAGAGTTTTTGAATCACTGACAGAACCTTTTTCTGCCAGTTTTCCACAGCTTTCTGCCAGTTTCTCCTCAATGGCAAATGTCTAAAGGATAGTTTAATTAGGCACAGGTGCTTTCAGCTTTTTTTTCCAACTGTGTCCAGGGAACCAGCAAATAATCTATAAAAAAAAAAAAATCATCCAAGACAAAAAACAAAAAAACGTCACTAATTAAATTGTTCTATGTATTTAACAGTAATATCTTAATTTACAGTGATGCAAATCCACAAAAGCTTTTATTATAAAGTCTAGATTATATATTTTTTTGTCAAGAATAATTATTATTGTTGTTCCAAACGGGATATTAGAAAGGACTCTACTATTGTCTCCTTCCATAATAGATTAATATTACAGGCTTGTACAGAGCCACTCTGCATGTAAACATAAAATCCTTTTATTTACCAGATGTTACCATTTTGAATGATTCTGTCCCTTTGATGTGTAATAATCAGTTTAATATTTCACAAACAACAACAAACTCATGAAGACTGACAATTAGCTGCATGCATGTAAACATCAAAGCACGAGGTGTCATCAAACGAGGGACCCAACCGATTTTACAACTTGGCAACATTTCTCATGTTTAATCACTGTTAATGAGGGTCTTACGTAAGTCGTAAAATGGCAGAATTAAAGTCTGCTGGATTTTTATTGTTACAAGCAAACAACGCTGCGGCTGCTTGTAATTTCTTTAATATTTATGGATTTTTTTCTGCAGTATTTCTGTTTGTGTGATTTCAGCGCCGTCCCCAGTGAGCGTGGTGAGGAAAGGCCACACTGGGAAAAGCAGTATTGCTCTTTCCTGGGCGGAGCCGGATCGTCCCAACGGCATCATCCTGGAATATGAGATCAAGTATTTTGAGAAGGTGACAAGAAACATTTTTATCTAACAAAAACTAAATGTCCTACTTAGAGATATACAGACAATCACAGTGTGGTTAATAGGGAACTAAACTTTGACACACTGGCAGCTTGTGGTGATGTTGGGTGGGCAGCCTTACAAATCCATGAATAGAGATTAATAATTCCAACACATGCAACTTCAGAAATGACCTAATTGTAAATACTATGATCAGAAGATACTTAATACTGGAACCCAGTAAAGATGTGAATAAATATTGACCAATACAAAACAGCTAATGCTAAGGTTGTCTTGGTGACACTGTCTCAAAAGTTCAATTAATCTGTTAATCTGTACTTGCTCTGATTTTTGTCAAATTCAAATCTTGCCCCAATTCTTTTTAAATCAAAGGAATGGGCCATCTCATCTGTCAATCACCAAATTAGGTAAATGTGTTAATTTTTTCTGTTATTATTATTATTATTATTATTATTATTATTATTATTATTATTATTATTATTATTATTATTATTATTATTATTATTAAATGACAGGAGTGATCACATTTACACCACCTGTTTCTGCAACTAGTGTTACATTTTGTCAAAATGTAAGAAAAGAAAGGTTATAATCTTTTCTCAAAAACCTATGGTTCTATACTGCTTTATTTCAAAACCACCTTTTTAACTGTTCCATTTCCAGCTCCTACCCACTTTGCCTTTGTGTGTGTCTTGATTCAGTTACTCCACATTTCACTGTAGTTACACGTAACTGATCCAGCACACCTCTCTTCAACTGTTCTTTTACTTAATGTGTCCACTCAGTGATTGTGTTTGAGCTCTTTCCATATATTAGGTTTCAATAATATGGATTTTTGGTAGGTCAAATGTCAGGTAATAAAGTTTTACCCCTAAAAAGATATTATTATTATTATTATTATTATTATTATTATTATGATTATTATTATTAATGCTCTCTGTCTTTTCATGATTGTATGGTCATTTGAATGCATATTTTGGAAATTGTTGCTTTATTGATCATGATTAATTAGCATTGTTATTGTCACTTCCAAAGTATATTATGGAGATGTTAAAAATAAAAATCAACAGACAAAGATATTAGAAGTATTACCTTTACCTTTGTTGGATGGACACATTCTGGGAGCATGTAAATGTTCAACAGGAAGTGGTAGAGAGGTCGTCCTACTACCAGAAGTTGTAGGACCTACCGTTGTTGTGTACTTGGGTAAGACACTTAACCTTCCTTGCCTCCAGTGTCTGTGGCACTGGTGTATGAATGTGTGAGAATGTTTGATGAGCGTATTTGCTGATAGGCAGAGAGTCCGTAGGTGCAAAATGGCTGCCCCATTTCTGTCAGTCTGCCCCAGGACAGCTGTGGCTACAGATGTAGTTTACAACCACCACCAGTGTGTGACTGCGGAGTGAATGAATAATGTAAAGTGTCTTTGTGGCCCCGGAAAAGGGGAAATAAACATTTACAGTCCCATAGTTCCAAGTAATAGGTGAACTCATGACTAATGACCTTTTCCCAAAGGGTTGGCACATTGGCTCCTGCATGTCCCGGCGAAAAGAAGGACTGTGGATGTGGAATTGCAATCTGTACTTTGGCCTCCAGATTTAAATGCTGATACTAATTTTGGAAAAGTTGTAAATTGGACCATTATTGCAAAACAAGCACAAAGCACACAAACTTTGTGAGCTTTATTAATATACATAAAATATTAAAGTACTACTTTTTTTAGATTGTCGATTATAAGATCTGCCAACCACGCACATTGCAGTTCTATTACTTGTGGTGTGTCCCATTTATACAAACTTGTATTTCTTTTAAATTGGTCCTCAGAGAGGTATAGAGTGCAAATGCATTTTGCCTCAGAGCATTTTTACTGAAATGGCCTTTTAAATCAAGCCCTCTGAGAAAATCCTTCCCTTCCCAATGGCTCTTTGATGCACCTCTACCAGAGCCGTGCTTCTTTTTCTGTTCTTAAAGAGAGACAGCAATCTGATGCTTCTTTTGAGATCATTGTTCTTCTTGCCCTTCCTCTCTTCTAACTTTCATCTCATAGTGTCTTCTTTTCTGGGAAGGTCAGAATAAAGGTATACTGAGCAGAAGAGAGGGTTTGTGGTCAGTGGTTAGCTAATGGCTTCAGGCTAATGGAGGGGCATTTCGTTGTGTTTAAACCTCATGTGGTTACTGTTGGGAAGCTGATACTTAGATACACACTGCTGAATGCACATACACATATCCTGCAGGTAGATTAAACTGAAAAAAAAAAAAAAAAAATTCCAGGCTTTGTAAAACAATGTTTAATAGACCCGGGCAAATAAATGGAAATCCCTCTATCTTGCTTCTCTACAGGAACAGGACTCCAGCTATACTATAATAAAATCCAAAGAGACTGAGATGGTTGTGGAAAGCCTGAAGCCGTCCTCTGTCTACATCTTCCAGGTCAGTTTTGTTGAAATTCAACCACTGCATTCATTCAACAGAATATTTACAGTTTTGGGTGAAGCATTGGCTTCTCTCAAGTGAAGCAAGACTTTGACACCTTTGAGAAGATGCAGTGTATTTAGTGATATGTACTCCCCTGGTGCTTATGTAGACTTACGTATATCTTATTGTCAGCTGTGAGTGGTTCATTAAGGTTTCCACTGGGAGTCTACACCAATACTTTTCTGAACTAAAGAGGATCCATTTTTGGATGAAATTTACTTTAATTGGTCTTGGAAAAGGCCAGACATACAAGATTCTATTTGCTCTTAATTAGAAGGGTGTTGTAAATGTGTAAATGTCCAGATGCACCAACATGAATGAAATGTGCCTTAAAGCATTAAGCATATATTCTCTGCTCATTTTCCAAAATAACAAGTAGAATAGTGCCAATTGCACTAGATACCATGGTAGCAGGGAGTTTCCGTTGAGTAGGAGAGTATGAGTACGAGAAGAGCGTCTTGTATGGGTGCTGTATTTAGACCCTACACAATGTCCCAGAGAACTCCAGTCACCGGCGAGTGCCACAAAACACAGAGTGCTCTACAGGCTGAGTGGAAGTGGGTAGGGATTTGTTTTGCAAAGGATCCTTTTTCCAAGAAGTTCCACAAGTTTTGTGAGAAGTCTAAAACCTCTCAGCTGCAAATCTGCTGTTTTGTCATCCAGTGTACTCTATAATTTGGTTTGCCCACAATGACCTCTGCAATAAATTAAAACTTCTTGTGTAGTATGTTTTTGGTTCATCTGATTTTTAAGTAAGCTAAGTATACAAAACAAGTTCACAAACCAATGTTGGACTACATAGTGGGCATGAAGATAACTAAACAGACCACTTTGTAAACTTGTAAACTTGTAAATTCATTGTGTAATATATATTTCATTGCAGGTGCGGGCAAGGACTTCAGCGGGCTATGGCGCATTCAGTCGGCGTTTTGAATTCCAGACCAGCCCTTACTGTGAGTACACCTGAGTGATACAAAATAAACGGGAGGGGTGAGACTGAACTTTACAGGACAATAAAGTTCAACTTGTGACTCCCACCTGCCTCCTGACGGAGCATCAACAGCAGACGCCAGGTGTGCTGCGAGTCCCTCATTTGCATTTACATCTAAATCTGCTTCTGCCTGGTTTCTTGGCAGTGACAGCCACCAGCGAGCGCGCCCAGGCATCAATAGTTGCGGTGGCCATCACGTTGGCTCTAGTCCTTTTGGCAGTGGTGGCTGGGTTCCTGCTCAGTGGACGGTAAGTCATAAATACACAGCGCAACAGTCGTGAGCACAAGCTGGAAAGAGTGTCTATGTTTTTAAATGAGCAGGTGTAGGCCATGGAGATATGCCAACCCTACATCATGGCCATGTGAAAACACAGAAAGGATATGATTCCCAATTATAAATACATTAGACTATGCATAAAAGTGGGATGGGATATTAAAATGTAATGCAAACGTATTGCTCCTATTTAGTAAAAACAGTATATTATACATAATATTCATTGTTTGTATTTTACTTGAAATTCTTAAAAATGTTTACATTTTTGAAAAACTTATAAAGCAGATTTTAAAACAGCAATTTTCTTCTAAATGTCACAACATTTAGAATGAAACTGAGGTATACATATCATCTGAAAACTCTTTTTAGTGCCACAAAGTAGCTATGTAGTACTCGAGACCGGTCTTAAGCACATTTGGTAAAGGTTTTGGTCTTGGTCCTGGTCTCAATCCCTAAAACTCTTGGTCTTGGTCTTTGTGACGATCCAGCTCTTGAACTTCCCCTTTAAGAGGGTTGTTTTGTGTTGATTGGCGGATCATAAGGTGTGGTCTACCGGAGAGAGGGGAGGGGTTCGGTTTATATATAAACATGCCTGCCTTTGGGCTCTCTTACAATGCCATTTTAATAGAATTGGATGAAAACCTCAATCAGTTTATATTCAATTAAAAATCTTGCTCTAACTCTGTTTCCTTCACCAAACTCTAACCTCCATGTGTGAGTCTGACTGTGGTCCTGACGACAACACAATCACAAATTACATTGGGAAGAGGTCTAATAATCATGGTTCTTTAGCTATAACTAGACCTAACTTAACAATTCTGGAACCTCATTTTTGGCCTAAATTATTTAACAACATTTAAGGGAGCAGTAACGTCAGGTGGATAATGGGTGGGGAGGATTTCTGGTTTAATGTGTAATTCACACCTACCGTACAGACTTTTGCACTGCTTTGTATGAAAACTTGTGAATAAACACATTATGCTGGAAAACATTTAACACTTATTCTCACACTAAGACTTTTTCGTAAGATCATCTTGTTATAGCCATCATCATACTGTATATAGTTGTGTAAGTTCTTTTCCCAGTCTCATTTTGTTCTGCTTTTTTCCATCAGATATGCACATATTCTTCTACTGACAGATTTACAAAAGGCAGTGTCAAGAAGCTAAATTAAGAGACTTAGACAAGAGTCTAGTCTTTCTATGATTCAGCTTTATTCATTAATGCACTCATTTTTACTCTTCATTTATTAAATAATCTGTTGTTTTAGCTATTATAATAGCTCATAAAAGCTTTCAAAGTATTGGCAATTATGAAAAATGTGCACTTCTAAAACTGCAAAAACTAACAAAGGACTAACAGAGGAGAAACGGCAAACAAAATCATCCTGTTGAAGTGACTTCTGGTATCAATCAGGCATCCTTCTGGTTTGTGTGGGGGAGGAGAAATCTAGGAAAAGCCAAATTTTCCGGTGTTGGATTTAGGACACAGACAACCCCCCTCCCTCCAGTGTACCACCCCCTCCCTTGCTCCTGTATGACCCACCAGACTCTACCCACGCATGCATACACTTCCAAAAACAGCTCACCAAACCCCATACACACTGAGGCCCGTCTGCATGGGTTAACACACACGCAGGAAGTTGGACGGACGGCAATGGGGCAAGCGTTCTCAAAGCCCTTGACTCAACAGATCCGGTAAATTAAATACCCCCGGGCAAACACACACATACTCCCCCCTGCCTTGACTACCCAGCTGCCCATAACAAACCCCTGTAGCCAACTCCAACTGTGCTGCAGAGAACAGGGATGAGCTGGGTTTGGACATGACCCCTGTGCGTGGGTGGATGTGTATTTGCTTATAGGATCAAGTATAAAATCAATCCTCCTGTTTAATCTGGGTTATCTGTGATTATCGCTGATGCTGCTTGTCTAAATATTGACATCCAACCACATTTAAAGCACACACACACAAACATGCATGACTTTCAAACAAATAGAGGTTTCGCACAATCTCTGGGATTTATGATATGTGATGTAATGTTTCCAGGAACGTTTAATTGGAAAACGTGTATCATGTCCAAGTCATATTGATAGATTTTAAGTTTTTTTTTTACAGGAGGAAAGCAGCACCCATATAAGAAAACTGTTTAGATTAGATGTGCAAGTATGTTGACTTAAATATAATTGGTCAATTGGAAAAGTGAGATATGTAGTTTAACTTTTATAGTGACATTTAGTCCATGCCTCACACTCTGACATGCATGTGAACAGCTATGGTGCCTCGCAGGGACACGCTTTTACATAGAAACCAACCCAAAGTCTACAGGTCTAATCGTGATTTCACTAATAAAAATGAAAACAAAATGAAATTGTTAAATGTTTGAGACTTTTAAGCAAGAATGTGGGGTTACAAAATGAAATGAGTGTGTTGTACAAAGAGTTGCAAACTACACAAAGAACACAAATTTACTGGAAGAAACTTTAAATCTCAGATGGGTCAATTGTCCAATGTCGAACCTACTGTCTACTATCAAATAAAGGATGTACGATAATGCGTCAACATGCTTTACTTAATGCAGCTTTAAAGTAAATAGAATGTATAATTGGATCTTGATTGCAGGGAAGTTTTTAAATCTATCTTTAAAGAAATATTCAGAACAGTCTCTTCCTGTTAAAAGCACAAAATGTATTAATTACTTTAAATTCAGTTTTACAACCTGCCAGGGCCAGAGGACATTGTATTTTCCAAAATTGTCATAAAAGTTGTTTCTATTTATCAGAACAGTCAACAACCATAGTGAATGTCCTGATCCTGCTCTCTTCAAGCCCTAGTTTGCATGACCACAGCCTCTGGAGAAAGTATTCATGATGAACAAGACAATGCTCTGATCTCGACTTTTTAATCATTTTCTTCACAAACATGTCTGAGCACAAATCAATAGTTAGCAGCTTGCACACACAGTCTCGTGTGTCCCAGAGGTTAGCTCAAAATCCTTCAGCCCGGGGTAAACTGTTAACAGCAGCATTCTTAGAAGATAATATTATTTGAAAAGCTCAAAGACTTAAATTTGAGTTGTTTTTGATATTTAAGCAACATTTTGTTAAATCCTGTCGATAAATGTAGGCAAATCCATCAAGAAAAACATGTCCCGTTGTGAGACCATCTCTTAAATGTCATAGTCTTCTTGTCATACAGCTGTTAAAATGTCATAACACATATTTTATATGTGGCCTTCAACACAAGTTACACATAAGACATTTAACCAGATTAAGGAATGCACATACTTAAAAAAATAAAATAAAAAAATAAAAATTTACATTGAAGGAAAGCCATGGCCAGAAGTGACTGTTAATGGTGGCATGTCTTTAGGTTTTAGTCATGTGTGTCAAGGCAAAAGAAAAAGCTTGACACACCAGAGTGTTGGTGTGATTTTTAGAGATCACACCAACATATAAAATCATATACACTAAAACTTAATGACATAATCAAATTAAAAACATTATTAATATTGTATAAAGCTAGAAACAATCAGCTCACTAGCAACATTCAAAAAATTTTTGCTTATTGTGAATAGGGCTATAATTTAAGGAGAAAATTTAATAAAAAACACAGTTCGCACTAACTTTAAAATGTAAGTCTATCACTCGAATCGGGTTGACTCTTTGGAACAAAATATACAATAAATATACAATAAAAAAAAATGTTTTTCTTTACTTTCTTTTTTTTCTTTACTTTGTGAATCTTTGTGGTTGTTTTGTGTTTTCTATTGTCATGTTTCATTTGCTCATACTGTATTGTGTTTTAAATTTTAAAATGGGTAAGCATAAACAACTCCTGACTTTCGCCTACACTCTTTAGGTCAATGTGTTTATTTATTTAGTTATTTATTGGAAGAATAATTTTGTTGACAAAAATAAACTAAACTAAACTAAATGACTGAAAGGTCATTATTGTCCAATTTAAAGTGATCATCATTGTCAATATGTTGCAAACAGACACCAAGCTTTGATCTGGAGTTGGTGACTGTACTGTTTATGGTGTAACATTTCCACTTGTTTGTTTCCTCCTCAGGCGCTGTGGCTATAGTAAAGCAAAACAGGACCCCGAAGAGGAGAAGATGCACTTCCACAACGGTCACAGTAAGTTAACAACCTGATTTTGTCTCTAAAGTTCACTCAAAGTTTACAGCACTTTTAGGTTCACACAGCGATCATGTCCGTGTGAATTTATCCATCCTCACCTGTGTGTGATGACTACACCTAACAATGTTTTACACTTGGAGCTATTCTTCCAATGACACAGCGACAAATCCGCTTCACGGCAGCCATGTTGGCAGAGGACGCACAAAGCAATGATGATTTATAGACCATGACAGCTTAATATATTTGGCCACACTTTTTAGGCTTTGTGTCCTGCTACCCATCTGTTGGCACCAGAGCTGGCTGTGACGGCTGCATTAGCTCTGAAGTCAAGAGAAATAACACAGAGCCAATATGTCGCACACACTGTCATGATTCATGTCATGAAAGGACATTTTTATTAGAGACATAAAAGGTGATGTAAATTATGTTTTCCATTTAGGATAATTAATTATCACAGTCTAAGACAAAAAGAGAATCACAGTGAGACACATCATTAACTCTATTTGGCTTTAAAGCTAGAACTTGTGTAGTTATGTAGTATGTGGATATTGTCACGGTTTAACATTGGCTTTTACATTTGATGTGATTGAAAGTAATTACAGCACACGCTAAACTCAAGTGCAGTCATTTGCTGGCAGCCTCGTGCCTTTCTGCAGAACTTATCGTTGCTGGACCTCTTTAGAAAAAACAACTTCGAAGACAGGGTCAAGCTGTGAACACTTAGCCTCACTCTTAAAGTGACATCTAAACAGACAAATCAGTGTTGAGTTATAAACTTGCAGAGTATTGTTGATTTTGTCATTGGTTTGAAACTGTTAAGAAACGGGGAACTATTTTTGGGTTATTTCTAATATTAACTTTCAAAAATAAAGTCTATGCCTCACCAAAAAGGCAGATGGGATAAGAGTGGCCCAAAATTGTAAAGCTTTTGGTTCCTCCGTCTGATGTTCAAAGTAGTAATAAAGGAATGATAAATAGAAATCTTCAGAACACACATCCCATCACCGTTAAATAAGGATCTATGTGGTCATTTGTCACACCATTGTAAAAAAGTTAAACAAATTCATCTCAGGAAAACTCTTAGACATTGCATTAAACATAAACATAAAATGTTCATTAAATGTAACAAAGTAGATGACTTTGAAGACAGTTGTATCAAACAGCATGGGCAGGAGATACTGTTTAATATTCTACATGTATTCAATGTATTCTGAACCTAATCCTGGCTAATTCTCTGGTAAATGGTATCTTAATGGTATTGACGCCTTGTGTCTGTGTCTGCAGTCAAGTTCCCTGGGGTGCGCACCTACATTGACCCACTCACCTACGAGGACCCCAACCAGGCTGTGCATGAATTCGCCCAGGAGATCGACGTCTCGTTTATCTCCATAGAGCGAATCATTGGAGCAGGTGAGTCAGCTCATTATGCAAGGGTGTCTGTCTTAGAGACAGTGCCTCTACTCAGAGAGTGTCAGTGGGATAGATGTGGCAAGCATAATGTATCACAGAATACATTATCATTTGTTCCAATGAAAATGAGGCTGCTCAGGCAGGCAGGTCCCCCAATGTCAGTGTGATATCCAGCAGCCACAGCAATGTCAGTGTAATCACCGTGATGTAAAGCACACATTTTACAAAACCTAAAATAAAAAAAAACTGCAATTCCCTGTTAAATGTCCCTATGTTCTCAGAAAACCATTATTTATCACCTTGGTTTTGTTTTTAAAATCTACTCATGAACTCATTCAATTCCACACATGTTAAAAAAAAACGTGTGGCATTGAGGTAGTATATGAATACACATATGGCATAGGGAGCAGTAGACATGACTCCTTTCTCCACCATTACAAGGATGTTACAGAAGATGAGATGCTAAGGCTGAGGTCTTTATGTTTTTCAGGGGAATTTGGTGAAGTGTGTTGTGGACCATTGAGGCTCCCTGGGAAAAGAGAGATCCAGGTGGCCATTAAGACCTTGAAAGCAGGATACACCGAGCAACAGAGGCGTGACTTCCTGTGGGAGGCATCAATCATGGGCCAGTTCAACCATCCCAACATCATCCGCCTGGAAGGAGTGGTCACCAAAAGTAAGCCTTGTTGCTTGTCAAAAGAATTTATGCCTGTAATGCATGCAACTTTGTCAAATTGAAGCACTTTTAACTACTTTTTACATGTTTACATAATTAACAAGGAGCCTTTTCAAAAACACTTTTTTCAGGCAAGCCAGTGATGATCATTACAGAATACATGGAAAATGGATCACTGGACACTTTCCTTAAGGTACTACAGTAGTACAAGAGCCAAATGTGTCATTGGATTTTAAGAAGCATTGGGAGGAAGCAAATACATTAAGTTTGATATTTACAAAACCTTTAATTAGAAAATAATATAACATGTATAATAAAAAGTTGGTTGAGAGTAAGGAGAAAACTAGTGCTAATTAAGTTCATCAATGACATACGGCTTCAAATTTATTTTGCAGAGGCTTGGGGAAAATGGGCATCTGATAGGATATGCTCTTTTAATTGGCTGGTCTCTTGTCATGTTTAATGCGACTCAGAAAGATGTAGAAGTTGATGGTGGTTTTAAATCCGACAGCAAGAATAATGTGCAGTATAATACAGTATGTGTTCTAATATATTGATCTCTGAAAACATTTGGGGAGATTTTGTTAATTCTACAAATACCATGAATCATCTCTAATGTAATATTTCAAACTTTAAATTAAATCCCATTTCAAAATGCTTCAATAAAAGAGAAATAAACTTGGAAACTGCAATGCTTATCAGACATAATTGGTAGTGTTGAATCTTCGGCATGAGTAACTAATATATTATTATGTCAAGGCTGTTGTGCCATTTCCATTGTTAAAAGACATCTGGATGTTCTGTGCTTTAATGTCCACCTCCAAAAGAGAGGCTGACTAACTCTTTCATCATTTGTCTCCAGAGCATGTGTGTGTGTGTGTGTGTGTGTTCACTGGTTCAAATGGCAATATGTTCAATTGGCGATCCCGACTAAATCCAACATGAAAAACGACAAAACCTCTGCAGCAGATGGCTAATGAAAAGATTAGAGTAAATAGGATCCACAGCAACAGAAAGGGAAGAAATTTGATGATGATGATGAAAGCAATGTAACAAAATGAATCAGCGAAGGTGATGGTTAAACAATGTTGAGGCGTAATCACTCGACTGAGGAGATCTCAAGTTGAATATGAAGGGAAAAAAATAGGGGAGACGATTTTTCTCGGTCTGTGGTCAGTGGAAGCTGCTGACATGACAGCACTGTTTGCCCCGGGGAGCAATCGTGGATGGCAGGGTAGCAGAAAGACCAGCAGGCAGGGCAGGGCTGAAAACTCTATGAAGCAATTACATGGATGGCTGGTGTACTGAGGCCAGTATAAATGACACAGCCTTGAGAAAACCACAGGCGGGACTGGCTCTTAGATTAGCTGTCACTGCTATGGACAGTGCACTTTAAGGGAGACTCATCACTTATACCTTGGGCTTAACATCTCATTTCACTTGTAAGAATCTGTGGTGGATGGAAAAGATGTAGTAAAACATATGTTGGCTGGAGTAAATCTATGCTGCATGTTACTAAAAAAGTTTTTTTTTTAGTGTGAGCTTTGAATTCACTGAACATTGGAAGCAAAGGTAGCTGAGGCTTGAAGGTTAAGTCTGGTCTAAAGTGGGAGCTGAGGAAGCGGCTACAAGTTGCTTGGGGGGAGACACGGCTCAGCTGCTCTCTCCACCAGAGACCATCGTTTTGTGAAATGTTGTAAGGCTCATGGCAGCAGAGGAGCAATGAGCCAGCCCTGGGCAGGATTTGAAGTTCTTTATCCTGGTGTTGGGATTCCCTGACTGCTCAACTGGTGAGCAGAAGAGCCACTCACGAGTACCCGTGTAGACACAGAAATGGAAAATGACCTGAGGACCACATGTAGAGCATAAAAAGCAGTGAATGACTACATACCCCCATAGAGCGGTGGATCTGCTTTTGACAGGATATTGTGGTTTTAATTCTAAATACCATATAGGCTGATTATGTCTGATGCAAAACAGTAAAAAAAACTGTCTGCAGTGTCCAGTATTGGTTCCCTGATTTTACTCTTCGCCTGTTTACACAGTATATTTTTTTCTCAGAAGCAGTACCAGCAGTCCTATAGAACCCAATTACAACATTTGCCTTTTGAAGTTGTCTGGTTTGAATTCATCACATTTCCCATGTTAGCTACAGAGAAATAGCTTCTGGTTTGGCTCAATGAATCCTAACACAGTGTAATAAAGTGTAATTATGCAATCAAGCAAAGGAAGTTCCCTCGTTTTCAAACTACGTCACACATAATCTGTTTGCTGACAGGAATTACAAACTTAAACCTATGGAGAGCCTCAAGGTTTTATACTTGGAACCTTTTTGTTTATATCAACAACTACCATTAAATTCCACTGCAGTACTCTGGTTAGGACCATATTTGGGATGTGATGTTTAGACAAAACCAGTCATTCATATCCCTGTATACATGGCAAATTATAGTATCCTGCATTATTCCTATTATAGAATATGACACAAACATACCAGACTGAGCTTAGTAAATGACAGAGTTGCTCTCATAAATGGTTTATTGACTACATTTCCTGCATCAAAGAGACAAATAAACTAAAATAAATAGCTAAATAAACATTCAAAACCTTTTGCTGTAGTGAGCTGCCACTGTCATGTGGTTGGAGGAAAAAGAAAACTTTAGGAAGAATAAGACATATTTCAGTGGCTGAAGTAATCCCAGTTTTTCATGTAGCATGTAGTTTTTTTAAAAACTGAAACTCAAGCGCATGTAAAGACACACAATGTTAAGTCAAATGTTTTATGCAACACGGATTAGCTTGAAGCAGACACTTTGACCATCTTTCCAGGTTACATGGTAACTATGGTTACAAATATTTATGTTAAAACCTTCTTTGTCTAAAAAAGGAGTTCATACTGCACGCTGTCAGAGCAACATATCATTAATAAATAATAAGAAATACTAAAGTTGGAATTTTGATTTATGTATAAATATTTACGTTTATACTGCTGTGTTGATTCATCTAAGGTAACATTGTTGCATTATTTTTAGAATTATGAGAATGTTGATATAATAATTCTCATCCAAGAGGAATAACTTTTCCATTTTTGTCCCTGTCTCTTAGAAAAATGATGGCCAGTTTACAGTCATCCAGCTGGTGGGCATGCTGCGTGGCATTGCATCTGGCATGAGGTACAAGCCCCAAACCCCTTTTTAAACACATCATTAGCGCCCCAGCTGTTGGTTAATGCCCCTTCTCTTTATGGAAACCTGCAGGTACCTCTGTGACATGGGATACGTGCACCGTGATCTCGCAGCCCGGAACATCCTGGTCAACGGTAACCTTGTGTGCAAAGTGTCAGATTTTGGCCTGTCCCGGGTGTTGGAGGATGACGCAGAAGCTGCTTACACTACAAGGGTAAGACTTCTCTGATGGAACTTAAAAAATATAATTAGATGGTAAGACTTACATGTTGCTTTTTCTGTGTGTTTCTCTATTAACGCAAACAGAATATTGTGCATTGGCCTGAGAAGTTCAACCTGATCTAAAGTCTAACACCTATCTACCACTGAACACTTTTGTGTTATGTGTGAAGATAGTTGTATCCACATTTTTGACTAGAGAATCAGGAGACAGCCAGGTTCTAATAGATTCTATGTTACTTGGATTGTTAAAACTCACAAATTTAATTGTGAACTCACACAGCAATCCATACCAAAGCCTACCTATTTAACACCTAAAGCTTTAGCACAGTTGGAAGCGGTAAGCACATGCAGAAGGTTCACACATGGTGTCCAGTCAACGTGGCTGCTTGTTGTCTAATGTTCATTTGGGAAAAAAACTGTGTACAATGCACTTGCCATAAGCTGGTTAAAAGGTAGTTTGGGTAGTATCTTGCTCACCAAAAATGGCAGTAAAAGGTTTGTGTTGTTAATTTTAACATTAACGGCAGTAACGTGCCTTTGTCTTGCTTGTACTGTTGTGCTCTCAGTTATACAGATGGACATGCATCTTCAAAGGAAAGAAAAAAATTTTACTGCGGTCAGAACAAAGCCATTGACAGCCCATTGTTTCAACTTTATTTATCAGTAACACCACGTAAAACTAATGTTGGAATTCAGTTTTGACAGGAAACAAACCCAGGACTAAAATAAAGCAGTAAATAGAAATTGCAGGAACTGGAGTTTGCTTTTTGGAATATCTATATTTAATCCAGCCTCGATCTGTTGAGTGTGTGCAGCAACTGTGTGCTTTCAAGCTTTAGCAGAGAAGTCCTCAGCGACACACTGTTTTCACTCAAACCAAAAACACACACACGGCGCATGTCGACACTCAGAAAGGAACAGCAGCACTAGATTTTAAATTAAGTTGTGTGTCCCAGGCTGCGAGGCGTCCTGTCAGCCAGAGCCGGGCAGCTTCCTGCAGGAGGAGGTCCAATTAGTACTCAGCTCCGTCTCCGCAGCGCTCAATTAGCACCGGGTCTTGCTGCCTTAGCGCCGAGGCTCCTGTCAGTCACCTCTGGCTGCTACGCTACAGACTTGTGCTCACTCACTCTCTTTCCCTGGCAGTGCAGTGTGGATAACATAATTCACACCCTTCACATAATCAGGCCCTAAGATATCCTGCCGCTGTGTTCATCAATACGGCATCACGCTAATTTCACTACTCATCAGCTGTGAACGCTATTTCCTTCGAAGCTCAGCAGTCAGCCTGTGAGCTTGTTCTATCTTTGCAATGAAAGCGCGATAATGACGACGAGGCAAAGGCTTAAAGGAATCTGCAGACCCCCGACAGTCCAGACAGGGGTTTGTTAAAGAAAGTGACATTTGCTAACATTAATGTGCATTTGAATTGGCCTCCATTCACTTAATTGTGCACATTACGATGTCTTTGTTTAGCTCGTGGAATGATTTGAATAAAGCAGCTACTTTTCTGGATGGTGAATTTCCACTTATCTATAATGTTTTACAGGGAGGCAAGATTCCCATTCGCTGGACGGCTCCAGAGGCAATCGCTTACAGGAAGTTCACCTCAGCCAGTGACGTATGGAGCTATGGGATAGTGATGTGGGAGGTGATGTCCTACGGAGAGAGGCCCTACTGGGAGATGTCCAATCAAGACGTAAGTGGCACATGCCCATTTCATGAAGCGAAAATGCACCTTTGGCTTCTGTAGAATGAAAGAATAACAACATTACGACTATTGTGTCATTAGTCAGATGGTTGCCAGGTTACATGCAGTGTGCGTAAAATGGGGGGGGGGTATTTGCAGAAATTGTGTACCAACTTGGAATTATGTATTCATTACAACCAAATCTGTATAGCTCCATCCAAACAATTATAATTTGGCATAAAGCAAGTGACTTGATTAATGTTGAGTAATGATGGGGCCTAGTTAAAAAGTAATGCACAGAAAAAAAAAGCACTGAACAGTAAAAAGCAAATGGCAGTCCATTTAAATTTGGGCCAAGATAGTGTCCAAATCTAAAAAGGATAATTGCTTTACTATATTATAGCGCTGTAGTTTGATATTAAAAATGAAGCGGGGCAGATTGTTCAGTATTGGAAACAGGTGAGTGCATGTGAAGGTGCTGCACTAAGTGAAAATGATAGGAGTATTTAGTTACACAAGGTTGGAGATTTCATCTAAGTGCAAACATTGCTATTAAACGGGAACCGACGTGGCTGCAGTGCAAATTGTCAATGCTCTCTTTGTTTCAGTTCAGGGGAAGAAAGAAAGTGGAATGGCACTGTAATGTGGCAATGAGTGGGAAGTTCTGTTTAATTCAAATAATTCCACACACACACACACACACACACACACACACACACACACTGAAGAGTTTCCACCCTCAGACACTTGCACATATGCACACTCAGCCCTGCAGTGACCCCTTCATCCCCTGCCTGTGTCAGCCCCCTTCCCTCCTGCCTGTGGTGATTAGGCAGTCTGTCTCACACCAGTCTTGAGATGAGCAGGAGAGGAGGATGAGATGAGAGGAGGAAGGAGAGGAGACGTTTGATGTTTAATTGAAAGCGTTATGCTGGATTTTCTCTGATCTGTGCTGAGCGAGTGCAGGCGCTCACCCAGTCTCTCTAAGCTTCCTCCTCCTGCTTCATTTTTTGAACTTTCCTTCTCCATTGTCTCTCGTCATGCCTTTCTCTTGTCATGTCTGTCCATCCTCTATGTCTTACTTTAACCCCTGTCTCCTCGTCTGATCTTCTCCCACTCATTGCGCAGCCGTAATTTCATTTCTTGCCGCGCCTTTCTCTTTCAAGCCTTGGCTCTTAAGTGTGTATGTGTGTTGGTGCGTTTTGCTTTGCACATCTTGTCTTCTGTGTGAATTTGACACAAGTAAAGGCTGTCATGAACTCAACAAATCAATTCCCCTCTGTGTCTCGCACTGGCAGAACTAGGCTGAGGACTCGAGCTCACTTTCCACAGCAGGCTTTAAACACAGTGAACCAAGATTTATTCATTATTCATCTAACAATCCCACCCCCAAAAAAGCCTTTCTGTGATTGTATTACTTGTGGCGATGATTAGCCCAGCTCTGCAGCGTATCAAATAAACAAATAAAGCTGTAGGATTTGATCATTTGGGTAATTTAAGTTATGACTTTATGGAGGTTAGGGTCAGATAGAGAGCAACTACCCTGCAGCTATCACCAGGATGTGAAGCTTTCCTTTAAAGGCAGCTCAATCTGAGAGCGGCTGACACTCCCCGAGGAGTAGAGGAGCTGTCCCGGTGTCAAACATAGTGCCTGTTCTCAAAACTGAGATTCCTACAGTAAATGCTACATACTAAATACAGGTGCCATAACACTGTAAACCAGTTAAGTACAGTAGGGCACAGTAGGGTAAAATGGAATTAAAAGTATTTAAGAATATCTGTGCATTGCATTACTCCAACAACTTACAAGAGAGTTTTTTTTGTTAAATTTATTACAATGTATGTGTATTTTAATGATATAAGAAAATAAGCTTTATAGAAATATTCTTAATTTGGTGAAAAGTAAACAGCAAATTTCAAAAGAAAAAAAGAACTCTTGATTATATTTTTGTTGCTAATGTCTTTCTGAGTTTTTCTTTTTCTTTTTCCTGCCATCCTGTCACTTTTAATTACAGCACAATGTGTCATGTTGTGTCCCATTACATTTGTTTCATAGATCTTAGATTGTTTTTTCTCTTGTATTTGAGAAAATACAAAAAAAATGTGTTTAGTCACCTTTAATTTATGAAAATGATCAGCCCATGACATTGAGCTTTGGCCAATCGCATGTTTGCTTACAAGACAAATTAGGATTGATTCGATTGAGTTGCTGCATCTCAGGTTTTTAGGTTTTTATCCGTTGCACATCATTTTCATGTTGCTTTTATTATTTTCTTGAGGATTATAATTTACCCATTATCCTACCTAATACTTAACTAAAATTTAATCTAATTGAGTTTGGCTGGGTGTATTTTATATTATGCATTTGGGAACTCATTACTCTATTCTGCCATCACGTAGCCCGACAGAGATGAAGCCAATTATACATAATTATACATAATTGTAATAATGTTCTTTTGTCCATGTTGTTCCATTGATAAAAAATATGCATGAAACATATACAGGCATTTATCATTTTTACAGTGTAAAGATAAATATTCAGAGCTTTAATTCTAAAAGCTTTGAGGCATTTCAGTATCACCATCATCCAATAGCATTTTTGTTACTTTTTTAATATGTTTAGTATATTGAGTTATACCAAAGTCAATTTTTAAAAGTGTCTGTTACCAATTAAATCTGCAGCTCCTCTTTTTGACCTTCCCAAGGTTAGGATTGAAACTTAAGAGGATGTTGCTGCTCTGACATGTTTCTCCTCTGCTAACCCCCCATTAGCAGTAAATTCAGCTTTCCCACTGTTTTGTATTGTCTGTTGTACAAGGTATCTTTATCTGTGCAACTTTTTTATTCCCTCAAGATGAAGTCAGGCGTTGACAGGTGCAGTTTGTACAGTTTCTATCCACACCTCACCTCTGTTTGTCTTTTGTGTGCAGGTAATAAAGGCTGTAGAGGAGAGTTACAGGTTGCCAGGACCCATGGACTGCCCCGAGGCTCTTTATCACCTAATGATGGACTGTTGGCAGCGGGAACGCACCAACCGTCCCAAGTTTGATGAGATTGTCTGTCTACTAGACAAACTCATCCGCAATCCCAGCTCATTAAAGAAGCTGGTCAACTCGTCACACAGGTAAGACTTGTACCTGAATAGCCCTGTCTCTATTTGTGGATTCACTTCACAGAGAAATATATTGTGCAGTTTGTGAAAGAAGACATATCCTAAAGCTTTATTCATTTATATGTGCATTTGAGGTTATATACTCTACGTTCACACAAGATATATTTTTCAGATTTGTATATGATGGTATTTTCCTAAATAAGCATTATTGGGCTTTTGACAAAGCTTTGCCGTTTCTACAAATAGACTTACAATTGACTTTTTCAGCCTTAAGTAAATGAACCCATCGCTGCAAGTTAATTGACTCATCATCATTCAGAAGAAATATAAGTCCAGACTCCTCTAAAGTCTTTGACTGTTGCATAATTAAATCAGAATGGATGTCGTCTGAGAACTGCTGCATGGTGGAGAGAAAGAGAAGTGCACTGCAGTTCTTCACTCTAATATACTGTATGTTTGTTTGTGTGAACTGTGGGGCGTCCTCATATTATCTTTGAAACATTTAATTAGGGTTGGTCTTTCTGTTGGTAGACTGGAATTAAACTGCAAGGTTCATTGAGAGATAATGGATTATAATTTGATTTGTTTTCTCTAATCATTTAAATTAACCACACCATAAAGGCCATATCTAATAGTCTATTGAATATCATGGTCTCATTAAAATGACATGGTTTGTTTGGTGGGCGATAAAGTCATCTACCATGCATATTTCTGTTTGATTGCATGAAGGCTACGTTTGTTATCATCGTAGCAAGAAAAGGGCTTTTAAATAGATTTAATTTTGAAGCTTAGCATGATGATGCATAATAAGACTTTGTTCAGATTTTGGTAAGAACATAAATCATTCTCTATATTGTTTGTCGGCCCTAGAGTTTCCAACCTGTTAGTAGAACATGCCAGCGTAGAAGGCGACTGTTCAACTCGGAAACAAACGGTCGGGGAGTGGCTGGACTCTATCAAGATGGGTCGTTACACTGAACTCTTTATGGAAGGTGGCTACTCTTCCCTTGAGACAGTGACTCAGATGACATCAGAGTGAGTATTAAGAAAGGTCTTTATAAATTAGTTTGAAAAAAATGCACTGTTGACTAACCTAAGTCAGCTGCTGGTAAATCAAATACATCAGTAGTTGAAAGTTGAAAAACGCTTAGACAAGTCAGAAAAAAAAAACTCTGATTAAAGTGCTGTTTTATTTGCATTTGCATATTGCCCATCACCTATTTCCTAAAATGACTATAGTTTGGTTTGATTCCCTGCTTTGGCTTAATGTACATTGTACACTGTACACGAGAGGTAGGTAATTTTAGTTTTTAGATCAGTCCAAATGCTAATAAGACATTTTACCTTTTTCTGGAAGTTCACATTTTAATGAACTACAGTCAGTAGAAACCCTGTTTTCAAGTAGTCTCTGTGTTCGAGGCGCACTGAGGTTCGTGTGCCAGCATTAACTCTCTGGAGAAACCACACCAGAGTTTGTTTAACCGCATCAAACACTAACCTACTGCAGCTGGATTCTCGTGAGATTTGGGAGTTTACAAAGTTGTAAAAATCCATCTTGAACTGCTCCAAGCAGTATTCACATCTGAAACCAGTGTCCAATGATGTGGCAGCACAGACGGGTCAGTGTGTGTTTTAGGTTTGAAGATGTAGTGACTGTTTTACCATTACAATTGTTAACAACACAATGCTGCTCTGATTGGATAAAACCCTGGTTTATAAATCCCATAACCAGGTGTTCAATTAAAGTAGCTGCCCTTTTGCAAACGCTTTCAACGTGAGCCCTTCCAGATGTTACTGTGGAGCAGAATATGTTCTGTGGAGCAGTTCTATCTGGAAGTATCAGAGTCACACAGGAAGTGTGAACAATAGGTTTGAATTTAACATTTAATCTTTGAGGTTGTTCTGTTACAATAGCCTAAAGATTTTCCCAAGAATTGTATTGAAAGTAAGATTGGTATTTATAAGGAAAAAATACTGAAATATGTCTATTAGGTAGTTGCAATTTTAAAGCTCAATGGTATCTACAAATGTATTCTCGTATTAGAAAAGTATGTATGTATGTAAGAACTGGCATAAAATAAAATCCCACATGTAATGACCTCATTTCACTTTCTGTATTTTTAGGGATTTACGGAGAGTAGGAGTGAACCTCGCTGGACATCAGAAAAAAATCATCACTAGCATTCAAGAGATGAGAGTCCATATGAACAATGCCAACTCAACAGTAAAGATCTGATGCATATAAACTTTACAGATACACACACAAACACAAGGAATGGACCTACGAGACAAGGAATCTGCTGTTGGACCTAGAGCGGCTTAGCACTTTCTACGGACAAGGAAACCCAGAGTCGGGGGACACGACTGGAGGTTCCCTGTTGTGGCTCTGGTGCATGGAGCTTAACTGTGTTGTTTTGGCCGACTGGACACTGCAGCACTTAAACCAAACTGAACGGTGCTAGATGAAGGCAAGATGGCAGTAAACAAAACTGATGAGTGTGAACTCTTTTTATTTTAATAATTGCTTTTGTGTGATTCTTGGAGATCTTTACATCTCTGTGCACTACTGAGATTCTGTCAGATTAAGTACGAGACACTGGCTTTTTGAGTCAGCAGGCTCAACGACGTTTTTTAGCCTGTCTCAGGATGTCAGAGCCTCCTTTCTCAGGCAGGGTAAAAATCTCATAACAGATAAAAGTAAGCAGTCATGAACATTACTCCATTGTGATTTATGCTTTTCTTTATTATTATTATTATTATTATTATTATTATTATTATTATTATTATTATTATTATTATTATTATTATTATTATTATTATTTAAGCATGGCCTGACATGTTGTAAAACACTGGTGGTGAAATAATTCTGCATCATGCTCCTCATTATGTTGCAACAGCAAGTAAAAACATGATATATTTAATTGGCAAAGGATGGTGTCTAGACCCCATTTTCACCACGAGTCTCTTCTGGTTTAGAGCAAGAGATAGTTCAAAGTTTATGTCTAAGAACATGTTTACTTTTTTATAGGTTGGAAAGTCACAGAAGAAGTGAAGTTTAGTTGCACCAGTTTCAATTATTGCTTTTCTTAAATGTCCATTCTATCACAATATAACACTGCTTTACTGAATCAGGTTTTATATTTAATGGCTGATATAAAACTAAATATAAACTGTGGCCTAAATCATAGGTTCTGTCCACTTTATTTTTTCCACTTCTCTTATTAAAGTCCAGCATTTAGTGAAACCAAAAAGTTACTGATGTGAGCCATTGGCAATGCTAACTTCAGGATTTTTCAACAATAATTGCAGTTTTAAAAACAGGATGGAATTTTGTCACCAACTCTGAACCAACTCCTAAATCTCGTTGATGAAAAAGGAGTAACCCTGCTAAAAGGGTCAAAGTTCTTCTAGTTGAATGTATAGTAGAACATTAAACACAATGTTTATATTAATATCAGTAATAAGTTTAAGACTATAAAACAAAAGAATCTGGTACATGCTGTGATATTCTGTAGGAATCCCCAATGAAATGCTTCTTATGGCTTTTAAACTTTCACACTAAAAAGAGTCCACAATCAGATCTGATTGACTCGGAAAGACACATCAGGGTTGAATCATAACCCACATTCAACTGGAGCTCTAACGACACCTATCTATTTCAGAAATGTCAGATTATGTTCAATGCAGGATAGTCCTAATGGAAATCTCCAACATTTTTCCACCGCATAATGGAGATGCCAGGCACATTCTAATGGACGGATTGACTCTGTTCTTGTGGGACTGTTTGCTAATGGACTGAGGGATGCCCTGCTGAGATTCAGACTCACTCTCCACTGCAGCCTTCATTCACGAGTGCACTAACATTTTCATGGAGCCTTCACCTAACCAACAACCTTCAGGTACTGCAGAAAAAAAACAAAAAACACCATGCTGCAGTGTCTCCATCACTTCTGCCACAACACAACAACCTCACTCTTTGAGAACTGCTGGAAATAAGGAGGCAATATCAACTTGATAATCATTTATTTATTTATACTTCTTTAAAAAATGGGTGATGTAAACTGTTTGTGTTGAATTGTATTACTCTCTTGGACTACTGAGCAGCTCTGTCTACACGTATTTCATGTAAATAGTGTATTATATATTTAAAGCAGGGAGCATTGTTATTCTTCTATCATGCATAGCCATCTCAGAACAGTACATGCTAGTGAATAATGAAAAATGGGAAATACTCGGTGTACCTGGGCTATTGGCGATGCAGGACAACCAGCACGTCTGTCCGTGTTGCAATCAGCCTAAAGGCAAACACATACACATTCATTTATTATCAGTGGTGATAACAAAACAACATTTGGTGAAGCATCTACAAATGTTATACGACAATATGGCCTTGTTCACACTAATGTTTCCAAACTCACAGGCCACACTTGAAAATGTTCTTATGAATAAACTTTGTAAAACATTTTTTGGCTAGTCCCAATTACAAATATATGTTTTTTTTTTTTATTAAATGGAAAATAAAACAAGAAAAGGACATTTAAGAAACTTAAATAGATTTGGTAAATACCAAATCAAGCAATCAAGCAATATTTTTTTTCTTTTACCAACTAAAAATATGTTTAAACAGCATTAGTGTGGATGTAGCCTAAAAGTCATGTTAAACATTTCCAGAATGTTTTGTTGGATGGTGTAAGGTATACAATGATGTCAATGAGCAATCCCTGCTTTACTTTTGTAATAGTAATAGTAAACAGTATGTTATATATTGCTACTCAGTGATCAAACCTGGCCATTGTCCCTACATTTGAGCAGGATGTGACAATAGATAGTATATAATTATTTTCATTGCAGATAACATAATGGCTGATATTCTTAGTTATCCACATTGTTCTACTGGAGAAAGATGAAATGAGATTGTATAATTTTTAGTTTTTCTTTTTTAAAGTGGGACAGCTGGGACACTGACATGACTGTCTACAAGCATGAAAAGCACATAAAAGGAATGTAAGGCTTCAAAAGGGGTTTGAGAGAACATGTTGCATTTAAACTCTCTAAAAACAAATCACTTTAGGTCTGTGTTTTTAAATGCAGCAACATTAAGTGAACTGTTTGCTTGAAAGAAAAGTGGCACAGTTGTTTTAGTCTACAAACAATGCTATGAAGGTTAGTATATAATAGTCCCTTTCAGCATTTTTTTTTTACTTTTAAATGTTGTAGGTTTTTGACAGTGTTTGTAGACATATGGGCTCTGTGGATTTTCTAATACTGAAACATTCATCAGTGTTGTAGGGCACTTTTTCTAGATAATAAAGCATGTACAGGTAAACTGGGTTTTCCAAATTACCGCTCAGCATTTCAATTACAGAATAGCATAGGCATTTGATCAAGGTTTACAAATATTTGAACACCTATCAAGATTTTGTTTTATTGGCGTTTAACCACCTACATTTTGACCCACTTTAGCTTTCGGGCATTGCCTGACTGGGGCATGTACTGTACATTTGGTGATTAGTACACCCTTACAAGTGCCTCTCATCTTTTGAGCACCGTTACTTCCTTCCCTGCCAAAATGCTATGTCCCAATTGTGCCCCCATTTTCCTATGTATCTTTTTGCCTAGAATAACTACAGGCAATAACAAGAATGTCAGACAATGTGTATGTTGGAACTAATTTAATTTGCACTTTATGAGGTATAAGTTGCCCATTCTTTGACAAAAATGTCTGCTTGCCTGTGTTCTTTTCTCAATTATTGACTTCATAATTCCTGTGGGCTCTAATGCAGATTACATCATTTACAGTAGTTCATGCTTCATGTAAAATTTCACAGCTAAGCACAAGCATTGAAAATATGAAATCCTTCTGAACATTTATACAAGAAACAAGTAAACAGAGCACCATTTTCTAATGTTTGGCACAAAACAACTTTTGATGGTGAGCACAGGGTTTGACTGAATACATTAGAGACTGTGAACGGACATGGGTTTGTATAACTGCAGCCATTCAGCTGGACATACATGTGAGAACTGATTTTTAACAAACAAAATACTGGTTGTGCAACATATCTTAGATCACGTTAGCACTGGTATGGTTGGATCCAGACCAATCTGCAGTATTCTTCTAAAAGTGAGCACAGCAAACCAGCAAAGACATGGTACATTTACATTGTGTTGTAACTCCAGACCATCACCAGGATAAAGCTGGAATTCCATCAACCTCACAGTGAAGCGTTTGTAACAAAGGACACATCTCATACTGTTTAACACATGAAGCTTATACATGTTTGGAATATTAATTAATCAAAATTGCTAATTGATTTTCCTTAAAACAAACATTGAATAGTTGGACATAAGTGCATAAGACTTCACTGCGGGTTTGACAAAATTCTTGCAAATGTATAAAAGCAATATTCTTAGCCAAAAAAAGCGTTTTAGATTCACAAATGCATGAACATTGAACAAGAAGAGGTGGGACTAACTGGATTAAAAAACACCAACACAAACACCAACACAAAAGACTGAATATGGTGCGGCCATATGGTACAAAGAGACATTTATTGGCAATTGTTGATTGGCGATATCAACAATTGGTGCCATAGATTTTAATGAACTGAAAAAAGAAAAAAGAAAATGGTCCAATATACAGCATCTAATCAGAAAGTTCTATTTGGAGAAAGCTGGTAATGTAGAGTAATTCCCCTGTACCTATGGCCCACACACTCGAGGACTGAACTTGTCAGTGGAAAGTTGAGTAATAGGATCTTCCGTAAAACGTGCGGCTTCCACTCATATTATTTCTCTTACCACGTTGTAGGCTTACCCCAATTCAAAGACATGCTATTGGTTAATCACACGTAAAGTTTCAAACTAAACTGTTTTGTGATTCATTGAAAGCACAGTAAAAATACATTGCTATTGATGTGCTATTGGTTTGTCATGTATTATGTTTGTGTTGATGTTTTTGTAGTGTGTTAATCAAGATTTATATTTTTGAAATAAAATATCCAAAATAATGTCTGGAGTTTCTTTTTTTTTTTTTTTGCAATAAAATATAAAATAGTTAAAGTTACTCTGCCATAGTTGTCTTTATCTTCATTTTTATCTTGAGTAAACGCCTTTTAAACAGATGGACTCACAAAATGACATGCAGATAGTAAATGTTTTATAAACATTGTGCTAACATCAGTGTTAGCTGCAATAAATGTTTTCTAACAGGGATTAAATGTTCAATAATTCACAAATTAATAGTCAACTGCAGTCTATAAAAAACGTATTAGTGTTTGCGATGTGCTCTATTAGCTATTAAACTAGATAATGTGATTAGGGATGTTATCTTCCAAAGTAATTAGCCATAGTTTATAGGTTGCACTTGTCATCTTGAAGCTAGATTTTGCCCCTTTTTTGGATAAAAAAACATCTAAATATAGACAAAGAAAAGGGCTAATAAGCGAGTCCAGTCTTGGAAACATATCTCTGAACAACTGTAAGTCACAAAATCACACTGTCCTAGTCGTCATTCGGAGCTGATTGGATACAGTGTGTTAAGTGTGTCAGAGGAGACAACAGAGTACAGCGGGATACAATTCTTTTCTGTGTTGTACTGATAATGAGATGTGAGCTCCTAAACGTACGGTGTTTCAGAAGCTGATGATGCAAGCCTTGGCAATGGTTTGTCTGTCAGACGCGCTGAAATAGCTGCTGATGTCGGCAGCTCGTGCTGTTGTGTGATCTCTGTTCTTCAGTAGAGTCAAAAAATATGCAAGCAGCGCCAACCAGGGCTCTCAATAACTAAAATAATAATGAATTCACTGGCATGTTTATTGGCTTAAGTAATGATTGGTGAATATGTATATATCTAGTAGAGAAATTAACATTGCAATATTTTTTACTGTAGCCGAGAAAAAAATGCAACATTATCTGACAAATTCATAATGTAAGGTTAAACTCTAGCTGCCTTTGTTGCTGTCACACATACAGTATATCTTAAACTGAAAAGTTATCATACATCTTAAGATCTAAATCTATTTTTATATACAGTTTGCATTAACAAAAAAATAATTGAAAAAGGAAAACGACTGCTATTACTGTTTGCCATGTAAAGACAAGACTTATTAACGCCTCTTTGTACTCCTTACTGACTGGTAGAACATGTACTACATACAGAAGAGTGTCCAGGCTTCAGATCCTGTCTGGGCTCTGTTATGTGTAGCAGTGCTTTTTTGAGACACAAACGATTCAAATGTTTATTTCAGACTTTTAAAATATTTGGATGTTTTCAGCATTTTTTACTTAGACAGAAAACCTATGGATAAAGAGTAAGAGTAAGTAAGATAAAATAAAGAAAACCGAGACCCTGTGTAAAGTACTAAAGTAGTGGGCAGTGTTTTGAAGTCCAAACAGAAGATGGTAATTTGCATGGTGACAAATGTTCATATGCCACTGAGTTAAATTTGTTTAACCATGAGCTTTTTCTTTGTGTTTCCTTTGTCAGTCATCTTCCTTTCCCTTCTTCACGTTAGTCAATCTCACCTGCTCAGTTACTGCAGCATCTAGGACCATATGCAATAAAATCCTTTGATTTGTCTTTTGCTAAAAACTATTACAGCTTTTTAACCTTTTGTCCTTATCAACCCCCTTAAGCATAAAAAATACTTGGCTAATTTAAAATTTCCTTTCAGAGTTTCTGATAACCTTGGATCAGTGGGAGGGTGAGTCTCATTTCTTGGTAGTTTATATGTAAATATCATAACCAAATGGTTATATCTGATTGTTATGTCAAATCAAGCCATGCTGATCTCTTGGGGAAGCCACTGCCTGAATAGCTTAAGTTTTTTAGACACACACCAGCACAAACTGTATGAAGGTGAAATTAGCCATCGCACCATCAGCATGACTATTACCAAAAGCTCTGTATCAGCGGCTTGAAGAAAAGAGCTGCAGGCTGTGTGGAAGAGTGTGGGTTGGGATTGCACAGGGTCTAAAGTCCCACTGGTGCTGACTGGACTTGTTATTTATATGGGCGGCTTTTTCGCTCACGGCTGGTGTGACTGCCTTCCTAGTGTCTTCTCCGTATCTGCTATAGTCAGCATGATGTTTTGACTGCTTGACTTGTCCATGCCTTAACACCGTGGGATCTACATGACATCTAGTTTGTGAATATTACATTTTCCTATCTGGCTTTCTGTTTGTCTCCGTCCCACAGTCTGCTGCACTTAACTGTCTCTGTGTCTATTAGAGCATCAGTGTGTCAATCTAAGTCAGCTATCCCAGGGCATGATAAACTCATTTTCTCTTGAAAAGGTGTCAGTGGTCAGAGCGTCCCATGGGTCATTTTAAAATCACAGCAGAGATGGCTCTTTAATCATTACCAATGACCTTCACAGAAACCTTAGCTGTCAGATTTGGCCTCTCAGTGCATGTATGTTTTTTTGTGTGTGTGTGTGTGTGTGTGATAATTTAACCAGTTCTTTACATCTGTCTAGTCTTGTCTTACCCTGGCACATTTCTATATTTGTAGTTTGTGTCTGCTTTTTACGGCCTAAAGCTAAAGAAGCCGTTGGAAACATCAGTTGTTGCAAAAACTTAAAAGAACTTTAAGATTTAGCAGAGGTTTGATATAAGTTACACTTTTGAGCCACTGAAGCCCATTGCCTTTTCAAATATGTTACTCTAACTAAAATAATGATGTAGTCTGGAGAAAGGTTTGCAAAGTTTTAAAAAGAAAATGACAGAATGAAAGAAATGACACTGTTTAAAAGACACAAAACGGTAAATTACCAAAATAGCATTGAAAAGGAATTTAAAGAAATACAGAAGGCCCTATTACAATGGGCCATAAAAATCTCTGCACTGGTGAAAGAGCCTGAAGTGCATCTGAATTACAAAGACAGGTGCTTCTGTGGTAGTAAATATACTCTATATGGAACACTCATTGGGTCTTTATGGTCTATATTGAAGTTATGTCTAGGCTATTTTTAGACCTAACCTGGTCCTTGTGGGATGCAACGGTTGCAAGGTAATTAGAATCTTTATGGAGTCACAATCACCTCCCACTTGATTGTTTTGTTCTAATCTGAAACACTCCTCTGAGATAAAACAGTAACAGCTTGTGTGTTTTAAATGCACCCACATCATTATAAAAAATTCAATAGAACATTCACCTTGCTCATTTGTTCATGAAACTTTTAAAAGTGCATTAAACTACTTGGTTGTACTGTATTTTGGATTTATACATGCTTGCAGAAATCCTAGTGGCATTAAAATGGGGGAGTGCACAATACGCTCGCTGTAGCATGTAATCGTCTGGATGTTCTCTGCAGTCTGACATTGACTCTAGTAGTTTATGTGCGAGCATTTAAAGACTCACAGACACATATAAGGTGTGTTTTTTTTTCACTTCTCAAAAAATTAATGTATTCCATATAGTCATCTATTCCTCACTCTCGGTTACAGGCTGTCTCCTTGTCATAATGAAAATTTGAAATCATTCTTCATGCAGATGTGAGTGCAAGGTGCATTTGGAAAGATAAAACTGCTCTCCATGTAGCGGCCCCCCTCAACAGCCTCAACAGCCAACTGGAGCTCTGACCCGGACCAAATAAGCTGCTGGTAAATAGTCTTATTCATTCTGCAAGTGATCCAAGAGGTCCGCCATGAGAGGGTTGTGTAATGTCAAGCACTTGGAGTGGAAAGACATTTTATACACACACAGCAGTCTGGCCAGGGCTAGCCGTCTGGCGCGTCTTTGTGTGGACCCTAAGATATTGTATCTGTCTCCTTCATACAAAGGCAGCAGCCGGGGGGTGTATTTGTCACTCGCCCAGATGTTTTTTCCCAAGGTCTTTTATTCCATGCAGTCAATCATATGAACTGGAATGTCCCTAATGGGAAATCCCTTCGGAGCAGTGGCCTGTGTGAGAAGGTGTGTGCGCGTGCGCATGTGTGTGTGCAAGGTCGGTCAAGGTGAGACTAGAGCAGTTAACCCCAGACACAAAGGAATAATAGGGTATATTATTATCAAGTGTAGGACCTTGCACACATCGCAGATTCAAACTGCCATTTCTCTTGGATAATGAGTTCTGTCAGTGCTACACCGACAGACTTGTCTGACCACATACTGTACACGATGTTTTGATATTTTACGATTTACTCTGAAGCAGACTGATTACGTTTTAAAATGATGCAATCCCTTGCAATGCCTTAATGTGTTGTGAGGGAAAAATATGCAATAATTATTGCTAAGATGTCATGTATGAACAAAAGTATAAAGTGATGACAGCACACTCAATGAACCCTGGGGTCTATAACATTTATATTCACTCTAATTTCATATTAACTATCTTTGCTGTCGTCATGTTTACCAGAATAAAGGTTTGTTGAAATCAGAGGCATTTCTAAAGACTCTAGGGGCCCCAGGTAGAAGGTACCAATGAGCCTCCACCCACTCAACTTCACACATATAAGGTGTTTACTACAGAAATGTTTAACTAACACACAAATTAAGTCTGTAGCCAGAAGGGTGTAGAAGAAAAAGGTGGAGAAACTCTTTCAGAGTGGCGGTGTTATAGAAGCATGGAAAGGTGTTAAGACACTGGTGGGTCTCTCTACAAACCCCAATATCCACTGTCCCACAGAACAAACCCCAAGTTAATTTGTTGCAGAAGTTTCTATTGCAGATTTGAGCAGAGATTTTACAGCTTAGAGGTGGGTTCTCATTTCTGAGACTGATGTCAACAACAGTCTCATGTTGTCATCTAAAAAACTGCTTTAAACAACAGGGTTTTCCTGCGATCGGTTTAATTGCTCTTTAAAACAGAATACTATCCCACCGCTCTGGAAAACTAGCATCAGCTGTCCTGTCCCCAAAAGCAGAAACACCCACCCATAAAAACTATTTTAGTTCTATAACTATAACATTAATAGTGATGAAGAGCTTTTGAAAGGCTCATTCTCACATTCATACAAATAACAAGATGTTCTAATAACCCCTGTCCCAAGTGCTCACTAACTAAACATGCATAGAGAATTCATTCTGCATTGAGGACATCATAAATTCGATCTTTCATACCAACAACAATTGCAGTGGATTGATCAAAAGCTTAGCTGTGAACTAACACAAGTCCTACAGTGTAAATCAAAATACAGTAAAGAGCACATATCTTTCTTACAGTTTTCAACACAGCTTTCTCTTCTGTTCAGTGACCACATTTTTTTTTAGTCCTGGAATCAGTCTCTGGAGGGAGCACCATTGATACCAAAGAATGCAGAGGATTTTTAGCTGAAGAAGTATTTAATGTCTGTTTGCATAATGCTAATGCCTTGTGTGCAAATAACAGCCTGTGAGCCGAGGAAATCTGTTTTCAGCAGAACTCATCTCACCTTGTGAAAGAACAATAGGATGAAACTCCATTTCTTTTGCACAGGGTCACTCTGACCTCACTGTAAAGTAGTGCTCACTAATGGATAGTGTACACCTTTAATAAGAGCAGGAATATTACATTTAATTCTAAAGGTGAACCTAATTTGAAGGAGTTTTGTGTCAAAGCTTGTACTCTGCAGTATTTGGAGGTTGTTAGCCTCCTCGCTGTTGCTACATAATGAAGAGGTGCTGCCTGCCCACTGAGCTGTCTCGTCTGATAATTATTTTGACATTACCCGCTGAGGGCTGGAGGGGCATTATCCTCCGCACAGTCTGCTTGCCATACATTCTTCATAATCAGCCCAGTCATGCATGAACAAACGTGTGCATGTGTGCAGGATAAAATGTATGCACAGGGCCATGTTGGGGATACCATGCTCCAAATGGACCTGTATCAGCACCAACAGTTGTTTTTAAAGCGAGAATATGGTTGAGCTTGTTAAAAAATTACTCTTGATATGAAGAAGCATTTCTTATAAATCTGCAAAAAAACAAAAAAAAACTGAGAGGTGAACAAGGGCAGACAGATAAAGTTACAGAATCTTGACTTTAAACCTGTGTTTTGATAATTCTTTAGGTCATTCAATGCTCTTTAATGTATGGCTGACATTTCATCTTCAGTAATAACTAATAGCTTTATTATAATATAATAAAATAATATAATATTTATTATAATAATATATAATACTGCAAATGTGACGTTGTTTTGTGAGCAAATTTGTGTTACTGTAAAAAATATCTATGCAGTGTATATTTTATAGATAGATACAGCAAGATAGTATATTACATTATCATACATGTCTCCCATGTCCTTGTCTCAGAATCCCATGCCTCGCAGTAAACGATATGAAAATGAGAATCTCTCAAATTTGTATAATCCAGTTAATGACTGTGAATTTTCTTCTGGAAAATGTCCCCATCTGTCTTAATATCCAGCAGACCACCTAATGACTGCAATGCATCACCTGTGTGTGCATTTGAAAATGACATATAATATATATTCATATATATATATACATATATATTCCTCTCTGCATTGTCTCAGGCTCATTTACATATTTACTGTAACATGTGCAATGCATCATATGTGTGTAATGAATTCATGCCTCACAGACGTGGTTGCCCTTAAAAACCACATTCATAAAAAGGATTGTGTGCCGTGCATATTGAGAGAAAAGTGAATTCCTTTTATACTCAAACACCTCCTACTGCAGCCTCTGTTGATTCAATTCAGTTCAGGAGTTACTCTTGCCTTTGTAGTGCAAGTAGAACGCCACATTACACTAAACCTACACAGGGAAGTAACAGATGAAGAAAGCATACCATGGCTTATTTAGACACCATAAATTGTCAGTTACTAAAATGTTAGCTATTAGCAAGAAGCAAACATTTTGCATGGCCCATAACTTTGGCTTGAACTATTTTTTACATTTTTATTATTATCTCTTTATTATCTTTGTGGGGAAATTCCTAGTCAGCACATTAATTTTTGATGTTGGTGGGGGAAACTGGAGTATCCAGATGGAACCCACCCAAGCACAGGGAGTACACGGAAACTCCACCTGGGAGTCCAAACCTTGGCCTCCTTGCTGAGAGCTGAGCGTGCTAAACACTGCGCCACCGTGCCGCCAATATGAATCCATTAATAAACTTATAATATATAACTAATAAACCAGAAAATAAATAACCTCAAAATGATTGCCATGCAGGCTCGTTTGGATTGATACTGTGCACCAGGCCTGTGTCTGGGTTGTTTGTTTTCAAACGGAAACTATCCAAAATCGGCAAGTTTGGAAGATAAAAAAAAAGTCTTCTAAAACGGTAAGGTCATTTTAGTTTATTTTGGACAAATACAACTCTGCTAGGGTCCAGTCTATTGGCCTATTTCTGCTCCCTGTGTTTGAGCTGCTAAGCATGTCACTCAGGAGAGGTCTGCGGGGTCATTATATATCATTTATTTCAGAGTTTTCTGTGCTGCTGAAGGTACTGTGTCAGGGAGATAGGTATGATTCTACCAATTGCACGTCTTAGAGTCATTTAATCAATATGAGAATGTATATTTTTGGACTTTAAAGTTCCATGAGGCTTTAGATTTTTTATTCATTGAAGGAGAAACATTATGATGGTTCAACAGCACAGAACTGTCTTTTGTAAAGCATTCTTTTCTTTTTTTACTTTTTATTTATATATCTTTTTCCAAACAAAACAATTTAAAAACAAACAGAACAATTTCTGAGACAAGTGATAAAATAACCCAAGTAATACAGATGAAAATAATAATAATACTAAATAAAAATATTCTGTGTAAATATATTGCTGCACCTAATATGAGTGTTCACATCTCAACAAGCAAGATACAGTAATGTACAGCCACATAATGATATATAAAAAAAAATAATAATAAAATAATAGTAATAAAATAAATATATATGAAGCATTTTTTTCAAAATATTAAATCTGCTTTAGTCTCTGGAACTATTCTGACTGTTCCCTTTCATCTGTACGGGGAATATAAACCAATAAAGCCACAAACTATAGGGATATAGGTCAAACATAAAAATCTAAAAGAAAGCTCTAAATCTTTCACAAGACACCTGGAGGGAAAATATCAACCTTTAAGACTGCTTGATACAACAAAAGAAACTTATGCATGTCCTTTACGCTGTGCGGTATTTAATAAGTCATTATCAAGTCATGTTTGTTAAAATGACTATTGATTTTGTGCTATAGTGAGAGAAGGACATCCCCTCCAGATGATCGGCTATCCTCTGATGATGAATTGCTCTGGTGCTCTTTGCTCACTTTGATCACTCTGTGTCGTTTCTGAGCGGTGCTACCCTGCAGATATTTTTGTCTGTGTTGAGTGTGTTCTATGTTCTGCCTGATGGGTAAATCAATAAAAGTTTGAATATCGTTGAACGTCTGGATGGCATGAATTATGAAAACGTTAATGACAAGATCATTTTTAAGAACTTAGAGAATATAGTATCTGTACTACATAATGAATGTCATAGTTGTAAAGGCATAATGCTTTTACTGAAGTGCATTTTAACCAAATACTTTTATAGTTCAGAATCTCATTTAGTAAATCTGGGTTTGATCTAATCCCGTGTCACTAATGGCTACCCATGAATCACAGGGCAAGGTCAAAATGTGATGTTATGAGGGGGCAGGGTTTTGAAAATCCTTTAAAAATAATCAGATTGTTTAAAATATGTTGTACCAGGTTGGCTTATTATATCAATTTCTACCACTAGATGGAGTCATGAGTAACTGTTGCTCTAAGCTTCAGCTGTCCCCACGCAGACACAAGTTAAATATTCTATACTTTACCTTCATTGTGCAATTATGTTTATGTATGTTGTAAATTAGACTACATGAAACTCCTTTTCTCTGGAACCAGAAAGAATGTTCTCTCTGCTTGACCTCATTTGGTCCAATTGTTGTGATTCGGTCTCAAGCTGTTACATTTAACAATTTCTTTCAACATAAATGAATATGAAATGAATGTATCTTGTCCACGAGAACCCATTTAACTCAGTGACAGACCACCACAATGTCGTAATACCTTCAAGTCCATTAATGCATAGTAATGAGCCCGGATCGGAAAGAGGACACACACACACATCGGTTTTGCATACACACACCCACGCCGCGCTCCACGTCTCTGATAGCTTCTATTATCTAGGTCTCCCTCTTGGCTGCACATCAAACATGGATGAGCTCAAACCATAAAAGGCTCCATTTTCCTTTGATTTATACAAGGAATAAAAATCGGAAAGGTGAAAAGTCCAAACCATGCATATTTTATCAGCTTGCTGACACCAAAGGCAAGACGGAACAAATTTTAGCACAGTGCCAAACTTAAAATAGACGGTGATAGGACCTAACATAGGAACCTCCTGACTACATTGTCCAAAAGTCATCCATCTATTGTGGCCCGTGTCTAGCAGCACAAACAGTTATTTTTATAACTGGTTTACAAGCCGCAGCTGGATCGACATGATGAATTATTCAAGTCACGGCATAACTTTTACTGTATAGTACTGTGTGTTTTATCTTATTTACATAGCCCTATAAGTTAAAACATCTCAGGTCCCATGAACAACTTTGCCCCCTTTACATTTTTAGACTTTTATTTACATAGCAAAGAAAAGTCTGTAGTGGATATACAGGAATATACAGTTATACATTATAGAATTGACCAAAACATAACATTGAACATACAAACATGGAGTAATCATGGTTTCATTCATGGAACAATTTTTAATGGGACAAGATTACTGCATTAAATTATACCACAACATATAATTTATTTAATATGAGCTGATGACACAGGGGGTTGTTGGTTACGTACCTATAATGTTTTTTGTAAAACAGGTAAAGAGGCTGCATTCAATTTTTTTGAAAGCATTCTATGTGTATTTCTATTATAACATTTATGTTTGTACCACTCTGAAGAACAATAAAAAATGTGAATTGCATTATTTGTCCTCAAGGTTTCTATACCATCTAAATCTTACTTGGGATAGTGTATTTCAATGACACATTTGAGTACCAAGTCCATTCATAAGAACATTGAAATATAAAACATACTACTTAATTATTATTTTTTTTACCCAACATTAAAAAAAAATCTGTTAGCATTTTACACACATTTATACATTTCTAATAAAAGAAACCTCAGAATTGTCCATTTGAACACTGTCTATTTTCACATCTACCCAACATCTTGCTTTACTTTCAGATCGATGGACGGATCCTTGGGGTGCACTTTGTCTTATGGCTTGTTAAAAGACAGCGTTGATTACAGATCAGGGCTCTGGCAATGAGCGGCATTATCTCGGTCCCTATAGTGCTTCCACTAATAGCAACCCTTGAAGCCGAGGGTGGGGGCTGGGTGGGATGTGAGGTGGTCCTTTTGTTCATTTCCAGTATATTCCAGGTGAGCAGGGCAGCTTACGTTGAATGAATATACGTAAAATGTTGAATTATTTACTGGTCATTGCTTCTGTGTTAGAATTAAAATGAATGTTAATTGGTAAATATGAATAATAGAATGTATAAACTGTTAAATGACATGATTCCCTGTAGGTTCCCCTATGTTTTCCAATCTCGTACCTTTTCTTTTTCTGACATTTCTAAATCTAGAATATAATATTTGAACCCTCTAGAGGATATGTGAAGGTATTTAATTTGTTTTAAAAAGGTTTCCACCTGTGGACCCTGGACAGGTTGATGTTAATCTTCAAATACATTTAAACACATATAAAGATTATTTAAAAGTATATAAATGTCATCACTGTATAACATTTAAACTATAAATGTCTAAAAGCCCACCACACTCTGACATCCTCATTCACAACCTCACATAAATAACGTACACATCCACACAATACAGATATTATATTTATACAGCCACACCCCTCACACAACAGTTCAGTGTGTTCAGGTAACCACATGTTAGGGCACGATATTATTTATTTTGGGAGAGTGTTCCAAAGGCAAATGGCTCTATAAGAAAAAGATGGCTGACCAAATGCAGTTTTGTTTCTCGGAACACTGCACTCTTCTCTAACCGTTGACTGCGAGGCTCTAGATGTTTCCTCTGAGGTGAGCATGAAAAAAATTAATGGAGGAGCTGTTGCATTACAAATTATTTAATACAAAAAGGGAAATTTAAAATTGAAAAAATGTGGCAATGAATGAACAGATGAGGTTTTAGGGCAATATAAAAAGTGTGGAAAAATCTAAGTATTTAAATATGTATTTGAAGCCTCAAGTCAACAAATCTCGAATATGTTTAAAATTATCAAATTATTCTATCTTGGTGTTTATTTTTGTTTTTTAAAACTAAGACTTGAATCAAGTAGGCCTAGATATTTAAATTCATTTAAATTTTTGATGTTTTGCCCATTTACTAAGATTTCATGAAAATATTGTTGATGACGGTTATTTGAAAAAAAAAAACAATAAAACTGTTCTATCAATATTTAAGGTAAGACAGGATTTTAGCCACCAATCTGCAACTTTTTGCATTTTTTTGTAAATTTTTCAACCACTCCAGTTTATTTTTTACCATAGGTTAAAAAAACTGTTATCAGTGTATATTATTACGTCAAGATCAGTGCACACACTTGGGAGGTTGTTCGTATAGACTTTAACTCTGGTTTTATGTCCTTCCAGTTATGTTCAGACAGGTTAGTGTCCATTTGTTTTAGACACAAATCCAACTCCAACATGGACCAGATAACTTCTTTATATTGAATAATAATTTGAATTGCTGCCGAGGCCACAACTTGTGCATCAATCCTTGAGAAAAATCACAGTCAATTTTAGTTTATATGCAGTTTATGTTCCATGGTGATGACATGTTGAAAACAAACACTCCCTTAAATAAATTTTGTCAGGAGTAGTATTTGTAGTTTTTGTCTCCATTTAGACAGGTTTACACACTACAACACTGGCTTAAGTAGAGGTTGTAATTCTGCAACAGTAGGTTCTTATATAAAACAATATATACCCTTTAAATGTACAGGATGTTACACTACAGTACATAGATTAGATAAAGCACAATAGCCTTCTGTTGAAATGACTACTGCAATACGCAACCTTACTGAAACACATTTCTATTAGTTCTTTCAAGAGCGCTGCACCTGCTCGACCCCAACACAATACACCACTCCACTGTCCATCTCTCTGCCCCACCTTCCGCCTCGCCAGAATCTCATTCCATATACTGTATATTGCTCCATACATCCTCACCCCACTTTTTCCTTGCCCAGTGGTCTCATCCTTCCTTCCTGTCTCCTCATATTCCCAATCTCCCGTTTGTTTTTCTCCCCTTCCCTTTTTCTTTTCTCCATCCATCCGTCCTGTCTGAATAATGCAGAGGCTATGGAGCTGCAGCGCCATTGTCCCTGCCTCAATGTTAATGGTGTGTCCTTGTCACGATTATTGGGTCACTATCATCCATCAAACCTAATCATTGTCATACACATACGTCGTCAAACAAAGCACATTATGGAGAACAAAGGGGCACATGAGGAAAATACGGAGCATCAGCACTGTAGCTCCCTTGTTGCGGCTTACAGCGCTCATGTTAAATTAAATGATGCATCTTCAAAAGGCAAAGTCAACAGGCGCTTCATTTCTAAACTGTAACAGATGACTTACGTGTATAAAATATACAGAAGACATTGCAATATTCTTTGTTTGTTCCGTTTGTCATCAGTGTGGATTGTGGGGGTTTGAGAAGAGAAATAATTGATATGTGATGAGTGCTGTGGCTTGATTACAATTGAACAACCAGCTAATTAAATTATCACTTCTCTATTTAACCGCACAAAACGTTTTAATGAAGTGGCATGATGTAATAAAATGGAAAATGAGAAAATGTTTTTGAAATGTCCAAACATATGTGCGAAATTGAGAAGTAATTGTTTGGTGGGTCACAACCTTTTGCCACTTCATAATAAACGCAAGCACTAATCAAAAGTGTTAAAAATAGCCCCAAATAATCAAGCTTTAACTCCACACAACACCATGTCCTGGCTTAACTGCTGAAATGTCAAGACAAATGTAAGGCAATAAAATAAAAAATAAATAAATAAAAAAGTACAAGCAAGCTAAGGCTTCCAGAGACAACACAGATAAAAGCACAATGTACAACTGTCAAAATCTGTCAGATTCAGGGCGTTCATGCTTAAGGCTGTTTCTCATGGGAGTGGTTTGGTTTTAGGTCAGTACAGATGTTTCCATTGTCAAAATAGGTAGAGGTACTGGAGATAACATCATGGGAGGAAAGGCTCCTACATGTGATGTACCAGATCATGAACTCCTACCAATGGGTAGAAAGGGCTGGACTGAAGGACAGTACAATCATGGCTGCACATGAGCAGGCCATGAGCACCAGAGCAATAGAGGCCTAGATCTACCACACCAGACAAGACCCCAGGTGTAGGCTGTGCAAACAGGCCCCTGAGACAATCCAGCACATAACTGCAGGGTGTAAGATGCTGGCAGGGAAAGCATACAAGGAGCGCCATAACCAAGCAGCTGGTATAGTGTACAGGAACATCTGTGCAGAGTATGGACAGGAAGTCCTGAGGTCAAAGTGGGAAACACCTCCAAAGGTGGTAGACAATGACCGAGCCAAGATCCTGTGGGACTTCCAAATACAGACTGACAGAATGGTAATGGCGACCCAACCAGACATCGCGGTGGTGGACTAACGGCAGATGAAAGCTGTTGTGGTTGACAGCAATACCAAAGGGATTTCAACATCAGGAAAAAGGAACATGAGAAACAAAAGAAATACCAAGGCCTCAATGAAGAACTGGAGAAGGCCTGGAAAGTGAAGGTTACAGTGGTACCTGTGTTCATTGGAGCATTCAGGGCAGTAATCCCCAAGTGACTACAGCAGATCCCAGAAAACACATTTGGCTTCATTCATTTATTCATTTATCTTTCTAGTTTTAGACAGACTACAGTTCTTGCTTTGTATATTAAAAGACTGTATTGAAATAAACACAAACAGAGCATGTGGTATTAAATAGTGAGTCCTTAAAATATTGGGAATGAGCACAGCTCTTTAGATCTAAACACTTTAGAATTAAACACCTAATGTTTAATTCATCAGCACACAGCTATACCTCTAGGATCTCGCGGACACAACACAATCCATTCAAGTTTCAAAAGTCAAAAGGAAACATAATAATAATAATCTTTATTTTTATATAGCACTTTTCCACCTACTGTAGTAGGCACTCAAAGTGCTTTACATACATTAAGCTATTTACCAGTGTTGCAGAACATCACTGGAGGCAATGTAGGTTAAGTGTCTTGCCCAAGGACACAATGACAGTATGTGGAGTTCGGGATGTTTTGATGTTTTGAGCTGAGATCGAATCATCCACCCGCCGGTCAAAGGACAGCTGCTCTACCACTGAGCTACTGCCGCCCTGAGCCTTGTCAGGTGTTACCCACACCAAACTGTGCCATACTGAGCTGACCTGTACCATAGCATGCAGTAGGAATGAGACTTAATATTGCACATGAAGCTATGTATTGTACACAAGCTATAGATAGATAGATAGATAGATAGATACTTCTACACATAACACTGTGAGGGGAAGGGTCTACTAAAATGTCAGCACTGACTCACCAAACTTAATTAATCATTGTTTACAGGTGGTCCGCCGTGTCCACTGCTCATCCTTTAAGCCTGAACTTAAGGTGCCAACAACACTGAGAAAACTTTTGGAGAAAAACCTGGAAGAAGAGGTGTTGGACAAAGAGAAGAAACAGGGAGAACAGAGGAGGAAGAGGAGAAACAGAGAGAAGTGGATGAAGAGGAAACAGCAGATGCCCCTCTATGACTTCTCTTTGCAGAATGCAGAATGCAGGTGATGGAGAGCCATAATAGCAGTGATTTAATGCCCGTCATGCTTTAGCAATAACAACAACAAAGAAAACAACACTAACTTAGACCTTTTCTTTGCCTCTACCCAGCCAGACTTTACACATGGGCCCCATTTGAGTTCAAATATGGGTCCCAAGTGGGTTTGTATGCAGTTTCCTGTGTTAGCACATTTAGGCTTCAATCGGGTTCAGAAGTAAGTCAGATGTAAACTATGCCAAGTTTTTTTTTTATTACATTTGATTGTTGATCAGAGACTGTGAGTGACTTCAACAGGGAGGACAAATGAAATGATTCTTTATTTTAATAATAATTTATTTTATCTTTTTTATTTTTTAGTATATTTCAGACTCATAAGAATCACTTTTGTTAATAGTTATGTCAATTGTTAATAAACAAAAAAATTGAATATGGAGTTTTTGCATTGCCGTTGACATTAGAGGTTAAACATTTAAGAAAAAAATATCAGATGATGTTGGTGTCATGTGTGACTGAGTCCTGGTCAGACTATGACTGACCTGTTACAGACTGTGCTTAAAGACACATAACAGGCTTTTAAATGTATAATTTTTCACAATATACAGAACATTTCTTTAATTTCATAAAGCAATTAACATCAGTTAATCATCAGAGTTGGAAAAGAGATTCAATAAAACTCCATTAACAGCATTTCTCATAAAGCCCTCATTTGAAAGGCTTAAAACTGAAATGTAAATGTCCTGAGTGTTGCCTCAGGAGAATGTACAGTCTGGGGATTATACTTAAAATTAAAATTTAAAAAATCTTCCTTTTCTTCTCCCTGTTGATGTTACTCATGCTCTCTGATCACAATTTAAATGTAAAAAAAACATTTGGTATAAATCTGATTTTTTTATGAACCCAATCAAAGCCTATATGAACTAACAAAGGTGGGGCCACCGTGGAAACTTTGGACAAACCCACTTGGGACCCATATTTGAGTCCAAATGTAGCCCATGTGGAAATGCTGCCTGGGTAACAAGATGACAATACTTTTGGATGAAGACTTGGAAGAGGTGTTGGATGAAGAGGAGACAAGAGCTTGGGTTGTAGGCTAGTGTTTACTTTTGTTAAGTTTTGCCAAACCGTCCCAAAGTTTCAGAAAATGTGCTTTAGCTACAACAAAAACTGAAATGACCCCAACTGTCAGTGCTCACTTCGTCTATTGGATGCTTCAGGATGTTGGAAAACTACAGTGTGTGTGATGGGAAAGACTGTTGTATGTTTTTTACATCAAATAGATGCTCTTAAAATAGGGTTCAGTGTATGGATTCGCAGTGCCACTGATGCTAAGCACATATGACGGCGTAACTGAAGAAAGGGATCCTATATGGATTAGGTTAAATAGATCCATTAAAACATGAAAGACTGTTGATGGCTGACGTTGGAGTAGCAGACATCTCCTCTTAAAGGCCAAGGCTTCATTGGGACTATGTGTAGATGTATGTGTGTGTAATAAATCAAAACTGATGAATGCAGGCTGGTTTCTATTACCTATTTAATTATCCTCCATCAAACAAACATGAGAGCACCTTGAGATTACTGTCTGGGGCTCGACACGGTACAAAGTCTGAGGACAAAACGACAAAGCAATGCAGCGTTAAAAAGACATTTGCTTTCAAAGGACAACATTTTGCAGTGACGAACTTTCATCTGCTGAGTCAGTCCTCGCTGCGTGAAAGGAGATGTTCAGTGGTTGCCAGCTTTTCCTTTAGTACTTCAAAAGCAGATCCAGCTGATTCACTTTGTCCTGTCAAGTGGTGGAGCAACTATATCTCCTCATCAATCTTCATCAACATCCTCGTATCCAAGCCGCAAGAATGTGCCAGAGACAAAACACAACACACATGCTCACCACATGACCCCGGTGTCAGGGATTTGTTTGTGTTTCTAAGGATTATTGTGGAGGATTACTGTGCAATTTTCTAGATTTAGTCCATATCCTGGTTCTTTCTTGCTTTAGCCCTGGGTTTAGTCCTGGATTAACTCTGGCTCTAGTCCTGGTTAAGTGCCACTTTTTCTGCAGTTGTCTTTTGTCGTAAAGGTTCAGATCTGGTTTAAATCACAGTATTAAATTTGTCTTAAGTTTGACTCCTGTAAATCCTGGTTTATTGTTGGATTAATGCCTGTTGTACCTTTTAGTCTGGGCCTGGGTTTAGTCCAGACCTACAGGTTGGGTCCGTCCTCAGTTTAGTTTTTATTTAGTCAAAGTTTAGTCCTGGCTTAGTTACAAAGGTAGTCCTAGATTTAGTAGTGGTTTAGTCCAGGTTTAGTCATACCTTAGTTTTGAGTTTAGTCTCGACCTGGTTCTAGGCTTAGTCCTTGTTCGGTCTTAGTTGATTCTGGGTTCTAGTTGGGTCCCAGGTTTTGTCCTGGTTTTAGGCTCAGGTGTAGACTTGTCCTTGTTTAGTTTTATTGTTGGATTGTCTTTAACTTTAGTTTAAGCAAACTGAGTTTTCTGGCTCAAAAGGTGGTTTGAAACGGGTTTGATCGCCATGGTAACTTAATAAATCATAGTAACTTAAAAAAAAAGGGTTTAAACGTGGGTTGAGACTAAATTGATTGTCAGTGTCATAAACCAAATAAACCCTGTAACTTGGTTTAAAGCTGCTAGACTTTAATAACTTAAAACATGTCTGAGTCTGAACAGCCCTCAGGCCCCGCAGTAACAGCTTTTCTGTCTTGTTACAAAAAAAAAAAAAAACAAGCTTCATGCCACCCTAAATGCTTAACCTTTCTGCAAAATCAAAACATTTAGCAGATGATGATGATGCGTCCTCAGTTGGTGTGTGACAGGCAGCTGTTGTGTGTGATTAGAGCGAGCTGCCAGTCTTCCCTCTCCCTCAGTCTCATGGCATGATTACATAACAGCCAATCTGCACTCAAATCTCTCCGAGTTTGTGTGTCTACAGTATGTCTGCGCAAGTGACTGGGTACATATTTGTGACCTAGAAACGTCCAAACGGTCTCTCATGGCTTCATTAGAGCGTAAACCAGAAGTTCATAGTCTATCACCTTCAAATGATCACCCTGCACTCCAGAGTACACCGTTCCAATCCTCACATTTCTATCCTTTTTACTGTCTTCCAACTGATTTTAACTCTTTTTTTTTGTTCTCTTGGTACTGCTACGTTTCGAGCAACAGTTAAATGATTGATGTTGAATATTATTTATGAACCAAGTTTCTTTTCAGGCCCAGGTGTAAGTAGATGTACGCTTTTTACATACCTCACGCACATGTGCAGATAAACAAATTGTGCATGGCTCACTCTTAAAACCTGATTATTTGACTCTTAGCAATTGAATCAAAGTCTTCACAACCTATTACTGTTGTTTTAGCACTAGAGCATCTGCAGACATTTTCATTTAAGTCATATCTGTCCTGCATAAATATATTTGTATAGGGCACACCCCCTGCTGTTGGGACATGTGATGTAATTTAAAAAAGGGTCTTTACATAAAACCCACTGTGGCTCAGACAATGTTACAACATTTCATTTTGCTGGTGCTGACCATGTAACTGACATAAAACTAGCTTTTGAAAATAATGATTAAAAAGTAACTAACTTAAATTTTGTCAATGTTTACCTTTTTACTAGACGTTATTGTTCATCTAATCACAATTGTAATCATAAATGTGTATCTGAATGTATTTCTATCGTTCTTTGATCAAAATTGAATGTGAATTGCAACACTTTATTACTATGCTTATTTAATGTAGCTGTAAAAAGTTTATTTTAATGCACTGTAGGTCAAGCTGTTCTCTCTCGATTATATTTGTCTCTTTGTCCTTGTGCTGAGTTTTTTGGGTTTTCGAGGTTGGATTGCTGGCCTGAGTTTTTCTGTGTGGAGTTTGCATATTCTTCCCGTTGCTGCAATTTTGTGATTTTTGAGGTTCCCCACTTTCACATACCACCTACAAACATGCTCATTACGCTACTGTACTTCTGGGTCCAGCACTGCATGGGTAAAAAAAGGGAGTTAAATAAAAGTAAATCTTCCTGTGAGGCACCGTAACCACTTTGCCACCATGCCTTGCCTTTGCCATATATGTTAATTAACACATTGTGATTAGCTCAGCATTTGTTCATTCCCTAATTTGACTTCCACAATGCAAAGCAGCACAGTTTTGCTTTCTACATCACTGAGACCTGCACCTATTTCCATTCCAGTCATGGCGTCAGTGCAGAGCTTCACCTCCCCTTCTTAGAAACTCTGCGGAAGTCCTGACTTGCTCCTGTTTTGCGGCTCTATAAACCCGATAAGGAAAGCAGTACAGGAGAGTTATCATTTCCACGACCACTGCAGCATTTCTGCACTCACTTTTCTACCTCCTTCTCCTGGTCCCGCCTCATCACCTCTCTTCCTCCTCTGGTGTTCTCTCATCTTCCTTCTACCCCCTGCTGCATCCTCTCCCCCCACTGTCTGTCTGTTTGGAAAGTGGAGCAACGTCTTAATCGAGGCTTTGACGACGTGAGGGGAATTTCTAAAGCGGCGCCTCTCTCCGCAGTAGGGACGCACACACATTCTGCTCGGCAGCCAATTAACAGCCTGCGATCTGGCGCCAGAGGAATAACTGCATGTTGATGAGCTGGCTGCTACATGGATGTGAGTGTGTGTTTGTGTGTGTGACGGGCTGGTGGCCGTCAGAGCCACTTACACAGATAGAAGGATATCTCTTTTATGTGGTTGGGGGAACGTGGGGATTAGAGCGCATTAAAAAGCATCTCCATGAGGGACAAACTAAAACAGGAACAGGTTTAGACCCAAGATTCTCTATTGTGTGTGTGTGTATGCTTCCTTTAATATATTTTTTTTTTGCATGCATTAAGAGAACAAGAATTGAAATGAAGCTGAGGTTTGCATTATCCTCCACAGCCTTCCTCAATTCCCCCTCACCTTCCCATCTCCTCCTCTTCCTCACGTCTATCCCGCTTCTACTTTAGGGAGTTCATCCAAAGGTGAGCGCCTGACAAAAAATTCATACTCCCACCAAACCTCCGAAAATCTCTAGAATATTCTCTTTATGTGTCAAAAATATTGACACACGCCTTGACACAATATCCCGGAGCAGCAAAGCGCTGTGTTTGCCAGTGCAGGTTTCATCACCCGCATATGCGTTTTTTAAGTCTTCGAATCTGCCGAGAAGAAAAGTGTGGGTTTAAAGCCAAGCATGTATGTTGTCAATGCCCTACTTCGCCACACAATTGTTTATAATTTTTGCTTTTCATGCCTACAAATGATTGGACACCAGCAGATTTAAAACACTGATGTCTTATTTTGACTGACATTGGTTTTAAAGTGAGTTTGATCATCTATGTGTGTTCTAGACGAACATATGGGGCACTGAAAATAAACAGAGCAATTAGCAGGACTCAGAATAGGCTTTGGACCAGGAATGTGCAGAAGTAAACATTAGCTGTAAAAATGTGCCATCTAGTGGAAATATGAGCAGAAGACAGAAGACAGGACAACTGTACAAAATGATACAAGGTGAAGATGTGGTGTAGCCCCTTTTCCACCAAAATATCTGATAACTTTTTAAATCTTTGTTGTCCCAAAGTCTTGGTTGTGACTCATCCATTTGGCTACTGTGATTTGACTGTAACTTATCTTCAGCTAGTAACTGCTCCACAATTGTTTGAGACAGAATTTTACTACTGTTTGGATAACAGTGGATTATTAAACCTATTCTTAAAAAAATAAATAAATAATTGCTTTATTCTTCGTTATGACATTGTGAGGAATCTAACCCTAACACACAATGAGGATTGTGCAGCAGGAGACGTTACAGTAGGAGTAGTGTTCCTACCTGTGTGCTGTTGTTTTGTCCTCCAGGCTAACGCTTACTCAGTCCCAGCACAGAAACATGTGTTGAAGTCTGTCCTCAGACTGTGGTCCAGCTCCTCCAGGGCTCTGTGCAGCTCCTCAACATCTTCACTGTGAGTTCAGAGAACAGTCCTGTTCTTGGTAAAGTGTGAGTCTGCTGAGTCTGGGTTGTGTTGTTTTGAGTCTCAGTTGTGGGACAATCACAGCTTAATATTGGAATGTACAGTCAGTCATCCAGAAAGTTCAGGAACTGTTCTGTAGCTACCACTGATGTCCACTAGGGTGAGCTGTTTGTTTAAAATAGTTAAGGCTGTTCTTTTTCTTTTCATTTAGAAGTTTTCTTCTTCAATTTTCTTGTTAAATGTTTAAAATGTTATTACTGTGTTACAGATACTGTGATTCCAAAACTCTGTTAAATATCTTTTCTTTTTTTTTTTTTTTTACTAATTTGTTTAGTTTAAATTTATAGAAACACTTTGTTACAAAATGTGCTAACTTTGCACATTATTGTACATGTGTGTAATTGTCAACTTTAACTTCAATTCATATAAATATCAATGTTATCAGAGTTTTATTAAACCTTTCTGGATAAAGCAGTTAAATATATAATTATTATATCCTAAGCAAAAAGAAAATCCAAAAAGCCTACTTCAAATACAGTACACAACCTAAAGAGGACAAACTGGGGTTTAAAATGACATCACAGGCTTAGGATGGGCCCTCAACAATTTCTGTTTTTGGTTGTTTCTTATTTTCTACACAAAAGAAATGCAGAGGTTATATGTCATACTATGTTTTTTATATACAATTTTATTTAAGGTTAAATAAAATGTGCATATTAGCAGGGCTGAAATTAGGCTTTGTACTAGAATTTTCCAGAAAAGATATTATAGAATATTGCCATCTAGTGGATATTCGGTTATATGACAAGACAAGTGTACACTTTGGTACACAGTGGTTACACCAACTTATATCTACCATTACATTTATGCCCAGTAAAAATAAAGAGGCTCACTAAATAATTTCCCCTAGATTTCTTTAACTGCTCCAACAGAAAGCTGATTTTTTACTTTTTTTTAGAGAACAGTGGATGACATAGGACACTTCATGTTTGTTCGTTTTAAAGCAGAGGGTCTGGGATTTTCATGATAAGGCCAAAACACAAAATATTTATATATGTTTGAATAAATAAAATAAAAAATAAATATATAATAATAATAAATATAATAATAATAATAATAATAATAATAATAACAATAATAATAATAATAATAATAATTATTATTATTATTATTATTATTATTATTATTATTATTATTATTATTATTATTATTATTATTATTATTATTATTATTATTATTATTATTATTATAGTAAAGTTTTCTTTGTTTAATTCATCATCAGGACCTAAAATAAAACTACACCCACTGCCAAAGAGGACTCAAGAAGAACATATAAGGTGGATTTGTAGAACACCTACCTGTTGGTTGTTGCCTGTGTTCTTCTCCAGACTCCAGGTGGTGAATTCTGTTTCTGCGGTCGATCACATTCAGTCTGGGATTTGACGAGAGCAACACATGTCCACTGTGAGTTCAGTATCAGCTCCTGTGGTGGATAAAGTGTGGGACTGTTGAGTCTGAGTTGAGTTGCATGGAGCCAGAGCAGTGGGACTGTCTCAGCTTTATACTGTGATGTAAGTCATCTAGAAAGTTCAGGAACTTTCCTGCAGTTACCACTCATGTCCACTGGACTCGTTGTATCAGGATGGTTAATTGTAAAAATGTTTGAGAATAATTTAGTCTCATAAAAAGTTTTAAACCAAAACACATAATATAACTTGATTACTATATAAAATGATTTTACAAAGATAGTCTGATAATGGTCAAGAGACAACTACAAATTCAGACAAACAGCACCCATCAGTGGTGGTGTGTGGTAACTACAGGAAAGTTCCGGAACTTTCTGGATAAATTAAATACCTATATAAAGCTGGGACAGTCCCACTGCAGAGACATAAAGCAACACAACCCAGTCTCAACAGACTTACACTTTATCAGAGTTGATCTCAACACCAAGACAGTGACTGAGTGACTGAACTCAGTGAAGATGCTGTGCTCTTATGGATTCCAGTCGGCCTTTAGCCCATTCCAGGACTTTGACTGGTCCGGACTGTGGCCTGAGGTACATCCTGTGCTCCTCCAGCGGGACCTGCTGCCCACAGCCCTACAGGATCTGGACCACAGTCTGGAGCTGATAGACAGACTCCAAAACAAGGTCCTGGATGAGACAGGGTCTTTCCAAAGCAGTGAGGCCCAAAGCCAGTGTCCTACCAGCTGTACACACAGGGACAGCCCTTTGTCCTGAGCCTGGACACTCCAGGTTTTTCCCCAGAGGAGCTGAGTGTCCGGCTGGTGGACAGGACACTGAGGGTCCAGGGCAGGACAGAGGAAAAGCAGGACGACCAGGAGAACTGCTGCTATTCTTACAGAGTCCAGGAGTGGACACAGGAGCTGCCTCTGCCTGAAGGGGTGCACCCTGAATCACTCCACTGCTACCTGTCTTCAGACGGGACACTCCACATCCAGGAGGGGACCAGTCCATCTGCTGAGAGAGAACTGCCCATCACCAAGAGTCTGGAGGAGGACAGACTCACACAGGACAGCATCGAAACAGAGGGACACCACACACAGGACAGCATCGAGACAGAGGGACACCACACACAGGACAGCAGCGGGACAGAGGGACACCACACACAGGACAGCAGCGGGACAGAGGGACACCACACACAGGACAGCAGCGGGACAGAGGGACACCACACACAGGACAGCAGCGGGACAGAGGGACACCACACACAGGACAGCAGCGGGACAGAGGGAAACCACACACAGGACAGCAGCAGGACAGAGGGACAGGACACAAACGAGACAGAGGGACAGCACACACAGGACAGCATCGAGACAGAGGGACAGGACAGCAGCGGGACAGAGGGACAGGACACAAACGAGACAGAGGGACAGCACACACAGGACAGCATCGAGACAGAGGGACAGGACACAAACGAGACAGAGGGACAGGACACACAGCACACAAACGAGACAGAGGGACAGCACACACAGGACACAAGCGAGACAGAGGGACAGGACACAAACGAGACAGAGGGACAGCACACACAGGACACAAATGAAACAGAGGGACAGGACACACAGCACACAAACGAGACAGAGGGACAGCACACACAGGACACAAGCGAGACAGAGGGACAGGACACAAACGAAACAGAGGGACAGCACACACAGGACACAAACGAGACAGAGGGACAGCACACACAGGACACAAGCGAGACAGAGGGACAGGACACAAATGAAACAGAGGGACAGCACATACAGGACACAAACGAGACAGAGGGACAGCACACACAGGACACAAGCGAGACAGAGGGACAGGACACAAATGAAACAGAGGGACAGCACATACAGGACACAAACGAGACAGAGGGACAGCACACACAGCACACAAACGAGACAGAGGGACAGCACAGGACAGCAGCAGGACAGGTGACCCAAAGATCATATAAACCGCGCAAATGCAATTGGGTTGTAGTAGTGACAAATGTCCACCAGATGTCTCTGTCCAACTAATAAACAACAGTTTCTTATAACACCTCAGCTCTAGTAGTTTTTTTTATCTTCAAACCTAACAAAAGATCCTTATGACTGACGCATTCAGCATTGAAAAAAAGATTGTTCGATGATTCCAAGAGACTTTATCAGTTCTGAGATCAACTGGTAAGAGAAATTTCAGAAATGATAAAGTCTCTTGGAATTAGAGACGAAATGTCTTCACCTTGAAAACTGAGTCAAGATGCTTTTACTTCAACCTTTTTTTTCAAGATGCCCTGAATGACCGAGAACCTTCACAGACATTAAGCATTGACTTAAAAAGATTAATAAACATTTTAATTTATTTTACTAAAAAAATATGCTGTCATCTTTCTTGCTGCTGTATGTGCTTACTCAAAACTTACATTACATAACGTCCACTTGAACTCTACATGCTCCCTCTCACTCGATCATAACTATCAGAAAAAAAAACAATATTAGTTCAGTGAATTAATAAGCCTTTCCCACCCAGCCCTTTTCCTACTCACTGCTCGTTTGTTAATGTCAGCCATTATCACGGCTGCCTGTCTCTGCCTGGCTCCTGTCTGGCTATCAAGACTTATCCCAAAATAGTTAGATTGTCCCATAAACGTGGCAGCACGGGGTGGAGGTACTGTGTCATAACCCGGCTCAAGGCCATGACAAAATAGGACGCCACACAAACAAATAACCAAATATAGTGCTTTTATTTTAAGATAAAGTTAACTAAGAATAATTTTAAATTGGAATGAAGTGTGTGTATCAGTAATCAGTAGTGTAGAGGCGTGTTTGGTTGGAGTGTTAATGATATGTGTAGTGTTGTATGATGCCAAACCAAAGAACAAACAAAAGAAAAGGTGGTGCTGCCACGACGACAACCTGAGGAGAGAGAGCCGGAAATCAGCTGTAGGCGGGGTCTTAAATAGTCGTGGAGCGTCGGGCCCTGACGCTCCACGCACACGTCAAACGCCCACAGCTTCACCTGCGCACAAACATGTAAACATGATCGACAGATTCTCCATTACGACCAGAGGGGAAGGGGTCGTAACACCCCCCCCCATCTAGACGGGGATTCTAACTTTATAGGATCACCGTGTCAATTAAATATGTCCCACCAAGTGCCAAATTAAGAAAATTACCAAAGAAAAGAAATTTTTCCACCACAAACCAAGCTTAAACACAGGTTCCCCACCAATACCCAGCTACTCCGGCGCCTGGAGAAGAGGACATAGACAAGGAAACAAAACAAAAACAAGTGGAACAAGTAAGCAGCCAAAAAATAAATAAATGTATATATATATACACACATTATTCTACAGGTGCACGTGACAATGCATCGCCATAATATTCTCATGACCTTTGATGTGGTGAATGTCCAGGTCATAGGCCTGCAAAAACAGAGACCACCTAATAAGCCTCTGGTTTGGAGACCTCAAAGAACGTAAAAATGTTAAAGGGTTGTGGTCAGTGTAAACTATTAAGGGCGCTGACCCTCCCACATAGACCTCAAAATGTTGTAACGCCCAAATTAAAGCTAAGGCTTCCTTTTCAATTACCGAATAATTCATTTGGTGCCTATTAAATTTTTTCGAAAAGAAGCAAACCGGCTTGGTCACCCCCTGGTCATCTTCCTGGAGCAGTACAGCACCCGCTCCAACCTGACTGGCGTCCACCTGCAGCTTGAACAGCCTGTCAAAACGAGGCGCTGCTAAAACAGGACGAGAACAAAGCAAAAACTTAACATTATTAAAGGCTTGTTGACAATCGAAGGACCAAACAAACTGGACTCTGGCTTTAAGGAGCTCAGTCAAAGGGAAGACTACCGTAGAAAAGTTCTTGCAAAAACTCCTATAATAGCCCACCAATCCCAAGAACCGTTGGAGCTCTTTTTTAGTTGTTGGTTGTGGAAATTCAGCTACAGCTACAACTTTGGCCTGTACAGGAGCTACTTTGCCCTGCCCCACTACACGGCCCAAATATGTTACTGTTGCTTTTGCAAATTCGCATTTAGTTAAATTAATGGTTAGATGCGCGTCAGCAAGACGGTCAAACAAGGCTTTGATACGCTGCAAATGCGAATTCCAAGTGTCACTGTAGATAACAACATCATCAAGATAAACTGAACAACCCTCCAACCCCGCAACTACTTTATTCATAAGTCGCTGAAAGGTTGCCGGAGCGTTCTTTAATCCAAAGGGCATGACTGTATAAGAATACAGGCCAGACGATGTAACAAAAGCAGCAATTTCTTGCGCGCGCGTTGACAATGGCACTTGCCAATAGCCCTTCAATAGATCAAATTTTGACACGTATTTAGCTGAACCAACTCTGTCTATGCAGTCATCCATTCGAGGCAAAGGAAAAGTATCAGATTTTGTCACTGAATTCACCTTCCTCATATCTGTGCAAAACCGTGGTGTCTGATCGGATTTCGTACCAAAATACACGGAGAAGCCCAACTAGATGAAGATGGTTTTGCAATGTTATTTTGAATCATATAATCAATTTCAGCATCAAGATACTTTAACTTTGCAGGGGCCATGCGATAAAACCGCTGCTTAATTGGTCTTGCATCATTGACATCAATGTCATGTTCAATCCACGTTGTTCGGGAAGGCACATCACCAAAAAGCATTGGATATTTTCTAATCAGTTTTGCCAACTCGTTGCTTTCTACAGCAGACAAGTGAGATAACAAACTTTCCAATTTCTGCAAAGATTCAGAGTTTTTCAAACGACCACACAACAAACTTTCATCAGGCTCTGGGACACCATCCTCGTGCGCCAAAACCAGAGAATCAATGGTAAGAACTGGACGCACAGAACCCTCAAGCGCACTACAGACATTAGGTGAGCGCTGATAATAAGGTTTTAGCAGATTCACGTGACAAAGTCTAGTAGATTTCTTCCTTCCAGGTGTTTTAAGCAAATAATTTAAGTCAGAGATTTTATCAGAAACCGTATAAGGCCCATTGTACTTAGCCTGAAAGGGCGAACCCACAACAGGTGTAAGCACAAGAACCTGGTCTCCAGGACTAAATTCATGTCGCTCTGACTTACAATCATACCTTTTCTTCATTTTGGTTTGAGACTGTTGTAACTTTTCCTTAGCCATACACCCAGTCATAATCAAACGATGGCGAAAGCCGTTAACAAAGTCAAGCAAGTTTTTTGGCGGCTCAGCATCCACAAAATCACTTTTCAATACAGCCAAAGGGCCGCGCACCGAGTGGCCGAAAACAAGTTAATTTGGGCTGAACCCTGTACTCTCTTGTACAGCTTCTCTGGCAGCTAGCATGAGCCAGGGACCCCCTCTTCCCAGTCCCCATCAAGCCCGGTACAATACGAGCGTAGGAGAGATTTTAAAGTCTGATGAAACCGTTCAAGCACTCCCTGACTTTGTGCATGATATGCTGTGGATTTATTGTGCCTAATGCCAAGTATTTTCAGAACTTGTGCGAACATGTGCGATGTAAAATTTGACCCACGATCACTTTGGATTACTTTTGGAATTCCAAACACTGATATAAATTGTGATAGTGCTTTTACCACTGCCTTGGTGGTAATGGATCGCAATGGATATGCAGCAGGATAACGAGTGCACTGACACATCACAGTAAGTAAATACTTGCAACCAGTCTTTGATCTAGGCAATGGACCAACACAGTCAATAACAAGATATTCAAAAGGCTCACTTACTGCTGGGATGGGCTGTAATGGAGCTGGTCTAATGGTCTGGTTCGGCTTGCCCGTCAGTTGGCACACATGGCATGTCTTAATATAAGCCGACACATCCTTTTTACACCGAGGCCAGAAGAAATGTTTAAGAAGATGCAAGTAGGTTTTCTCACACCAAAATGACCAGTTTCATCATGTGCCACTCTTAGAACAGCAGAACGAAATTTAGTCGGGACTACGAGTTGAAACACCACACAATGGGTCCATTCACCAAACGAAGTCCACTTTCTAAACAACAAATCATTCTGCAAAAATAACCAGTAGCCATACTGTCTATCTCATTAGCAGACTCTACAAGACCAAGTGCTTCTGTTAGTGTAGGATCAGTTCTCTGTTCCTGAACCAGCTCTTTCTGAGACACATTCAAAGGAAAATCTGTCAACGACAGAACATTATCCAGATTACTGTTAGAAGGTGTATCCAGTTCTGCCTTACGCATTGCGCGTGTCACAGCACAGACAGGGAATACCTCGGTTTCAAATAATGCACAGGAGCTCTGCGGGCTAACAGGCGAGCTCATGGTCACCACAGGTAAACCCAAATGCCCTTTCAGTAACTGGTTTGAGCTATCCGACACAGACAAACTACTAACATCCGATGAAGACGGTGCATCTGACCAGACGCGGCTACCTGCCAAGCCATTACCGAGAATAAAATGAATACCATGTATTGGCAGCGCTGGGCGCACGCCCACAGACACTTCACCGCACACAAGCTCACACTCCAAAACCATTCGATGTAACGGGATAGGTAACACTGTCAAACCCATGCCCCGACTGAGTATATAGTCACCAGTAGCGGTATCGGGGTTAAACGGTAACACGGAGCAAACCACAAATGAGTCATAGGCTCCAGTATCCCGCAGAATTTGGACCGGAACCTTAGTGCCATTTTTTCCCAGTGACAAGAAACCTTCTCTGATAAACGGAGCATAAGATGCTAGCACCTTTGGTTCACATGGAGCCTGTGTAATATTTTCACACATAGTTAAGTTTTCAACCGGCGAAGCGAATGCAACAGGCCTCACGTTTGCTTTTGATGTTTTATTTTTACCTTTCAGTATTGGACAATCAAACTTCCAATGTCCTTTGTCATGACAATAATTACAAATTTTATTTGGGTCAAAAACGGGACATAATTTGTCAAATCTATCATTTTTAAATTTTCCAAAACGAGACTCCTCAAATGAGACCGTATGAGTGTTTCCTTTAGAGCCAAGCTCCCCTCGCACAACCGTGCGTGCTTGAATACCGTTCTTATGAATTAACACATATTCATCCACTAAAACGGCTGCCTCTGAAGCAGTACACACTTTTCTTTCGTTGACATAAGTGGCTAAACATTCAGGAAGCACGTTCTTAAACTGTTCCAATATCATTAAGTCACACAGCTCATCAAATTTAACTACATTTAAGGCCATTAACCAGCGTTTAAAATGAGTTATTAAACCTCTTGCAAACTCAACATATGTTTGGCCATTTTTCTTTTCCCACGACCTAAAACGTAGCTTATAAGCTTCTGGTGAAAGCTCAAATGTTCTTAAAACTGCGGACTTAATTTTTTCATAACTAGAACAATCCTGCTCACTCAAAGAAGCATACGCTTGCTGCGCTTTTCCCGTTAACACTGACTGAAGTATAATTGCGCATTCAGCGTCAGTCCAAATTTTAGCTTTACTCACACGTTCAAACAACAAAAAAAATGTGTCTGGGTCCTTCTCATTAAATGGTGGTAACCACCGTAGATTACTCACATCAAGGCGTGAGCCACTTTCGCCCATATTCTCCAAATGCCGACGTCCATGAACTTCCTCACGCTGTTGGCGAAGCCTTTCCATTTCCACTTGATTCCTCAACATAGATTCATGTTTAAATCTGTCATGTTCCAACTGCATTTGGAAAAGTTCCTTTTGCTGCTGAAAAGTCAAACCTTGAGTTGAGACAGAAATTTTTACTGGGTCAGTCTGCTCCTCTTCAATTAACAATCCCATTTTTATTAATTTCAATTTCACTGCGGCCTGAATGACCACTTTTTTGGGATTCTCTCCTTCCAATTCCACACCATAATAATCAACAAGTTCTAACAATTGTTCTTTCCTTAGTTTGCCAAAACTTTTCAAATTAGGCTCAGCAATAAATGCAGCAATGTCACTCATTGTCACTCAAATAAATAAAGACCACGAAATGCACTCAGGTAATGTTAAACAGCACCCCAAAACTTCCCGTGCGCACTTGAGGCTAAAGCCTCGGTGATAGAGTTCTCCCGCTAGACTAACGCAAAACCAGCTACATAAGCTCCCCCCTAGTCTTCATGCGGCCACATATGGTGGGTTTTTACGCGCTACAGCCCGATGGGTTAGAAAGGCGACTAGCACGCTAGCAACCATCTACACACCACGGATGCGCTCCCAAGCAAAGCTTTAACCACGTTCACCGCAACACTACCCCCCAGCCCAACGGACCCAAAGGGGAACGCCGCTTAAGCCTACAAGGAATTACTCCACACCATAAGATCTTTTACGCACGAGCTTGTGGCTGCTCACCCCACCTGATGCAATTTAAAGTCTCTCTCAACTTCACCAATAAAACGTGCTTTTACACATTTTCTACACAACAAACTACGCAACAAAAACAAAATCATTATTTACCTTACCCAAAAGACGTCAAATTCCGTTTTCCTCGTTTCAGCCTCAACAAAGTTTACCGCCACAGTAAACTGAGAACAAAGGAGCCGCAGCATGCTGTACGCTCTCCAAACATTACGCACAGAGGACGCACGAGTCCCAACCAAACGTGCACCAATCTAGGCTACAATTACGCGAAATACTAACCACCTGGGCACAAATACAGCATGGCTAAGCAAACATTCCAATGCACCAAGCACTGGTCCAGTAAGCACAGCCGGCTATATAAAAATAACACACTTTAAACGAACAACAAACAAAAACAACAAAGACGTCCCCAATACAAAACTAATACAAAGGCTACAAACTACACAACAAAACTAAACGGCACGAGCCCCAATTTGTCATAACCCGGCTCAAGGCCATGACAAAATAGGGCGCCACACAAACAAATAACCAAATATAGTGCTTTTATTTTAAGATAAAGTTAACTAAGAATAATTTTAAATTGGAATGAAGTGTGTGTATCAGTAATCAGTAGTGTAGAGGCGTGTTTGGTTGGAGTGTTAATGATATGTGTAGTGTTGTATGATGCCAAACCAAAGAACAAACAAAAGAAAAGGTGGTGCTGCCACGACGACAACCTGAGGAGAGAGAGAGCCGGAAATCAGCTGTAGGCGGGGTCTTAAATAGTCGTGGAGCGTCGGGCCCTGACGCTCCACGCAATACGTCAAACGCCCACAGCTTCACCTGCGCACAAACATGTAAACATGATCGACAGATTCTCCATTACGACCAGAGGGGAAGGGGTCGTAACAACTGGGACATAGCTTTTGTTTAATATCTATTTTTGAAAACTCCTTTTGTCTTTCATGGCACTGCCAAACAACATCTGTAAATATCAGGGGACATCTTTGTTTGCAAGCTCACATCTCCAGGCCTCTCAAGTCTCCTTTTTTATTTTTGGTGCTGGTTTTTCTGTAATTGTTTGTTACTAAAGTTGCAGTTGTCTGTCTTCATACGGTGAACTGTGCCATGAATGCACCATTGAGCCTCTTAATAGAGATGTTCTTGTCGCCTCAACATAATCTAACAACAACACCACATATTTAATTCAGAGAGCTTAAATCTAAGTGCTAAAAACACTGTTTGTAATGTATACAATTTTCAAATGTAGATGTTCTGGCTATAGGTAAATATATAGAAATAAATAGTCATTTATAAACACTTACTGTATGTGAAGCAGTGCAGGGATGGCCGTGGTTTGTACGTTGTTGAGGCTGACAATGATGTGACATCCACAAAATAGTAATAATTGTGGGGTGTCAGCTACATGCCTTTATGTTTTGTCACCAAACAAATTCATTTTGTGAACTTAATGTAGCCACTTTAGGCTGATGGATTTTTATTTTCCATTCTATTCTGCTTTTGTTGCCCCATCTTAACCCTCCCTTCGTGTCCTCTCAGACGCTTTAATTGTCTCTTAATCAACAGGGTGTGTTTGAAGCAGACAACTTTTATGGCCATTACAAACAGCAGTGAGTCAATCCTTAACTGTTTTTTGTGTGGCTGTCTGCATCTTTTTTTTCATATAAACTCAAAAGGAACAGTGGCTACTTCCTGCTGCATGAATGCCATGCGGTCGCTCTTGAAAATTCAAAAAGAGGCATTTAATCAAAATTGCTTTTCACCAATAAGCCCAACAAATGTGTGTTTCTGAAAGCTGAATCTGTTTTTCAGTTAAAGTTGTGTTTCCCTTTTGCGTTCATAAGGGTTGGATTGTAGCTAACTTTGAGAAAACACTGAGGAAAACAGGACTCTCACACCCTATAAAACAGCAGACCGTGGACGCGGTACAGACACGGCTGCATGAATAATAAGAATGTTAGGAAAATACATGGACCGGACGACATGTGATCAAAGTCAAAACCAGGCCATAGAAAAGTAACATATAAATATACATCTTATATGTAATATTATAGTCCCATTACTGTAAATACACAAATAATAATATTTTGGATAGTTTTTACTCCCAGCACACGTCAGGCCTATGATTATACGACAATATAATGCATCTAGTGTGAAATCATTTACATATAAAATCACAGTGTAACAAAAGAGGAGTTCAATTGAAAGACAAATCTGAAACCACTACAAGAAAAAAACTTTTCTAGTAGCTAGTCTTAGCTTCGTAGCTTTTGACAGATTTTTTAAAATAGATTCCAAGCCACAATTGCCTTTGTTTCTGGATTTAGACATTCATCAGACCTCAGGGGAAATGTTTTGAGAAAATTGAAAGAAATTGCTATAACACAACTAAATCAACATATTAAGAGTCATTTTGAATCTGAATTGAGTTTGTTTAAATCCTATGAGAAATAGATTTTGGACATAAACAAACTTATGCTAACAACCTCTCTCAAGTTCTCCTCAATTCCTCTTTTGTTTTCTATTAGTTTTTCTTAAACACACGGATGTCACTCAAGTTGATGCTGCCTGTTATATGTCATAGTTAGGCCATATAATTGTGGCTTAAGCACATAGTCTTAAGTCTTTTTGTGTCCCATTTTTAGTCAGACTACATGAAGTAATCTTTTAATTATATAAAATGTGACACAGGCTTTAGGCCATAAGGAAAAAAAGGTCTTGTCAGTAGATATTATCTAAAGAATTAGTGACACTCCTGACGGGGTGACGCAATCTACATCTACAGTTTTAGAAATATATATAGTGTTTATACATATATCAAAAGTAATGGGTGATACTAGAGTCAGTGAGGCTGTAGTGGTTGTCACCTGGCAATGCACTTCTTGTTTAGGGGGAGCTAAGGCAATGTCTAACTGTCCATTGTCTGTTATTATTATCATGTTAAAGAATAACATGTCTGCATTTTCAATATCAAATCCATTAGCGATACAAAGCTTCATTGTAACAGCCCTAAAATAGTGACGGTGAAAAGCTGGGAGGTCTTTTGTCTTCATGCCCTTTAAAAGCAGCCGCTACATGACAGATTTCCTCTATTACTTATTGTGAGAATGCCTCATGTGCAGCCAGAGGTCCTTTTTTATAAATTACTCTCACAAAGGACGGCTTCTGCACACTTGCACACACTTTTCCTGTGTGACTTGGAGGGTCTCTGGTATTAGAACAGATGTGGGCAGACTGAGCGTGCCTAGATCCCCCCCGCCTGACCTGACTGTGCACTTCCTGCTCCGAAAGCTAACACCCAGGCAGAACAATTGCAGCCTGTACCCGCTCAGCACAGGCAATAGACTCGGATACACACAGATATGAGGTCAGCGTGAGACGGTAAACACACAACACACTGGAGTTACTTACATTTGGACAGAAGCCTTTAAAATGTCTTACAAGCTGTGTTGAGTTTAGGTCATGTGTGAGTAAAGGAGCTAATATCAAACACAAACATCATTTGCAAAGAGAAAACTGGCTCATGAAAATGACTAAATTGTAACTCTGGTACAGAAAAACCTTCCTTTTGGCCACTTGCACCCATACAAAGAAATAATTCTCTTCTTCATTCTAATTCATGGTAATTCGTTTATGTATTGAAAGTTTGCTTTGGATATTATTTTACTTTATACTTTATACAAAAACACAACTCGTGTGACAATTGTATGATAAGACTTAATTCTGTTGCCAGCACCAAACTGTGTGGTACCACTTTTAACAAGGTTTGAAGACCAGGCTATGTACGTAGCTTTTTTAAATTTTATTTTATACTTGCACTTGCATTATCTGCTACACAGTCAAAAGTACTAACACTGCTCTTTTTTACAAATAAAAAAGCTTGTTGTTTTTTTGTTAATTATACAAGAGAAAAAAAACAATACTTAAATCCATAAAACAGAAATTTGCAATATTGTAATAATGTGTTGCTCTACTGTTGGCCAGAATATTGAGATTTTGCCCAGTCATGCACTGCACTGCTGAGGTTACATTTTTCTTCCTAATGTGTGTGTTAAGTGTCAGTATGTTTTGGGAACAGCGAGACAGTGAGAAAATACAAGCAGAGACAGATATCTGAGGTCAAAGTGTGAGGACAGACTCGAGCCCTGGTGGAGAGAGAAAATCCTGGAAACTGAAGAGAGGAAACATGCGGAGGACAAACGCAATAGAGTACAGGAGAGAAGGTATTATAGAGTTCTTGAAAGACTGTTTTGTGAAACAATGGCAGTTTACTATTAATTACACATCTTCCATTAAAGTGGTACTTTGTCTCAGACACCCCTCACCTCCTACTGCTGCCCACTTTTCTTATATTTAAAAAATAAATAAAATATTAATACTATTCAACAAACCTCCTTAAACTAAAGCAATCTGACAAGCACCTCCACCTCATTTAACATTACCTTATTACCTTAATATTTATCCCAAATTCATGTTGCTTTCCTTTTCTCTGTTTATGTATTTAAATTTTTTACTGTAAAATATGAAATACAAATTTAGCACTGAATATACACTTTTTATTGGGGGGCATTACTTACTTATTGACATCAGTGTAGACCAATGAGAGCACTCCTTTATGAACGGCTCTATTAAAATCTTTGATGATAAAGCCAATATAATCTTGTCCACACTCGTGAACAAGACCCCAAGACACTTGAACTCCTCCACTTGAAGCCATAAAGATAGTGAACAGTCCATCAATCATCAGATTTTAAACTTTTACTAAAATTGACTGAAGTCAATTTTAACATAGATAAAAGAAATGGCATACTCCCTTTTTAAAGTGTGTTATTTTAGTCATTAAAGACAAACCATGTATGAAACAACACCCTTCCGCACTGGAGTGCAGTTATCTGACCTGTTCACCCTATCAGCTTCTCCTTTCTGTGAGGTTAAGTCTGACCCTTACAGACATAAACTGAGTACAAGTCACTCTATTGGATATTGGGGTTTCACTATTTCACCTTAACATGGATTTGTCTGGTGTGAGGAAGCCACGAGAGGACGAGCACACTCCACAGAGAAAGGCCACTGCAGGGTTCAATAGCATTTTACTGCTTTATGTTTGTTAATCAAAATCTATGTCTTTTGTCATGATTATGGCATGACTTACAAGAAGAATAAAGCATTTGAGGCAACAAAGATCGGTGATGAGAAGAGAAAAAACAGCTATTGCCAAAAAAGGACTGACTGTTGGGGTCTTTGTAGTAAATTTGATCCAGAAAGACAAACTGGAAAGGCTTGTTTGGAGGAAATCCCCAAACATACACTGGGACAAAGTCATCCAAATTTCACATCACTAATTTTCACATCACTAAAATTGATTATTAGCTACGACTTCAAAAAAGTACGGGGTTTATATATACATCGCGAGACTCGTGTGGCTTCAGGGGTGGCCGGTGAGGCAGTAAAAGAAAACGCCTCAACTCGAGCGATGAAATGTAAAATGACTACTCTGGAGGTCAAGTACAATTCAAAGCCATAAATCAGGTTCAATTTAAATTTTATCACAAGAGAATAGCGCTGAAGTGTGGCCACGAACAACAGCCCACGAGCCACTGGCAACGCAAATTTTTATTTAACCATGAGGCAGGAACGAAAGCCAATGAATACAGTATCTGAACCAGCTCTTCCAAAAACAATCCCAGTACGTAGTGATGATAACAACAGGGGTTTGAAGGAGGAAAGGGTTATGTAACTATACAAGACAAAAATAAATACAGGTAGAAGACTGGCTTAGCTCCAGGGACTTATTTGGAAATGGCCACTCAAAGATGTTGAACAGACTGAAAACAGGATTCTTTGTGATGTTACGTATTATCACTGACCTTCTGACACTTTTCTGAATTCTGTTTCTCATTATTTTATAGTATCTTTGTGGTTATGCTCTGTGCTTCTTTTTAATTGAACTTCTGGAAAACATGTTGGACAGCTCTGACTAATGTGATTTATTGAGTGAGAAATTTACCAAACATTACCCAACTCTTGCTGCAATTGCACTTTTGCAAACTCCCAAGGGACCTTAAAGTGTTAATATAGCCTCCCTCCCACTGCAGTCCATTAAGGGTTAGGTCAGTACAAGTCTCTATTGCCAAAAGGGTTGTAATAAAGCATTTTAAAAACCATGCCGCACTACTTTCATCAAGACAAAGCAGACATTTGACTGTCACTGTTTCCTTGCTACTGTTTTTTTTTTATTATTATTGTGCAGCTCATTATTCATTTAGCTCTCACTTTGTGAATTGAAACATTGCTTCAAATGCAAAGCAAGTCACTCAAATGAAACAAAAAAGCACAACGTTCTGAATGTAATGTTCAGAAAGCTGAGAATAAACCTGAAAGAGTCTCTTCAATGGAAACACAAGCCTCTTCATGGGTTACTAACACCAACAAGAATGTTGAAGGAGTTTACTAACACTAAGTGAAGACAGTTTTTGTATTTTATAAAGAAAAAAATGTGAGAATCTAGACTTTTGCTCCCAGACTTAATAATTACACTCAGATATTGCTGCTGACAAATTGCTTTTTAAACTCCATATAAAATAAAGTCGTATACAGCTCAGTTGATAGAGGCATTTTAATGAGATTTACATAGCGGCTGAGGGGGAAAAAAACGTAAATCTGATTTACACTGACAATGCTCAAGTGTATGTGTTCACATGAGACTCTGAAAGAGAGCATCATGACATCAGTGTTTCCACAGGAAATCATGTTTTCCAAAACTCTGCTTTTCCACTCTGTTGCCTACCTCTGAGCCAATCTTTCTCTTATTTTCCCAGGTTTTCAGTGTCTCCTGCTCTGAATGATACTTAGTGGCAGTGGTGAGGACCTTAATCATGTCTCCGGGTCTTGGACTTCAGAGCGTATTGATTTACCGTATGCAGAATGAACAACATGAAAAGTATGATAAAGTTATTGCCCAAGGGACATTAGTTTTATACTGTTGACCTAAGAAAAAACAGACACTACAGCTTGTGCATGTCATTGAGTCTATTTTTTAAGTTGTATGTTATCTACTCACTTGGCCCGTTTCTTTGTCCAAGCATACTATTTTTATTAACCACAGGGGTCCATTACTGTTAACATTTGTTCAAAAATAAGGAGTCATGAACTTTGTCGTGAATAAAACACGTTTGTGATGTTGAAAAAGCTAATAAATATATAAAGACACACTCAAATCCCTCTTCATTGATTCTTGAGCCCATTTTAACTATTATCTGTGGCTTATCTTATCTGGGATGTTATAAAATCAGCAGCAAAAGACATGTGACTATAACTGCATTTACATTTATTTGATGCATTTTTGTAGTCCAACAACTCTTGTGTGATTGTTAAAAAAGGAGACTTGAATAGATACTTCAAAGACAGTACCTATTATTTTAAACTACCATCTCGGTAAACATATAAACTGTGAAAGAGCCCTGCGTACTGTTCCTATTTTATATTTTTTGTTTTAAACTTTTTTCCAGATACAGATGTTTGCTGACTAGTCTGAATTATTTTCATGTATAAGGGGTTTTAAATAAAATTGCATTATTGTGGAAGAAGCCAACAGCTTAAGCGTAACTGATCTGTGTTAATACCCTACAATGACCTAACCTGGAAAGCACACACCTGCCCCATCCCTTTAGTCCACACTCCTGAGTCTGCGATATATAAACACTTATACATAGAGAAAACAAACCTCCATCGACTCGGTTTCCTGCTCCTATGTCACACACACACAGTGCAATCATTCTGCCGTGAGAGTGGATACTATACAAACATTCACATCCAATCTTTGGCAAATGACAAAAGCTCACGTCTCTGTGATGTGTGTGGAAGGTTGATATCTCAAATCAAAACAGACATTTTACAGACCTACAATCAACTTAATGTATAATGGGAGGTTAGAGTATCATGTATTTGGATAATATTTAGTTTCTGTAGATTCATAAGGGGCCTTTCACTGTGAAGCATGGACATTGAACGAGAGAGCAGATGGAAGAAAGAAAAAAGAAAAGGTTAAAAATACAGTGTACACAGAAGGAAACAAACAAAGGATTCACATGATGCTTTGCACTATAGAAGGCATTACCATGCACACACTGTGGACAAGACAACCCAAGACATTTATTTTTGTAAAGCCCAATATCACAACAACAGCCGCCTCAAAGGGCTTCACAGACTGCACTAGACAACATCCCCTGTCCTTAGACCCTCCATCAGGGTGAGGAAAAACGCCCTACAAATTGGGCTCTAGTACAAACTATGCAGGGCTGTGAAATGTGATTGATGTCAGTAACTCCTCCATAGGACCTCCTAAAATTAGTTTGCCAAAGAGAGAGCAAGGATGACATGTGGCTGGTGCTGTAAGCAGAGTGCACAGAGCTAACAATCTGTTATCCTCCACATCCTATTTGTTCTTTACTCTCCACTGTTTGGTTATGTTGCTTACAAGCGATACACCTGGTGTTAGTGCATATATTTTAAACTCAGGGCACAAGCAGAAGTCCTGTCACAGATGTTCTCAGAGTCCGAGGAGGTTCATTAGGAACTAGCATGTCAGAAATATTTTCTGGTGCTAATCCGTGAAGAGACTTGCAGATGTAGGTTTTAAGTCTATTCTCTGAGCAGAGCTCTGAGCTATTCTCTGAACAGAAAGTGCTCATTGTGCTGTGTAAATACACTACACATTTTAGAGTGGCCTTTCATTGTAGCCAGCCTAAGGCACATCTGTGCAATAATCATTCTCTCTAATCAGAATCTTAATATGCCACATCTGTGACGTGGCTGAATTATGCTCACAAATACAGATTTGGACAGATTTGTGAACAATATTTGAGAGAAATGTGCAGAACGTGTACAGAAACAAATTTAGGTCTTAGGTTTTTGAGTTCAGCTCATAAAAAATGGGAGCAGAAACAAAAGTGTTGCATTAATTTTTTGTTCTGTACATGTCTCAGATAAGCAGAATATACAACCATTTCCTATTATAAAAGTTTAAATGTGGGACCAAATATCCCTATTTCTCAGTTTCAGAGCGGATCATTTTGAGTAAAAAGCTAACACCCAGATGGTTTTACAGACAGGGAGTGAACACCATCTGCTAGAATCGATTAGACAGATGGGAACAGTGTATGCTTTCCCCCTGACCTCTGATTGAACCGCTGATTAAAAGTCATGAATTGTTTTAAAAGTGCAACTTAGAAAAATAAAGCCCTTAGTTGAAAACATGCCACTAAACTCACGCAAGGCTTGTACTTCTGGTAATGAGTGCAGCTGAGTCGTTTCTGTTCTGTCCTGGTTTTAAACAGGCATTTTGCACCGTATCATCTCTTTTTTTGCCTTCATATCAGTCAGGTCTGTTTTTCTTGGACAAAATACATGTTTGATAGGATGTCTTAGCTTGACTCAGCATTCGTTCTGTTTGCCCTATCATTTTTCTCTCTGGCCTATGTGCTTTTGTTTTTACGCCACATTCTTTGCATTTGAACGCTCCTGATTCACTTTCTTTGAATGTAAAGTTTATTCTCACTGTAATGCTCAACATAAAAAAATGGCAAAGGTTAAACTGTGAGGCTGAAACAGTGCAATGGAAAGTATGCATTTATATATATATTATATATATATATATATATATATATATATATATATATATATATATATATATATATATATATATATATATATATATATATATATATATAAAATCTCAGATGAATTGTGTGTTGACTGTAGGTCACAGATATCAGAGTGTTGCATTCAAGAGATTTCAGCAGCATACTCAGACTGGGCCATTCTGGGAAGCCTGTTATATCACTTTGTGCCACTAGATAAACCCATGAGCTGTTAAAGCACTCATCCTTAGTTTCCTACAGTCCAGGAAAAAAATGGAAAGTTTGTATTGTTTGGACATCTTAGCATAACAAGAACTGCAGGCAGTTAATTTTTTTTTTCAATTTTTAAATGATTTTATAAGCAATTTGTAATTTACCCAAATTGTGTCAATAACTTTTAGTGAAGTCATTCCATGTGGTGCAGTAACTGTATCAGGGAGACCCTAATAAGTCCAGTTGTTGTTATTATAGATGGTAATGTACTGCATACTGGAGCTGATATATCATCTAAAATAGCTTTCCCAAACATTGTTGACAGAGTTGAGGCTCTTTGACAATGAGAGAACACTTAGAGAAAAGAGGCACAAGCATCCAGAATATATACAAATAAATGCACGTTCATAAATTAAAATGGGACAGTAAACAAGGATGGTCTTCTTTAAATAATTACATTTATTTATGTAAAACTATAGTGAACTAAAACATTGTATTGTCAGACTAAATGGATTTTATAATGTCTTCTAGATACAACATTTAAAAGAAGATTTGTCCATAATTTTTGAGTAAATGCTTTTTGTAAGTGTTGTTATATTTAACAATCAACATTTAATTTCTTTAACTAAAACTAAAGAAATTAAAGATTGAATGTAAAATTGCCCAACAGACCACGAAGGAGCTGAATGGAATTGAAGCAAAGATAGACTGAAGAGACTGTTTTATGTTTTAGAGCAGGAGAAGTTTCTTTAACATCAAATACAGGCCCGAGACAGACAACACTCCAGAAAATGAGCACTGAATATTCTAGACTGGTATGCTTCCGGGATAACACAATCCAGACTGACAGTGCGTCATTGATCAGGCAATGTTTTCTACAAATGTCTAGACTTGCACCTGTTTAAGCTAAAACAGATGCAAAGTCATTATAATTAGAGCCTTGGTGCTAAAGGAAGGACTTAGAGGATGTTCTTACCAGAACAAACTGTTCTAACAGAGAGTCATAACAACTTAATAAACAGGTCCTAATTAAGGTTAAGGACATAATAGCCTACAATCAGAGACATTAAATGTTGAGTGTACAATTCCCCAACAGTTAGTCTGTAATACAGTGCACATTTTAGAAGAAAAGGGACTTGGTCTCAGACTAAACGGCATCAGACTCAGGCAACCTGGCATCAGACACCGACTATACTGCCTCAGACTCAGGCAACCTGGCATCAGACACCGACTATACTGCCTCAGACTCAGACTAAACGGCATCAGACACCGACTATACTGCCTCAGACTCAGGCAACCTGGCATCAGACACCGACTATACTGCCTCAGACTCAGACTAAACGGCATCAGACACCGACTATACTGCCTCAGTCTCAGACTAAACGGCATCAGACACCGACTATACTGCCTCAGTCTCAGACTAAACGGCATCAGACACCGACTATACTGCCTCAGACTCAGACTAAACGGCATCAGACACCGACTATACTGCCTCAGACTCAGACTAAACGGCATCAGACACCGACTATACTGCCTCAGACTCAGACTAAAGGGCATCAGACACCGACTATACTGCCTCAGACTCAGGCAACCTGGCATCAGACACCGACTATACTGCCTCAGTCTCAGACTAAAGGGCATCAGACACCGACTATACTGCCTCAGACTCAGGCAACCTGGCATCAGACACCGACTATACTGCCTCAGACTCAGACTAAACGGCATCAGACACCGACTAAACTGCCTCAGACTCAGACTAAAGGGCATCAGACACCGACTATACTGCCTCAGACTCAGACTAAAGGGCATCAGACACCGACTATACTGCCTCAGACTCAGACTAAAGGGCATCAGACACCGACTATACTGCCTCAGACTCAGACTAAAGGGCATCAGACACCGACTATACTGCCTCAGACTCAGACTAAAGGGCATCAGACACTGACTATACTGCCTCAGACTCAGACTAAACGGCATCAGACACCGACTAAACTGCCTCCGACTCAGACTAAACGGCATCAGACACCGACTAAACTGCCTCCGACTCAGACTAAACGGCATCAGACTCAGGCAACCTGGCATCAGACACCGACTAAACTGCCTCAGACTCAGACTAAACGGCATCAGACACCGACTAAACTGCCTCCGACTCAGACTAAACGGCATCAGACACCGACTATACTGTGTGTGTTGGTGTGTTGTCACGTGACTCAGCAGCACAAGTAAACAGAGCAACAACAAGACAAGCATGTGCTGTGTGGAGTTATTTTACCACAGTTTTGTGACGTGTGTAAAAAGGCTATTTGCTCCTGTGGTAACATGATTAACGTACACAAAGTCGTAAAAATTGCTAAAATGACGACCGGAGGCCAAGAAAAAAACAGGTATTTCAGGTAGGCTACTTTTAGGCTATGTTCTGTCATTTAATCTAATAATTATTTTAAAAGGCAATGAATATCTGTCCCAGTGTAAAATAAAAAAAATCACATTAGTATGTGAGTCTGAGGCAGTGTAGTCTGAAGCCACGTCCCTTTTCTATGAAGATGTCCTAAAATTATCACTGTACTATCGGTAAGTTTGAGACTGTTTACATAATTTTGATGGTGTTATTGTGTTCTGGGATTATTGTAAGAAACATTTATACCTGTACAAGGACAAACATTTTCAGATAATACTGTGCAGATATTTACAGAAATCAGGATGGGAAATTTCCTTTTTTGCTTTATTCCCACCCATACGTATTCACTTAATACGTATGGGTGGGAATAAAGGGGTATTCCTGTCCATTTCTGTAAAATGAGTCTGGAATCCTTTCAAAGCTAGAGCTAGTCCCATTAAGTAGAAATTAATTTGATCCAAACATAACTGTTGTTCTAAAATGGGGCAGGCTTTATACTATTCTTTGGTTCTTTGATTTGTTGTTTCCATTGGTCCTGCCTCAGAAAATGAAGCTACTGAATTGTTTGTGTGATTGCATTACTAAGCAAAGTATCTAGTGAGAGTGAAATTAAGCCATCCTTCTCTTTTCTGTAATATAAGTCATGCTTTATTCAGACGAAAGCTCCACAGAAAAGGAAAACCATCCTTGACTGTCTTTTAAGCAACATTGTGGGAAGACATTAAAAAGCTGATTGCATTAGTGATGTTACTGTCTTGTCAGCTCAGTTATAGAGATTTTGTCGCCCCCTGTTGTCCGACAGTTTGGCAGTTGAAACATGTAAAGGTAAAACACTAACAAACACTGGTCTGTTATAAGAAACATCTTTATATCATTGCATCATTTGTTTTCTGAGCTCTGACCACACATACAGTATTTGGTGGGTTACAGGTTGGTAATGTAAGAAACTATGGTGCAATATAATACAAAACTACTTTATTAAATCTACTCAATTTAGTTTATTTTTAGGTTTTAGTTAAAGTTAAATCTGACCAACTGTATGAGCTGTCTGTAATGTACCCTGGAGACTTGTTAAGGCAGGTATTAGTTTTAATCCAGAATTGGCTGATGTTATAAACAGCTTAGATTGAGTTTCAGATCGAAGAACGAGAGCCGACTCAGACAGTGATGGAGCACAGCACATGGCTTCAAAATCTGGGAAAATGCATCTCCAAAGAAAGCATCTGTCATATCATACATTTAATGCATTCCATTACTATTACAATATCTCAGTTAATGTAGGCCCAAATGCATTTTAGATCAAATCAACTCCAGTTTGTGACATGGTAAAAGCTTGTCTGTATTTTTTTTTTTATGTTTGTCAATTATACTAATCTAAGCTTACATCATGTAATTGCATTTACCTTTCATTTTTAAATATCGAGTATGTTGTTCTGTCTATGTTCACTCACCAAAGAGTCACTATTGATATATTTATTGATATACTTCAGAACATGACAGTGTGAATGGTGGGAATGGAGTAAAATGATCATTGGTTAAATGTCTCCTACGGATTACGTGAGACTTGTTTTTCTGTATTCTCCTGGTTAGTAAAGTCCTGTGGTTTGTGTAATAACGTTGTCTTCATTTAGACATGCCTCACATTGAGTGTCCTTGAGAGGGGCAGCTAAAAGGCAGCAGGGATTGTCGTTGAACTGCACGTGGAGTGTCGAAAAAAGCGCCACCAACAGAGCAAAGAGGCTGATTTGACCTCGTGACACACAAACACTGAGACACATGCTCCGTCCATTCAGGTTTTGTCAGAGACTCGAGACTTACGCATGAGTAACATATTCATCGGGTCTTGGTCTGTGGGTGATCCGCCGCGGGTGACCCCTTATTGAAGTCGGGTGCTAAATGTCAGCACTTTGATGTTGCGGTACAACGGCTCCTGTGTGTTCACTTACACATTCTATACATGCTCCACACACTGTCACAAACTGAGTTACATACACCCAGCCCTCTCCTCCAGCGTCTAACCATATGTGAAGACAACAATAAATCCCTCTATACCACTGCTCCCAGCTGGTCCCATACAAACCTGCACCCCAGTTGCATTTTCTCCATTTTGTTCCTGCAAACCACCAATATTGTTTGAGGGGCATACATTTGATAAATCAGATAAGTAAATGTATATTCTTGGTATATGGTTTTCAAAGGGCTTTTAAAGTAGAAGTAACAGAAAGCTCAAGCTCCCAAAATTTTCACTTATTCCCCCCAAAACAACCACTTCACCACCACAAAAAACAACATACCTTACATCAAAGTAAAGTTCCTATACATTTCACTTGCTCTGACTTCCGCATTAAACCAATAGGATCTTGTCTTTCATTTTTCACTTTGCTTCCATTTTTGGCAGACATAGACATTGCTGGAATAGTCACTTTGTCCATTGGATTTCTGCGACCAACATGCACATAATAAATTGCCTCTGGACCAAACAAAATTTTAAAATTATTTAACCAGTCAGGAAAGTCTGGCTGTTTATAAAACACCAAGCCACAAACGCTGGCTTGTGGAGTGACCAAATTAATCTGCGTTCACCCAGATACTCTCAATTTAGGAGAACATGTGTCTGCCAGGCCAGTAGAGGCGCTGTAAACCTTGCTACTGCTAACATTACAGACATTTAACACAAGAAGTAACGAAGGAGCTTCCAATGAAAACATGTCAACTTTTAAAACTGTCTGTTTTCTGGAGGAGTGCTGAAAAAATGGACAAGTAGCAACAGATTCTTAGGATTTGGGATAAAATGTGTTATTATGTAAAAAGCCTCTCATGCTGTTATGCTATGTTCAATAAGTAATAACTAGTTGCTATTGATACAAATGCTATGGGTCCTTTAAAAAGGAGTTATCGTCATATTACAATCATAGTAAAAAGGCTTTAATGCACACATGCCAACCAACTAGAATGAATAATTCAGACAGATATTGTATAAAGCTATGTAGTAATAAATGGCAACTCATATCTGATTAAATGTTTTGATGATTACTGCTGAGGGATGCTATTCTAAACCTGGAATCGTGGGAATGAGGACTAGGTGACAGATGGGCCTGCACCAAAGAACCCAAACTACACAGAGCTCAAATGTGACTTTGTTGGAGCAAACAGAGCGTTCTTTTACCTCTTTGGGCAAGGACCACTTCCTCCTCATCTCTCCCTTCCTCTTGCCTGCCTCCTGGACTTCTATTTTTAGGACATTTACAGCTCCACTCTCAGTCCCCCTTCAGTTCTCTGGTCCATCTTTCCACTGTCTTTTTCTGTCTGTTGCTTTCCTCCGCAGCTCACTGGCTCTTTTAATATTCTGGCAGAGGAACTGAAAGGCTGTGTGTTACCAAAGGTCCTGTGGTCGCAGAGACTTCAAAGCCAAAACCAATGTCTCCACAGCCACAGCTTCTCTATAAATCACACTAACTATACCGCATGAAAAACACAGCCATAACAGTGAAATGGAGGGTTAAATAAAGAGAAAAGACAATATTTATAGGTAAAAGGGCTCGATTCTGGATTATCCAAATTTATGAAAGTAAAAAAATATCAAATAAAACCAACCACTACAGGATTTTAGGATGTTCCTTTACTCAAATTCAACCAGACCATGAGAATTCTGCACAACATTGCAACTTAGACCAATCAGAAAAATTAACTTTTTTTCTGCAACACTGTTACAAAAGATAAATAAAATAGTGGCTGCCCTTTTTTTTTAGAAAGATTGATATGGTAATTATAAACACATACATTTCTTATTGTTTCTTTAATTGGTGCCAAAAATGTCACCTTTATGTGTACACCTAAAATATTGTGTGCAAATGTTGTTTTTACTGCTCCAGAACTTGGAAGTGCAGACTTGGAACTGTGTATGTTTTGCTCATGCGTCTCTAGATGTACTGTAGATAGTTGATGTTTGACAAATGGTCTACAAAGGGGTGAGTCAACATTTTTATCGTGTGTCTTTGTTTTTATAACTTAACTATTGTCCGCTTCTCTTGTCTTAACAAAACTCAAGGAAGATATTTTAGTAGGAAGTGATGTTTCGAGTGGGGATCGAACCGCCCACCCGCCGGTTGAAGGATGGCCGCTCTATCCACTGAGCTACTGCTTTTAATTGTATGATTTGCATTAATGCCACTGTGTGTGCATTCACTTCAAAAGATTTGGAGGTAAGACAAAGTAGCCAAGAGACAGTCTTTTATTAAAGGTACATTATATTAAATACACAGGGTGTTACCTCCCAGGACCAAGTGAATTTATTTTCAAAATTTGCTTCTCTCTACTAGTTTACACACACTGTATAAAGTCGATTCAAAGTAGACTCATATTTTACTAGTGTGTGAAGACACAATAAAAAATAATAAACAGAATACAGAGTTGATAGTTTTATATGAAGTTTGACTGTGAAATTTATCTCATACAGATATAATATATTGCTTTCAGTGTTCTTTTGCAATGCCCTCTTTAATGTTCATTTGTAAAACACTTTATTTATCAATGTTCAACATTAAACATTTCTTCACAAAACCCCTGTCTACATCTGGCACTGATCAACTTCTTTGCAAAGAATAAAATGATAACCTAAGTGACTTTTGGTCTATGTGGTACAAAGAATTGTACAAATTGTTTTTGTTCATATGGTGTAATAGGTTTTTCTGCTGAACTGTGTGACTGTTGCTGTATTCATTACATGTCTCACTTCACATCACAAAACAGCTACAACCAACGTTAACGTTAAGAGTGGCGTAGCATCTTGGCCCTGACACATCAGACAGAGCCCTGAACTTTTCCTGCTGAGAGGTAGACTGCTCAGAGCTGATAGACTTTACCCGGCAGTTTTAAGGGCCGTTTGCACAATGTCCACGATTACCACAGTGTCAGCACAGTGTCACAATGGGTGGTAGCTCCACATCCTCCATTAAAACAAACAGCTCTTTATCCAAGAATGTCTGAGAGTGTGTTCCTTCAGCTCGGTCTGATTGAAAGCAGACATCCAATTGTTTACCTGCCATTCGCTCTGGGATGTGACCACACAAATCTGCATGTATGTACAAATTTGAGAAACATGTCATCTGCACATGCTCATATGTGTGCCTACTTACATCCACTTTCTGTGCGTACATCTGTGGGTAGGCCTAGGCACTGACAGCAATCGGGTCTGATTACGTTAGTGAAAGGAAAATCCCAAGAAGGCGCACAATGGTTTTGGTGATGTTTAAACCAAGCCACATTGTTTTTATAACTTTACCCACTTTTGTTAGCTAAATATAAAATGTTGCTGTTTTTGGTTGTAATGAGAGCAAGTTGGTTCAGCTAGCTTGTCATTTTGGTGAGTCATTGAGGCAAGGAGCTAGCTAAGGGTCACTTTTCAGAAATTCAATGTAAAACAATGTCAGTTTGCACTCTTAAGTGTTCTTTACGGTGGCCGAGACAGCTCAACACGCTGTAAATGAAGAAAGCACCAGCAAATATAGAAAAAAACATCTTCATCAGTTTGACAACACGCGCGCTGCAAAAGTTCACAACACATGCAAATACAAAAATGCGCAGCAAATTCAAAAACGCGCTGCAAATCCTCACAACACATACAAATTCAAAAACGCGCAGCAAATAACACAGACCACAACGGAAATGTTTTAAGGGGACTCCTTTGAGTGACGAACAATATATTTAGGCCAACAATATCCAAACGACTAAGCAATTATACGATAATGATCTAAAAGTAAAAAAAAAACAAAAACAAACTCACCTTTCAGGTCTGTGACAACAACACTGACAACAACACTGGCGACAGGCGAGCAAACAATAAGCAGGTCCCAGTAGGGGTTCGTCACTCAAAGGAGTCCCCTTAAAACATTTCCGTTGTGGTCTGTGTAATTTGCAGCGCGTTTTTGAATTTGCAACGTGTTTTTGTATTTGTATGTGTTGTGAGGATTTGCAGCGCGTTTTTGAATTTGCCGCGCGTTTTTGTATTTGCATGTGTTGTGAACTTTTGCAGCGCGTTTTTGAATTTGCAGTGCGTTTTTGTATTTGCATGTGTTGTGAACTTTTGCAGCGCGTTTTTGAATTTGCAGTGCATTTTTGTATTTGCATGTGTTGTGAACTTTTGCAGCGCGCGTGTTGTCAAACTGATGAAGATGTTTTCTTTATTTGCTGGTGCTTTCTTCATTTGCAGCGTGTTGAGCTGTCTCGGCCACCGTAGTTTTTTGAAGGATGTCAGGGGTTTATACATGCAGCACAAGTGAGGAGAATCCATTCATGGCACAGGTTTATCCATCTCAGGAGATAGTCCATGTACAGTATTTTTGTACAATGTTGCTTAATATGATAGTATTGATACCACGTGCATTTGACCCTAAAAGCAACATATCCAAACTGTGGTATATGTATAGACTAAGCTACTGGACACTCAGCACACTACAGTACCAGTCTCAAAACATTAACTGCAATAACACACAAGCCAACAACATCTCCACAGGTTGTTCTATGGACATTCATACATGACACCCCCCTGGAGGATGTCGTACCAGCAGGATATCTGTTAAAGAAATTCAGCGGGTAGAAATGATATGTGCAGCCCTTCCGGATGAAGTCCAGAAGGTTTGGAAAGCCCTTTAATGATACCTGTACAGCTTATGAAACACAGAAATCATTGAGATTACCATTTTTCAGAAATTGTGCATTGAGTCTGTTACAAATGGCTATGATTGGGTCTTTTAATACTAATAATAGGAACTGTCAGTAAACTAATAGATAATTTTCTATATGCTAGCAAAATCTCTCTCTGAGGTTGGTCATGGAAGTAGCTCCTGATGGAAAAAACAAACTTTATGATATAAAGATGGCCAAAGTTATTTTCAATCAGTCAAGTTTCTCATTTCCACAAAAAACTTTGTCTTTGTCTTCTAGGTTATTTCAATATTTTGTGGTCAGTTGCACATGCTCAGTGTGGCCTTTGTGTTGGTGGAAAAGTGTTTGCTGGCTGCTCCAATTTGCTACATCCACTGATGTGGTTGTTTTTCTTGACTTTTCTGAGATACTTTGCTGAAGGTTAAATACTCTATGTTGTGAAAAATTATATTTTTTTCAAATACAATATATAGAAGAATATAAAACAAATTTGAAGTTCTTTAAAAACCTGTCGACCAAATGCTTGTTTTATGTTGCAGTACCACACATGGCCACTGGTGAAATAATTTTCAAGGCAGAGGGAACACACCTTATCCAGTTCTCAAAAGCTGTGGCACAAACACATGACTAGAAAGAAACCGGTTGCAAACTAGAAACATGACAAAGTAAAGTAAAGTAAAGTAAAAGAATAGAGAAAGAGTAAAAGAATAGAGAAACAGAGGCCGAGAGAGAAAGAGAAGAGTGTGAAGCTTACCACAACGCTGCCACTGAGCACTGTGTTTACATCACACCACACCAGCGGGCCTTCAACCACAGACATGGCACTGCTCAGGGTGTTCATGTGCAGCTGGTACTGACACGCCGACCACATGCATGCCTGTGGCCAAAGTCCAATATGTTTCTGTACCAAACCTGTGATTACAGGACACAGGCTCAGCTCTAATGAAATTGACGGCTAATTCAGTCGTACAGACAGGTGAAACATGAACTACTGACCATTGTTTACTGAAGTTAATACCAATTGGGTCAAAGTTTGCACTGCTGTTTTATCACACTGCACTGGATACTTACCTACAGCTGTTTTCAGTTGGTCAGCCATGCCCGTTCATTTTCACTTTGCAAATTGAAATGGGTCTGGAATTAATTGTAAATGTTGTGGATTAATGGTTTTCCAGTTAAGAAAACACTGATTATTGCCAGAGGTTTTGTAAGTTGAGTGTTTTAATCCGGGTAATACTAATAGCAGTGTGAGTAAGCCAGACATTATGAAGACATGGATTCTGTCTTCTATGGCTGGAATGGGTGGATAGTGGTCATTATTTGACGTCACTGGTTTCGATTGGCATTGGTGATTTTTCTGAGGAAGCCGGGGGTTAGGACACAGAGCTAATTTAGAGCAAATCAGCATTTGTAACTCCTTCCTCTCCCTTTTTCCTTTCGTCAGTAAACTGGAAGTTGATGGAACCTTACATATTTAATTTATAAAACCATTCCACTTAATGCAAACACAGTATAAATAATGCAATAATTAAACCCACATTGCAAACAACTTATTTTAGGCAAGTGTCTCCCATGGAACCTCCTAAATGGTTGTTGCGTAAGGGCGCCGCCATACGCCTAAATATAGCAAAATACGGCGATATACCGCCGTCCACTAGAGGGCAGGCTCCAAAAACGGAAATACAAGGATAAACCCAATGGCGACTTTACGGGTGTAAAAAACATGTTTACAGCCTGGTACAAAAGATGGCTCCGGTCTCTAGAGCTAAGTTTTTACTACGTGACAACTCTGGGAGGGTGAATTTTTGATTATTACGTCCGTATGCTATCTAAAAACTATTGTTTTACTATGGAGTAAAAGCCAAAAAGCCCGGATGTAACGGCCATTTTATTGCTGAATTGTAATGACAATATCAGTAAATAGTCAACCACTGGGCGGATTATATCCACTATATAAACAATCAATGATTTTAGGTTATAGACATACAACAACAAAACACACATCAGGATCCACATTGAAAAATACACAGGAACTGTCCACGGTTCTTCACATTAACAAATAACCTGGACTGACACATGCAGTTTGAAGGCATCTAAACAAGAACAAATGGTTTTATTTTTTTCTGTCTTTCCACCTCAACACCTCCTTATGTTTCCTGCAGCTTGTTTCTTTTTGCTGATTGATCAGTGAGCCGTGTTTCTATTGTCTACCTGCAATTTATTGAGCTCCAGAGCCGGTTAGCCGTTCAGCCTAACTTAACTGAGATCTACCTCAATAAAAAGTAAACGAGCTTTGTGATACTGGAATCACAGGGTTAACCTTGAATTTAACTCTAAACCTCCTAATCCAGCCATCCTTATAAAAAATAATCCTGAGACAGCAAAAGTTTTAAATGTTTTGTACGCAGCTCAAGTTTCGATGGTGGCCTGAAAATCAGATTTTATTTTAAACTGCTGTTCAATGGGTTTCTTTGTGAAATTATTCTCTACTAAGTATTGTATAAATCGCTGCCTTCCATACTATTAAAAAACAACCTTAATATCAACACTTTAGCTAACGCATAAAATGTTATACTGTAGTGTGATTTGTGTTCAGAGCAAGGGAAGCTGCAACTAAGTTAGCCTGGTACCATGAGGCTTGCATTTGATTATAAGGGCAGGGTTTACAAGAGGAATGTTAACCAATCAGAGAAATGCCATCCGTAATATTGCAGAGAAAGGGATTCGCTGTGAGAAAGGGACCAGACCTTTCCACAGCTTTTGAAAAACGGAAAACAGTCAGGTACACAAGGCTAAGGGAAGCCAGGGGCTCAATTCTGACCAATCACAGAGGGGCAGTTCCATGATGAAGTCTCGCTTGACCTCAGCTGGCTTCCTCTGAGCGGCACTGTGTTTCTCCGCTCATCCAACACAAAACCTTTAGAGTGAGTCATTTTATACGTAATAAAAATGAAAGTAATTACATAGAAATAAAAAATAAATTAATGCAAACAACACAAAAGATCAACTGATTTAGAATTGATTTCTAGAACAACTTTGGACTGAAAAACTAAGGAGGCCTGGCTTCCTTTGGCATCTGGGATGCTGACGCTTTTATCCAAAGCGACTTACATTAAGCTTTATTCACCAGTGTTACAGCTGGAACAACACTGGAGGCAAGGTGGGTTAAGTGTCTTTCCCTAGGACACAACGACAGTATGAACTGTGGGGAGAGTGGGAATTGAACCACAAAACCTTCTGGTTGAGGAACAGCCACTATACCACTGAGCCACTGCACCCACAAACACTACAATCTTAAAACACAGCTCATTCCAAACCATAGATACTTAGAGTATAGGATTAGTCCCTATTGCCAAACGTGTTTCAGAATGCCAATCTTAGCCTAAACCATTCACTTTTACTTCTCTGTCACAAGATCTTCAAATGAAAGAGGCAAGAGGTACTGAACAGTTCTGAGAAAAAGCAGGTGAAAAACTTTGAGAAAAGGAAAGAAAATGGAGGGAAAATATTCAGGTAAGGTAAGCCATCAGGAAGTGGGTGGAGAATACTGAGAGTGAAAGCAGATAGAAAAGAGACAGGAAGGATAGGCTGGGTTCCACCAAGTTCTGCTGCAGAGAACGACACAGACGGCAGGAAGAGGAAACAGAGGACAGAGCTGTAAAACAGATAGGATAAATGCCGAAAGAAGGGACTCTAGAGGAGTGGGGGGTGGACAGAGAATGAAGGAGGTGGTGGGGGTGGTGCTGCTGCTTCTGTCGGGGGTAAGGCAGTTGAAGTGTAATTGGTTCCTGATGTGAACCTAAGCTTAGTATTCCAAATAAAAGGCCTTTTCTGTCAGCTGTAATGGCTTTTCCATGCCGCGCCACGCAGCTCAGCTCTGGTGGGGGCTGCATTAGCATCTTTGCCTGGCTCGTGACCTGCTTTCAATTAAAACGTTTGCAACCTGAAATGTAGCTACCACAGCAGCCGGATTAGCGTTAGCCCAGGGACAAATTCAGACATTTTATTTTTAACATACCAGCAGTGTGATTTTTTTTAAAGATATAGTGTGATTACTTAAGGTTGATGAGAAGATTATTCTTTCTGCACACATAGATCTTCACACACCACAATGAGACCTGCACACAACACTCTTGAATAGAGCACATTTAGGAGAATCAGCTAAAAGTGTGAGGTTTGCAGGGTTTGGACTTATTATGCTAATGTGTCTGTGGAGGTTTACTCTTCTAGGTAATATTCCAATAAAAAGTTAATAGAGCATCTGAACATTGTTTGATAGTAAAGGTAAACATACAAACCTTTATCCAAACCCAGCAACACTAAAGCACAAACTGCTGGAATTCTATTTTTTTTTTTCTTTTTAAATTGATTACAGTTCAATAGTCCAAACCTGAAAATAAACACATCATCTAACTATTTCAAATATTGTTTCTTGTGATTTCTTTACACATTGTGACTATGGTGGATGCCAAACGGGTATTTTAAATGATTACTAACTGTATGTTAGACCAGAAAATGACAGCAATTTACAAATAAAATCTGTACTCAAGCAAGTGTGTGTAATTAATCCTGTTGTGGACCTACACATACATACTGTACGCAAACACAAACAAGCTCTTGTCACCAACACTCAATTAGTAACAAGGATTGAATTTGACAAAGAAGAATTAGGCGACAGAAATGCAAAAAACATAATTTCAAATAGAGGACATCGCTCACTATTAAAGACAGAATCAGATGCTCAATGGTTCTTCTAAGATCTTAAGTAAGCCACGTAGCAACAGTTGGTTTACCAAGCCATTCTTCTTTTTTTTTTTTTTTTTTTAAATCTTCCTAAAGTACTCCCTCAAATGTTATTTTTAAGAAACTTGAGATACAAGCTGTGTGACTATGTCAATCAGCGGTTCAGTAACCAGAGTTGAGGTGGTCAGAGCTCTGAAGGCTGCAGGAGGCCTCTCACTCGTCATTATACCTGCTACCTCCAGCTGGGCCGGGACCAAAGGAGAGACCCCCCCCACCCACACACACACACATAAAACACACAATTGAAGGGGTTTATGAGCACGTCAGGGTCTGATGAGGAGCTGGAGAAGAAAAGTAGGACCTGGAACAGCGACTGAAAAAATGTCACTTACAGCCAATCATGATGCTTTTATGAAAAGACGTAACGTTAAAATTGGCCAATAATTGATCTACAAGACTCTGTGCAGTGACTAGCTATAGTGTTTTGAGGAAGTTGATGGTATTTAGTCAATGGAAAAAATCTTCAATTTAGTCAAGCAAAAGTTTCAAGAAAACAACTAATAGAACAGTTTAACAAAATGACTCTAGTAAATGTAATAGAGTAAATGTAGTTATAAGCACTTATGATCTAATCAAATCTAATGCAAAAAAAATCTTTTTTCTGCATACATACACCACAACAGCCAGTAGTTATTATGTCATTTACACTGGTACGTCGACCCCTGATGTCGCAGTGAGAATGTGGGCCACTACTAACGCTCGACCTCACTGACTTTAGAGACTCAATAATAAACAACTGTCACCAAACACGCCTGGCTGAGTGTATGTGTGTTTATCCAAGCACCACTTATCAGTAAGTACAAGTACATCTACAAGTACATCTCCAAACAGAGCCATTTATGTTTACATTTTTATTTTATTTTTTTTACATTTTATGGCATTTAGATCCCCTAAACCTTTTTTTGGAAGATTGTTTGTCCAGTAAAAAAAAAAACATGAGCGTGCTTCATCTCTAGCAGTGCTCTGTTTGTCTGTTCTGTGTAGTTGTAGGTAGAGAAACAGGAAAAGTGGGTTCTATAAAACTTTAAATGCTTATTTATAGATTCCAAGATTGTTATTTTGATGAGCTTTTACACTACTACCAAGACCAATGAGCAATGCATTCCCTTTGTGCACCTCTACACAAAAACATTTTGCACACCAAGAACAAAATGGCAACTTTACAAATTTTTAAGTAAAATAAATGTATTTACAGTTTTTTGTAACAATATCTAGTGCAGAACTTGTACTTAAAAGCCATCACAAGACTTCTTCTCTGACCAAATTTGTAATATCCTGGAAAGAGTGAGATCTGCCAATATGAACATATCTACATGTTCACAGCCAGCCTTCTTCTGGCTGACTGCAACAAATGGGATCATGGCCAACATTCCAGTCCACAATTTTTACCCAATCACATATAGAAACTCATCTCTCAGGCGCCTCTAATGCAAATCCCTAGGTTAAAAACCTGTTGTGGTGAAGAGTCTGTGGTAGCTTTGGTTAAGATTAGGATATAAGGGAACATGGATACAAATCAGCACAATTTCCCCTTTAGTAATGGAAACATCAATGCAGAACAAGCAAGAATTACTGCTGATATTGTCTTAAGCCCATGAGTCAATCTGAGGGAAATCTCCTACAATTTAAAGTTTCTTTAATCATAGTGTCAAGGGAAACTTTATACCTTGGTCACATTATGAATGACTGAGTGCCATGACAACTGCGTTTAACTATGAAGACACATTTAGAAACAGTGGAAAATAATATGTGAGTAGGTCTTTAGTCGTATTTTTGGACAATACTGATATTTATTTAGCCCTTGCAACTGTATTAAATGACAAAAGATAAATTATTCATGTCTAAAAATGGGTCATTAAGAGTTTTATTTGAAATTTAATAGCATTTATTTCTGTTTAAAATAAACTGAAGAGATGGACAGTGCAATTTAATTAGTTTTCTCTTCTTTTACGACGACAGCCTGGCAACAACGGCAACACTGAGTGGTTTTGTTATTGCAGGGGAGTCTGTAAACCAATATACAAGAGTCCATTACAAGAGACTTCATCCCTGGTCCAGTCATCTGTAGAAAAAAGCCATTAGCGTGCATCACAACCTGAGGCACAGGAAGGCTTCGGGACAACTCTGTCATCTGCAGCTCATAGCTCTTTTCTGCCTGGACAATAACACCAAACAATGGTGTCAGGGATGCAAACACGCAAGGCCGGGGCGGCTGTCGTCATCTGCATCTGGACAGGGTAATTTGGGACGGCAGATAGTAATCACAGCAATAAAAAAACTGAGTCACTGGAGAGGGATAAGAAAGAGAAGGAGAGCAGAAAGAAAAAAGACGTGGCTGTTGAAAAGAATAATGGTAATGGTGGGGTAACTGTCGAGTTAAGCCGATGTCTATGATCCATAGACGGTAAAAGTGAAGGGAACCCTGTTAAAAGTAGTTCAAAAATCTAAATTTGTGCAATTACTTTTTATGGTTCCTTTGTTTTTATCTGAGCGTGTTTTATATTAATTTAACCAGAATAAAAACTTGCCTGGCTATCCAGACCCATTTTGTTTACAAAAGGAAGTAGGTCTGAATTCCCAATTGAGTCAATCCTATCCGACCAATCATATTTGCTAAATGTGAAAGGCTTTCCCCATTGTTTTTACCACAGAATCAGTCTTGAGGCGGTTTATTGTATTTGTAACAGTAACTTCTTCAGCACTTTTGTTCTTCAGCACAGTGTAACTTCAACTATGGCTGTGTAATTTTATCAATATTTTCTGCATTTTACATTTTAAACTCAATTTACATCAAATGTTTTTAAAGGAAGGGCCCTTTAGAAGCAATATTAAACCTTTAGGATAAAAGGGTTCCAAAAAGAACCATTAAACAAAACATGATTGCACCTTTTGTACATGTTACACCTAAGTTTTTTAGTGTTTAAAATTGGGGTACTGGCTGTTAGCATCACGAGGTAGATAGGTGGAGTTTTTGTGACTGTCAGTCTTAGTGCTTCTAAACATAATACTCTATTTATAACACTAAATATTTTAACGTTCTTTATGCAAAGATTTAAACTTATAATAAAATATATAGTAAAATACTTTTACCTGTAACCTTTTTTCTGCTCAAAAAGCTACAAGTCTTCAATTAATAAATGTGTCTTTCTTCTTCTTTTTTTTTTTTACTGAAATGTTTGATACAACCTATTCTCAGTCAAAGCAAAAATGTTAGTGAGTTCTCAACTTAATCTGGTTTCTGTTTTCTGCTAAAAATGGATTTGGTTTATTATGATGAAAGCATAGGCTCTGCTTTGGTTTTGGTCCGGATTTTTGTAGTTATTGAAAATTTGACTTTAATTTAAAAAATAACTTAATCAGGAAACAAAAGTTAAAGCTGTTTTCATGAAGTCTTGTTCTTGTCTGAAATCAATTTGGACCCAGTGTAGTTACTTTACTTTGCTGGACAGTTATATTGCCTAAACTCTCGCCAAAATTCTTCACTGAAGTAAGCCACATTTTAAAAATTATTCTGCTATAAACTGCTTACAACATGACCAGGGCACTTAAGGTCAACGCACTTTTAAAGATTATTGTATATTTATAAGTTTACAATACAAATACAAATACATACATTTTTTTTCATTTGGAAGCGCTTTTATTTCAGGGTTTATTGTCATCACATCATAGATGGATTGTAATCACCTCTTTTCACACTCCCACCTCAAGCCTCTGTTTACTTTTTCTAATGCCATTCATGTCCCCGCCCCCAGGCTGTTTATCTAGCCTTTCCTCTTTCTTCTAACCCAGACCTTTTTTTTTTCTCCATTTCCTCTCTTTCACTTAATCTAACCTCTGTCTCTTTGGCCACACCAGTGCAATGCAACTCCTGTAATACCCCTCTCTCTGCTCATATGCACCTAAAATTTATAACTTGTCAATGCTTAATTTTGGCATGAATAATAAAAACGCATTTTGCCAAAATGTAAAGATTCTTTTGTGGTTTGTCTGTTTCTTTACATTTGTACAGCCTTCTCATGCCACAAACATTTTGAATTCGACTGAGGAGGGGATTTTGTTTTGTTAAACTGTGAAGATGGCATCCTCAGTGAAAGTAATGATGCAAGAGCTTTGTCCCAGAAAGCTATTGGCTGCTGGCCACATACAGCAACAATGGTGTAAATCAGTGTTTTTGTGCTCATTTCTATATAAATACATTATAGGTGCTTTAGAGTTCAGCCCAAATCCCAGGCTTGGAAGGTTGCATGACCTTTTTTTTTACCATTCTTGGGTACTACCCCTCTAGCTTTTATGATATTTGGACAGGGCAGATCTGATAGGAACCATTGCTTACAGGCACAAAATTGAATTGAATGGGACATTTCTTATCTTCATATACCAATATAATTTGAAAACTGTCATTTGACTTTGGTAAATATCATAGACTCAAACCTGTCCTCATCTCAAGGAACAGCAAGTGATGTTTGTTCATTGGCCTATCTCATCCTTGAGTGATCAGGTGAGGCCATTTAGCATCCCTTCCTCAGAACATCACTGGTGGGCACAATGAGCTACACAAACTTTCAGATTCAATCTTTCTTGACAGCCACGTGGAAGATTGCACGGGCCATAACAATGTTTTAGGACACAAAGCCTCGAATAAAAACCTTGATGCTGTGGGTAGCCGCTTGTCAATCTCCTGCACCATCCTTACCTTACAAGACGCCAGTATACTTGAACACTCCTAGAATGAGCAACTTTCTTTTATCCTGGAAAGGGCAAATTACTTTTTTTCCCAACTGAGGAACATGGCCAAACAACCATCAGACTTGGAGGTGCCGATTACCATCTGAGTCACTTCACACTAAGCTGCAAACCATTGCAGCGCAAGTTGAAGGTTCTGTTTCAATGACGCCAACAGAAGCACATCATCTGGAAAAAACACAGATAAGAGTGTGACCCCTAGCTTTATCTAGAGATCCTGCCTAAAATTCTTGACAAAGGGCAGCCTTTCCACAAGTCTAACATGTGTCAGGAACAGATCTGACTCACTGCTGGCAAAGTGAACAAAGCCCCTGCTCTGGTCGTACAGAGAAGACAGTCACTGGCTGTAATAAAAACATTTATTACCTTTTTTTAATCCATAAGGCAAAATGTTGAATATGCAATGTGCCCTCATGGTCTACAATTGTGTCAGTATAAACGAGACTGACAAAACACCAGGGCTGAGCCACACAAATCAGTATGATCATAACACACCAAACAAAAACTACACAAGAGACAACACAAGTAGTCCACCGGCTTCTTTCAGTGACATTCAAGGTAGACAAGCTTTAACATTAGTCTTGAGCTCCCTGCCTTCATTCCTGTAATTAGGTGGGTTTGTTTATTCCAAACACCTTCATAAATGTTCACAGATGCTGCAGAAGGCTGTGGGTGTAGCACTTCAAAACAACTTGCAAGGTTTGTGCTTAGGAGGACATTTTGCCTTGGGACACAAGGGACGAATTATCAAAATCTCTCATGCTTGATCTCTGACGTTCATCTCTCTGTAGCACAGGCTTAAATAAGAATTTGCATTAATAAAAACAGGAGAAGAAATTAATAAAAAAATCGGTGGAAAGTAGTTTATTATCATTGCATATACTCGGTGTACATGTATGTACAGTATGAATAAAAGTCTGACGGATGCAGGGTAAGCTTGAGTCTTTCCCTTGTATGGGAACGTGGTAGGTGGGATTCTCCTCTGACCAACGGTGCCATGTTTGCTTTCCATTGTGGGACACCACAGTTTAAATTTGGCCTGTTGGACTTGTGCGAAATAGAGCGGCTTCTTTTACAACAAGAGCACAAATGTAGCTTAGTGTTCCCACTAGTGTTTAGACAAATCACTTTGACAAACAGATTTCCCCAGCATCTGTGGTTCTCCCCAGTCTGGGCAAAACTACTGGCTGGGTACAATATCCTGTTTTTATTTTAGATTTTTATAAAGATTGTGAAGAATATTTATGCCTTCTCCACATGGTGTACTTTCCAATTTGAAAATAAAGTTCAAAAGGATGTGGTTGGCACTTGTGTGGATGTGATAACTGAAAATCGATGTGTGTGGTGGGGGGATCTTGAAAGAAAATACTCAGTTTATATTGAATTTTGCGGTTGAAAGAGACATTTAGCTCTTCTAAGCAGACATGTGTCTAGATATTGCGGCTGACCCGTCAGACTAGGTGGTCGTATTGCACTCAATTCCCAGTGCGACTTTGCCAGGAGACTTTTCTCTCAAGCCCATGTACTGTTCTACCCTGGTCCTGCACGAGACACAGAACAGTCGGCTGAATGGAAAGTGTATGGTTTGAAAAGGACAAATATCAAGTACCAATTCTTGCCAGCTTAACTTCAGTTTTTGTTTATAACTTGACTAATTAATCAAGTCTGCTGACATGGTTTCTTCAGCTGGACTGGTTCAACCCCTAATGCACAAACTTGACAGGATGTTGTCCATATACGGCAAAAGTGCAAAAAAGGAAAAGGAGGAAAAGGATTTGTCTTATTTGTATGTTGAAATGTGCTCAATGAGTGTGTTCTTTGTCTCAGTGCCTAAAATGACATATTGTTCTTCAGCTGGTAAGTTCAATAGGGCACATTCACAGCACAGACAAAGCTTTTTTGTGGATTCCAAAACTAATACATTTTTATTGAAAAAGCAAACTAACACAACACACATGATATGGCGCAAAAGGATATCTCAATCTAAACTGTAAGAACATTGGCATTAATTCAACCCCAAACTTGTGATTACACATATCTGAGTGACTGCTTTCTACCAACCCCTTTGATCCTTGGCCTAATGCAAACAGTGTTTTCAACTCACCAACGACTGATTAGCCAAACCTATCAACCCAAATCTTATGTAACTCACTATGATGTATACTTGATTAGGCAGTCTGACTGGTGTTGTCCTTGTCCGAATTTGCCTGCACAGTAAGGGACTCAACTGTTGAGTCCATAGTGCTCTGAAAATCCAAGATGCTAGCTCAAGGCTTAAATGAAGAGACAGGGATTATAAATTATAACTGAACTTGTATCTTTGATGGTCCTGAAACGTAATGTTTATATGTGTTGTGACAGTGTCCAACTCTACTTGTTGCCAGCTTTGAAACATGTGCAGACTGCTCAGATAAACCATATACATGCAGCTGTAATCTCAGCTATGACTTGCATTATCCTGAAGTGTTTACTCAACTTACTGCCATCCAAGACAGTCTAAGACATATACATGTATTTGCAAAGTCTAATTAAAGGAGTACTAAGGCACAAAAAACGATCTTCCTATTGTCATGGGTAATGTCCAAGTCCAATAGTGCATGGTGTTTAGTTGGCAGAAGAGGTCCATCTAAAATGAACTTATGAAACAAATGAAATGATATTGTATGATTCAAAGTGTCACCGCTGTAACACCTCATTTCACTTCACAGCTGCAGCGTTTGGTTTTACAGCAAACACCTCAGTAAGTGTTCACAGATGGTGTCAAGTTGGCAGGCTGAAGTGTCCCAACCGAAAACTTTCTCATCATCCGAGAAGCTCAGAGCAGGAGGGCACCGGCGTAGAACAGACAGAGGGCAGACGGGAGGAAATATTTCCAATATATTACGGCGAGGTTAATTAGTAATGAATACAATATGTCTTTGAGTCCGTGGGTGTCAGTCTCCTGCTCTCCTCCTCAATCTCTCACTCCACCCTTTTCTTTCCCTTCCTGCCTCGCTCTTAACAAGTCACTGAGAAAAAAAATGTGGTTCCAATTAGACACAAGGAAAAAGAACAACCCAGACCAACAAACTGCTGATATAGCTTAGGTAACAACTTCTTTAAAATGCAACATGAAGCTTTTAAACTAAGTTTACACATTATTTCTTTACTTTATGCAAATAAAGTATAACATCAACTACTCTGTTGGAAAATGAACTATTATTTTGAATAACATAAACTCCACAGTGGCTCAGTAGATAAAAATGTGTTTAAAGTAAGAAGCATGCAGTACCTTCTCTACTTTTGACCATAGTGTAGACATTGAAGGCTTCAGACAGAATGATTGGCACATGACCAGCCATTTACAGGCCACTTTTTGCCGAAACCACAATAATTCTGTTGGGGACTGGCCCACATTCACATGCGGACAGTTCTCACTCCACAAAAACACAAAACTTTGATTCCAACCGAGGAGGTGTTTATGCTTTGTTGTCTGCGCTTGAGTAAACTGTGAAACTGGCGTCCTCTTTGAAAACAATGACATCATACACACAACATGCATGTGCAACCAACGTCTCTACAGAAGAGGGGAGAGCAGAAGTAGTCTGGTCTGGCATATCTACTACATCCTTTTGGGTGGCTCGATGCGGGCACAGATTGTGTTGCGTTTTTCTGACCAGCATTCTTACGTAAACGGCCCTTTTGTGGAAGGTATGAATGGGCAAAAGGTGTCTTGAATGTGTCCTGGGGGCATTTAAAGGTGGCCTTGATCCAATTTATTAAGATGTATCTGATCTCTGTGAATATGTAAAATGCAATCGTTAAGTTTAGGCTCCTTATTATGTTATTATTAATGTTTCCTAAAGAGAAACTTTAGGGAGAAAGTTGTACTGTTTACTTTTAAGGTTTACCAGTCGATTTATAATGAGCACAGCAAAATGAACCTAGGTATGTGAAGGTAGAAATCAAGCCATGTGCAGTTTGAACCATTTAAATTTCATATGAGGCAGTAATGTCAGAAATGATAATGTAGACTCAGGACAACAAGGACAAGGTGTAAATACCAGGTGTGAATACAAAGTGTTGAAGTACTACATGTGTCTGGATAGAGGGATGGCGGATTTAAATGCAAGGTCTGAAAGGGGGATGTAAAGTTCTTTTGAGCATCTCTTTAACCCTTATCCTCCCTTGCAGTTCATTGATCCACACATTCATTGGGTCCATTTGACAGCTGTAATCATGTGACTGCACGTTTTCCAGTTGTTTAATATCGAAGGTGATGCACCTGACTGCAACATTCCCTTCTTAAAGTTTCGCCAAAATAAATGGAGAGATGCTATGAACAGGCTATTTTTATACATCACCTTCAATATTTGGTGTGTTTGGTGTGGCCTGCTTATTTTTAAGGGTTTATTCTTCAGTCTAATTATCAAATGTTTTGGAATGCGGCCTTAATACAAGCTTTACGAATCAAAATAAGCTCTAAACATGCATCAATGCCACTCTTTGTCACTTTCTGCAGCGTGTGTAGCCCGGTGCGTATTTGTGTGTGCGTGAGACTGACGTCATGCGCAGACAAAGGTCCTCTCGTGCGGAGAGCAGAGAGGCAGTGGGTCGGAGTGAGAGCGGAGCGCCCGCGCAGAGAGGCACGGACTTACTTTTACGCACTGGCAAGACATCATCCTCGGACAGCGATATCAAATCCCTAAGCACATTATCAGCGGGAAAAAAGACTGAAGACCGGTTTCATTGACGGACCTAAAATGAAAGGCTTACCTGGCAGTACTTTTCGGGAGTTTTGTATCACACGGCTTCCACTTTGACACTGACTGATCTGTGGGGACCTTTCTCAATGAGCTGTTACTTAATCAGTCCATCTCTACTTGCACATTTTGGAACGAGGAAAGAAAGCTGCACTGCCTATCTACCGCTTTCTCACTGGAAAATACGTTGTAAGTATTTTGTATTCCTTAACTTTCAAACACTGCCGCATAGTTATTTTTTTTTCCACATAAAATGTTAGTTTTGCATAAGGGCTATTGCAGGGTGGGCATCTTTTCATAATCAAAGTATACCTGCCACGTAGACGTGTGGAGAAGGCACTGGCTGCAGATAAAGGCTGTGATGGCATAAGCAGATGCCCGCCTTCTGTGCGCATCGCTATTGGGTTTCGACGCGCACCGTTTTGTTGTTGTGCGCAATGAGAGGTTTACAATAGGGACGCTGTGGGGTGAAAAGACTTATTGCGCCAGAGCTGGGTCTTAATAAAGCTCTGGGACTGGAATAATGTTTGTGGAAGCGAGTAGTGTGGAAAAGGGCAGCGCTGGGACTGAGAGGGAAAAGTTTCACATGAGTCTTCATTAGGATTTGAATGGACTTCTCTCTTCGCTTGAGTCCTGATTTTATTGTGGATTTGGTCCGAGCTGAGTCCTGGTTCAGGTTTATTTCAGGTTTAGCCCTTTGAATAGTCCAAGTTCAATTCCTACTTTTCTTTTTCAATCAGTCACAGTTTAGTCCTGTCTTGGTCCTAGATTTAGTTTTGATTTGTAATTCTGGGTTTATTCCTACTTTAATCCTGTTCAGTCTTGGTTGTAATTATTTACTACTCATTGGGATTGAGATTAGTTCTTGCTTCCTTCTTCCTATAGATACAGTTCTAGATAAATTCTGACTCAAGCCCAGTTTAATCTTGGCTTCAAATTGAATCTATTCTTTGCTTAGTCTTGGTCTCACTCTTGGTTTTGGTTTGTCCTCATTTATCACATGTTTAGCTCTTACTCTTAGTTGTTTTTTTACTTAGTCCTAATTTAATTTGTGTCTATTCCTGTCATGTTAGACGTTAGTTCTGGTTTAGCCCATTTTCAAGTCTTGGGTGGATTTCTGGATTGAATTACTTTTTTTTTCTCCTTCAAATAAACACATGCAAATTTTTTATTAAAACTCCATTTCTCTCGGGTTGTATGATAGTGATATGATGACTGCAGCTTATTAATAGTGCTTAAATCATTCTTGTGGATTTGGACCGGTCCCAAAGTACACGCCTTGATGCTGCTTACTACGACCAGAGTCAATACGACCCAGCCGTGCACATTCAACAACAATTTTATGAACTTGTGTAACTTTCCACTGGGTTCTCATGACATGACGAGACTAGGTCGGGGAATGTGGCTTCAACAAAAAGACCACAGACATTTTAGGTGTGCAGTAGTGGCTAGTGATTGAAAGGATGGGTTATGTAAAAGCTATGTATTCAAATAAATTTTTCCGAGAGCAAAGGTACATTCTGAAACACTTAAGTGATAGGTTATGTCTTGAGTTAAGTTGAAAACAGGGCACAGGTGTTTTCTGTAGTGCTGTATAGTTTCTATCGTGTGCAGTCGCAGATATAAGTTTAGCAGGGCTCACACAGTATTGTTGATGAATATCACAAAATGCCTTGTAACTGTTAAATCTTTACTTGCCATGTCAATGCTAAAGGCTTAGGTTTGCTGCTGGTCTTTGTCAGCTGGAGCACCCTGGTGAACCCTAGTGAACCCTGGTGCTTAGTGCAGGTTGATGAAGGATAAATAGAGTGTGCACATTGTGTTGTGACAGTTTAGTGCTAATGTTGCCAGTTTAAATGTCTTTACAGTAAAGCATTGTTATTGTGCTTAAGTTTATGTTCCTATGCTCCAGCAACACTAATCAACAAAGCCCTGCAGCAAACTTTTGCAAACATCACCTTGAAAAGCTACTTTTCCTTTCACTCTTCCCCATTTTACAATCATCTGAAAAATTAGAAAACTACCAGCAGGTCTTTCCATAGAAATATAAATTGAAGCTCCTAGCGCCTGATGTAAGCAGGTCTTTGTTTTAGTAAAAGTGTTAGTGTTGCATTGATCAGTTTCTTGTTGTCCTGAGCCAGAACTCCAAACTGCTTGGAAAAGGAGTAACAGATTGTTTCTATGTTTATGTTACTCATCAACCAGTGTGAGCTTTAAAATGCATGTTTTTATTTGTGTATTGAGAGGAAAGGGAGACCAGTGTTTATCTGCAAGCCACTGCCACAGCCCGCAGGGGTTCTTTGATGCTACAGGCCAGTGTGAAACTCATTTGCACTTCAGCGGACCAGGGGCTTTGATGTTTTTAATTAAATGATCCATAATATCTAGTGTTAACCCAAGGATCTATATAAGTCCATATATAAACATACATTGGGATTGCACAGATAAACTGTTTGGTATGAACATATAAGGTCAGATTGTTACCATGTTCAACAAAGGGTTATTATTTGCCCTGGGGCACCTCGGTGGTTGAGCACATACTAAATATTCGGGAGACCCAGGTTTAATGCATATTCAGGTCATTTGCCCAATGTCATTCCAGCAGCTGCGAGAGGTAACAAAAAAACCCCATAATAATAATAAAAAAAGCAACAATGGTCACAGGTGAATTGAGCTGTGACATTTTTTTGTTCAGACCAAGCTCTGTTTTGCTTTGTAGCTTCCGTACATTATCCAACTCTATTTTACAGAATTGAACAAACAAAGGAGAAAAGGTTTGTTCAGAGAAATGTCAGTTTACATTAGCCCACCCTGAAAGCAATGGCAGTCAGTGCCAGACAATCCATTCCAAGGTGGATTGTAAATGTGTCATGCTTTATGCACATCTAGATTGTACTAACATAGCAGTAATTTCCTGCTAAGAGCTAATCTACGCATCTATTGCCATGGATCTGAAGTAGCAGCTCTCTAGAAAATACAAGACCAGGATAGTTCTCAGGAGCTCAGCCGTCTCCGCGGTAACCAGAAGGACTTGAGCAATGAGTCTGTGTGCCCAACTAATAAACACACTTCTCCGAGCTCCACAGTTTTTAAGTGATGCTGAAAAATCCATCATGGATGAAAGTGAAGTTAAAGGGAGAGGTCGTTGTCACTGACTCCTGACCTCGGAGTTAAACCTAAACAAAACATCCAAAACAGAGACGTATGACTCTGTCCTGAAGTCCCACATGAGCTCTGACATCCATCAAACGAAAGGTTCCTTGAAACATCTGTGTGATTACTGAAAGTCTCTCCCACCTCCCCCCCAAGTGTCTAAGGATCTGCATTCCTGCCATTCTTTTATGGCCAGAAATGATTCAGCAAGGTTTGGTTGTTTAGAAAAGAATAAGAACTAGCTGTGACGTAATTTCCTATGAATCATTTGTTGTATTATTTATTGACCATCTTTTCACACTTACATCTTATCTTCTAAGAAAAGTTCATGGTTTCTTGACACGTTTTTGCACAAATGGTGAGACTTAAAAAACAATCTGTTTACCACAGCAGTGTTATAAGCCACATCCTGCTTCTGTTTTTGCAGAGGTAATGCTTGGACACTTGGATGTGTCAGGGTTACGTTTGTAAAAATGGTGTGAAAGCATTACCTCTTCTCAGCAATGTCTTTGTTTTGAATTTATTGAAACAGACGTAATCTGCCTCGATGGCTATCTATACCACTCACAGTCCTGAATCTCATCCCAAGCCCAATATACTTGCACATGCTTCTATAAATGCATGTTTTAAACTTGTTTTTAGTGTTTGTCTGTTGGGATCTGGGGCATTTGTTTTGAGCGTTTTAAGTGGTCCCAGGTGGATGAAGAGATTTTGCCAAAGGCCCTTGTATGGACAGAAATATAATATTTTTAAAGTAAGGGAGGAAATATCTGTTTATAAAACAGTGTGTGTAAGGACCTTAGATTATAATTTCCATTCCAAACAGCCATATCGAAGACTGTTCTCTGCTGTTATATGTTGCAATAACATGGTCTTTATATGGTCTTTGAAAAATGCCTGCTACAGAACTTAGAGTTAAAAATGGGTGCCCAACTTTCTGCCTTGGCGTTGTTGGCATAATCAACATGGCAGAAAAGACTAGCCTATTATAAGGATTTATTACCATTTGTTTTTCAATAAAAAATGCAGCAGTGATCTTTGTAAATCACACTTTTAACATGCGTCAGTGAGCCACAGATAAAATGTTGTTGAAATGTGTCTCATTTACATATAATTTATTTTGCGTGTGCAAAGGATATTCAGGAAGTCAATAATTGCTGAAAACATTTTTTTTTACTTTTATCTTAACACGTGGTTACAGCTTATGACTATAATCCATTCAGGAGTAATTGCAGAAAATTGTCAGTTTTGCAAAAAGTTGGCATTTCTTATCTAGAACCTCTGACATATTTATTCAAGTAGGCATATTGGTTTTGGCTGATCAGGCATGTATCAGATTAAACCTGAGCCTTGTGCTGTAAGTCTAATGCTTCAGGCTGACTGACCACTGTGTTTTATTCTTTTATTTAATCTTAATGGGTTTTGGTTTATTGTCATGCTTATAATGACTAAAAGAGGAACTAACAATCCACAAGATAGAGGAAATAAATGTTTTTTTCAAAAAACTACTTCCTACAGTATACACTTTGGAAGTTTGTTTTATATTTTATACTAAACATTCACTTGCTGATTGAGTGTGACTATGGGATCTGAGCAGTGACTCATTTTATTGTTGAGTCCGAAGCAAAACTGAGGTAGCGCTTAGTTTTGTGGAAATTAAAACAAAAACGTATTAAAGATACTATGTGTAGCTTTTTACTGCAACTAACAACCTGAAGCATCGCTCGTGTTTAGAAATCTCTTAAACCTCTGTAATTCAGCGTTCACAATAAAAAAATTAAAAAGGTTGTGCTGTTGTGCTTTTCAAAGTTTGACTATTCATTTCTATACATATCTTGCATCTTGTAGTGAACAGAACTGTCTTCAAGTTGCAGCAGTGACAGAAAAGCTGCTGTGTGGAGTCAAGTCGCCTTAGCATAGTCGCTAAATATTCAGTAAGACACAAGTGTGACTAGGAACTAAATGTATCATCTGCTGCTCAAAATAGATTGTGGCTTGAGAAAAAAAGGGAGCGAATAGATGTCAAGTGTGCTCACATATGATTCACTCTGTTATTGTATAATATGCTTTAATGGTGTTGGTGCAACCTCTATGTTGCAGTAGATTTACATTTTAGCATTAAGTGTTTTGTCCCAAACCTTTCACAACACCAAAGTTGTATGATAAGATTTTAGTACAGTTTTTTAGGTTTTTGGTTGTTTGTGGTTGCCTTGAAAAGACAAAAACACTTTCATAAACTTTTATATCCCTTTTTGGAGGTCCTGGAAGCCTTCCTGAGCGCCAGTTGTGGAAAGTGGTGGACTTGTAGAATTCTAGAGCAAAGTTGCTACAAAAGCAAGTTAAGTAATCCTACTGAATACAGTATATTGTAGAAAACAGACTTAGGGAACCAGAAAAAGTCATTAATAAAAAACCTAAAGTAGGCAGAATTCACAAGTCTAGCCATTACCTAATGATGAGAATAAAGTCTGTTGTTTTGAGCAAAGCAACTGTTAAAATACATACTATTTTTAATACTGTATATTTTATCAACAGCTGATGCCACTCGTCTGGCTTTGAGACATTCATACATATTTTTACTTCATACGCATGTTTGTTTTGCAAAAAAAAAAAAAAAAAAGTTGACAGTCAAGTTATGTTTTTGTTTTTTTGTGGCATTAATGAAAGACATTTGTTGAGTCAGAGTTTTCAAATCCCTGTTGGACCACGCTGACATACTCCCATGTTGCATCTGTGCTGCGCTGATGTAATATGTGGTCTCTGTCTCCAATAGTGTGATTTCATTAAAACGTATTAGTACACACCCAATAATAAACTGCTGAGAGGCCTGACACATGTGGTCGGGCTGTGATCTCATTGTCATTGTTACCAGCGCCTTTGGTAAAGTCCCTTTTAATGAATCACAGTAAATGTTTTAAAGTCAGAGGCACACCCACTTTAAGTTTGATGTGTATAGTGTGCCAACAGAACACACTTTATTAAACATGTAAAGTTGATAATTTGATGTATTGACAATGCCTTTTGCACAAAATGAAGACAAACTAATGCCAAGAATTAAATTGGTTGAAGACCCATGTTCCAATGTTCCGTTTATGACTTCCAATACATCAACAGACTTACATTACAAATATGATTTCTCCAAATGGTTACAAATAATAACACCCTTTCTGTAAACCCTCCGTCAAACTGAAAAACTCACCAAAACCCCGCCTGAAAAAACTCGGAAAGGTCTACTCCCAGATATATATTAGACACGCTCTTGTTCATTATACATGGCACATCGGCAGTCTGCTGGGATGAGCTATAATTGGCTGCATAATACAAATTAGATAAATATGTACCATACATCATAATGTTCACTGTATGATTATCATAAAGGTTCCTCATAGGACTCATAGGAATAAACATGTTCCATGGACTTGTCTCCAATGTTTGTAAGGATAAGCCAATGTACATTAAAATCTACACAGTGTTTTAGATAGAAGCTTTACAAAATCGTTGTGGGCATGGGCACATTAATGACATTAAATCGATTTTTTGTAACAGAGATTAAGCTCTATAATGGTTCTTGTTCTTGTTCTGGTTTGGTTCCAAAGACTCTTAGGGTGTGTTCCCACTTGCAGTCCATTTCTTTTATTTTGCATCAAAACAGAAAATGATCTATCTGGTTTGGTTCGTCGACAAAAAGCCCCGGTCCACTTAGCACTGAGGTTTATATGGCAACTATCACACTTTAACAGAGCAATCGCACAATGGTCCGTTTGAACCGCGCGTGTGAACGTATAAACCTTGGTGCTTTCTTTCGAAACAGCTTTGGATTACACCAGGTTGAAAGCCTTCACGGTTATGCGTCAGTGGAAGGACCTCAAGTACGAGCCATTCCACATTCTCAACAATATATGGTCCAGAGATTGTGCCTTTTGTACTTCTATTTGAACTCCTCTGTATCAAACAGAACCATGCAGCATATTGCTCTGCTGCTTTTCTAGAGGATTTACAAGTATTGTGTTCACAGTCTCATACTTTTTTATTTTCTTGTAACCCTGTTTTACTCAAACATGTGGAACCGATCATCGCAAGTCCTGCAAGTAGAGAAGCTTAAGTGACAGCCATTTGCTAAATGAAAGGGTGTTATGTCACTTTACAGATAATAACCCATGAACTGGATTTAGGTTGTCACCAGTTTTACCCAAGCTGTTAGCTCTGGAAAGATTTATTGCCGAATTAAAATGTTATTTATGATTCTGGTTGTAATTTAGAAATACAACATTGCTTTCAGTGGCTTTGGGCAAACCAAAAGCTCTGAGTAATTAACCAGCTACAAGTTAACGCTTTCATCCGGACAGGGAACTGTACTGTGCCATGCATATTTATGACACATTCATGTTCGCGCTGGTCATTGGAACCAGAGTTATTCTAACCTGGACTGAGTGTTACACATTCATGCTAAATAAAAATGTGATTTGTATGGACCTGTAAAAGTCAAAACATACTACACCTATCAAAAAAGAATATCTACAATATTAAAAATGTAATTCTTGGAGACAGGATTCCAATTCAAAAGTAATTGTGCTTAAGAAACAGAAGTGAAAGTTTGAAATGCCACATGTGCAATTTTGGATTGTTCTCTGTAAATATTGGTGTTCTATATTTGGTTTTCCTTTGTGTGTTTTCATGACACTGCCCCCACTGGCCTGGAAGACACACTACAGCGTTCTCAATAGCGTATTCATTGATAGCGTACACAATGATCTGTGACTCACCCACTCAAAGTCCTCTATTTTTTGTGATCTATATGTATAATCTACATGCTTCTAGCATTTACTCAGCTTAACCTAAATGTAAAAAAAGACTGCCACCACACAAGTGCCTAAACTGTCTAAACAATAAACATACCCCAACATTAAAATTATTTTTGTGTACCTCCGTAACGTATGTCAAACCGTCTCTCAGGTTGGTTTGCTGGGTCCTTTCAGTGCAGTATTTAATGTTTGTTAATCAAAAAGGTTTACAGTCAAAAGCCGTTTTGTTCATCCTTCTGTTGTGTAAGGTCAGACTGGGTTAAGCCTGGTTTTACTGTAGTGCTGTCTACAGTGATGTCAGATCAGGTCAAGCACAAGCGTTTACTTCACTCAGTGCGGGTTTGGGGTTTTGTGTACAGAGATTCAAGTTCTTAAGCGGTTGAACGAAAATCATTCACTGGCAAACCATGACTCAGCCCTTCACCGTGCACCACATGACTCAACACTAAATCCAACTCCTGTACTGAGCTCTGAGAGGACGTTAAACGGTACGCCGGAGTGTGAGGGTGCATGTGGTGTGTTTTTTCAAGTGAAAGCAGAGGAATAAAAGCTCATGTTTGGAAGTGTTAGTGTGTTGTATAAGGTCTGCTGCTGTGCATTATGGCTTGGGAGCGCTGGAACAATGGGGGCATTGTGTGGGAAGCTGGCAGAGTGGAGCGAGGGAAAGAAGGATACAGGAGGAGCTAAGAAAGGAGGATTAGAAGAGAGGAGATCAGCCAAAAGTGAAGGAATATGGAGATGCAAAAGAATAACAAAGTATAAAGAATGATAGATGTGGAGCAGGTAATGCAGAGAGGATCCATGCCAAATAAAGGATAGTGCTGACAGTGAAACGAATAACATACTATAACCTACTCATTTGGAGGTATACTCCTGAGGCCATGGAAAATAAAATATATGTATAAAATGCATATAGAACAGTTTTCGAGGGAAAGAATCTGAGTTGGGACTTAAAGAAACCAACATACCAACATTTGATTAATAGTGTATTTTGTCCTCTGCTGATGGTGTTTTTGGCAGGACAAAGGCTGTGAGCAGGTATAGAGGTCCCAGACCTCAGTAGTGATGAGTCGTTCATGAACGATTCGTTCTTTTTGAACGAGTCTTTAAAATGACTCGGGAACAACGAGTCATCACAGAGAGCGAGTCGTTCACTTTGGTGTGGACCCGCGCATGCGCATTGCCATACAGGAAACAGAAAGAAGTCGTTCATCTCCCGAGTCGTTCGTTCGAAGTCGTTCATCTCCCGAGTCTCTGAGTCGTTCATTCAAGTCCTCGTAGGCTGAACGCAGGAACTGAAGGATTCGTTCATTTCTTGAGTCAGTCTTCGGGTCTGAGTCTCGTTCTTTTGTCACGTGACCGCTTCTGTTCAGTCTCTCGCAACAGCATTGCACTCGTATTATTGACTGTATTGTATTGTGTTTAGGATTTATTTTAAAATGATCAAAATATACTGCAATAAACATTTGAAAATTAAAAAGTTCCATTTGTTCATGTCAGTCTATTTTAGTGTTAAATGTCAGTGCCACTTTGTTTTTTAATTATTATTTACACTATTATAAACAAATTATACTTAATATAATATATATTTATGTATTATATAATATATATATAATATATATGTGAAATATTATATATATAATTAGAAATAAAAATACAGCTGATCCAAAATAGTCCTAAGTAAATATATTTCCCATATTTGTATAATATGACTGTGATGATATGGCTATGGTATTTACCTAAGATTAGAATCCACTGTAAAGTGAGGCCAGATACGCATCACGTAACTTTAAGAATAAAAAAAAATATAAAATCTATATAATTTGCGCTTGTCTATACAGTTATGTGAAATATTTGTATGTATCAACTTATTTCTGTATCCAATGCGTGACAAAAGAACGAAACTCAGACCCGAAGACTGAGTCAAGAGATGAACGAATCCTTCAGTTCCTGCATTCAGCCTACGGGGACTTGAATGAACGACTCAGAGACTCGGGAGATGAACGACTCAAAGACTCGGGGGATGAACGACTCAAAGACTCGGGGGATGAACGACTCAAAGACTCGGGGGATGAACGACTCCTTTCTGTTTCCGGTAACTGTTTAGCCTTAAGTATAGGCTGGGACTTGATGAACGAACGACTCAGAGACTCGGGAGATGAACGACTCCGTCCGTCTGTTTCCGGACGGACGGATGTATTAGCTACAGCTAGCTAACAGCTACATGAGGCTGTCACGGCCCAGACCAGACATGTTGACGGAACTAACGGTTCAAAGACACGAGAGGTGAACTAAACTTTCCAGGGAACAGACGTGATTAGCTAAATATGAAGTGACAAAAGAAAAAACGATTTGGATTAAGAGGTGAGTGGAACTCTCTGCCTGAAGCAAGCTGCAATGCATTTATAATTTATTTTTCAAAGTTTGGCCATGGCTGCATTAGCTTATAGTTTTTATTCCAAAAGTACTAAATGTGTAGAAAAATTTAACATGTAACATTTTAATTAGATTTTGCTCAAATGAACGAAATGAACGAAATGACTTGAAAAAAGATTCGTTCATTTTGCTGAACGAGACTTAAAGAACTGAGTCAGTAAAATGATCCGATCTTCCCATCACTAGACCTCAGTGACAATGGAGGAAATGTGCTATGACTGTTTACGAGTTCATCTGCGTTGTGTAATGAGTCCTTCTTCTGAAGCTCACACCCTCCTCCTCCTCACATGCTATAGCACCCATGTCAGCTAAGTCAAAGTTTGTCATAAAAATGTAATTAGTGGTGTAGATGATAGAATTCAAAATGGGAAGTAAGTGTTGCATGTCTGCACAAATGACATAGTCAACACTGTGGTCCACAGCAGACCAGGTTCATTATTTTGTCTACACATTCACATTTACAAGATTAGATGTAAGTTTTAGTCAATCAATCTTTTTATATTAAATTATTTGACTGTAGTTGATAGTACTAATTCAAAGACTAAAAGTTTGTTATTATACATCAAGAAACATTGCCACCTCTAAATGATAGATATATTATTTTGTTCATCTTCAGATGGGTGAGGTACGCTTGGCCCACTAAGTTTGGGAATGAGGCCTTCTATAACTTTCAGATGTTATGTCCACACCTGCCAACCCATTGACATTGAGGAATCTTGCACAAAAAGAAAGTAGTGAATATATTTGGATGGATGAAACACAAATGTGTATACTGTTCTTTCAGTATGGGGACATGACTTCCAAACTTTAATGTTTTAAGGTTAAATTAGCAAGAAGTACATTTGCACAGTGTGTCACCTTCTAAAGTCAGCAAAGACAAAGTGAGCATTGTGCCAGGAAACAAAAACATAGTCATACTTTAGACCCTGGCTACACATCAAAGTATTATCTCTCCTCATTTGGGCGGCACATCCACATGCAGAGTATTTCTAACTAAGTTCTGAATAAAGATTTGTCCACACATTTTGTTTTAAGTAAATAAGCATGGCTGTTTTGATGAGAGCCTTGATACTGGCTTGTGCTTGGAAAGATAACCTTTTAACAAGAACCTTATCACTTCCACATATCAGGTTTACATTGGCACATGCAGCCGTTTTAAATTTGCATTATAAAAACAGCCAGAATAATTTTGCCCTGTTCTTATCAGAGTAGGTTGTCAGGACATGTAGGCTTTGTTAGATGATCACATCTGGGCTTTTCTAAAATAAAGTTTGGATATCATGTTATTAATTTCCAAGAACAAAGCAGCTAAGCTCTGAAACTGAAAGCATTTTTGGTCAATAGCCACTAAAGCCTTTTAGAGATAATGAAAGTAACTGAAGGCTGCACTGTGTGACCAAGTCTTCCTCAAAGCTTAAGATTATTAAGGACTACCATAAATGATGCTTTGAAGTCTTCTAGAAAAAGCTTGAAAATGTCTAAAACCTTATTCGTGGTATGATGACCTTCCAACAAAGAATTCAAGACAAAAAATTTAACAAAACTGAACACCATGGATTTATAGCCAGTGTAAGTTAATGATGCAAGTCCAAACATTTCTAATATGGATATAATTTAGATTGAACTTTCCCTTACAGAAAAGATTCCACTATCTAAAACAGTAACTATTTTATTCTGAACTTAAGACTTTGCAGATAAACGTATGGAGCAAATGTGTGTCTTATCACGTTAGGCACATTATATATCTACGTACAATGTGGTCATATTCATCTTATTTATCCTACAGGACTGTTTTGTTCTTCCCTGGGGTGGACTGTAGGGCTGTGCACACTCCCAGAGCCGGGAGTAGCCCGACACCTGACACAATAATAAATGTTCACTTAGCACAGACTAAACGCTCCTTTACTGTAAGAATAACATGTCAAAGCAAAAATCACACTACTGTTGTGTTAAGACTTATTCCTGCAGACACTATACAGTCCCCAAATACCACTATACATTTTTTTGCATTGCCTTAAGAGGAAGTGTTGTTCTCAGCAGGCATCAAAGCTTGCACTGACTGGTAATGCAGTTGATGAAATGCAGAGTTAACGCTGGTCATTTAGCCTCTAGTCCTGAGGGTATGGTGTTCTGTTGAAATATCCGCTGCTCACGTCTCCATCCAGAGGAACTTACTTTAATAATTACCGGCCAGAACATCATCAAATCCAATTTCTTTGTTTACGGGGTCAAGAAAATTACATGTAATCAATCCTCTTCAGTCATTATTATTTGTATGCTCAAAATAATAATCTACTATATAATACATTTAAAGAGATTGAGTACTGTATAAGTCTGATGAAACCTTCGAATCTTTGACAGTGAATTATGTTTAGTGTCACTGAGGGTCCAATAGAATGAGACACAATCTAAATCACGAACAAGGGTTAAGGGATTTGGTATATTGTGTTTTTGGACAGGTTTCTTTGGGTTTTACACAGTAGTTTAAACAGTTTAGACTTTTTGGACGTCTTACATCTGGTTGTCTGTCGCTTTGTGAGTTCTGTTTCCTTATAAACAACTGAACAGGAGTCTGAGGTCACTGTATCGTCACCTGAGCCCGTATCTGTTTTTTTGGCTGATGGGGTAAAGTCTACAGTGAAAACAGTTCTATTATTCAAGATGACTATAACAACAACAGCTTTATTAATATTGTTGAATAAATGGTTCTTGAGATGAGACGAGAGCTGCCAAAAGTGAAGACCTGTAGGGAAGAATAATGAACTATAAAGATGGACAGCTGTGGAGAAGGAACTGCAGAAAGGGTCCCGAGCCAAATAAAAGAGAGGAAAGTGAAAAGGATGACATTAGCTACTCACCTGTCAAAAACCTGCTGCTTTTTATTAAATTAGAAATATACAAATTGTATAGAGAATAGTTTTCTAGAAAAGGAGCTCAGTTGGGATGTGAAGAAAGAGCTATTTTTGTATGAATTTGATGATGCCATAATTGGCAGGACAAAGGTAGGTATTGTTGTTTCTAAGTTCACCAAGCAGAAATTTGAAAAAAAAATATGGACTTTTATTGTCTGAATTGATTGGTTTGGAACAAAAGCAAAAATGAGGTACTGACTCTGCACCTCATTTGTTTGCAGAATATATTTTAAAATTTCTGTATGGGAGTTAAACTAAACCAATATGATTTATAAATGAAAAACAAAAAAAATATTCTTTTGGTTACTCTGGTAAGAAAGGAAAGGAATGTAATTAACCTAGGCCTGGATGGACTGTGTTTTGGCAGCTTGTGGCAGCTCATGTTCAACTGAAGTATCTTAGCAGCTAAATCAAGAGGACACACTGAAGTCTCACAGTGAGAGACTATCCTTGTTGGAAAGTGTCATTGTTAATTAAGCATGTGTTATGTGTTTACGGATGCCTCTCTGGTGGCAATGTTTGAGTAATGACCTCACTTGTATGGGATGCAGGGTGGTCCTTTCATAGTTCATTAGAAAAACACACACCCTTCACACAGCCAGACTTTATCGCACTTTTCTATTAGGCATAAAGACACACACACACAGTGTCAGACAATGGGCATTTTGTTCTGCACCTGACCCCCACAGCTCACCACATTGGACCAGTACACTCAGGCAAACTCCAAAATGCTCCACAACTTCGTCATTCTAACTCTTCCTCACACACCCAGGTGCAGCAGAAATCCCCATTTTTCTTGCCCAATCTTTCCCGTTTACATTCCCACACGTGTTACTGCATACAAATACACACAAGCGTGACAGCAAGCTTTCCCTTCCCTGGCTCCAAGTGCGCTGATGAAAGTGTCAGGAATGTGTTCTGAGAGGCCAGTGACACTTCCTCCACTTTCTAGTAATGACGCTTCCCCTCCGGCATCGAATGCCCCGGTGAGTGCTCCCTCCAGACGTATAATGACCACCACACGTGAAAAGAATAAATAGGCTTTCATCTGCAGCTCCAGTATCTGAAATCATCACTCAGCTGCTCCTTTTAGTGCCTCTGATAACCATATTACAGCACAAACAGAATAAAAGTAATGCTGTAGTATGTACAGCAAACCATATCACATACAGAAAATAGACTGTTGTATGATAGCCTGTCTTCAAAGTCTTAAAAATGCATATCCCCAAGTTCATTTTGATTATCTATTAACTTCACTTCATTCATTTCCAGCGAATCCTTTTTCCCTTCACAGCACTTTCCAGAAAATAAACCATTATATTAGAGTTTTGTGCAAGAGCAAAAGGCAGGCAATTGTGTGACTGTTTACTGGCAAATCCACACTGTAAAAAATGTTGCTGTTAATATACCAGCAGTAGAGCCAGTCATTTGGAGGAACTTTACAGTATTTTACTAAGCAATTATTTTACAGCTCCTGCTCCTCAACTGTAACAACTCATTATATTATATAGTCTGAAAGTTAAAGTGTGCTATATTAAACAGTTAAACTGTGAACTCTAATCTGCACTAGTCAAACTTCCTGCAGACTAATATTCTCATCCCTCCAATGTCTATTTTGAAAAAAAAAAATCTCTTTTTGGTAATCTGCTGTGGCTAAGACAGAAAGAGCATTTATGATAGCCTGGCCAGCCATTTCCATTCACTTTGCAAGTAAACTGGGTTATGGATCCCTTCATTTCACAGCAATCGCAGTCAGAAGAATCCTCATTTATCTGAAACAATGTGGACTTCATGTGACACTTTATTTCTCTGAATGGTTATCTGGTGTCTATTTAATTGCATTGAGAGGAAACAGTCCATTTAGTTCTGCCCCACAGAAGTCCAAGTTAAATCCATTAATAAAAGGATGGCTGGCTAATTTAAGAATGTAGTGGATACGTTTTGTTTTTTAGCTACAGTAGAGTATAGTAGTCATTGGAACTTACATGCTTTAACCCCGGTGCCACATTTTGTGATACAGGAGTGAAGATAGATAAATAAGATGTGTAACATAATGGTTGGAAAATGCAACCATTATGTTACACATCTTATTTATCTATCTTCACTCCTTCCTAGCAGCTGAGTAATGTCTGGAAAAAAGTGTTTATAGCTTGGAACTCTGATTCATTTCCCAGGAGTATCCCTCATTTTTCACATTATTGTTTGAAAGGTAAAGTTGGGATAGGTTCAGTCCAACATTGCAAATCACTTCTAGAGAAAAAAAAACAGCCACAGGTTTAAAACAATGCTTTTCTTTTGCAGAGAGATAAAGAGGCTATTGAGGATAAGAATGGTCACATTGGAAAAAAAATCAAAGGAAAGGGATTTCCAATAGGCCACTGAACTTTGACCCAGAATTGTCTAATGCCTGTTCCTTCCATCTTGGCCCCCTCTTTTTGGTTGCTTCCCTTTTAGTCTTTGTTTATATGACTTTAACACAGACAGACTATAGCCCCAAGGCCCTGTTTCCGGTTAATATATATGTTTGTGACTGGAGCTTTCACATACATTCCAATGTGCATTGTTTAGAAGTGTTTGGGAGTATGTGCATTTGACTTACACAAGCCTTGTGTTGCTATAATGGCTGTTAAGTGCCCCCTTTGTCCTCTGGTGCATTTTCAAATGTCATAAAGCTTGACCAGATGGCAAAAACATGTTCAGTTTCATATCACACTGGCTTTTATTCACTCAGCCCTAAGTGGATGTGGGCCACGGCTGAAGTCCCTGAAGCCTAACACACAAACATGAGCATGTGTTGTAGCTGTATACTCAAAGGGAGTATAGTTTTGTGTTGAGTGATACTTTTTAAACCCTTTGAACCAACACATTTCTGTTTGATAATCTCTATGTTTTGTACTTCAAGCACACACGTGGCGTAGAATCCAGCAGAAGAAGTGTAATCCCATGTTTCGATAGTAGAGTGGCCACATATTTGAAGCAATGAGCGTGTAGAGCCACAAAAGATAATGTGCTACAGAGAAATATTCCTATCACTAACAGGACCCAGTTGTGTTGTAGAGGTCATGTAACTAAATATTACAACACAGTGGTACATTCATGATATGTTATTAGTCACAGATTGACAGGTTGCAATGTTTACTGTTGGATGTTGTTGAGGATAGGCAGCACCAAACTGGAGGCAGTGCTTTGGTGTTGAACAACTTGTGATATCTGAGCTGTGCACGCTGGAGGAGTGGATAAGTAACAACTGTTGTACATGGGCGATTTGGCTTGAAAGCAAGTGCATTCATGCCCTTAACTGTTAGAATTGTACAGCTGTTGCTTTTTATGTATGATGCGCTGGTCTTGGCCTCAGTTTGTGTGGTTTCAACTATGTGTTCTAACACTAGACACCTGTTTTTTCAACCAACAAGTGAATTAATTTTTTTCCTATCTCTTCAGAAAACCTACCACCATGGTTGAGGAACAATGTTACTACAATGAAACCATATCCTTCTTCTACAACCGCAGCGACAAATACCTCGCTACCGAATGGAACACCATCAGCCGCCTGGTGATGGGTCTGGGCATCACTGTCTGCATCTTCATCATGCTCGCCAACCTTCTGGTGATGATCGCCATCTACGTCAACAGGCGGTTCCACTTCCCCATCTACTACCTGATGGCCAACCTGGCAGCTGCAGACTTCTTCGCTGGACTGGCATACTTCTACTTGATGTTTAACACGGGACCGAACACGAGGCGTCTTACTGTTTCAACATGGCTGCTACGACAAGGTCTGATTGATACCAGCCTGACGGCGTCTGTGGCCAACCTGCTCGCCATTGCCATCGAACGCCACATCACTGTTTTCCGGATGCAGCTACACACTCGCATGAGCAACCGGCGGGTGGTGGTTGTTATCGTCATTATCTGGACCATGTCGATCATTATGGGAGCCATTCCCAGTTTGGGTTGGAACTGTATCTGTAGTCTTAATTCTTGCTCCAGTATGGCACCGCTTTACAGCAACTCCTACCTGATCTTCTGGGCCGTTTTTAACTTGGTGACTTTTGTTGTCATGGTAACACTATATGCCCATATCTTTATGTATGTGCGCCAGAGGACCATGAGGATGTCAAGGCACAGCTCTGGACCAAGACGCAACCGTGACACAATGATGTCTCTGCTGAAAACAGTAGCCATTGTATTAGGTAAGACAAAACTGCAACGTCTAGTACCTTTCTGTTTAACCACCTTAAGTACCTTCTTATCTCTACTACATATGTCCATTTCTATAAACCAGAAACCATAGATCATTTCTCCAGACTCTATATTCTTGTATCTAAGCAGGCTAAATGTAGCTCCTGTTTGTGGCAATAAGTGGAACGAGCTGAGGTCCTTGGCAAACAATGGATCTGTTGATGGCTGTGCCCATGACGCTGTTTACTTGAGCCTTCAGCCTTCTAACCTCTTGTTTCCTCTGGACTTGCAGTGTTGCTCACAGCAATGCCCAGATGTCTACTGCACTCTTAGACAAAACATTTAGTTGAATGTTACTTTTTTAAAATTGTTTTATATATATATATATATTTATATATATTTATATATATATATATATATATATATATATATATATATATATATATATATATATATATATATATATATATATATATATATATATATATATTGGAAATCTTTCAAAAGGGCACTTTTTTTGTTAATATACTTCATTATTTAGTCATACCAACATCCTAATGTGGAACTTGAACTTTCCCAAATATATTTTTTCTTATTCTTTCTCAATTATATCAGGGCTTATATATATTATATCTAGCCATAACTTATTTAAGTACCAAAAATTAATTATTTTTTATGTATATGAGTATTTCCTCTAAACTTTAATTTCTACTAAAGCAAATACGTTCAGGTGTCCCTTTCCGAATAGGGTATAGTGTCCCAAATAAGGGTACACTACCTCGGCTTTTTGTTCCTACAGTGTGGTCCGTTCACTAAAATACAAAGATAAACTTTGTTAAATGTTACTTGGGTGGAGAAAAAGCATCTCTTTTTCTTTTGATAAACACTTTCCAAAAGAAAGAATGCAAAATGCTCTACTTCAGCAACTGCTACAAACAAAGCTAGAGTTTATTAGCAACAGCTGTTGTTGTGTTTTTGTAAGAATGTGTCCCTTACAGAGCTTGCTCCTCGACGGTATAGTGGTGAACACTCCTGTGGAGACCAGGCTTCACTTGGCTGATGGGGAACATACTAATAAACATAGTATAACTTGTGATAATAGATAAATAATAAGTCTTTATAAACATATTTAGTTTAGAAAGCTTGGGATAAAACAATAAGAAATAATCTTTCTTATTTTGTTTATTGCAGAAATCGATTGCTGTACCTTCAGCCTCTCACAAATGATTTCATTACTCCTTACTTGGAAAGTGGTAATGCAAGTCTTTTCAGGGGTTAGCAACAATGCCATTTATTCTGCACCGCACCACTTAGTGGACGCATGCCAAAAGTGCCCAAAACCTCAAAATGAATGCATCCATGAAGATATACTATACTGTGTTATAGTCTCCAGTGGCATAATCCTGGGTTTACCTTTCACCTCTCTAACCCTTCTGTATGACTAATGGGAAAAACTTTGAAAAATACTTAAAAAAAAAACTGCTTAAACTAAATTTTGTAAATGTAATGTAAATATGTTTGATTTTATGAATAAAATGTGCTGAAGTACTTCTGCAAGCATCACATATTACAGGAGGTCAGAAGTTTGTTCTTGGTCATACAGTAAAGGGTAGAAAAGAAGGCATCAGAACAAATTTCTTCTTTTCAATGAAGGTTTATTTAATTTGATTAAATTGTAATAGAAAAAACTGTGTTCTGTGCAAATTTCCGTTTTTATCTCTGTAGCTCAGCTGTATCTGACAGTTTTACTTCTGGGGCCTAAGTGATGATTTGTTTGCAACCTTGCAATTCCTCAAATCTCCCTCTGCTCCAGTAGCTTATAATAAATAAGAGATTTCTACACTTTAGACAGTGCGTTTGTTCTGGTAGCGTGCTGTAGTCCAGTCCTGTCAGAGTGTGAATTGTGGGAAAATGACTTCTTAGTGCCTGGAAGCAGGATGTGTTGGTCCTAGACAAAACATACCAAGGGATTCCATGTGATTTGTCTTCTATGTACTGTGTTATCTCATCCTGTTGGGCCTGTTGTCTTTACTCCACACTTAACTGGAAGCAGAAAAGTGCATGTGATCCAAAGCCTATGATATATACGTTTGTGTGAGTGCAAAGACTGACATGTGACAAATCTTTAGCTAAACTTAGATGACAATTATGTAGTTTATGTGTTTGTTAATCTAATATGAAGGGAACAATGGGATTAGCTGCTGTGGAGAAAGTTTATGCACAAATAAGGACAAATTTCACCTTAACTTAACTTATCTTACTTATCTTAAAATAATTTATTGACAATAATTCTGGTATCCATAACCTAACCAGAACACATGTCTGGAAGTCATTCTGTAATTGATTTCCAGCTTTCAAATAAAGTCAAACTATTTTATAAAATCTCCTCATGCAGTGGTAATTTGTATAAACTGTATGTTGTTTCTTAACTAAAAAGAAAATCTCCTTGTAGAGGATTAAGAGAAAGAAAAACATAACCAATAATAGAAAACTGAAATGTTCTGAAAAACCGATTGGTGGCATATATTTTAAGCTCTGAGTGTCACAAACTGAATTTAATGTTGCATGTTGCTGTTTCCCATTGTCTCCCATTCTTTTATTTTTGGGTGTAACTTGTAACAAAAGCATGCTATACTTTACTTTTTTGTTGTTTTCTTATTAAAAGCATAAAAGCCATAACAAGGGCAGACTGTCCTATCATAAAAGTGGTGAAGTTTATCAGTTTCTTCATCACCAGCTGCAACAGGCATTAGATACAGCTAACTTGTGACCTTTGGCTTTAAAAACTGTTTTCTGACACACTATTATTTTTAGCAATAATCAAAGAAAGTTTAATAAAATTTTATTCAGATTCATCAACATGACCTTTATTAACCCCTCACATTTGACTAACAGTTGTCAGAAGTGAGAACGTTCTTGAGTATTTGCAGCTGCTTCTGTGATCCATTGACAGTGAGCCACATACTGCGCTAGGAAGAAGACCGAGTCATACAATAACATTTGCTACTACTACTTAAGTGCCTTCATCCAGAAACAGCAGAGGGTTTCTTGAAAGTTAAACAAAGTGCGTCACACCATATCTCAGTAAGGACACGGTCTGGCAGACAGTGACGGTTTACTTTATTTATATATTTTTTATGATGATATGATTGTTCTCTGTAATAATTTTGGCCAGTCTGTTTTACATTGAGGACATTGTGAAAAAACAGCATTTGTCCTTAAAACTTAAGTCATACTATAAAGATAAACATGGGATCTTACCTTGAGACTATTGGCAATGGTGTCCCTGAGTAAACTGTGGTAACTTTCTATTTTCATTCAAAAAACACTCAAAAGGTTTTTCAGCAGTACCATCTACTAAAAATTTTTGAGTTGCATTAATGTGAATAGTTAATGTCAGATACATACTGTTGAAAGATGTAAACATTTTTAACAACAAACAAACGTGGTGACTCAGTTTTGGACTGGAATATCTGGTGACCTGGGGTGCTATTAAAGAAGGTTTTTTTGTTCCTGACTCATAATGAAATGCTTAAAAAAACACAAGCTGAGGTGTCTGAAAGTCTTGTGGATTCAAATGTAGTGCATTGAATTTTTCCCAGAATGCATCACAGAATGTGGTAAAAAGAAATGGCATGGGTTAATAGCATCATATTTACTAAAACTGTGCGAGTGTGGGAGGAGTTGACAGAAGCTCATTTTTATACCACAAAGTCAAGCTTCACAAAAATTGCACTTGCTTGAATTGAACTGAGAGCACTGTGTGTGAATCTCTAATACAGGAGCATGGATGTTTATGTGTGGTGTATGTATCCTACAGTAGGTTAGTAAGTCCTTCTTCATGATTTATGCTACTCATTTAGTACGCCTCTAAATCACAATCGCGCTTCGTGAATCATCGTGGGGTGAGTGGGAGTATTGCTCATGATACATATAATGTCTTTTAGTTTTTAACAACCTTCAGGTGGATTTTGGAAGTGGAAAACCCTTTAAGCTACTCTCCTACATAGTTTTTGCGCTGTAAAGTGGTTACGCTAACAAATACGTAGGCAATAAAGCAAAACCTGTGCCCTTTAGAGAATATGAAGAGAGAACATTTTTTGAAAGACTAAGTTCAAGTAAAAGATGTTCAAAGTCTGAAGGTCCTGGAGTAGCTTGCTAATATTTCTGTGGCTTTCTGGTACATAGGGGCCTAGGGCTCCATAATAGCTGCAAGGCTCGCAAGAACATTATAAACAAATTTTATGTTTCACTTTATGTATTCTTGGGTGAGTTATATATAAGACAAGAAAGTCATTTTTTGACCCCCCAAAAAAACACATGGATTCAACACGACTACACATCCCTTTTTTTTAACTGTGTGTTTGAGAATGCTCGTTGTCTTCTTTTAGAGCTTCCAAATAAAAGCATAAGAAATATGTTGAAGACTACAGTACCTGTGGTGAGGCACTTTCAGACCTCGAGATTGTCTCAAATGTGTTGCACTTATGAAGTTGACCGCTAATGGACTGTCCATAATATAAAATATAATGTGTTCTTGGTAAAAACATTATAGAAATCTGTTTTACTTGACCTTAACTATATATATATATATATATATATATATATATATATATATATATATATATATATATATATATATATATATTTTTTTTTCTTTTTTATAGCACTTTTCCACCTACTGTAGTAGGCACTCATTTACATTTATTCATTTAGCTGATGCTTTTATCCAAAGCGACTTACATTGTTCTACAGTAATTATCAGTGTCACAGCCACTTGAAGTGTCACAACGACAGTATGAACTTTGGGGAGAGTGAGAATCGAACCCCCTACCTTCCGGTTGACGACCGCTCTACCCACTGAGCTACTGCCTTTAAAATTTGCAGTAGCTCAGTGGTAGAGAGGCTGTCCTACGACCGGCGGGTGGGTGGTTTGATCCCCGCTCAAAACATCCGAAAACATCATAACATCCAGCTCTCCCCTGCATACTGTCGTTGTGTCCTTGGGCAAGACACTATACCTACATTGCCTCCAGTGATGTTCTGTAACACTGGTAAATAGTTTAATGTATGTAAAGCGCTTTGAGTGCCTACTACAGTAGGTTTAAAAGCGCTTTATAAAAATAAAGATTATTATTATTATTATATAATAAACATGCCTGGATTATGTAAATTAAGTTTAAACCACAGTTATTTTTTTCAGACCCAAAGGGCAATTTTTTTTTACCACCTTTTTAATTTTATCATACAGTACACCATACATCTGCAGTTCTTTAAATTTAGAACTTTAGTTTTTTATTATGTTGGGTTGCTGCTTAATCAGAAACCCAAACCCAGCAGCCTCTTCCTGCACAGTTCGTCCCATCTTCACATCTGCTGACCAGATGATAACAACTGCTCCCTTGCCGTCTGTTGTCCACTTCCACTGTCTCTGAGGACGCTGTAAAACCGGTGATGCTTGGCTACATTTCTAGTGAATGGCTGAAACAAAAAAACACAACCCTAGTCCCACACACTTACATAGATGCACGTAGGTTACACACATGGGCTCTCACAGACAAACTCTCAGGGCTAATAAAGAGCTGTGAGCAGAATTTTAACATAAACTTGGATGTGCTCACAATTTAGTCTAATGATGGGAAACCTAAACGGCAATCTGGCAAAACAGATTAAGTACAAGCCAAAAATAACAATGTTCGTGTCCTGTGAAGAGATAATGACACATCAACAATATTGTGACATCAATAAATTAAGGGTTTAGGTGGATTTTGCAAAATCCTGACATACAGTACTGTACTATATAGTATATTGTATTTTCAGGAGTTTAATACCTTGGTTATGTCTTTTTTTTAATTGCAACCAACAACGTTATGTGCTTCAGGAAGCACATGGACAGGACCAACAGATCGCTGCATGATATAGAAACACATTTCATTTTCATAGTATAGATACTCACACGCGAGTTTAAAAATAGTTTTCAGAAGAGTTTCTGCAAATGTCACTGTGTCCATGTTTGCATATTTATTCTGGGATAGGTTTTACACCAGATGTCCTTCCTGACAGAACACTCTCCATTTATCCTGGCTAAAGACTGGCACAAAGGTACCCTGGCTTGTGACCCCTTGTGGCTGGAGTGTTTCCATAATGTAATGTTTCAAAAAGTGAATTCAATCTGTAAATTTAACTTGTAGCCAGCCTGTGTTGTTTTATTCTTTTGTAAGGTTACCCTGCCACTTACCAACTTCCCAAAACATGCTAGTTTTATTGTGTTATTGTTGTTGCATCACAATTTCAAATAGACTAGACATAAATTAAGTAAGCTGTCAAATGTTACCTGGTCTCTGCTGTGAGTTTTCTTTGTATTTTTAGCAAACCTAGAGCAGAACCGATCAGGGCTGACCATGTGCCAAATCCTCCAATCCTCAGTGCTTATGGCAAAGTGCCTGTTGTGCAGCTATCATTAACACCTGTTCCCTGTACATTTGCCTATGCATATGTGTGTGACTATGAAAGAAATGACTGTGCCCACTCGAGTCTTTCAAAACACTTTACAATGTAGCAACTGTAATTTTTTAGTTCTGTTCCAGCCACTTACATCTGTCCTGACAAATGCATTATGAATCACTTATGAATGCAGTTGTCCTCCTTTGACATACTTTAATATATCCTAGTCACATTGGCTTTTATCACAACATGACACTGTTCGTCTTAAGTCTATCTCAAACAGTTTTTATATAGTCACTTCCCATATCGTCATGACAACCATTTCCTGAGCTACACTTTTCGAGATACTGAAATGCAGTGTGGCCACTGTCTCTCAAACCTTTACACTTTCACCAGATTCCTGCTTCCAACACATCAACAATAAAATGTCATCTTGATCGATCTTGTGGTCTTAATGAAAGTTCTGTTATGGCCCTGTGCAAAGCATCTAGTTCATTAGAGCCTGATAGTGGCACTAATAAAACATAATATTTTTTTTATTTACATGCACATTCAAGTGCTATAAAATAAGCTTTTAAAATGTGACCAATGCAGTTGGATTTTCATTAGGTCTGACCAAAATAATATTACACATTCATCATTATTACGAGCAATATCATTATCACAAAGAAATACTTGTTTTGTAAGTACTATTGCAGAAATAGTAGTTTTCACTTTGCGCAACTGCTGGGTTCTCACAAGATTTGTAGTGCAGTGGTTAGTACTGTCGCTTTACAGCAAGAAGGGCCAGATGGGTGCTTTCTGTGTGGACTTTGGATGTTCTCCCCATGCTCAGGTGGGTTTTCTCCAGGTACTCCAGTTTCCCCCACCAACATCAAAACATGCTGGGTACCCCTTGGTGGTGGCTGCTGACCTGGTATCAGGTGATGGAGCAGAATTTAGCAATAACAGAATGCATACATGCGTGCCTAGTGCACATAGGCTTTACAGTGACAATGGCGGTGGCAGGGGCTAAACCTTTAAAAGGACATGGCTGTAAAAGCAGTTAGCGTTAGCTAGTAAGTTTGTTTGGTGGAAATTATATATAATGCTAGCTGTGGATATAAGAAGACTGAGGCTTATATAGGAAGAGTCTAAATCTCAATCAGCCAAGGGACTACACAAGATGAATTTCAACAGTATTATTCAGGCAGTGACTGGGACAGTGATTTATTGTTTATTGTTTATGTGCATTTACGTGGATCTGGGTTTTATTTACCCGTGAGCTGCAATGTTCTCAAAAAATTAGCTTCTGCCGTGGTTGTGACTGTGACAGCTGGCTGTAGTAGTAGCTGTTTCTGATCGGTACGGTTTGGCATCTGTGCATGGTGTCTTGGGTCTCCTCTGCCCAAAATGAGAGCACTCAAGACCAGAGTGCAATGATCTCCGACAGTTTGTGCACAGCCAACGGCTTTTAAATAGCTCCACTTTAGCTGTTTCCAAGTAAAAGTTACAGATTCCAGTGGTTCATTGCCAAATCTGCTTCTATATGTCAGCTACATTCATTATTAATTAATAGTAGTGATGTGATGCTACTGTAGCGAGCGCTATGCCCCTTTGCCCAATATCACCACCAGCCGTCACTGCGCATGTTGCAGATTTGTCGTTTTACCATTGCTAATGTAAACAACATGGCGATCCTACTTAAGGTACTTATAATTATTATATAAATTATTTAGCCTTTTTTTTGTATGTATTCACCTTTTTATCAAGAAGTTGTTATGTAAATGAAGTAGTGACTAATTGATTATTATCGGTTTCTGCTTTTACATTAAGAAAACTTGAGAGCCTGGCTTTATGGGGTTGTATTGTGTGTATAGTGTAAGAAATGTTTTTTTTTTTTTTATTTCTAGGTCATCTTTGGAAACCTATCTTTTTTACTTAGATATAGAAATACAACTGGTTAAGTCTGAAAATGTATCTTTTAGACAATGTTGTTGTCCACCATTTTTGCTCTGAAAACACTACACTGAAGCCTTTATGTGTATTTAAAAAGTCATTAATCATCATTATGACCATTTGAAAGGGCTCACTGTATTTCCAGTCAAAAGCTTGTTTCTTCAAACCATGAGATCACAGTAACACCAGCACCACTCTACTCCAGTGTTTACAACAAGCCTACATATCAATAACTGTAAACACTGGCTACTGAATCTAATCTGCAGTGCCTTTGTGTGGGGAGGTGATGATGTGGGAGAATGACAGGAAAATCCATCTGTGGACGGAGTGGAAAACACTAAGGAGTATAGATAATGTTCAATGTGGGTAATTTCAGCGAGATCATGGTCATCACCACAACTAATGCTTGTCTTTAGAGAGAAAGTAAATCTGACTTAAGGAAAGGAGAGAAACAGAAACAGGCCTGACGACAGGCTTCATGAAAATTGCATTGCAAAATAACTGCAACATCACAGTTTAATGGGATGAAATCTATGTAGCAGGTTATTTTAAACTATATGCACTGTTTAGTCCTGGTTTAAACTTGGTTCAGTTTTATTGTACTCCTATTATACTGAGTCTAAATTAGTCCAGATCCTTTTTAAATGTTGCAATGCCAATAAATTAAATACAATATATCACATTTAAAATGTGATAGAAAGAATGATTCAAATAAAATCTTTATCTTGGGCAACAAACTTTGTTGTTTTGTGCACCCATCCACCACCCCAACCTGTCTAAAGAAAATGCATGTATTGTAATGATGAACCTTAAAATGATGTACACTTTAGAGAATTCTGAAAATAGTAATGAAAATTCTCAGGGAATGGGCTACAAATTTGTGAGAAGAAGCCATTCATACCAAAGCAAAATCCAGGAAAGCACAAGAGGAGGGAGATGCTTATGGAGAGATTAATGGTGCAAGGGAGTAAGATGGAGAAAATGAGGAGGGTAATATAATCATTAGTGTTTACTTCATTTCTCAGTCCTGGGAGAATTGTACATTAGAGGAAACCTAAGCCGGCATGATGACACGTGAGAAATGGTAAACTGTAATAAGGAAAGCCAAATGTATAACGGTAAAATGACCCACAAATCTTGTTGCAGATGGGAAACATTAACTTAACTTTGTGTAAGATGAACAGCTTTAGGAAGTACTGACAGAGGTGATGACACAACTGCTGATTATTATAGTTATCCTCGATTTGTGCACTTTTCAATGACATCGCCAGTTAAAAGACTAAGACTCCATTACTTCAAAGAACAGTTTCTGCTTTTTACTTCTGATTAGTGCTGATAAGACAAATATTGTTCTTTCCCCAAGTACAGCATGTTTTTAAATCACTTCTGAGAGTCAAGCCTTGATTATTCCTATCCAGAGAAATGCATCATCCACAACATCAAATTTGTCTGGGCAAAGATTATATCATTTCATTTAATTGCAAAAAGATGTGTTTGTACAATTATGACTGCAATTCCAAAGCTAAATAAATGATTAGGATATTATTATAGGTTAGGTAGTTTTTCTTTTTTTGTTTCCACACTTGTGGTTTCTTTGGTGGTAGATACTGGACTAGGGTACTTTAAAAACTTTTTGAACCAGTTGTAATAAAGTAACATTCACATCCGGCTCATTGTTAGAGTTCTTGCTCGTAAAAGTGTAGCACTCCCTCTGTTTGCAGTTAGATATATCAGATTCATTGGGATTCACCATCTTGGGAACTTGGGAACTTTCACCATCTGTGTCAAGAGTTCCCATATCTGACGTTCTTTTGTGGATCCATTCTTTCTATCTAGTGAAACATAAACAGAAGGCTTTTGTTACTTTAGTCATTTTGTTGCAAGGTCAAGAACACGTTGGTTTGATGTGATTGCACCAATAGCATTTCCACCTTGTTTTATGTTATCCTATATCCTGGAAGACAATAGATATGGCTCCCATAGGGATGAAGTACAAGGTCGCAAACATTTGAATTTATTGTTTTCTGGGGAAACCATAATCCATTCAGAATATTGGAAAACAAAGTCCTGTTTTGAAGAAGGGGCCCGAGTGAAGCCACGTTCCTAACACTGTGATCTATTCGTCTAGTTTACATTGTGAAGACTGTAATGTTGACAGTGGGGTGTAGTTCTTTTGAGTGTTGCTTCAACTTGGTCCAAACTCATTGGGTTTTTTTTCTTGTTTGTGCCACAGATATATTTGTATGGCTCCGGTTTGTGTTGGTGACCCATTTGTGACATGGCTGTTTATAATGTCAGCCATGAGCATAACATGTGCTGCATATGTCAGAATTCATTACCATAGTCTGGTCTCCATCTTGTTCCCATAACTCCAAAGTATTTAAAACTAACTAAAAAAAAAAAGCCTGGAGTCTACAAAACCTGGGATGAATGTAAAGTCCAAGTGGAAAAGTTTTCAGCTGCATCGTTTAAAACGTTTGCCAAAATTCGTTATCATTATCATTACTAAATGAATAATTACCCTTGTATCTAAAGTAACATTGTGAAATTAAGGGAATAACAATAAGCCCCTTGTAGTTTCACTAATATGGATAGTTTATAACCACTATATTTTCCAATGTTTTATTGTTAAATTTATGTTAGGGAAGAGTTGTAACCATGGTTGGGTTGAACACTGTTTTCTGATTGGCCTGCAACAAAACTCCTGAAACCTTTAAATGATATCTGTAGGCTAATTTTCAAGACAACAGCGCTAACCCCCAAATTCCTTAAATACATTTTAATAATATTAGTGCCAAATGACCACATGACTTCTGTAATCATGAGCCAATATGTTTGTTTTTTCCTACAGATTTACGTGCACTTCAAGGAGGATCCATGTTGCATTAGGCGTTTGTTTGCCTTCATGTTTTACAATTTTATGTGAATATCTGAATATAAGTTGCTGATGAAATGTGAAGGAAATTCCCAATAATGTCTTAAGGAACAAGGCTTTTCAAAGTTAAATGTTAGACAAGAAATAAAACAATATTTACATCATGGGTTTATCAACCAAACAGGACTCTCCATACTGCCGTGTTCCCATTTCCACCAGCAGACACTTGCAGGCCAATGCCAATATTTTATTATATATTCAAAAGGTCTTGGAAATAAAAGTTTATTTGCATCTTAGCTGGTAACAAACATATCCATGAGACTGTTATGGCAATGGCTCGATCTTACTGATGTTACTGCTTTAGAGAGCTGTAAAATCGTAAATGATGTTTTAATCATAGTGGCTTGTAATCAACTTTTCCTGGGGGAAAAGGATTATCTAACACCCTGTATCTATCCCTTTCAAATTGTCCTGTGGATAGTGGCTTTTGAATCTTATTAGACTGAACAGGAAGTTGCATTGGGGGATATTTGAAGAGATAAGGCCTTAATGTCTTGGTGGATCAGCTTTGTCCTAGAGAATCAGCTTACAAAATAATACTAAAAATGGCATGAAAGCATTTTGCAAAATACTTCCAGCTATTTCCAAGATTTAAACAAAGATAGTATCCATGGTGACAGAGCCTGAGGTCCTGTCATTTTAAAACGCAGGTATTACGACATGTCATTCCAGTAGGCCTTACAGTAGGATCAGTGTCACTCAGTATTTCTAAAGCCGTTTATAATATCAAACTACTGTGCATACACTTCCACTTTTTCCCGGTCTTCTCAAGAGAAATATTTATTTTCTTTTCCTCACTTTTCATTTTTTCTAGTCTGTTTTTCCTCTCTGTGGCATTTACAAGCAGTGACAAAAATAACATAGTTGTTCCTCCGGTAAACAAGATGGATGCAAGTAATGTTGCTGTACAGAAAATAAAGTTATATTTACAAGCAATGTCAAAGAGTTTTAGTTAAAGGACATAAAGGAAGTGATTTTCAAATGAATAGTGCTTAATATCATAGGGTGTTTGTTATTAACACTAACAACCATGATTGTTGGAATAACCAAGCAGTGATTTGCCTGTTAATGGAGTTAACCACCACCAACTGTACAGTTTCGAACTGTGTAAATTTTGTCTTTGAACAAGTGGCATTTTTCTCAAAAAAGCCAAAAATGTACTAATCTATGTGTTAGAAAGAATGTGAATGACCGCCGGAGGCTTTAGTCACACATGTTGCTTTTGTGTAAACTCTACCATTACTTTTGTCTGAATGGCTGTGTAAATTCTAACTTGTTTAGGCCCTATTACATTTCATTCAGCTTTTCCATCTACTATATTACAAAAAAAAAAAAACACTATAAATACATTAGGACAGCCAACTCAACTGTTGGAGGCATCACAACAGCAGGACTGAGCTTTGTCTTAAAAATGAGATGTTTCCGTGAGAGACAAATACTTGAAATAGTTTCTCCACTGCGTTGCAATCCGTTAGAAATCTATCTAACTCCGGAGGGTCTGGCTGCATTTTTGGGAAGTGAGGTCAAGACTGTGCTGCAGCTGCCGCCTGCAAAACACGTAACAGATAACAGGCCTGCCTGTCAATTTTGTGTCTCTCAACACTGCACTTGGCTAATTCTTCAGTGAGACTGAGCAGAAGACTGTCATACTGTCTCATAGTTAATACAAATAGCATCTGTTGAGTGAAATCATGGTGCTTCAATGTGACATTTGTGAGTAATGAGACATTGGACTGTAGCCGATGTGCTTGACTCTTGTCGAATCAGAGAAATTATGATGCATTGAATTCCAGCAAAAGAGGTTAGAGAGAATGACAAAACAGAAAAAGTTGCAAAAGAAAGTCAAGGTCATTTCAGTTTAAGAAAGTCATTCTTAGGCTACATAAAAACAGCATGCATTAGACCTAAAAAATTCAACTCACACAATGGAAATACCTTTCACCTTTTATTTTCAGGGGAACATTTCTAGATCTTGCACAAGAGCACTGACTTGAGAATCAGCAAAGTTAAAGTTGAAGGCAAATACATAATTTATTCATATTCTGTCTTCATGTACTATACGCATGCATTGACTTTTGCACGTCTGGCTGGCCTCTCAGAGACATTATAGCTTCTGTCTGGCCATAATGGTTTCTTTGTGGCATCATCGACCAGAGTTAATTCTGCAGTAGGATAGTATACTAAAATGTTCCAGAAGTGGCTTTGGGGGCTTGAGTGATGTGTTTTTTTCCTCTTGACAGATGATGTTGTTGGGAAGTGATGGCTGGTTGTCAAGTGATTACAGTAAAAAGACAAAATACAAACACCTCAGACTCCCAAAAAGTGTCATTAAAAAGATCTATGAAGCTGGAGTCAGGCCTTTTGTTCCATTTAAAAATCCCAGACAATGTGATCTAAACATGACTCAGCAGAATCTACACACCATTAGTTTGTTGTGACATTAGGTTTGTGAAACCGGAAACCCTCGAAGGTCTGTAGTACAAGTTTATTTATTATTTAAAGTTTTCAAATAATTTATGTTGAGTGAATTTTTGTAAGCGCATGTGCCTCTGAGTGCTGCGGTAACCTCGTCCTGTATTGGGATGTTTTAAGTCCAACATGCTTAGAATAGCTATTAATGCAATCGCTGCTTTCCTCCCATTGATCAGGAGGAAGTCTGTCAATCAAACAGGCTGTTCTCGACCAAAAGCAGCAAGTCTGAGCAGAGAGCAGTGGAAGAATAGTGTTATTGTAATTTGAACATATGTAATATTGTTATAATGACAACTGAAGTGAGAAGGGCGTCTCAAATAAACTAAAACATGCTTTGGAACAGGTTATGTTTACGTTTTTACAGTAATAAGAGACATCTGGAAGAATGATATCTAATCTTAAAATCTTTTAGTTCTATGGTTCCAGTGTGCTGTTTTTACGTCTTTTATAAACAATTAGCCTGGCCATCTACCCCTATCAAAAAAATGAATGGGTCTGGAATCCCTTCCCTTTGCAATAATTTTCTCTCTATAGAAAACCTGTTGGCTCAATCATATTTATGCAATCAGGTTTTTGCATTGCTGTCTTTCTTTGATTGGTTGTATGTCTATTACCTAATTGCGGCGCCCAGATGCAGTTAGTTTTGCGTCTGTTGGTAATAATAGCTACACCTCATGACCCCAAAGCAGGTTACACAAAATGGCTAGAACTATAATACAGGTGAGGTCAGTACAGCACAAAAATGGCTTGTGTTTCCATGAGGCTGTGTGCGAAATAGTGCTGAAGTTTTGTAAACAGTGTGTATAGATAGATAGATATTCTATTGAAAGAAATCTTTTAAAATAATGGTGTGTTTCTTTTACTAAAAGAAGGAAGTAAATCCTCAGGTGTAGCAGTCTTGGATGTATTAAACTAGGATCCTGATTAAATAATGGCTGCAGGTGATATAGAAGGAAAGTTCTGGTGAAACAGTGCAGTGACCTCACCGCGCTTTGAGTACCTTGAACAAAGCTCTATGTAAATCCAATCTATTATTATTATTATTATTATTATTATTATTATTATTATTATTATTATTATTATTACTATTATTATTATTATTACTATTATTATCATTATTATTATTATTATTATTATTATTATTATTATTATTATTATTATTATTATTATTATTATTATCAGACACAATATTTGACCACTATCTCTCCTCTCCAGGTGCCTTCATCATCTGCTGGACCCCTGGCCTGGTCATCCTCCTCCTCGATGTCTTCTGTTCCAGCTGCAACGTCCTGACCTACGAGAAGTTCTTCCTGCTCCTGGCCGAGTTCAATTCGGCCATGAATCCCATTATCTACTCGTACCGTGACAAAGAAATGAGTGCCACCTTCAGACAGATCCTGTGCTGCCAGCGACAGGAGAACATGAACGGAACAGTGGCCGAAGGTTCGGACCGGTCAGCGTCGTCCGTCAACCACACGGTGCTGAGCGGAGGAGTGCACCATCATCATCATCACAACGAACACTCGGTCGTATAAAAGAGGCGGACGATTGGACTGTGAACATAATATAAACTGAGCAAAATAGTTTGAGAATCACAATGAAGAGAAAAATGCCAAGAATGAAGAAAATACACTACATTGAGTGAAAAAGAGATTTTTAAGGACTTAAATAGGCTGTTAGTATTTTTTGTTTAGTTGTTATTATTTTGTGTTATACGTGTTGTTACAGTCAATGCTATTATGAACTATTTAAAAGTTATCTGTGAAGTGAAGTTAATGCCAGTATCATACTGTATCACAATATCTTTGTTCATGTTGATTTCAGGTTCATAGTCATTAGGTAACTTTATACATTAGCCTCTAACATCATTTTAATATTTCATATCCTATTCTTCCAACACAGATAAAATGTATAAAAAAACATTTTTATAGATCTGAATGCAGGCATTTATTTTTTACCATAATCCTAGTTAGTAAAGAATAGTTTATGCACATTGCAATTCCACACTTCACACCCCCTTTATACTGCTTATGAGCACCTACGGTAGCCCTACAGGGACATCCTGTTGCCCTAGACCTTAATGCAAAATAAAAAAAATCTTGAATGCAGTGCAGTGCTCTGTTTGTCCACACTGGACACATTTTTGGTAAGATCTGGTGGAAAAAGTGCATAATGCAATCCCACACCTTACACTCCCCCTTAGAGCATGTGAACAGCTATGGTAGCCCTGCAGGGACATGCTGTTTTTTTTCTATGGACACAGTGGATGCAGTTGTAGGAACAGGACATTTTATAACTATATTAATCTCTGAACTGTTCTTTTTTTTTGCAGCTGTAAATCAAATTGTCTAAGATAGTATTCAACTGTATACAACCAAAAAATTACTCAAGCACCTTGTAAATCACATGCATAATAAAAAAAAACATTCAAAGCTTATCATTAACTAAATATAATAATTTATCTGCCAAAACAATATAACACCTAAAGTGAGTAACATTGCATTTCTGGAGGATTATAAGGTTTTATCTGTGTTCAGAACATTTTTGAGACATTGAAGTTTGAATTTTAACATATTCCATCCATCCATCCATCCATCTTCTACCGCTTATCCGGGGCCGGGTCGCGGGGGCAGCAGTCTAAGCAGAGAAGCCCAGACTTCCCTCTCCCCAGACACTTCCTCCAGCTCTTCCGGGGGGATACCGAGGCGTTCCCAGGTCAGCCGAGAGACATAGTCCCTCCAGCGTGTCCTAGGTCTTCCCCGAGGTCTCCTCCCGGTGGGACATGCCCGGAACACCTCCCTAGGGAGGCGGCCGGGAAGCATCCGAAACAGATGCCCGAGCCACCTCAGCTGGCTCCTCTCGATGTGAAGGAGCAGCGGCTCTACTTTGAGCTCCTCCCGAGTGACGGAGCTCCTCACCCTATCTCTAAGGGAGCGCCCGCCACTCTGCGGAGAAAGCTCATTTCGGCCGCTTGTATCCGGGATCTTGTTCTTTCGGTCATGACCCAAAGCTCATGACCATAGGTGAGAGTAGGAACGTAGATCGACTGGTAAATCGAGAGCTTTGCCTTACAGCTCAGCTCCTTCTTCACCACGACAGACCGGTACATCGACCGCATTACTGCAGAAGCTGCACCGATCCGTCTGTCGATCTCACGCTCCTTCCTTCCCTCACTCGTGAACAAGACCCCGAGATACTTAAACTCCTCCACTTGAGGCAGGAGCTCTCCACCAACCTGGATGGGGCAAGCCACCCTTTTCCGACTGAGAACCATGGTCTCAGACTTGGAGGTGCTGATCCTCATCCCAGCCGCTTCACACTCGGCTGCAAACCGCCCCAGTGAACATTGAAGGTCCTGGCTTGATGGAGCCAACAGGACAACATCATCTGCAAAAAGCAGAGATGAAATCCTGTGGTCCCCAAACCAGACTCCTCCGGCCCCTGGCTGCGCCTAGAAATCCTGTCCATAAAGATAATGAACAGGACCGGTGACAAAGGGCAGCCCTGCCGGAGTCCAACATTCACCGGGAACAGGTCTGACTTACTGCCGGCAATGCGAACCAAGCTCCTGCTCGGTCGTACAGGGACCGGATAGCCCTTAGCAAAGGGCCCCGGACCCCATACTCCCAGAGCACCCCCACAGGGCACCACGAGGACACAGTCGAATGCCTTCTCCAGATCCACAAAGCACATGTGGACTGGTTGGGCAAACTCCCATAATCCCTCCAGCACCCTGGAGAGGGTATAGAGCTGGTCCAGTGTTCCACGACCGGGACGAAACCGCATTGTTCCTCCTGGATCTGAGGTTCGACTATCGGCCGCATTCTCCTCTCCAGTACCCTGGCATAGACTTTCCCGGGAGGCTGAGGAGTGTGATCCTCTGTAGTTGGAACACACCCTCCGGTCCCCTTCTTAAAAAGAGGGACCACCACCCCGGTCTGCCAGTCCAGAGGTACTGTCCCCGACCGCCACGCGATGTTGCAGAGGCGTGTCAACCAAGACAGCCCCACAACATCCAGAGACTTGAGGTACTCAGGGCGTATCTCATCCACCCGGTGCCTTGCCACCGAGGAGCTTCCCAACTACCTCAGTGACTTCAGCCTGAGTGATGGACGAGTCCACCTCTGAGCCCTCGGCCTCTGCTTCCTCAGTGGAAGACATGACGGTGGGGTTGAGGAGATCCTCAGTATTCCTTCCACCGTCCAACAATATCCCCAGTTGAGGTCAGCAGATTTCCACCTCCACTGTAAACAGTGTTGGCAGGGCACTGCTTCCCCTCCTGAGGCGTCGGACGGTTTGCCAGAATTTCTTCGAGGCCGACCGATAGTCTTTTCCATGGCCTCACCGAACTCCTCCCAGACCCGAGTTTTGCCTCCACAACCACCCGTGCTGCAGCCCGCTTGGCCTGCCGGTACCTATCAGCTGCCTCAGGAGTCCCACAAGCCAACCAGGCTCGATAGGTCTCCTTCTTCAGCTTGACGGCATCCCTTACTTCCGGTGTCCACCACCGGGTTCGGGATTGCCGCCACGACAGGCACCGGAGACTTTGCGGCCACAGCTTCGAGTGGCTGCGTCGACAATGGAGGTGGAGAACATGGTCCACTCGGACTCAATGTCTCCAGTCTCCTCGGGATCTGGTCGGCTCTGTCGGAGGTGGGAGTTGAAGATCTCTCTGACAGGACTCGGCCAACGTTCCCAACAGACCCTCACAGTACGTTTGGGTCTGCCAAGTCTGTCCCGCCTTCTCCCCGCCATCGGATCCAACTCACCACCAGGTGGTGATCAGTTGACAGCTCCGCCCCTCTCTTCACCCGAGTGTCCAAGACATACGGTCGGAGGTCAGATGAAACAACTACAAAGTCGATCATCGACCTCCGCCTAGGGTGTCCTGGTGCCACGTGCACTGATGGACACCCTTATGCTTGAACATGGTGTTCGTTATGGACAAACTGTGACTAGCACAGAAGTCTAATAACGGAACATCGTTCAGATCCGGGGGGGGAGGGCGTTCCTCCCAATCACGCCCCTCCAGGTGTCACTGTCGCTGCCCACGTGAGCGTTGAAGTTCCCCAGTAGAACGACAAAGTTCCCGGTCGGAGCACTTTCCAGCACCCCTCCCAGAGACTCAAAGAAGGCCGAGTACTCTGCACTGCCATTTGGCCCGTAAACACAAACAACCTTGAGAGACCTATCGCAGGGAAGCGACCCTCTCGTTCACCGGGGTGAACTTCAACACATGGCGGCTGAGCCGGGGGGCAATGAGCAAACCCACACCGGCCCGCCGCCTCTCACCGCAGGCAACTCCAGAGTAGTGGAGAGTCCAGCCTTTCTCAAGGATTTGGGTTCCAGAGCCCAAGCTGTGCGTGGAGGTGAGCCCGACTATCTCTAGTCGGTATCTCTCAACCTCCCGCACAAGCTCAGGCTCCTTCCCCGCCAGCGAGGTGACATTCCATGTCCCTAGAGCTAGATTCTGTGTCCGGGGATTGGGTCGCCGAGGCTCCCGCCTTCGACTGCCACCCAATCCACATTGCACCGGCCCCTTACGGTTCCTCCTGCAGGTGGTGGGCCCACGGGAGGTCGGTCCCACGTCGCTCTTCGGGCTGAGCCCGGCCGGGCCCCGTGGGGAAGACCCGCCACCAGGCGCCGCATTTGAGCCCCAACCCCGGGCCTGGCTCCAGGGTGGGGCCCGGTTGCGCCATACCGGGCGACGTAACGGTCCTTGTTTTTAAAACGTCCATAAAGGGTTTTGAACCGCTCTTGGTCTGGCCCGTCACCTAGGACCTGTTTGCCTTGGGAGACCCTACCAGGGGCATAAAGCCCCCGACAACATAGCTCCTAGGATCATCCGGGCACTCAAACCCCTCCACCACGATAAGGTGGCGGTTCAAGGAGGAGAATTTTTTTTTTTTTTTTTTTTTTTTTTTTTTTTTTTTTAACATATTATGTAACATAAATATCTTACAAAAATGATACATGAAACAAGGTTGTTTTTTGTTTTGTTTTTGTTTTTTTAGAATACAAAATAAATGCCTAAAATACACATTATCCATGATTGAGAACATATCTCAACCATATCTGATAGAAACTTATAATTCTAAGACGCTTGGTTGTCTGGTTACTATAAAAACAGACAAAAGACAAAGAGGATTGGAGGAAGTGAATAGTTTGCCTTAATGTTGTGGAAGCAGGAAAATGAAATAAGCATGTTCCCTTTTGAGTGGTTGAGTAACTACCTAAAATAATCTTTAGGAGCAACGCAGAGTAACTTATTTTTTCCAGTGTAATGGATGTGTAAACTGCAGAACTAAGTGGCCTTAACCAAATGCACTGTTGAGTCATGTTTGTATTCCAAGAACAACCATCTAATTCAACCTGTCATCAGTTTGCCTCTTTCGTCCAAACTAAATACACGGCGGATCTAAGTCATCTTGAGTTGTTTATTTGCCCAGAGGAATTACAGATGAGCTGTTCTGGAGCTTACCAAGACGTGGAGGAGGATGTTTGTAGTTTAAAGGGAAGGTCCTGCTCCACAATGTCATGCCGAGATAAGGTTAAGGTCATGTCTGGTGAGCGTTAGCAGACTTAAGATCATGACACGGAGCGTGCAGAGCGACTTTGTCTCTGCTGGTGTCTGTGTCCTCGGACCGACTGGGGGAAAGGGCACTTGGTTGAGAAAGATCAGAGAAATGTGGGAATGGGGCAGTGTTTGTGTAAAAATGCCTCCTGGTGACTTGAGTGAGGTTGCGTAAACAGGAATATATTACACAGAGAGCCAGACAAAATGGCATTCAGTGGAGCCGATGTGGATTTGTTACATCATATTTGAATGGGTATTGTTTTAAAATGTTATCTGTTTCTAATTAGGCTGGTCATCCATTCACAGCTCGACAGAACCAAAACATTTTTTCTAAAATGAAGCGGGCTTAATGGACTACTTTGTTTCTCTGACTGATTGTATGTCTGTTCAATTTTGTCCAGAGGAATTATGTTCTTCGTTTATTAGTACTGGCCCCAAGAAATCCAACTTGAATCCATAGAGATAAGTAAAGGGGTTATGGTGTTTTCCTCTTGAATACAAATCACACTTACATTAGGGTTTGGATGAACCTGGAAAGTGTTGAATTCTGGACAAAGACAGGATGTGTCAAAGTGTGCCTTTGTCTGTACTTTTGATATTTCCATTAACACAACATAGATTTTGATTGATCCCTTTGCCAACAATGCCAACATGTCTGTGTTGTAGTGAGAATAGAAGCTAAAAACATATTAGATGTTACATTAGTAAAGTGTAGGTGCAGAAATGTAACGTCCATGGTGAGAAAATATTACTATTGGCACATTGCTCTTATTCAAATTAAACTTAACAGCCCATTTCAAGAGTATTCATAATAAAACATCCAAATCTAAAATCACAAAACTAAATCAACCTTAGCTTTATCTAATTTGTGCCACCTAAAAGACTCTGTATGCCACTACACAACTGTATACTCATATGGGACTTATGTGTCAATTGGTATCACATATATTCATTCATTTTATTCAGCTTAGTCCCGTTGGGGGTCGCGGGTGACTAGAGCCTATCCCATCAACTTTTGGGTACACCCTGTACAATGGCCAGTTAATCGCAGGGCTAACACTTAGGGACAGACAGTGACAGACAACCATTCACTCTCACATTCATGCACTAGGAACACTTTAGAGTTGCCAATTGATTTTTAAATGTATGTATTTGGGCAATGGGAGGAAGCTGGAGTACCTGGAGAGACGCCAGAGTAACACAGGGACTTCTCACAGAAAAGCTGTGTTTGTGTTAAAGTGTACTAAAGCATGGGTTTATGAAGTAACGGGTTATTCTACCTATTTTATGTCAAACAACCATCAAAATTACAATGAAGCTACATGTTGAGGCTTTTATATTATGGTTAAAATTTACGTATTGTTGTTTTACTATTTCCAACAGTTCCAATAGTATTTAAAGGCATTACATTTATTACAAGGTTACTGATTTCAAACGTAGTGGCCAAAGCGGGTGAAGAAATTAAGATTTTAATGCATTTTCACATCTTAAACCCCTACCTTTTTACATCGAGAGAGCAACCACGGTAGAATCAAACCAAGTTAAAAAGTAAATCAAATGTTTACCCATCATCATTGTAGAGTTTAGTAATATTAAATTGATAAAAAAAAATATTTTGAAGAAGATAAACGATATGAACTTTTTTTTCTACTAAGGCACTCTTCAGACTTCTGGTATTAATTATTGATTTGAAAGATATTGTTCTGTGAAGTACTTTGTTAAAAATGCTTTGTCGTGACTTGAATCAAAACACATGCCAAATACATGGACAAAGTTCCCAGCAGCTGACAGAACAGTACGTAACAGAGCTGAGATGCAAGAGAGTCTGTGGTGTATCCAAACGTGGTGATAAATGGGTTTCAGCAGGTATTGGACTGGCCTCAAACTGTTTGACTGCAACATAGCATCTTTTATGTCAAGAAAGATTCAAGTTTTTTGCTTCAAAATCAGGCCCATGTCTTATCATGAAGGGATTTCTTCCAACTGTGCAAATATTAATGGCATGGTAAGCCTTAAACAATGTATATAAAGTAAATTAAAATTAAAGGCATCCGTTTGTAACATATTATGATAAACTTTCTTTATCATATCATGTTTATCATTATATTCACTGTTACTATACATTCAGGTCAGATCTGAAAACCACCTAAACTCTGTGTGTCATTTATTGTCTACCAGTGTAAGTATTTGTACAGTGTGTGTGTGTGTGTATATAAATATGTGTTATTCCATTATAATCACCAAAGGGAAGTGTTATTGTCTCTGTCAATGGGTCAGATGTACTTTAGGCAGTTGTTTATTTTATGTCACATTGACTTCTTGTATTGTGAGCCCGTCAAGTTTCCATAGACGCTATGTAAAGCAGTTATTCATTTGTTTGTGAGCCATACCAGTGTGCAGTGCCTTATCAGTCCGCCTTAACTGTGTCTACTAATGTCATTAAACGTCAGATGCCTTACAATACAGCAAATTTTCACTTTGTTGAATATTAAAATGCAATTAAAACGACTGCATACCTATTGATTAAAAACATTAATGTTATAAAAAGTAAATGTTTTGAATGGATGTCTATAATAATTAAGGCTATGTCCATAATATGATTTAAAACACATTTTCTCATGTGCAGTGAAAATGAAAACGAAAGTGTACTCAGCCTTGTAGGCAGTACATACTTCTGGAAAAGGGAAGGAGTTGTGAATGACTATTTTTTTGCTAGTCTGTTGCTCTGGCTGTCACTTTATTGTTTTGTCTACCTACTTCTGTCCATAGGCAGTTTATTCAGCCTCCATTGGACCTGCCTCCTAAAAATCTTAGTGTAGGGTAGAAAAAGGAATACATATGGATTACCAGGCTAATGTCTTGAAGGCTTCTGGTTGTGTAGTATATGGACAAACCAAAAACATGTCGGGATGTTTGATGTTGAACACATCATTTCTCAAAGTTTCATTATAATGTACTGGCATCACTGGAAAAAATGCGAGTGTTGACTAATATAAATTTGTCTTCTTTTAAGGTCCATTCTAGATAACATTGCTGATAATAATGCCACTGTTCTCTGATTGGTCATTGGAACACATTTGGACATCTATTGTTATCACTGGAACCACTGCAGAGCCTCTAAGCATGATCCCATCCAAGTGCTTTTTGAGTCTTTTATGATAGCACAAAAGATTAAAGAGAAAAGTGATCCACCGGGGTTTGACATTTAAGACTACATTCCAAATGTCGAAGCTGCAGCCCGGGTCATTCAAAATGTTTTTGTCAATTAATTGAGTCTATATTATAGACCATCTAATTGACAAATATATTTTGCTTGCATGAATTATATAAGTCATTTTTTGAATTTTAAAATGACATTATTGTGGACATAGTCTAAGCCATAAAATATGATGCTGATGATTTTGTTTCTCTGCATTCAAAAAAGTCCTCCTTAAAAAAAGTGTAACATTTGCTGAAGAAAAATAAGTTTGCACCAAAGTTTGAAGCAAGGTAAAATCAGAGTTTTGATGAAGTTTTAACTGTGTCCTTTAGGGGTCAACATTGATGCCCAATGTCCAAGCAAAACATTTTAATAATATCCCTGTAATAAAGAAAACCTGAATAAAGTTTATGAATGTGAATGTTTTTTTGCATTAAATGTAGTAGACAGTGGCTTTAATGTCAGAATTAATGTAAGCAATGTTGTGTTGTTGGCAACATGGACAATACTGAGTAAAGCCAAACAGATGCAAAGCAGACTGACAATGAGTCTAGAATGACATGCAGCTAATCCTTGGCGAGACCTAATAATCTGTGAACCTTGATGTTGTTCACAATCATTAGATAGACTGCAGTGCTTGTGCTTCTTAGGTTTGTTGTAAATTAGCAAAGGTTGTGTTTGTTTTAGGAGGGTTGGCTGCTCTTTGTAATACTACATAACATGTTATTGATTAGGGTGCACGTGGCAGAGTGGTTAGCACTCCTGCCTTACAGCAAGAAGGTCGTGAGTTCAAAACCCGGCCGACCCAAACATTCTCGGCCGACTCCGGTCTTTCTGTGAGGAGTCTGCATGTCCTCCACGTGTTACTGTGGGTTCTCTCCGGGTACTCCGGCTTCCTCCCACCGTCCAAAGACATGTATATACAGGTTAATCGGCAACTCTAAAGTGTCCCTAGTGAGTGAATGTGAGAGTGAATGGTTGTCTGTCAATGTTTGTCTCTAAATGTCAGCCCTGCGACTAACTGGCCACTGTCCAGGGTGTACCCCGCCTCAGGCCCAAAGATGCTGGGATAGGCTCCAGTCACCCGTGACCCCTAACGGGACAAAGCGGTAGAAAATGAATGAATGTTATTGATAAAGTTTCCAAACAATTTTGTTTTGACCCCTAAGGTTGACATGACTGTAGCCTTGCTGCAGGAGATTAAAATCCCAAACTGACTTGCTTCTGTGTTCTGAATCTGAATCTAAATTAACTATGCAATAAAACTTGTCAATCTAAAAAGGTATAATCAGTCTAAAAAACATAAAAAAGAAAAAAGGTTGTCATGGAAAATAGGACTGTTATGGGAATTATTGGGAAAAAGGTGATTTAGATATGCCCGACTTTTGCCTCATTTTAATGCCATCCAAATTGATCTAGTGTTTTAGAATCTGAGACACTGATCCACTGCCCCGTTAATACAATTTCATTTACAAAGATCCTTCATTTTCAACAAATTAAACATAACCAATGATCCATTGCATTGCTTTGTGTGGAAATCTGTACAATACACTTGACCAGATGGAAAATATCAGTCAGTTATAGTTATTAGTTGTGTTTAATAACTTCAGAAAAACACTGATTGAATTTGTCTATGTTGGAAAAATAGACCTTTGAAGCTTCATAGATTGCTCCCAAAAACGACACACTCCACCTTTATGAAAATGGTCTGATAACATGGAGATTGTTATAAGTGTGGATACAGTGAATGGGCCACTATACTGACGTCAACCTACAAACTGCCTACTGTAATCGGTTTTACATTATTTAGACTGTGAGGCAATGCAGACGTTATCGCTCTGTACAAAAGAGAAATGTGTGTTCAAAGCTACTCTGCGACGGTCAAGGCCACTGTGTTTCTTATGTGACGTTAATTAAAAAAACAGACATAGCAACGGCTGCCAAATGTTTTTGTTGGAAAGTCAGGTCAGTGTGTTTGTCCATGACTTCAACTATTTCAGATTTTACAGAGATCAGGGACATTAATCTGTTGACTCTAATGCAGTTGTCCCCAAATCTGGACCTCAAGAGGATTTGATCCGGACTGCAAGACCTTTTCCATAATTACAAGCGCATTGTGGAAAATATATTTTGGAGCCGGCACTCCTAGGACAGCTATATATACAGGTGTGGGTCCTCGGGTTTCTATGGTTACAGACACAGCAGCGGCCGATTCAACATGTTTAGCACAGCGTGATAAAGTCAAGACTCAAAGTCCGTTTGCACTGCGATGGCAAAAAAATGACATTCACTGAGTTACACGTTATAGACGGAGAGGGAATTTTTATTTTATCAGAAAAATACCAGAAGTGTATTATAAAAAGACCTGCCCAACCATAAATAGCTCCATGCGCCCAACACTAAACATCTGCTGACCAAAACAACGACACGTCAGCTGACAAAGAGCCAAGAAGCACACTTCAACAGAAAAATTCACAGAAAAGTCAACACACTCATATCCTCATATTCTTAGGCTTATATTTGTGACCGCTCCTGTCACTATCTTATCAAAACCGCTGTTATTGTGTTTTACAATCACACTCACTGTTTGCTGCCTTCATCAGATGAATATTTTTTCCTCTTTGAACATGATGACATGCCATCTAATCTGGTGTTCAATCCGATTTTAGATTATGAATGTACTACTGCTTCTATGATTCTACTCCCAATCTAACTCCCATTCTTAGCTAGCAACTCTAATTGTGACAAACCTTGAGTTACGTAAGAGTGAAAAACTGCTGCTCAATCAATCACTGTGCCAAAGTTCGGCTACTACCTCTACCTCGAGGTGAAGAGGAAGAATGTGTGTGTGGGGTGAACAGGTGGAAGGAAAAGTAATTTCTTTTTTCCGTAACAAGCTGCAGATTTAATTTAGAGCCACAAATGTACAAATGTGATTGTCGAGAAAAAAAAAATGCATTAAATTAATTGTAATTATAGGGGTGCACGTGGCAGAGTGGTTAGCACTCCTGCCTTACAGCAAGAAGGTCGTGAGTTCAAAAACCCGGCCGACCCAAACATTCTCGGCCGACTCCGGTCTTTCTGTGAGGAGTCTGCATGTCCTTCATCTGTTACCGTGGGTTCTCTCCGGGTACTCCGGCTTCCTCCCACCATCCAAAGACATGCATGTATAGGTTAATTGGCAACTCTAAAGTGTCCCTAGTGAATGAATGTGAGAGTGAATGGTTGTCTGTCAATGTTTGTCTCTATATGTCAGCCCTGCGACTAACTGGCCACTGTCCAGGGTGTACCCTGCCTCAGGCCCAAAGCTGCTGGGATAGGCTCCAGTCACCCGCGACCCCTAACGGGACAAAGCGGTAGAAAAAAAAAAAAAAATGAATGAATAATTGTAATTATCAATATTATAACTTGAGAATCGATACTTAAAAATTAGCATCCAGTATTAAAATATTGATATTCTGGTATCAATCCGCCCATCCCTATTTTGTATTTAAAATGAAATCTTCTCACACATTTACAAAGCAGCATTAAAGGCATAATATGCAGGATTTCATGCTAATGTTAATAAACATCCTGGTCTTGAGCCTTATCATTTCTGTCAAATCCAGTTTTGATGTGCCTTTTATTTATCTGGCAATGAACTCTAGCCTGTTTTGTTTTTATAGCACTTTGTTTTCTTCTGTGAGCTGTGTCTAGTGAAAGTGAAACATCCCTTCATCATATAAACAAAGGGGGAAAAAATACAGAGGACAGTGGAAACCATTGTTCAAGGCTGTAGGTGTGGAAAGAAATTAAACTTTACGCATCAACTCTTTTTATTTCTATTTTCTGGACTCCTCCCAGCGAGGAAAGTTAACTAAGGCCCTTGCTCTAGTGGCTTGGGAGGACAAAACCCCAGATATAAATTCACTTTCATTAAAGGTTTAAACTGGGGATGATTTAGTCATGCATTAAGTATAATTTTGTCTCTTAAATGTGTTTTCGAAGAAAAGGTTAAAGCAAAAACATCTGGAGTTTTCAGGGGGAAGACATTTTATTTGTAATTCCAAGAGACTTTATATTGCATGTCTTCCCCGTGTTACCGTGGGGTCCCTCCAGGTAGTTCTCTCCAGGTACCGTCCGAAGACATGTATGTACTGGTCAACTTGTAACTCTGAAGTTTCCCAATGAATAAATGTAAGTTAATGGTTGTCTGTCACTGTCAGTTCCTAAGTGTCCCTTCCCTTTCAGCACTGCTCAGTTTATCTGCTCTGTGCAACTGTAGGACCAGGAAGTAATGGAAGTAAAATGACTCGACTGCATCAACCTTTTTATGTATTTCTCCAAGAGATGTGTTCCATTTACAAAACTACAACAGTTAACGCACTGAACCTTTTAATAGTATGACTCTAAGTCTGTGTTGTTTGCACACCAGGCCTTGTTTATTGTTCCACAGCTTAGCAGCGCCGGCCTCCAGTTGACTGATATATGTTGTGGCGCTTCCTGCGGCTGCCAGAGTGAGCCAATCAGAGCCCTGTTGGCCACACAGGAAGTTCCTCTGGGCCGTCGATGAGTGAGGGGAATGTGGCATCTTCGTCACAGTGTCAACACAAACGGTTTCCATGCATCTCATGACAAAAATGTCCCCCCCCTGCTGTGAAACTAATGTAAAGCAGGAAAAGCCGGGCAATGCTATTAATCAAATGTCTATAATCAGACCTCCTGCCCTCAATCGAGTTTTTACTAAGTGGAAAAGTAAACATTTAAGGCATGTGATGAAATGATGCCAAGGACATGTATACTTGTACACACCCAGGATTCACTGCAGAATTCTCTGAAAACTGTCAGAAAGGTAATAGAGTCTATTCCAATAAAACTTCTATTTGGAGAATGGAAACTGTATAATATTTTGTCTAAAAGAAGATTAGAAAGTTTTGCAGATGGGTTTGAGCTTCATGTTTTTTCTATTTGTTGTCACTGTTGCCACTTGTCTGTCACAACACTTGTTATGGCTCGTAGTAGAACACTATAAATGTTGTTGACATATTTTATTGCTCATTGATAAGTTTACCTCAAACATAATTCTACATGTTAGCGACAAATGCAGATGAAATGATAGTTATGAATGAGCCTCGGGTGAACATATGTTGCTGAAGATTGAATAGCAAAGTCAAAAAAGAAGTGAAAAAGTGGGCTCTGTGGAGAGCGCAGAATTGACAGAGGAAGTGGGAGTGTGACAAACTGATCCACAGTTTAGATGTTGCAGAAGACAGATGGGACGGCCGAGGCCAAACTCTGCTTGGCCTTCTCCAAACAGTTTACATTGGGCATCCCCGGCACACGCAGATACTCAGACAGATGCACTTCCGCTGAATCAACACACACTGCAGCCAAATGAATACATACATTTGCATTGTTTATGTTATTAAATTATTGCACATTGCAATGGAATGCACTGTAAAAATGTAAATAATTTTAGTCACTTCCTGCAGCAGTTGTCCCCCTTATGGAATGTGAAGAAACTGCAGCATCCATTATGGGTCTATATACTGCACAGAACAGTAAGATGTAGAAAACATTATAACTACATCAAATAGTAACTAAATTAAATAATCAAAGTGTTACCGTAATCCAACACAAGCCCAAAGCTACGTCTTTCATTGTTTCTGTATTTATTCCTTTATGTGCAGATTAATAAAAGTGGCAAATTATAAAATTCAAGCCCTGGTCTGTCCAGATATTAGCTCTGTGAGATTAACATCTAGAATGAGGAGCCACTGTAAATGATGCCTCTAATTATAATGTATATGAATGTCTGTGAAGCTTCTCAGTCATCCAGGACATCTTGGAAAAAAAAGTTTAAGTAAAAGCATCTGGACTCAGTTTTCAAGGTGAAAATGACTAACAACGGTGAGACCAGAACGGCCTGGTCCATCAGGTTTGGTTTCAGGGGAAACTCTTAACAGTTGAACTCAGAATTGATAAAGACTCTTGGAATTAGAGACAAAACGTCTTCACCTTTAAAACTGAGTCCAGATGTTTTTACTTAATCTTTTTTGTCAATGTACATGAACGTTTTTTTTGTTTGTTTTGTTTTTTTGTATTACTATTACCATTAATATTATTTTAATTTCTATGGACATGATGCTTTGTGTCCCTAATAAAGTTTGAAATTAATTGACTTGTCACCGAATGAATACAATATTGACCAAAAACTATCATGGCTATGCAAGATTTTGTAAAAAAAAAAAAGTTTTAAAGGTTTTATCTGTCTGTCATATAACAGTTAACTGTGAAAAAACTACTCTCAGGTAAATAAAGGAGGCCAATTGTAAAATACAAGATTAACAGGTACATTCATTCCCAAATTGTTCAGCTGATACAAGCGATTGTACAGTCGGATGTAGTTTATTCTCCTGAAATAGCTTGTTGGTTTTCTAGTTGGTTGGTTAGATAGTGAGGTTTATAATGAACATACTAGGTTCTGAGGAGGACAATGGCCCAATTAGAAAATCAGTTTTGTTATTGTCAAGTCTCAAGATGTCAGGAAAGCTACAACAGTGGACATTTTATCCTCCATTCATTTCTATAGAGTAGAGTGAAAAGGTTCAAAATGACATTTATTTGAAATCACTGTACGACAAAGCAGTTTGACACACATTTATTTGAAAAGCATTCTTCATACAATATAATCGGTTTCGGTTAAATCTATGTGAGTGTCGTTAAAGGCCTCAGAGTGTGGATAATCACCTTTATTCCTGACTATGAAAGTTTACGTGAACTTTTCTCTACGCAATCTAGATAAACATACACATACATATTAATAATCACATATCAGTGAAAGAATTTAAGGAATAAAACAATGCCCAAGAATGGAATCAAAAACAACAACAATCATATAAAGTGATTGTGTGCCCCTTTGGAATTTGATCAAACATAAAACAAAAGTTTACTTTAACACTGTAATGTGATTAGATTACTACACTGCAGTTAGATCTAAAACTATGTATGTTACAGTTCTGCAAATATTTATCAAGTCAGTTTTCAGTATTCATAAACATCATTAAATATTTAACTATAAAGAAATAAAAAGGCAAATGGCAAGAACAGAGAAAGACCAATTTGATTAATATTTTCCTGGTTGTATGTGACAAACAGTAGAGTATATTAATGTACTTAATAGTACTCATAAATAGTGAGTATTATCTTTAGTTAAATGCTATGAATAATTAGTTTGCATATTACATTGTGTAGGCTTACTCAACCTTAGCCAACCTTCAAAGCAATGGAAGGCACATTAGCACTAAAATATAGAACTGTCTATACAATACAGCCATTATAGTCAAAGATAGAAAATATCTTACAGTGAGTTAACCTTGTGTCAGATACAACTCGATTGGCCTATTATATGGTTTATGCATTTGGCATAAAAAATTTCATTTTCACCCTCTTTGCTTTTTTTTTAAATTCATGTCATTTTGTTGGTTTTAAAGCCCAAAATTTCCAACCTTTTGACTTTTTCTAAAATGGCTTTTCAAGTCAGATTTAAGTTCTTTGGAATTAAAGAATTAAAAATTCAGATACCTAAATACCTAAAAGCACTGGGGGTCATTTTAACCCTATTCAGAAAACACTGTAGAAAAAGACGTCTGTGTAGTAATTGTTAGCAATGTAAATAAAAATCCTTTTACAATCCAACAGTTTTTGTTACGTCATACTAGCAGTCAGCCTCTGTGTCAGTGTTGACTGTACTGACAGTGTTAATAGTGTTTTGATGCATTCGTTCCAGTATTCGGTGGATACTGCTGAAGCTGGGTCTGTCTGAGGGATGTGTGCTCCAACAGAGTCTCATCAGGTTGTACAGCTCCATGGGACAGTTCTCCGGACAAGACAGGATGTGCCCGTCTCTTACGTAATATATGACTTCCTCGTGGCCCATACCGTAATATGGCTGCATCCCATTAGAGAAGATCTCCCACAGCACCACTCCATACGCCCACACATCGGACTCTGTAGTGTAACGATTGTAGAAAATGGATTCCGGAGGCATCCAGCGAATGGGGATGGCATCGTTCTCGTTGGCTTTGTAGTAATCAGCCGAGTAGATGTTTCTGGAGAGGCCAAAGTCTGCAATCTTTACCACCATTTCTTCTCCGACCAGGCAGTTTCGAGTTGCCAGGTCACGGTGCACAAACTTACGCTCTGAGAGGTAAGCCATTCCTGCAGCGATCTGCTTGGAGATGAACAGCTGTTCAGTGCAGCTCAGGCCTGGTGCCTCTGACTCAGAGTAGAAGCTGCGGATGGATAAACTGGCCCGGCTCACCGTACGGATGGACTGAGTTGGAGAACGCCGGCGCAGGAACTCATTGAGGTCTCCGTGAGCCATGTACTCAAACATTAGGCACATGGGTTTGCCCACTGCACAGACACCTGGAGAAAGAAGTACATGTCCCTTTAGTCACAGCAGTACAAGGTACAAGTACAATGCTTCGTTCAACAAAACATTTACTCTTTCTAAGCAACCGAACTTTGTGCACATTTTGGCAAGTCAAGTGAACTTCAATATACTGTATTTAAAAAAAACTAATTAGCCACCAAAAATAAAAATAGATATGCACATAAATATCAAGATGTTTTTTAGCAAACTACTCTTGCTGTCAGTGAGTGGGTAGGGAAAAGTCAGGGATGAGTTCAGGATATCAGGGCTGCGCTGTTTTGAGTGATAAAAATATTGCTCAAAATAAGAAGTGAGTCTGCAGAACTTTAAAACTGACCTAAACATTTCTAGACTGAAAGTGTTGTTTCACAGACAACAATACACTTCAGCATTATGGCTAAAACCACATAATTGGTTGGTTTTGGCATCTGTTGATTACAATCATAGAAACAATAAAACCTTTGCTGTTCATTACAATCCCCTATTTGTCAGCCTTAGTCGTAGTTTAAAGACCACACAACTTTATTTCAGATACTAGTGGTGACCCAGACTATCCATGTTTTACCGAAAATGCAGACCTTGATTTTAACAAATGTGTCTGTGTCACAGTTTTATTTTGTTTTTGTGAAGAAACTGCAAAGCTTTTGAACCTTCATATCGTCTGAGGTGATACGTCAGTACCGTCGATGGGCAGATATATCACCTAATGCCAGTAGGGGGTGCACAAATACAGGCCACCTCTTTAAAATATTTAAAACGGCCAATTACACACAAGCGTTACATAGAAGTGATGGCAATGACATGGTTTTAAATAAACAACACCAGGGGAATCCAACAAAATAGTCTGTTCCTTATTGACTTTCCTTCAAGTTGCTTAAGTTGGTTACCCTTAAAGTGTGTGAAATTAACCGTTCTAAAGCATCTGTTAAGAAGTTCTATATGACATATTTATTATGATAGGTAGTGTAGATGACCGAATATCAGTAGTGTAGAAAAACACATAAACACGACTCCATTGGCAAGAAACAGAAGCTTGGAGGTCATTGGTGTTGCTTCACGTCCTTGAGGGTCAAAGAGAAGCAGCTACAAATTCCAGCTCACTGGGGTCCATGCTGCTCCACGTTTGTGTGACGTAAAGAAACAGGAGAATAATTCACCAGTAGCTGCTTTAGGCGAAAGGTCAAGCGTGGGATCACTCCATCGCTAAATATATAAAACACAGGGGCCTCGTCTTGTATAAACCCAGGAACACATGTGGTCTAATTTGGACATGTGTCTTATGGCTCACAGATATATTTTTATACATTATTTGAAGTGTATTATTAGTCCTGAAAGTGATTAAGGGTAATAATTGAATCAACTCTGGTTTCATTTGCAGGTTCTAGACTAACAAACCAAATGCCACTCACAAACATGATGCCGACATTTGATGTAAAACTGCATCATGATCTTACTGCTAGAATCATCCAAAGTAAATAAAAGTCTGTTAAGGAGTACGTTCTTGGCATATTCCTGGAATCAGACTTGTTTGTTTTAGATTACATAGACTGGATTAGTGCACATTAACCTCAATAGAAAACATTTGTTTTACTGAAGTCCTACAGCATTTACTCACACACAAACCAATCTTAATGTAATGTGCACTTTGGAATCTTTACCTCTTTTTGACTCTAGTTTGTTTTTTTCTACATCTGTTTTTTACACTTTCTAAAACCAAAGCCAATGCACTGATCCATGGATTCAGAGCTGCTAAATATGTCAAAGGCAGCTGTGAGTTGAGTTTGGAAATAGCCATGTTCTTCAGATGGTTCTTGTTCTAGGTAGCATTTAGCATTTTTTTATTTAGCTGACCCTTTTATCCTAAGCGACATTGTAGGGTTAACGTAACGCATGGATTTTGCAGGGCTTAATGAAATATTTGTATGTTTTTGGGCGGTCGTGACTGATTGAAACTTATGACAATAGCCAGTTAGTCGCAGGGCTAACACTTAGAGACAGAGAGAGAAAGACAACCATTCACTCTCACATTCATTCACCAGGGACACTTTAGAGTTGCTAACTGACCTATGCATGCATGTGTTTGGACGGTGGGTGGAAGCCAGAGTACCACTTGATGCTAATATGAATCACTCCAAAATTAAACAGGACATGCTAATAAGTTGAGACAAGAAGACACCATTGTAATCAGTTAAAATAAACACTTTTCTCTCACACTACTTCTACAGTCAGAACATGAAGCACCCACCTTGAAAAAACTTCAGTCTGTTTGTTTTAATGGCTTCTGTATTGTTTCTGTACATACTGCAGAAGTGCTCTTTCATAGACAGTCGGTATCAATTAACGCTTTTTGATTACACAAATTAGACAAATGTGGAAAACCCTGAGCTGAGGTGATGCACTGCTCATTTGTTTGGTTTTGTTATCCTGATATTTTGTTTTTCTACATCTGTTTTTAGACTTTCGTACTCTTAGGCCGATGCACTGATCCAGGGGTTCAAGGCTGTAACGTTCTATATCAAATGCAGCCAAGAAAACTACTAATGATAAATAAGGAAATGGGGCATAAAAGAGAGTAGCTAGAGCTGCTAGCCTAAGTAAATATAAACCAAACCTATTGGATGAGATTGCAGAGGCTACATGTGACTGAGCACCTGACTTCATGTTTGTAAAAAACTTATTCTCAACTTTGCTTTTCTACATCTGCTTTTATACTTTTCCACTCTGATCCAGGGATTCCATGCTGCTATTTACTGTATGTCAAATGCAGCTGTGCGAGCTAGAGCTGGGAAATAGTCTTCAGCAAGGTCAGTGTATTTTGGAGATGCAATGAAAAGAACTCATCCCATCTTCATTCCCTAAATTAAATTAAATGTGTCAATATGAAACAAGCATTTTAACCCTCACTTACAACATGCATCTGTCAGCTGGGCTGTTTTGCACTGCATGCAAAGTGGGTAAACGGTGCATTCTTAGATATCAAATCTGTTGCTAAATTGGCAACTCTCTGCCAAACTTTTCCAAAATAGCACCTCACAAAATAGCAGCTGAAACACAAATTATGTTTAATCATTGATGTTCACTGTAGATCTTAGCTCTTGATGCCTCTGACCTTTGGAACGGTTTAAATTATAAAAATTCTTGCTAACATGTGGAGAAGTACTTCCCTGTGCAGGGCATTAGCCAAGATGTATAGCTCTGTATGAATCACTTATTTGAGAGTTAGTGTAGTTAGAGTTAAAATAAGGCTACGTGTCCAAATGGTTAAGTGTCCAAAAACGCCCAAATGTCGGGATTTGTAAGACAAAACTCTTAAGATCCTTTCCAGGAAGAACACTGACGTATTTATTCTGAAGAAATCCTATAATTCATTGTTTGATTAGTCTGGATTTCTTGTAGTTACTATTGTATGCTCTCTGGTGTAAACTCTAAATTCCAGCGAAGCACAAAAAAAGGCTTCCACTTGAACATTAAAATAACATCTATAACACACGTACAGAAGTAGATAAGTCATAGGCTCTTACTGGAGGCTAATAGGCAACTTCAAACACACCCTAATCAAGCTTTTATCATTTATAGGATGTGTAGGATTTGAACAGCTCCTTTCCAACAGGTATCAGGAAGTGCAGGGATCACCCTAACATCACAAAACCCTTTCTTGAACTTGTCCTCGGGAATATTTATGTCTTCTATATCTTTAAATACTACATCTGTTTTTACACTAAACTATACTCTGAGGCAAAGACAATGATCCGGGGAGTCCCTCCATGTAAAATGCAGATGTAACCCGTCTCCACAAAATCCAACTGACCTAGGAGCTTGACAATGTTGGGATGGTCGAACTCCGCCATTAGGGCTGCCTCTCTTTGGAAATCATTCTGCATGTCGGCCGACGCTTCTTCTTTCAGCATTTTCACTGCCACCATGGTGAAGGACTCCATTGGCAGCAGGCCTGGCGCTCTGCAAGAAACATTCGGAGTTCAGTCAACGATTTTGGGCCATAAAGTGTTGAAATAGATATGAATGTTTACTTTAATAACATATATACATAATACAATGCTACATTTGTATTGGGCAGTGCAGTGTAAACAACTGTCACTCAGGGGAAGGACTCTTCCTGTGACGTCTAATGCGAGCAACAAATTTAAACTCATTGTTGATTTATATTTAACATGGGTGCGTACACATAATAATAATGGATTCACGTTGGGAAAGTGAAGATTGACTCTCATCAGTGAGGGATAGACTGCCTTTTATTAAGGGCTTGCTTTATAGATTGTTCTATTAAATGCTAATGAAAAACACTATGAGCACAAAGTACAGATGTTAACTTGTGTTTGAAATTTAAACCTGTTGTTTTTGGCTTTTTATAAACATCTGGTGGAGATAGTTCAGATTGTAATTTCACACCTCACTCTAACACTTTAAGAGCACGTTTTTGTTCTTTTTATACAATTATAAACTATACTAGAACATTTTAAGCAATGCACCTTTAAATGATCACAACACAACATCTAAAGTTATGATCAAGACCCAAACACTTTTAGGTAGACAAAGCCAAGACCCAAACCATAGCAGGGTCAAGACTAGGTCAAGTGCATGATACATCAGAAGAGATCCCAGGGAACAGCTGTAAAATCCAAACAGCCCCAGTCCATTCTCAAAACAAGGCCAAACTCTTGCATGGTTTGCTAGAGCTTGCTCGGTGAAAAAGGGCAGAAAGGGATTAGCAAGGATCTGGAAGAAGACAAGAATTTTATGGAATAATAAATCAGTAAATCCTGATTATGTCCAAGTCTGAGACAAAACTTGGTAAAATGTGTTTGATTCGTGACTAAAATTTTTTAATATTGGTCCAAACTCAAGTACTACAACTTAGCCACTATTGTACTGCGTTTACAAGTAGAGAAGCCGTTTGATTTGATGCTTAGATTGAAATGTAGTGCAATACAAAACAGATCTAATGTGTGTGGACAATAATCTTTAGAAACAAACCTCTGTCATAGATGTAGTCCCCTCTGTTTTCATGTTAAATAAAAGAAACACTTTATTTTCACCCTTTTTCCTCCTAATCCAGTCTAGGTGGTGGCACTACAAATTGCTTCAAAACAGTCTAGAAAAATGAGAATTTACTATCCCCGGAGTGTTCTTGATATTGTTGTATCTGAAGTGTGGGATCCACAACCAGACCAATATGTACCACCACGGCCAGCCCTACCCATTCCTTTCACAGCAATGTTCATTGAAACCCTGTTGTACCTACCTAGAAAGCTTCATGCAATGATTCATTTCCCTGATTTGTTGAATGTTTTTAATTGCTTCCCTTATTAGTTTTTATTTGGTGTAGTTGGTGCTGCTGCCTTGAACTCCAACTCAAATCTACATAGATCAGATCTTTGTATAGAACAGGGTGGCTGGCCAGGCTACTTAACACTAAGACTGGTCTCAAGTATGACACTAGCTTGGTCTATTTAATCTCCACACACCAATAGAAAGTTTAAGGGGGACACAGCTTTAAAGTGTTGGAAACTATTTAAATATGTCACATCAGACTGACACATGCAGTCATATGGTTGTGTCTGGTAGGGCACACGTGTTCCCAGGGGTGTCTATATATTACACCATTCCACTTTTCACTGAGAGATTAGCAGCTGGACTGGTCTGAGATCAGAATACAAGGCACGTGCTGCTGGGCTTGAATATGTGGAAGAGCTTTTAACATAATTTTGTGTGTGATACTTTTCAAACTTAGAGAGGTCACTTAGACAACAAACAGTCAACTAAATAAAAATAGTCATTTATTGAGTAAAAATATATATACAGGGTAGTCTGGCCTTCGGGTCTAGTTTTCCAGTGGGATTTTTGTGGGTTCTAGGAATTCTTGAGAATTGTTGATTTCTAGTGTAAAATCTGCAGTGATGAAGGGTAATGTGTATTTAATCATATATATATATATGTGCAATATCTGTCAAATGTAAAAAGAAATCATTTAGCGTTGAGAGTTTAAAATCCCAAATCTCACAAGAATCCAGCTGCTGACAAAGTTTGCTCCGTACACAGGGCAACTGCGGACGTGATGCACTCATGGAGGTAATTCTAAGTTGCCAGCGGGATATCCTTCAGGTGTAAATTTTAGCAGATTGTATTTATACATGCATTTTTTCCAGATGAAGTCAGGAGACATGTAGGAATGTAGGAAAAAGGTGTTAAGTGATCTGCTATTAGCTGGCGTCCAGGGTGTGCTCCACCTTACTACTACTACTGTCTGAACTATAGGAAATGTGATCCTTAGTGGGTCACTGTGACTTTGTGACATTTGTTTCTGAACTTTTTCAGTGAAGTGAAAGGGACACCTGTAGCTGCTGCTTGTCACTTCGTAAATGACGAAGCAGTTCTCAGTGTACGACCAGTTTGGCCTTGTTCAGTTCTGTTCTCACTGCGTCAAAGCCTTCTCAGCATTACTATCTCAGCTTGTGTCCTATTGTTTGATCAGTTCCACTCACCTTGCCTGGAAAACCCGGCCAAAGGCTCCCTCTCCGATGTCCCGAACATACTGGATGTTATTGCGTGGATACTCCAAGGCCAGCAGCTTAGAGTTCAGCAGAAGTGGAACCCGCTGGTACATAGGGTTCGGGTGAAGTCGGTCTAACAGGAGCTCTGATGGGAGAGTAGTCAGTGTTGGGGTCTCCATCACTCTATGGACAAAAAACAACTATACTTTAACCAGAGTCTCCAAATTAATACTTATAATATTTACACATAATCTACATATTACTATAATCTGTGTTTTTATTCAAAGATTCATGACTACTTTATCATAGGTTAATAGTGTGGATATTCTGTATATTATAAAGTGTTACCACAGTGTTAATTGTGAGTATGGAGAGTAGGCAAATACAGAGTTTGCAGGTTAAGCTCTTGATTTTGTTTAACCTCTTCCGGTTCCTCCACTGTTTCCTTCGTCTATGACAGGCCAGGATCACTATAGCCAAGACCACAGCAGCAGCAAGCGCCGTCATGGTGATAACAATGGCGGACATGGAGTAAGCCGGGGATGAAGTGGTCGCAGGAGGAAAACGAGGAATCTGACGAGGGGCTGAGGGCTCTGGCTGCAAAACTACAAACCAAAGACATGTGAAATTAAACCTTGGTTACCAGAAAGTAACCGTAATATTATATCAATGGCGTCAAAAAATGTTATTGTGATTTTTTTGTTAATGTAATTCCTTTGTGTTTTCTTGAACAAGGTTAGTTAAGGTTAATCTTAATATACACAGGAACAAACTGTACTTTTTTCAATCTCCCCACATTGAGGCACATCGCAGTACTCCCAGCGAATGTTAGGATTTGAAGTGAAACACCAAGGTTTGTCACTGATTCCACCGGGGTTCCTGCAGGAGCTTTCAGAGTTCTTTAATTCAGGAATGACATCTACGGAAAGGCGATGCTGATGGGGAACCTATAGAACAAAAAAATCAGAATCAGAAATCCCAAAGTTTTGAACATTTTAATTGAAAGCAGAGGGGGAAAGGGAAGTTGAAAACCAGCATAGCTCTATTTAGAAAATTGGGACTACCTTGAAGATTTGTCAAATTTATAGGAATAATATGTTTGTTGTTTTCTTTGCTGTGAGCATGGCAAAAGCTGCACCATGACACATTTTCAGAAAGTCTAGTTGAACGGAAACATTTATGTTGGCAGCAGAGGATAGGTGAAGCTAAAAACACATTCTGACATAAAGACAGGCCAAAGAATGTTATTTCAAAAACATAAAGACCTACTGTCCAAAGTGTGTGATGGAAACTCATCTTTGAGGAATACATTATCCTACATTCCCTGAATAGTCTTGTGAAGTTGTACTACTTCTTCCTGGAAATTCAAAAGCTAAGACAGGCAGATTTAGATCGACAGATTTGAACTTCTCTTGGAAAATACCAAATCTCATTCAAAAATGAAACAAAGATGGCCCGCTGAAAGAATGTGCCACATATTTTCGAAGCCCCCACTGCAGAGTTCAAGGTACAGCTAAAGTTCAACGGCCGCACAGGCAGTAAAACGCTCCGTCGTGAGAGACATTAAGAGTTGTCTGCTTATTTTCAAAATCCAGTTAAAATATTGAACATCTGGTGTCTTTGTGCGTCAAGATACTCATCAAAAGAGCAACGGAGCGGCCCGTCCCCAGAGAAGGAAGCTGAGAGATGGAGTTCAGTGATTGGCTTGCAGACTTGATTTCCCACTGGTTCAGAGTCTAATATAACACTCTTTAACCTAATGGACCAACTATATATTTTAGCTTTGAAAAATAATCATTGGTAGTTGAGTAAACAACAGTCTATGCTCCTAAATTTGGTCAGAAATAGGGTTAAGTTTATTTATGTATACAAACAAAAGAACATATGGAATGAATGTTATGGTCACGTCTTGCCAAATATTTTATCTTTACAATAAAACTATTTACCAAAAACATGTGTTGTTCTCTAAAACATACGTGACGTAAAATATGACCTTCTACAAACATATATTTACTGTGTACAATAACACTGCACTGATTTATAATTTCAGATTTAAAGGAATTTTAACATGTTTCTCTTGCTTCTTTTAAAGGTTCTTAGTGTAAAATAGTAACCTTTAGACTTGAACAAAATGGAAGATATGTTTTGTGTGTAATGACCTCAAAATATCAATCTTTGCATTGTCCATAAAAAAATGTGATTCCAGAGAAGATGTCACTTCCTGATTTGTGTCAGTACCGAGCTAAATAGTCTAAATATTCACACAACACGGTCTAATATATTGCACAAACAATAATATCTGTCTAAATGAACTAAACTTAGCCAACGACAAACTGTTCAGATGTACTTCTTATAGTGTTTGATTGTTATGGTGTGCTGTTATGTCTTAGCTAAAAAGACTGCGTGTTTCAAAGGAAGAGGTTCATATTCATATAAAGCCAGTGACTAAATCAAAACTCATGCTGCCGCTGATGAAATCCCAATAGCATTTATACAAAACTGTACTGGAGCTGGTTGAAAATCTTTCTGAAATGTGTGATCGGGGCTGGCAGCTGAGCACGCGTTCTTTAACGACCTCTGTAGCACAATCACAATGACCTGAGCGCCCGTCACGCCCCACCTGTCATACCTCTATGTGCCCCACACTCTGAGAAACACTAGTGAATGAATGTCAGAGTGAGTGGTTTTCAGAGTGAGTCTCTAAGGGTGTGTTCACACTTGTCGTTTGCTTCATTAGTTTGCATCAAAACAGAAAATGATCTATTTTAAACTGCGGACCAATTGGAAAAACATGCATTTTTTTATGGAAGACACTAGTTGGTGCTGTTAGCCAAACCTTTCCCACCTTGGGAAAGCTAAGTGTTACGTGATGTTTTTGTCGCCAATTAAAGACGTTCTTCCTGTTTGAGATAGTCTATGGTCTGCGTGAGCTTCACACTTGAATCGACCGTACTCCGAGACCTCTGTTTTTAAAGGAGTCAGTGTTTGGTGCGCACCGAGGGTCGTCTGGAGGTTTCAGACTTATTCAAGTGAATCGCGCTAATGGAGCAACCACACCAAAGCCCGTTCTGTTTTGTTTGATGATAAAAAGAAATACAGAGCTTGATCTAAGGTGACACAAACTACAGAGTACCAATAGCCAAAAAGTGCATTTAAATAATACAAAACTTGCATGAAGGCATATTTAGCATAAATAATATTAGCATATTTATAAACTTAATAGGTTTTTTAGTTAGTTTTTCCTTTAGGTTTGTGTATAGACAATAGTATGTCCCCAAAAGGCTACCATAGGTGCTTAATAAGTCTAGAAAGGGTGGACCCGCAATGTGTAATGTCACCACACGGGCTGATAGAGCGACTGAATCAGGAAATGGAGACGGCACTGAGATGCTTGGCCTCCCTGACTCCACTGACTTGGTTCCTCCAGTTGCTGTGGGTGAATTACGCCCATAACTCCCCCACCAACAGAACCACCAGACTCTCTCCTTTTCAGTGGTTTCCAGCATTTCGTCCTCGTCCAAGGACCTTCCCCTCAAGGTCAAATCCTCGAAGATGGCTCCTCGGATTATTGGCCTGGTCAGATTACATTTATTAATTACATTTATTCATTTAGCTTTTATCCAAAGCGACTTACATTGTTCTAATATAATTACCAGTGTTACAGCCACTGGAGGCAAGGTGGGTTAAGTGTCTTGCCCAAGGACACAACAACGGGATGAACTCTGGGGAGAGTGAGAACCGAACCGCCTACCTTCCGGTTGAAGGACGACCGCTCTACCTACTGATGGATCAAGCTGGTCCGTGACAGTCCGTTGATTGTTTTTGGTCCAACCCGACTTGAGTCAGCACACCTGTCTTGTGTTTAATAAAGCTTTTGAACACTTTCTGCGGCTGTGCCACACGTTACATGTTGTGTATTTTAGCTGCACTTTTTTCTAATTTATTTGACTATTTTTATTCAATTACTTGTAAAAAATTAAGTATAATTTTACACTGACTAAAACTCTTTAAACCTTATGACACATTTCTGTGATTAAGATCCAATTATCCTAGTCACATTATTATTGCATTTAAAGAAAGAAATGAAAGCTTTGATGTTTGCCCAGATCTTAATCATCCAAATAAAGCTACAGTGTTTAACATGGCTCTCTTTTCATCCTATATGAATAATCACTAGTCTGCGGCCCTTCCTGGTAGCAGTTCAGGCTACAGTGGAGCTGCATGATGTCACTGTATTTTCTCAGTAAACCCAGACTTCTGAGGAGACAAAACACCAGCAGTGTTCAAACGCACTACTTGAGTTGTATCACTCTTTTGTCCAAAGCAACTTACATGAAGCTTCCATTCACCAGTGTTACATTTACATTTACTTCATTTTGGCTGATACTTTTTATTCAAAGCGACTTAAATTAAGCATCTATTCAGCAGCTGGAACACCACTGGAGGCAAGGTGGGTTAAGCGTCTTGCCCAAGGACACAACGACAGTATGAACTGTATGTAGTTTATAAAGTAGAGACCAGGATCTTGTCTATAGTTTATGGTCTATAGTCTAATCGCCAATCAATAATTGTTTAGCGTTTTTGAGAACGTTAAACAATTATTGGCTGCTGGCTACACACAGGGAATAGAAAAATACTGTGTTTTGTCTAAAGCAGAGATGGAGTACTCGAGTCATGGACCTAAACTCAAGTGGAGTCATCAGCCTCTTTTTTGAGGCTTGGGACTCGACTCGGGAAAGCCCACTTGGTCTTGCAAATTCTTGGGAGTCGACTCAACTTTTGCAGCGGCAAGTGTTCAATTTAGTGTGGCCTTTTATTTTGGGCAGCCAAAGCTACACGTGTGCAATTATCAGCATCTTGACATGCCACACCTGTGACATGGATGGATTATCTCGGCAAAGGAGAAGTGTCCACTAACACAGATTTGGACAGATTTGTGAACAATATTTGAGAGAAATAGGCATTTTGTGTTCATCAAAAACAAAAGTGTTGCATTTACATTTTTGTTCAGTTTATAAATAACCCCTCACTAGGGCAGCCACTGCTACAATAGCATTTCTTCCTTTCAGTCTTCTTTTGTTAGACGAGAATCAAATGTCAAATGATAAACGGCTTAATGGATAAATGATATAATGGCTTCCAGAAGTGTTCCAAGAACAAATCGATACTTTAACATAACCAATCAGAACAAGGATTACCACTATATGTTTCCAAATCACTTATAAGCAAATTGCTGATATACGTAGGTTATAGGTTGTTATAAAAAGACACAACTGTTTAATGGTAATGATTCATTTAATAATATATTGCTGTATTTGAAAGCAAGCCAACACTATGAAATGATCACGTGAGGCCATTTTGACACATTTAGAAGTTTTTACTGTTTCATGCCTTCAGGATTATTTGCTGTAATGTGTGAATAAAACCTTTATGATTGATTGACGACTCGGAAAATCTAAACCAGCATTGTGTGAAAGACTAAAGATTAGGAAAAGCAGGATTTGTAGACTAATAATAATTGTGAATTTCATAATAGAGTCCTAATGTTTGGTGACTTTCATGTGAATACTACGGGGTCTGTGCAGCATATGCGTGTGAAGCCTAATTGCTTCCAGAGGCAGGATGTGACCGAGCGACTCCTCCCTCTCTGCTGACCTGGCACACAGACGCAGCACAGGAGAGTAGTAACTGCTCACCCCAACAGACCCTCGCCGAGCAGAGCCGTAAAAGCAGAAAGGGGCTTTGGGCCACAGGGAGAGTGTGGCCGTGCACGTGAAAGGCGCCATCCATATGTTAGCACTTAAGGCTCAGATATACACATTTTTCAGTTTATGAGAAAAAAAATTACTTGACCTGTTTAATGCAAAACAATAAGCATCCATGAAGCCGCTGAGTGTCACTCGGGTCAAAAGGTGAAAACATTTGGATTGTAATGTAAACATATAGTCATTTATTATAAAGGGGAAAGTAAAGGGCGTTTTGTGAATAAACCTTTGATGGCAGCAAGTCCACTCTTGTGACAGATGTTACATGTATTACACTATACAGCTATACACACAGTTTAACCAGCGTAACCCACACATGTCCAAAGTCCAGCCCTGGGGCTAGTCCAGGCCCAAAGTGAGGATTACATGCTCTGTAATGTGTTTTATAATGGATAACTTTAACCTTCCACAGAAATTCAAAAGAGGTTAAATTGAAGTACAGTAAATGCAATGGTGTGCATATAAGTTCATTTAACAGTACGCTAATGTGTCATGGGAAGTGGAGGCATGATGACTGGACTGTTAAATGGCAAAAATATAGGGTTAGGGTTAGGGTTAAAACGTAACTTTAACATGGCCTAAAAACAAATGGATTGTCAAAACATTTCCCAAAGTTTTTAAAGGTTGTGGAAAATTCCACACACCCTTTTTTTAGAGCATGTGATCAGCTATGGTGGCTCCGCAGGAACATGCTATTGTCTCTTTTTACTACAACATTCTAGACAATGATAATTGTAATTTTATCTCACATTAGACATTGGACAGACATGGGTTATAATGTGTCTACATATAGGTGAGCACATGTTATTGTATTTTAAGTTACAGTCAAAGTTTATATATTTCCCATGAGGCTTGGGTATGCTTAGAGCATGGAGGTATATTTTTTTACTTTTTTTTACTATAAATATACATGTAAAGCCCTAAGTGTTAATATGTACACTATTTATTTTTAGTTTTACTGCAAAGTCACTCGAGGGAAGATACCGAACAGTTGTTATGCATAATGGTCATGAGTTAGATATAAACCCTCTGATATGGTCTGTAACTACAATGGCATTCATTATGATTCATGTAATTATAGTACCTGTTGGCTCCACGGCTGACACGGTGTCCTTGATCTGGTCACGTTCACGTGTCCCTGGTAGAAGCGCCCTCTGTCATTGTAGCAGGATGCTGTTACATGGACAAAAGATTGCATCATTTTAAACAGCTAATAGAAAACAGCTTTAGGATGACTCAAACTGAACGTACAGATGTATTCTGAGTTATTTTGGGTTTAAAAGAATTGCTTACTTGTAACTTCATCCCTCTTGATGTCTGGAATGGAAAGGAGGACAAATGTTGATTAATAAAATAAAAATGTCAGTGCTTTAAAACAGTGTGTTCTTGTTGTCTCTAAACCAAACACAATAGTCTTTGTGTAGAATCAATCATTTATTTTCCTTTTGTCTATCATACTTCTTCAGTAAGTCATATGTTCTCTCTTACCTACAAATGGGACATGTGTACATGCGTCTGGGTCAGTTTGGAGACTCGGTAAGGCCAGACAGTTGGGCAGGTGCAAACTAGGAGAGTGATGTCCACTGACAGAACCAAAAAGTCCAGACTGTACTGAAGAAGTGCTCTCTAAAACCAACCACTCTTTATGACAGTACAGCTCCTTTACTGCCAGGCAATGTTCTCTGTTACATATAAAGAAAGAAATACATTTATGTATTGTTTTTTTACGCTTTCACAAGCATCATAAACCAGTACCTGCAGACTGGTTTTGGAGCAGGTCCTAAGCCTGAAGGGTTGCAGTCTGGGAACGAGGAGTGACAGAGCAGTGAGCGGACAGCCGGGCTGCACATGGCACTGAGCCCGTTCAGGTCGGCCCACCAGCTCTGGACCAGGTACTCCTGCATGTCCTCGGGGTCCGACAGGGACGAGTTAAAGAAGACCAGGGAGTCGTCTCGAAGAATGTTGCGGCACGCATCTCCTCGATAAGCGCTGCAGTAACCAGTGACCCCCTTGTACAGCCTGGAGAAGAGAAACAAACCATGCTGTTTACAGTGTGTTTAAATACGTTCAAAATAGTGATGACATTTATTAAGAAGCCATTACCAAAACCTTTAATGACTTGAATTTCAAAGTCAACTTATAACTGTGGATGAAGTTAACTTTACCTTATCTACAGCGTCTAACTTCACCTGCATGCAGTAAAACGTTCACACAAACATCTGTCTGTGTCCAGCACTGTGCGTCTCAAACCTGCTCTCTGCCCATCTGTCTATGCATCCAACATTTTCCACGGCAGCTTCTTTTTGCTGTAAATACTCTTACAGTGTCCAGATGTGGTTCTCTTGGGGAAGCGGCTCATTCACCACAGTTAAAGACTACATTAAATCCACTCCAACCTGTAAATCAACCGGCTACGCATTGTTCCTTTTCCATCATTTGTTCCTCACCGTCACCATTTTTCAAAGGCACTGCTGTTTTAAGCTCCAGAAGTAAGTACACAGTTATAAATAGTTTCAAATAAATATAGTTTGTCTTTTGCCACGGCACCATTCGTAAAGCACAAATTTATTTATTCTACATCATCATTTTCTACCTTTTATTTGCAAATGCATTATCAGTTTGACTTACTGTATTTGTTATACTGTGTTTAGGACAATACTTGAACATCACTTTTTGGGTTTGTCCGTCTTGGAAAATATTCAATTACAGCTCCACAGAACCAAGGGGAATTAACATTTAGTTCCTTTACTTCCTCTTGTTCCTATAACGGACCAAAGTGGATAAACTGATATTGTCACTTCCGGAGCATGTTTGGTGGCACTGAGGACCAACATTTTCTCTACTTCTGCTCTTTATTGCAGCAGTTAACAGCTGTCACTCAAGCATTCACAAGGAATAATAATAATTTACTTCATTTCATTTTGTTAATGGCCCTGCATCCTAGTCTTTTCAGTCTCTGGAAAAAAGTGGTGTGACTGTTTCAAGATGCACAATAAGGAGGCACTTGAAGAAAAATGGGCTGCATGGTCGAGAAAGTCATTCCTACACAAATGCAACAGGTTATTACAATACGCCAAACAGTTCAGAGACGACAAGCCTCAAAACTACTGGAACAAAGTCCTTTGGAGTGATAAAACCAAAATGTCACTTTTTGGCCGACATGGACGTTCCAACATGACAACGATCCGAAGCACAAGGCCAAGTCAACCTGTCAAGGTGTTCGTCTCAGTTTCCTGACCTCAGTATCACTGAGCCACTCTGGGGAGCTCTCAAAAATCTAGTTCATGCAAAACAGCTCAAGAAGTTACACGAACTGGAGACCTTTTGACAAGAACAATAGGCAGCTTTACCATCTGAGAAAATAAAGAGCCTTATCCACAACTACCACAAAAGACTTTAAGCTGTCATTGATGTTAAAGGTGGTAATACACAGTATAAAGTGGGGTATGTACTTTTGAGCAGGGTTATTTGGGTAGTTTCTGTTGTCATTATGATTTAAAAAGAGTAAGCACAGTTGTTACAACTGTTGTTGACAATAAATGGCTTCACCAAAACACTAACTATGAGTCCTCTTTCTGATTATCTGAAAAATAGCCAAGAAATCACAAATTCATGTAAACTTATGACCACAACTGTACCTAGCTTTTAACATAGCCCCAAGTAGAAAAACACTGACACGCTGTGTCAACCACTGTGCCACTGCTACTGCAGTAAAAAAATATAAGTACAAAACTAAGACTCACTTTTTATGAATATCAAAATAGAACAACTGTAACTAATGAACAGAACGTGCAAAAGGCAATTGTCTGTGGTGTAGTTAGTTTTATTATCCAAACTCTTACCTCCACTCTATGGGGAAATGGCAGGATCCAGAAGACACCGGTTGAAGAAGCCGGAGAGACAGACCAATCAAAAACATAGAAATGAGAGGAGAAATATGGATAGAAGTCAGTTTTGTTAAAAAGAGATGAGCACCCATGATGTTCACATCACATAGTGAAGTGTGAGGCCACTGACAGACACTGGAGTGGAAGGACACAAGGGAAGAGTGTGTGTGGTCCCTGACCCTCGAAGGTAAGTGTTTTTACAGCAGGTTCAGGGGGGAGGGGGGGATGACTATGGGGCAAATGTTGAGACTTCAAACAGCTGAAACCTCAAAGATTAACACAGTGGCAGTGAATGTAACACATTACATCGACAACAAAAAGCACAGCTGCCACAAAGTTTATCAAAGCTTGGAGTTTTACCGGCCACAGTGACTCTGGCCGTCGCTTTGACAGTGTTGGCCCCTGCGCTGTGTTTGTTGGAGGCCATGCAGGTATAGAGGGCTGGTTTAGTCACACTGATTCGAAGAACAGAAAGGATCACTTCTCCCACCAAAGTCTCATCCACTGACCCACCGGAGATCTGCAAAAAAAAATATATATATATATATATATACTATGTACCATAACTACACAGTGCAATGAAATCTGGTGAAAAATAAAAGTCAGAGTATCGGGAAAGAACAAGAACAATTGCTGTCATTGTCCTTTGTTCTATATTGTTGGATGTTGGATATCACATGTTTGAGGTAGTTTTGATTTTACATAGGCATTTTCAGAATTTAAGAGCACTGGTGATAACCAGGGTGCCACATTGTAGTTATTTCTTCAAAAAGCTACCTCTGTTCAGAAGCCAGCAGAATTTATTTTACATTTTTTTGGTTCTCAATGGCAGTTCTTTGACAGAAAAAGGTGTGTAATACATGTAGGCTATAAAGAGAAAAACAAGGTTGTTCCACTTTTACTTTAAAAAGTTAAAGACTATGTTAATTAAAAAATCTAGAAAAATGTTAGAAAGAATAAAAAGGTGTGTGTTTTTTGGCACTGTGACATGCTAACAAGGACTTTACCTTAAAATGACCACCTGCTTGTGACCAAAACAATCCAACTAAAGGTGATGGAAACACCTATGGGTGTCCCATTTCTCCTTTCAACTTTCAAAAATAAGCTCTAGGCTGTATATAATTCAGTAATATGTGTCATAACAATATTTAAAACATTTATAAATGGTTTCATAGGAGGATTTAATATTCAGACTCAAACAAATGCTTTAGTCAGACAAGGGGTTGCAGGGCTCAGAGAGGCCCTTTTAAATAGTGAGTGGCTGGTCATTCTTTGAGAAAAACAGTGAGAAAAATAATAACAGATAAATGTGCGGCATTCTGATAATGGGACATGGATAATTAAAAGTGTATATGAATCCTTAAATAGATACAGTAATTAAATGAGCCTGATAAGTGCTATACATCCCTCCGTGTAAACTAAGTCAAAAACATCCCTTTCTTATAAAAAATACTGAGGTTGAGTTCCTCGTTGAGGCCTTCTGAAAATACAGTTTTTGAGCCCTGCAACCATTTTCCTGATGAAGGCCTAGTGCTAAAACGTCGTTTGCTTGAGTCTGAATAAAATCTCACTTTTGCAAGTTAGACAGTGTGCAGGAGTCTCTCATTTGTTGACATGTGTTGCTCACTCCGCACCTGCCCCATGTGTTTTCATCCTTTAATTTATTTATGTAAAATATAATGGTCTCGGGGAAACCTCCTATGCAGTGAGCTGTAAAGGTTATCAAGTATCAAAAAAATGGAGCGTGTTATTGTAGGGTTGCCATATAGTTATGTAACCTGGGGCAAAGTGCTAAGATACAGACATTTAAAGGGAAAGCCCAAGGCCATTCATTCTAAGGAGTAGATGGTTGAAGTTGTAGCCTATATTAATCTATCAGATTTATAAAGTATATTTTATTATATATTAAAGTAATTTGAAAGTATTTACAATTACACAGAGTTCTGTAACACGAAGCATACTTCAGTCTGCGCTGGAATCATGAATTCTCGCCTGCTTCTCTCCAGAGTTTCAAACAAAGTCTCAATGGCAAATGATAAAAGCAATATTAAAAAAAAGACCACACAAGAACAAAAGGTTTCCACTAAATACACACAAAACAACTCTAATCATATGACTCAGAAAGTGCCATGCAGCTTCATTTTCAATAATAACTCAATAAACGCTAATAACCCTGCGATAACTCTGTGCATTAGTGAATAAATGAAAAACAATCTCCTCAATTCTCTGTCAACATAATGAGGATTCCTGCTCTGTTTAGATTTCTGATCCCACTGAGGGGAGTGTGGAATTATGCAATAGGGAGCAGTAAGAGAAAGAAAGCAAAAAGAAGAGATAGATTTTAGGCTATAAACTGAAATATTTGCTCTAAATGCTGTTATGGCATTAGAGGCACAATGTGAAGATGCAGGAGTCCAGCATGATTTCACAGATGAACTAAGAACGAGAAAAGGGAGTGAACTCCGTTAACCTGTCCTTCGGTGACCTTGTGACCTTAAAGTGCTTAGTTATCTGACATTTTCTCTTAACAAAACATTGGGGTTGAGTCCGACATTTTTCTAGAGCCTGAAGTAGAACAGTAATTTTGCGCTGGAGCAGAATTGTGAGTTTGTGTACAAACCCTGGCTTTACCAACTCGTGTCCAATGATGTGGCAGCACTGACAGGTCTGCGCAGGATTTAGGTTTGACCGTTACAAACACAAATAACATTGGCCCTGCGTTGAATGGATCAACAAACACCTATTCATTTAAATACCTGCCCTGCACTGCTCATATAGACCACTTTAGTTACTTCTTACCATTGCAAGCAATAGAATAATGTGAGTGGTTATCTTTAAACAATTTCAATTCTAGCAATAATTGTTGTCAAGATTAATCTAAAAGTAAAATATGCTTTAGACGATTACAAATTAACTTGACTTTTTTTGTGGTGACTCTTCATTTTTGAAGTGGTGACTATACAATGATTAAAAAGACAATATTAGACCAGCCACAATAACACACTGTTTACTTTCCTGGCAACCAACTCTGTTATTGTCACGGCTTGCAACTGACAATGTGTGATAATGTAAGCTATGTGACAAAATATCTCTGCTGCTGAGCGACTACAATGGTCGACTGCGAGAGAATCAAGTTACTGTTGGCCCGACAGATCCTGGTGAAGATGGTGGGATTGGAGTACGTCAAACCACGGTATTCCAGCGCAGATGCACTCACGGTGTTGCCGTTTTCCAGCCAGGTGATGGTGGGGATAGGGTTTCCTGTTGCGTTGCACTCCAGTGAGATCTGGCTGCCATATGCCACTCTCTTCTCTTTAGGAACCCGCAGGATCCGTGCCGGCGCTAGAGACACACACAAATCAAACGCAGACATTTAAGACAGTTTAATGGGCAACACAAGGCATATGCTGATCTGTAAAGTTCCATAATGTGGTCGCATTCATTCAGCTTCACCCCCACAGTACAATTTGTCCTGCTCATGGGGGGATGTGGGGGGTTTTTGTGTCACAGTGCCGGTGAGATGAATTGATGAAAAATGACACTAATGACAATATACACACATTGAAATGATCTAAACTGGAATGAATAGTTTATGAAGCTTTAGGACAGTAGCAGCTAGACCTAAGTAAAGATAAGATTTTGTGAATAAGCTAAAGTCTTGAGATGCACAATATAATGCGCTGTTCTATAGCAATGCTTTTTTTATGGACATGGAAAATAAATGGATAATAATAATAATAATAATAATACATTTTATTTTATTTTTTGTTTACTTTTTGTTTTGTTTTTTTAACAAACCTCAAATATATACAATTGAATCAACTTCTGTATGAACTTCATGGCAATACACCTTTCCCAGAGTGCATTTTCCTTTAGTTGTGCCAAAATTAACATCTCAGAGTAGTTACTGTAGGATTTCAATACTTCTAATGTGGCAGAGTTATTTATTTATCCAAAATAGTTACTTTTGGCATTAATGCTCATTTTTGTTTACGCTGGAGTAAACACTGGCAACACTATGAACACTTGGATTACATTCAGAGCTCACCAGGGTAAACTGTGCGTGCACTAGGCCGACAGAAACTACAGCATGCCTGTGTGATTTTGTATTTCCATTGACAAAAAGCCTCACATTCAGTATAATACCTCCATTCAGTAAGTCATTCCTGTCGTGCTTTAGTGTCCACTAGAAGATATTCTTATCTCTTATTAGTACTTGTAGCAAGTGTTAACAAATAACTTTATTCCCTTTGGATTTTTCAATGAAAATCTTCTATATCACTCTTTAAAGTTCAAACAAATTAGAACTTTACCAGAACAGAAAGCCTCTTTAAAATTGACAGATAGTGAACACATACCCTGTACTTCTATTGTAACAGGTTTGGAAAAGGCCAAACCAAAGCTGTTCCTGGCCACACATCGATACTGGCCTGCATCCTCCTTCTGTATGTTATGGATCTTCAGTGCTCCATAGTCAAGAATGGTCACACGGTCACTAAGCTACATGAATAAAAAACTAAAAGTTAAATATTTATGATATGGATGTCTGACTGAATGACCATTGTATGTTCACACTTTGATAAGCTCGTCGTCTTTGAGCCAGGTCACATCTGGTTTGGGGTTGCCGAGAGTAACACAGGGCAACACTGCTTTGGAATCAATCAGCAGGGTAACATTGGTGGGATGACGTTTGATTTGAGGTTCTGAAAAAAGAACACAATAGACTTGATACAACTGTAAATCTAGATTTATGGTAAAGATTAGAAAAGGCTCCAGCTCTTCATCTTGGGATATAAACCCAGACATACTCATTTTTAGCTGCAGCGCTCCACAGCTTTTGGCAGGTTCTCCGATGCCGTTACTGGCAATGCAGCAGTACTCTCCGTTATCTGACTCACGGACATGAGGGATGAGCAGCATCTGGCCCTGCTCCCTGGTGATGTAGCGCTGGTCATAGTACCTGAGTGTGCAAAACAAGACCAAACGTTATGTAGTATTTCTCAACTATATGCAAAAATATGTGTGTAAGACTTACATTATTTGGAGGTTATTCTTGGTCCAGGTGATGTCAGCAGAGGGGCGGGACTCCACTTCACAGATAAAAGTGGCATTGTGATCCAGCAGCACGTCAACTGTCTCTAACAATGTGATGATACGAGGAGCTGGGAAGGTACACAAACAACATTGGAAAGTGCAGTAAATTCCAAGAAATAACTGGGAACACAAGAATTTTGGTTAAAAAACGAATTTTCTAATGACTAATTTTCTTGGTAATCAAAAACTGTAGGTAAAACAGTGATATCGTGTTGTGTAACATAGAAACAAGTCAAAGTAACAGAACCAATATCTAAAAATAGGCCGAGAAACAGAAATAAGTTGTTTTGGATTACAGGTAATCTATTATTATATTTATTAACACTAGATGGCAGTATTGTCCCATAATGTATTTCTCAAAAGAATCTACCCATCTTGTTTCATACCTCCATCTTCACTGAGGCTTTACAGTTACACGTTCAATACTGCTTCTCCCAAACCAAATACAAGACAATTTAAATGCATTCAGGCAAAGGGGGACCGTTCTTAAACTATTATCTGGTTCTCTCAAACAAAAACACTTCCACAGAATATTCAAACATATGCTACTGAATCTTTGTGTAAAAGGCCCTGTAGCAAATGAACCTCCCCTTTAGTCAAGTTGAGAGAAACTGGGTGTTAGCACTGCAGCCAGCCAATGGTAGTGTAGTGTATTGTAAGTCAATAAATCAAATAAATACATGTAGGAGAGCAAATGGAGGAAGTAAATGGGAAAAACACATAAAATGCATAGATTATGTAAAGCAACGTACGTTTGTATGGCTCTATATTTATCGCTACAGTACGACTGCTGCCTCCTGTGAAGCCGACACTTTCCTAATAGGTGTTGTAGTGATTGAAATAATGTCTAATAAGTGCATTTGAAGTTTCATCTGTTTGTATTCTATATTAATAGTAACACGTTAACCTTACTCCAGTCTGATTATTGTATTTCTCTTGAAATAGTGAATTTCCAGTAGTAGAAAAGCTAGCCTGAATTGGTAAAGAAATGATCCCATTGTTAAACTGATTCTCATCGGTTGGTAAACAGATGGCAGTGACAGAAAGTGAGTTTCCGTGGTTTATGCTGAAACCAAACCAAACGCTGCCAGCTGCTGCTCTGGCTCCTCACATCCTACAGATGTGTGCAACTAATCATTTTTACATTATTAGTAAAAAATAAATGTGTGTAATTTCAAGTATACAATTGCCTGAGCTATTCACCTGAGGAGGATAACATGGTGAGAAAGAATAGAAATATGGAGAGACAAGATATTTTTAAAATATTATACAGAATATGTTGTTTTGCATTGGTTACCATGAACAACATAACATAAACACTATTGGACAGGACATCCCATTTTGATGCCGTTTGCACACTTCAGTCAAAATATTGTTGAGCTTGTGGTTTATGATGTTTCTTTCCGTGTCATGAAGTTAAACAACTTATATGAAAAAACAAAACAAGTCCTTAGTCATGGGCTGACTCTTTGTCAATATTATTTATGTCTATGTTTACCCTACATACTGCCATCTTGGCCATATAGAGGTCCTCATGTCCACACGTCCCATTAGAAAGATTTAGTTGATTGGAGCCAAAATATGTGTCATGCCTTGAACGTGAACAGCTGCAACATTTCAACCAAATTATTTGCCATTCTTGGCATTCCTCTTTTAGACCCATCATCTTTCTTAAGAGGTCACTGTCCAAGGACCGATGACCAGTGGCAACAGATAAGGTTTAGTGTTTTGGCCTAAAAAAAACAACTGAAACTGAGGACAAGAGGATTCGGGAACATTGGAGGTCAGGTTTTAAGGAGTGTTCAGTTGTGCTATATTTGTATTGTTTCAAGAGCTCAAGCCAGTACAGCAAACTTTAGGTTCAGGGACACGTTGTATTCCCTCTGAACACATTGTTCTTGATTGCATTTTAACACATGGTAGAGTTAAAAGCGAAAAAGGTAAAAATACTAAATCTGAGTGAACATGTAAATGATTGGAGCCACCTGGTTTGCTCATGAGCCAGGCCAGGTGAGTCCAGAGTAAATCACTCTGTTGGGGAGCCGGAGGAAGAGGAGCCTATATTTTAGATAAGTCAAACATGAGTTGAAGGAAAAATCTTTTGTCAGGAGGAGGTTGTGTATTTATAGTGGAACGCTGGGTGAATATATCACAGAGAAAGACAGTAAGGTGGCAGTGGCAGGTTGTAGAATAGAAGGAAAAAAAAGGAATGTGGTGTAATATTGCAACAATAAAGTTTAAGGGCATTGTGGCTGGAAATAAATAAAAAACTGAAAAGCACACCATTTACAACTCTCACGATTTCACATTCTTATGATTATATGCAGTAATGTTTTTGCACAAGAGACCACTTAAGGTGGCTGCATGCAATGCTTGAGCTGTGAGTTCTAATTTGTCTTTTGTTTGATACAAGACTTAATGTTGAGTTTGTGTCCAGATTTTAAACAAGAACATGTTGCATTGTAATTTTTGCTCCCTGCACATAATTTACAAACCAAATAAGATCTCTCCCCAAAGTATATGTGTGACATTTTAGTTAAATCAAAAGTAAAACTAAAAAGCACTTTGGATAGTTGTCTAAATGCGCTTTAGAAATAAGTTTGACTATACTGTGCTTCACTAAACAACACTGTACTGAACTATAACTGTTATGGTCTAGCCCAGTGAATGTTTTGTCTTGTCTCCCTCGTGTGGTCATGTCGTTTTTTGGTCTGGCTGGTGGGAGTGGTCAGCAGGCAGATGCAGCTGTTCTTCATTTCTCATTAACCACTGTATAAAGACTCCAAGTGTTCCTCCACTCATCGCCAGATTGTTCCGTCTACTCAGGGGTAGAACACTACGGCCTAGCATTCTGATCTTATGAGAGTCTTTGCCTTGAAGTATTCTAATTTCCTCTAGTATCCTCTGCCTGCCTACGAGCCCCTTTGCCAGGACTACGCCACGCTTTTACCACGCCAAGTCATTAACATTATCTCTTGTACAATAAACTCATATTATAAAACTCACCAACTTCTGTGTCTGCTTTTGGGTCCTTCCTCCGGCTCCCTAACAATTACTGTACTATACTATTTGTCACTATACTGTACTATACTACCACACTGCACCTTATTCTACTATAATGGGCTAGCCATCCATCCATCCATCCAGCCATTCTGTACAAAGAAGTTAGTTTGGTACCCTGTTGCTTCCATTTGATTTCAAAGGCAGGGTTTACAAGAGGAATGTTAACCAATCAGAGAAACGCCGGATGTGAAGCGAGAAAAAGGCTACAACAGTGCCGCTGGTTAACATGTCCAGCAGTAGAGCGGACACCAGAGCGGTTTCATTGTTTTTATACTTTGCTGGTTATTAAAAACCAAGGCGAGAGCAGAAATAAATGGCCTTTTGGTAGCAGCATCTGCCATGTTGAATGCGCTGGACTAGCCGCGCGAGCCGAGTTATTTGTGTACACCCTGCTGCAGACAAACAGCTTGCAATTAAAACGTCCGCAAAATCACAGAGGAAGGGATTTGTTGTGAGAATGGGACCAGACCGTTGTATTTCTAATTTAGAATTTTCTCATATAAAATAAGTGTTAGGCAGTAAAAAATTATTATATAATTATTATATAAGATATTATATGTAATGTTATAATATACTATTTGATTCTATGCTAAAAGGGAATTGTTACCTGAAGTATACACTTGGTCAGATGTGTTTTATCATTAAATGAAAAAGCTACCATGATGTTTTCACATTGTCTGAACATTATGTCGAGACAAATGCATTTAAAAAGTAGTTTTTACTTCAGCCCACACTTGTGAGCCTTACATGTCTTTCCTATTACCTGCAGTACTCCATGACAACAATTTATGTTACAACATTATTTGTTTGCTTTGATGTTTGCTTTCATTTGCCGTTTCTCCTCCAGCTTTTTTCCATCCTTTGAGGTAAAATTGTAAATGGCAGGACCGGCCAGATACAGGTCTCTGACTTGTAACATCCACTAAAGTCCAGAAGAATATCTCAGATGTTAGAATTAATCTTTAAGACTACATATAGTTTTTTACCGAGGCAGTTTGTAAAGACATGCACGTTGGAAAGTCTGGAAAGTAATAGATAAAGACAACCGTATAAATGGGGCACCTAAAGTTATCAGTTTGCTTAGCTACATGTCAAATGTAACCACACAAGGGTCTATAGCAGTGCTCCCTTTGGACTGTTTAATCTTGCCCACCAAGCATTTACTAATAATTTATTCATAATTAGACACTGTAATAAATAAAGAGATAGTTTTCACTGGTTTTAGAACAAACTGTGAAGAGTGGATCTAAAACTGAGGAGGTGCAGCTGTGATTCAAACTTTAAACTTTAAACAAAATTAATTTGTTTTTATTGAGCATAAGTGAGTTCACAGTGTTGGCCCAGCCCTCCACCAGAGTGACATGTTTTCCTTTAGGAAAAGAATTGTCCACCCCTGCTCTACAGTGGTTCTAAAACACTGGGTCTGAATTCGTTTGGGTCACCAAAGATTTGTAATTTCAAATGTTGTTCATTGCTGCATTAAGTAGCTTTGTATTTTACAACTTACTAAGACAATCAGTGTGCGTGAATTTACAGTTTAATGTGCCCAAAAAGAGGCTTTAGACATTTTACTCAGGCAAACATTCAGTCAAGGTAATTTTAGAAACACACAGTCAACAGAAGGAACTAGCAGGTTACCAGTCTCCCAAGGGTAATCTAAGGCAGGATGCAGTAAAGTGCAGAGAGGATATAGATTTAGTCAGATTTACACAGCACAGCCCAATAAACACCTTCTGCCCTCTGTGTGAACTGGGCAACAGGTGAGCACTGCAGTGTGTACTGTGTGTAACAAAACCTATGGATTTTTAAAAAAAAAACTTCACAGAAACCCCTGTCCTATTTGGATCTGTTTTTATACAAATGACGAATAATGTTGTTCAATTTAATAGGCAACACTTGATACACAAAAATGCACAGTACAGCGATCTCCAAACAGCAGGCCTGCGCACACACCACTGGATAACATGACTGCGAAACAGAAACTCTTACCTCTTTGTAGACCGTAACTCGAGGTGACAAAAAGCAGCAGGACGAGAATCTTGAAAATAGTAATGGCCTGTTCAGTTTTCATGATGTCTCTTGAACGCTAAGCTCTTTCAATTAAAATGAGATATTTGTTTGTTTTCTTCCCATATCAGTGACTGGACGTTCTTCAGTGGTGTCTTCGCTGTATGTCTCACTCGTGGACAGCCATGAGCTCTGCATGAAGTCGCTCCTTCACTCTGACTGAGTATGAGTTTGGACTTGGTGATGGACAGTGGCAGCTGTGTGTTGTCCTCATGTGCAGTCACTTGGGCTGAAAGCAAACCCCGGACGGCGTCGGTGCCCTACAGTCACACTGATACCAGCCAACAACATGTACTTCTATAATGTTGCTCAGAAACATGTTGAATGCTTTTCATTTTGTTCATATTCTGTAGTGTATATCGGAGCTATATGTCAGTGTACTCATATGTGCTTTTGAGAATGTAGCTACTCTTTGGCCACATTGGACCCTATAGTTTTAGTAAAACAAACGCATAAACATGTGAGCCTGGTTTAAACATGCTTAATGGACACACACAGCCTGGGAGCCTTTGTGTCACCTGTTCTCTGCAGCCTCCGTGTCCTGTTTATTTTGGGAAAGGAATGGCATTTTACTTCATTTACTCCACATCCATTCTGCTGTGGACGGATGTTGTTCACTATTGTACTCCCCTGGTACGTCCAGGTCAGAATTGAACTGAAATAAAGAGAAGTAACTTAGTTTAGTTTGAGTATAACTTAAGTTACTTAATTTATTAAAAGTTTGTATGACCAGAAGAGTTGTTAAGTTGAGTTGAATTGGTTCAAATGCTCAGGAACATTTATATTGGCAACTGTTTTATGCTCAAGAGCCATATAAATACAAGAAAAGACGTTTGGAGCTGCTGACAAAAATAAATAAATGTATTAATTAATACATTTTATTTAAAAATGGGCCGATAAATCAGAATTTTGAGAAAAAAAAGTCATAAGTCTGAGATTTAAGTCAGAAATGTAAGAAAAACTTCAGAATATTGAGATAAAAGTCAGAAGTCTGTTAAAAAAATGAGACATCTAGACTTTATTATAAAGGATTTTAATAGATGAATGTACAGCAACGGTACTGCATTTAGTTTTAATGAAGTGAAGGTCCTTTAAATGAGTTTGATTTTTAATATATTGAATTGTGCAGTCAGGTTCAGTCAGTAAATGTCAAAACATTGCATTCATGCAAGCAAGCAATTTATTTGGACATGGGTATGCACTTATGCCTAATGATAATGTCTAATTATTAACATGCATTCATCTCCAGACTGACACAGCAGTTTTACTCACATTTTTATAACAATGTGATGTCGCCCTCTACTGGCCATGAGCACACACTTACAAATAATCCTCATCCTTCCCTCCAGACTCCAGTCATTGTAACCGTCTAGACCAAGGGTGGGCAATTATTTTTCTCCAAGGGCCACATTTGGACATGGGACTTTGGTGGAGGGCCGGGCCAACACGGTGAGCGATCTTATGCTCAATTAAAACACAATTCTTTAGCCTGTAGTTTAAAGTTTAAGTTGTAGACTAAACAATATGTGCAATAAACACAATATTCACAATACACAATACACAAACAATATTCATTTACATTTATTCATTTAGCTGACGCTTTTATCCACAGTGACTTACATTGTTCTACAGTAATTACCAGTGTTACAGCCACTGGAGGCAAGTTGGGTTAAGTGTCTTGCCCAAGGACACAACGACAGTATGAACTGTGGGGAGAGTGGGAATTGAACCACCTACCTTCTGGTTAAATGACGACCGCTCTACCCACTGAGCTACTGCCGCCAGCTGCTCTTTACAGTCTGCTCTAAAACCAGTGAAAACTACCACTAAAACTGAGAACAGAGCTAACAGCTCTAGGAAAGGTTCTTACCATTTGGAGCATGTTGTAGTCAAATCAACAGATCACTGCAGAATATAAAAGGAAAAGGAAAAAAATATGCTGTGTTTGGTGGGACAGATTAAACAGCCCAACGGGCCACATGTGGCCCCCGGGCCGTAGTTTACCCACTCCTGGTCTAGACCCTGATCCTAACCTTTACATGTTCTACACATTCAGTTCAAGGACAAAATGTTTACATGCTTTTTTAGTTTTACATGAAATGAAACTGTGCATAAACAATGTTATTTACTTGACCCTATCAGTGGTCAGAATATGATGACTGATCAGGTGTGAGTCCATTTGGGTTGACTACTGTCAGTAAAACAAACTACATATCCCTCCTAACACACCCTTTAATACACACTTAGTCATAGCCCTCAGGTGTCAGAAGCCCCTCCCCCTCTGCACTGTCCCAACGTGTTCAGAAATAATCAACCCACTGTTAGACTGTGTGCTTCACCACAACCACATGGACCTATGAACTCACACACCTACTGTACTCATACAACACGCAGCTATGAAGCCAAACGTACACGGACTCAAGGAAAACTGAAGTCACAAGACCAGCCAGTTAGGTATGGATCCTTTTTACCCTGTTACAAATGTATTACCATTACATTATGTGCCCAATGTCTCACAGATTTGACCTGAATGTAGCCATACAGGAAGCATACTGTATGAGATACTACAGGAGAAAGAAAAAACTGTGTGGTTGAAGTAAAGAAAGAAAAGGGGAGTGTCTTACAGGAAGCAGTAAAAAACAGAAGTGTGTCATTTGCAGATTAGCTTTGATTAGCCTCATGCAACATACTTATGTGATTTAAGTCCATGAATGCCAAATGGAGACTTTGTTTTCAGATACTCTTGTGTATATGCAGATGCTGACCTAACACTTAGGACTAAATGATCAGGTCTTTGTCACTTTATTGACTTGGTACAGCTGACTCTAGATAAATAGGTCTTGACGTTTGATTTCAGACTACACAGTCTGCATTATGCTGATCCCCACACAGAAACACACTCCAGCCAGGCTTGTGTATTTGCATTAGGCAAATTAAAACACGTAATGGCTTGAGAGAGTAGTGCTGACATCGGGACACTGTGGAGTTACAGAGGGTTAAGAGAAAATCTGGTTTATGTGCTGAAACAAAATACCATGTCTGAATATTAGAATAGGGTGACTACATTTTCAATCTATAAAACTTTTGGTTTAAGTTGGTATCTTAACCTAATACAGAATTGATTTCATGAGATCAGAATTGATTTCTGAGATCATAGTCAGAGTTCAGAAAAAAAAAAGAGATTAAGATTAAGTAAGACTTTTGTGAAAAGTTAGAATCGTGGTAAAAAATTCTGTATAATGAGATCAGTCATAATTCTAAAATAAAAGTCTAAACTCTGAGATTAAGGCATCATTTTGAGAAAATTCAATTTGAGATTAAAATCAGAAAGAGGTTTTTTTTTCACAATGGCCTGAACCCACTTCCATAAAGTAAACCAATCTGTGTTCACTATGATTTATAGCACATGGTTGATGCTTTTTTTAAAACCAGGACAGGAACGTTCAAACCATGACAGTCCCAGACCAGTTAGACCAGGATGCATTATTATTATAGAAGTATCATTAAAATATACATAATTTTGATTCATAAATTGCCAGCATCTTAAAATCTTCTCCTCATATAAATAATGAACTATTATCATTGGTCCTTTTACTGTTTTTGCCAGAATCAAGACGTAAACACATTTGTTCCTTTTAGCATTTCTGAAAGCAGGTGGGACATTTACAGAGTTAAGCCATAAGCTATTTCACAAATCTCATTATCTCATGTGGTTTTGTGTGAAAAAACGAATTATCATTCTTCATCAGCAAAAACACAAACAGTGTTAACACTTTTTTATTATTGTTTTTTATTATTGTTGCTGTTGTTTTGTAATTACTAGAGCATCTACAGGAAATATATGAACAAGGAAAGAACTTTACTGACCTGCAAAGGCAAAATGCTGCATCTGAATATTTTACCGAAATTCAGTTAAAACAGAAACCCGGCTTCTTATTCTACGTTTACGCGGTCGCATTGTGTTACGTTTCAGCAAATTCAGGAATAATCTGTTAAATCTTGCAGTGACTACAATGCTCTCCCAACGCTGTCAGTTGAGATTAGCATCTGTTTTATTCTCTCTTTTATTGCAAAAGATTTCCTCTGATTTCTGGCCATCAGTTTTGTAATTTTCTAATGTAATCTCTTCTTCATGAGTCTGACCGTACCGCGTCTTTGTTCAAAAAAGATGTTTTTGTGGTCTTGCAGAAGGAACAGGCCATGGCTTCATTTATAAGGGTCACAAGGTCACTGGTGATGGGTTTAAACCTTGGTCATTTCTTTTGGACTATGTATTCACACATCTCACTGTTAATAGATTTTACTGTCTGACTCCAAAATGCACCATGCCACATTTCTGTAGAGGTTCTCAGTCATCCATGACATAATGAAGAAAAGGCTGAAATGAAATGCATCTGGTAGTTTTCAAGGTGAAGTTTCATTTTCAATTCTGAGTTCATCTGCTACGAGAGTGAGCTTCTATCTCTCAGAGGGAGGGGTTAAACCTGAAACTAACTGCCATTGGACCAGGCTGTTGAATCAGTTTCTAGGACAGTGTTTATATTTACATTAAATTCTGCCTTTAACGAAGACCTTTTTACTACTTACTTATTACTGCACTGCTGACGTGTTATTATACAGCAGTAACCTAAAGTGCAAGGAGTCAACTGTGCATGGAAAGCTCATACTTGCTTTGCTCTACTCGTTGTTCCTGTGCACGTACTCACTGTAATGTAGTCAAACGGGGTGTGTCTATGACAACTGTGAATACCTGAGATAGTTGTTAGCTGCAAACAGGCCGAGACACAGGGATACATGAAAAAAAAAAAAAAACTATGGCCGCACCAGACTTTTTAGCTCTTTTTCTGCTGCACTGTTTGGAGAATTTAAGAGAGAAAAAGCCATACAAAATTAAAGGGGACCTTGTATATTCCAACTGCTTTCAGTGTCTCCGACCGATGAATAAACAAATGCCTGGGACTCCGCTGTCATCACTGGTTACAGGGTGGAGCACTGTTATTAAATCTCCTGGAGACGAGTAGAAAAGAAGAAAAAAAAAAGGAAAGTGAAAGATTGAAGGCAGAGAGACACAGAGAGAGGGATAAATATAACACCACACAGCCGACTGAAGAGATATTTAAAGCACAGAAGAAGAAAGAGTTAGACAAAGGAAGGACCTGAATCAAGTGGAAAGCTCTAGTGTGAGATGTTGGAAGGTAAGAATTATCACTCTTTAGCTTGTACAGTTTACTACGGTGTCTTTAAAACGTGATTTAACCATTCTTCAAGTCAGCCACATGTGCTAGACATTTACTTTACAGTAGTGCTCGATGTGTCTTTGCCTTCGACGCTCATTTCTTTTATCTGCCGTGCCATGCATGGGTTGTTTGTCTGCAGTAACTGATGCGAGCAGAGATGAATAAGTCAACACTGCTGCCGGTGATCCACGCTGGAGATGGGAGGACACTGTCCAGGTGAGATTATAAATGTGCTTCAGTTGAGATCATCATAGTCAAAACATACATTGCTTTAGAAAAATTCATCCCACGGCTTCAGACTTACAAGTGTGAAAGAGTCATTTGTAAAAAATAAATAAATAAAAAAGGTTTACACATAAGGCTCTATTGTTTTCAAAATTGCAGTTTAAAAGTAGTTATTTATCATTACACTACAGCATGGATGTGAATGTATTCTTCGATTTAACTGTAACATTGCACAGACAAAATATAAAACAATGAGCTAGACTGCCGACCCCATTTAAAGCCAGATAAGAAGATTTTTAACATGGTTTCGCTATAAAATCCTTTTATTTAGCGTCACTTTTAGCGTCTTGTTGTGAAAATGAGGCAGTTTAAGTTTGCTGCCTTCTACGATGCTGCATTCTGAAGGCAAGGGACACTACAGCAACACACTCTCGAACCAACTTTTTGCATATTTAAGATAATCTGCCCTCTCTGACGCCACAGTTTACCTCTACTTCCTGTCACTTGGCATTACTAAACCATTACAGAGACAAAATGACTGCCTTTCTCTGGTAACTGTTACTCATCTCAAGCCTTTTCACAGTTAGTAATCGTAAATTTTTAACAGGTCCAATAGGTGTTAGAAGCATCTGTACAAATCACGTTATTGAGCACTGTTTCAACTGCAGCGGTTTCTGTCATATTCAAGTTTGCACTATGGCTATTTTAAGACAAAACCAAAGTCACACATTCTAATCAACTCTGACGTCAGGAGCTGTGTGAGGTGCACTTTCCTTTTGGAGTTTCAATGTAACATAGCAAAACAACTTCACTAAAAGAGGTCTTCTTTCAGCACTGGCACAGATTTAGTCATGATGTCAATCCCTGATAATAGTTGATAGGCTGAAGTTAATGAAAAAGATACATCAACATAACATTAAGCCACAACACAGGCCCAATTATTCTTATTACATCCAAGTAGTAGTATTATTGAAAGTCTATTCAATGCCCCGCCCCCTCTGCGGTCAAGTGCACGCTCTGCCCCTGTATACATCCCAGTATTTGTGTATTTGTCAATTGGGGAAAAGAGAGGTGGTCTTTTATATGCATTTAAGGGAGATTGTAAAGTTGACTTGTAAAGTTTATTTGGCTTTAAATGCCTCAAAGTAAAAAAAAAAAAAAAAAAAAAATAATAAAGTGGAATGAGGAAACAAGTTGCCTCACTATGTTTGAGCTGCCTTCTTAAATATAACTAATACATATTTACGTAGGTCCTATGTTACTTGTTACTCTGTTGTGTGGTGCTGAGACTTTTATTGTTGTTGGCTTTGTTTTTAGAGCAGCGTTCACGTCACTGATAAATACCTACAACTGTTTTCTGAAAGACCAGACACAGCTGCATCTGACCTACTCCCAGGTATGAAACTAACAACACCTTTACGAACACTAGACCAGAAGTGTCACTGCCAAGGCAGGACGAAAGAGCAACACAATTTAACAAGAATAACGCGGTTCTTAAAGTTCTTAATAATAATAATGTAATGTTTCTGGTTGTAATTACGTGACGTGGGCGTGTCTGTAACAGGACAGTAACGGACAGGTGACAGTAGAGGGTTTTCTCAACATCTCCTGGGGAGTAACCAGACCCATCAGGCTCCAGATACAAGACGACAAACAGACCCTACCCGTCTCTCCTGGCCTCGCTCCAGAGCCCCTCAGTCCAGTCAGCCCCCTCGGCAGCAAGAGGTTACACCGGACTTTACTGCTGAGTGCATGGAGCTGCTTTGAAATGGGTTGTACAAGTGTGTCTCTCATTTCAGAGGTATGACGCGCTGGGGAGAGTACTCCGACCTGCACCAGATCGATGAGATTAATGCGGAGTCACAAGACACAGTTGTCAACAAAACACCCCCAGGTGGATATGGCATGTTATTGTTAGTACATTCTTATCTCTGCAAAATGAGTCTCTCGTCTATTTTAATCATTCAGAAGCATATTTGTGATGTTATTTATAGCCTGGGCGGCCCTCCTACCTCTTCTCTTAGTCTGTATTAAGAATTAGTCTGGTGGATTCAAATTTACACTAAATTGTGTGGACGTACAACAAATCCATTTGGCAGATGTGTATGTTTATGAAGGGTTTGATGGTTTGAATTCCAGGAGAGTTGAAATAGTTGTGTAGGGAAGGGATTGCAGACCCATTTACCTTTTACAAAGTGAATGGAAGGAGCAGACACAACTCATAAACTCATAAAAAAACATAATGACGATAATGGATTTGTTTCAATAAACCAGGAATCCTCTTTGTCAAACAATAAGATCAGATGAGTTCTGTGACTAGACCTTCAAAGGCACAGTTCCACTGAGCAGACTAGAGTAGGCTACGGCATTGTTTGGTACGAGTGAAGAGGCTAAAGAAAATGTTGCGGCTTTCAGAATTTGAATGAATACCAGTTTCCTTTTAAGGTTGTATTCAATGTCATGTTCTGCTCATGTTTAATACAACGTAGACAATGAAATGTTTTTAATTCAGACACAACACAAACTCTATCTGAAACCAAAAAGAGTTGTTAATAATAGGCAACCTGGGCTTGGACTAGATTAGACCTAGGACTGGGACAGGACTGGTTTAGACAATGGAAACTAAGCCGACCCCGATTGTGCCGCTCTAGTAGAAATGTTCCTTAAAAGGTTGTGCGATCAATCTTATTATTAATATAAATTGTCTTTATATAATATAAAAGCCCCCGTGCCTTATGAAACCACCACACTGCGTCCAATGAGGCATAGGAACCTGGAGCTGGAGGCGGAGTCAAACCTGTTCCGCTGCATGAGCGACGCCTCATTGGTCAAAAGGAGAAGAGGCAAGTCGGCAGAGCAAAGAGAGAAAGAGCGGCAGCATCGGTTTTCTATCAATGGACACTTTTATAACTATAAGGTAAGTGAATGCCCTTCTTATTTATTATTTTTATTTTTTTCAGTTAACTCTTCCATGGTTTTCTCTAGACGTCTATTTTCACTCCATCCTATGGCACATCAACTAAGGTCAGAATAACAACCCGAATGACAACCAACGAGGTCATTGAACAGTTACTGCACAAGTTCAAGGTGAGTGCCAACAACTGCCAAAATATGCCAAAATAACATTTTGTTCTGAGTTTTGGTGAATTGCCATAGATTTTTTTTTCTTTCTGCAGATAGAGAACATTCCCCAAGAGTTTGCTCTGTACTGTGTTCACCAGAGTGGAGGTATGCTTCCAAACCGGATACTAAAATATCACATTAAACTGAACTTTAGAGCTGACCCGAAACCTTTAGCTTTGGAGTTTATCGTTAGACTGTAGTAATGCTGTAATTATCTCCTCCTTGATGAAGCATAGCCAAAATTTATCCACGTTTAATTTATTGCTCTATTCTTTATTTATTAAATTTGTTTTGCAATAAGATAACACTATTTTGCAACAGACTACATCATTTCCTGGTTTGTTTCATTGTTGACATCAGTGTTGACAAATTAGAGCGCTCCTTTTTACCGTAAGTGAGCTGTACTGAGCCTATTAAAATTCTTAATTATAAAGCCTAGATGACGTCTTCAGGTCTCATTTTGTTACAAATAAACTTTAGGTAATTTAACTGTCAAATTAAATGCAGGAGTTAAAAAAATGAATTAATTAAATTTAAACTGTAAACCATGAAAAAAAAAGACAAGAAAATTGTAAAATAAAATGTGTGATTGTGTTGATCAGAGAAGAGGAAGCTGAGCGTCAGGGACCAGCCTTTGTGGGAGCGCATTCTGCAGGGGCCCTCAGAGGACATCATGAAGATTTTTCTGATGGACCGAGAAGAGGAGGAAGTCAGCAACGATGTAAGAATTTACGTCAACTACAATCACAAAGCAAATGTGACATGAGTCCAAAAAGGTTCATTTGGTCTTTCATGAAAGTTAACTTGTTTGTTTATCTTATGAGTATAAGAGTAATGTTTTCAAGTGTTTACCTTGACATGTTTCCACTGCTCAACTTCTTACAGTCTTCCTCAGAAGAGTTATTTGATGTTACTGTGACGTGTCTGGTTAGCTGATTTATACAGGTTTTGTTGTCCTTTCTGAATCGGTAGAACCATACCTCCTGTCGTCAGACTTTCTTAGTCCAGCGTCCCAGGTGTGATACAGCAAATACCCCCCCTCGTCCCCCCTCGTCCCGGTTCATCGTCCTCGGGGCTTGTTTCTGTCTCTCTTTCGCCTGCTCAATCCACCTACAGTCTTTGTTCTCCTCTTTTGTCATAATCCTGGCTTTGTCCCAGTGCATTACATGGTTAGACAGGACACGTCACAGTAACATCACGTGACTCTCCTGAGGAAGATAAGCATAACAACAAAAGGTTTGGGGTCTGTAGTCTGCATCTCCTCCAGGTGATCGCCCTGCACAAACATTAAACAGTTTTTCTTTTTTTTTTGTAATGGTGGCATCATTAAAACAGAACAGCAAATATACAGCAATGATATTTAGCATCCATCTTCCCTCTTTCAGGTGGCCCAGTATTTGAACTTGGAGCTTCCCATTCTGGAGCAGGTCCTATTGAAGCTGAGAGACGAAGAGGTTAAAGAAGTACAGAGGGTCATCAGCAAGTATGTTTTATTTAATTAATTCACAATTCCACTGGAGCAGTATGGTAAATGTCAGGTCAGTTTAAGAGGCGTTTTTCATTGTCAGAAGTGTCCCACTGCACCCTTTAGTAACTTATCAGCTGTGGTTCCAACAGTGTTACTGAAACACTGTAGTCTGTGATTGGACAATAGAAAATAACTATGAAAAAGAAAACACAAAATGTAAATGTTTTCTCAAATGAATCTTTTCCTGATCGTGTAAAAAAATGTTGCATGTTTTTCAACATTGCATTTGCTTTTTATGGTGCATTAAACAGGAAAACATGTGACAGGGAGGCCCTTATTTTCAGGGAAATAAAGCATGAATTGAATTGGACTCAGTCAGTGGCCAGTAACGTAGCTTTATTCAACATTATCAAAGCAATACTGCTACAAAATTACTGTAGTAACCAATGTCAACCATGTGGTGGCGCCAGTGTGGTCTTACTCTGTCTTGTGTTCCAAGGTACCATCACCAGCACATAGTCTTGTCCCATGTGCTGAGCAGCAAGTTATCGCCTCACATTGAGACCAGCGTCTGATGGCAACAGTCAGAAGGTGCGAGACCTTCGACTACACTGAGGAGAGGGGGACATTTTGGGGAAAAACACATCTCACATATGCACCAAAATAAAATTTATATTTGTGGAGATGGTGAACTGTACATTTTTCACACTCATTGATTATTACACTTCTGTTAAATGATTTTGTAAATAACTGTGAATTTTCAAGAGAACATATTAAAATCTTTTATTTAAAGACTATCTCTCTGAAATATTTTCTACTGATGTATGCGCATTAAAACCCGCAGGAAAAGACAGCGGGGGGGAAATGAGTGGTTCTAACAGTTTTATAATGGGCTGGTGCAGAGTGAGCAAATCTGTCGAGCTGTTTCGTGGAAAAGCAGTTCTCTTTCCACTTCCAGACGACCACAGCCAGCGTCTGTCACTGAGATCCATCTTTTACTGGTCTATAAATGATGCACTTTCCACGAGACATATTTTGCCGAGAGCTTTAAAATCTAAATTGTTCTGTTTATCTCACTACAAGAAAATAATACAAAATCCGTATTCCCAGAATAAAGGCAGCATTCAAACCAAGTGATACTTGACACTATAGGTGTTTACCACACTTGGTCATCACTGGATTAAAGATTAAACTTACTTAAAGAGCTTGGCCATACTGTTTAAAAACACAGGTCAATAATCTGACTTTATCTTAAAAACAGACCAGCCATAACATAATGACAGCCTAATAGTTGAATAGTGGAGAACTGCTCAACATAACAATGTCCGATTGTCCACAAAGTTTGTCCAAGGTTTTTCTTGGAAGCTTTTACAATGACAGGTTCGCCCATTAGTTACTTAAGTAGGCTATAAAAGCGACTAACCTACGCAGTCTCTGTTTGTATCCAAAAATGACCTTCTTTGTGATGAAGATGTAGCTGTCTCTTTTCTCTGCCTCGCTTTTGTGTCATCTAGCACAAGGCTTTACTTTTTATTTACTTTATTTACTTTTTATTATTTATATATAAGAGGTATAAACTACACGTGGCTTGTAAAATGTCCTGACGTTTCCATTTTTTTTTCTTCTGGCCAGAATACTTAATTAAGACAACAATGTGGATGATGTGATGAAATTATATTTTAATATTTACGTAAATATATGGCCAGGTTTCTCATAAGTATCTCATACCAATTTTCCCATGCAAAGTTGATGACATCTTTTTCTTTTTCAGATATTTAAAAAGGAACACAGACTTATTATAGAACTTGATTGAGAACCGCCCACTGCCCTGTTGCCAATTACACGAATGGACAGTGCTTTATTGCAACATAAAATAAATAAATACCATCACAGTATGATCTGTATGTAGACAATGAGTTGCCTCTTTCAAACAACTGGTACAAAAATATAACATCCATAAGTCACAGTTTTTTAGATATCTTTATTTGATTGAAAAAAATATATACATAAGTTCCATGGGCCTGCAAAGATTTTTTTACCCATAAACTTCATTCAATGTAAAAAGAAATGTCTTGTACACGTCTAACAGGGAACTTTTAACCTCCAAAACAGTTAGGATTCTATTCTTGTCTATTTTTATGTCGCTGCTGCACTCTCTTGTCTTTGAGCTCATTGGTCACAAGTGCTTATGTGACTTGAGACCACATTTATGACAGACATGGCATGCCTTCTTTATGGGTCACATAATGCAGAAATATACCTGGAAGCCAAACCAACATGCAACTTCAGTTGAAAATTAACAGCAGCCTTGACTGAGCTGGAATGTAGGTCAAATGAGTATAATAATTTAAACTCAAGTAAAGAGAAATATTCAAAGATGTATTTTTCTTTCCAAACTTTATTTGGGGAAAAAAAGAATACTGAACACTGGTTTTAAAAAATGAGAAGACATACAAGCACACATGTGGTACAATATGAAGACGAACACATTAAACCTTCTCATTCCTAAGTTTCTTGCAGGATCGGCTCTTCAGCTCATGTTTGTTGTCGCGAGGATTGAAAGTCACCACAAACTTACAACCCAATTGCTGAGGAGAGATATTTAAGATGTTTAAGCTCAGGCATTTAGCTTCATTCTTCTCTCTTTAATAAAACTATACCTTATTCAACAGCTCACAGTTCTCCAAGTCATGGTTTTCAGCCTTGGAACAGTTAGTTTTCCTCAGAACTGCCTCAATCTTAAACTTGATTATATTAGTCACCTAAAACACAAGACAAAAGCACAAGTGGATGACAACTGCATTAAATTTCCATAATATTGTTTATGCAGCCTGCAACATTTACGCAACATATTCTGGTACCTGACTGCGAGCAGTGTTGATGGAGTCTAGTCTAAACAGTTTTTTGCCCTTAGAATGAGAGTTGAACATCTTCAAGGCGTAAAGCGCTGCTTCCTGAATATCAGCTGCGTCTGTAGACACCTCATTCCATCCACCGAGCAAATGCACTTTTTCTGTCAGGACACAATCAAATTACATTTACAACCTGATACATATGTAGTGCAAAGGAGATGTAACAGAAAAGAATAAAAAATGAAATAGCCTACAACCCCGTCTCTGCTGTTGACTGATTCTGGTCCAACTTTTGACTTTTTTGCTATAATTTCTCATTCTTTGGTGTAAAACTATATAGGTGCTGCACTTTTGGGAGTGGGTGGTGGCTACATTAGTCTAATTTATTGGTCAATTTGTTGACAGGCAACAACAGCTGAATGATGCTTTGCATAAACTCAATACTCAATACTCAACTCAAAACTTATTCCCTAAATACTGCAGACTCTGTTTAGCAGGGCATGTTACCATCTGGGGAAAACACTTGACACAATGCCAGATCAACACAACTTTGCATTTTATTTATAGATCCAAGTCATCAGCATTAGTGACTTTAGCAGGTTTTTTTTTTTAAACAGACCATTGTGAGATTAGCGTCTGTTGTTTGCAGTGCAGTTGAAAAGTCCAGTATTATGACTTTCCACAGGATGTTAGTTAAGTATTAGATACGTTTTTGCACATGCTTTGATAGTGTTATAGTAAGGACAACAGTAAATGGCCTCTATAATTATAAAGCTTTTGGTTCCAAATTTGAAGTTTTCTGTTTTATGCCAGACCCTGAGAACCTGGAAGTTCTCACACACCAAACCCTGGAACCAAACATTCAGCTGGCAACTGCTCCAGCCTCTTTCACTGCTGCTCTGCCAAAACCAGGCCTATCATAAGGTTAATGACACACAGCAGCTTTTCCCACAGAAACACACAAGATAGTGCTTACCTTAGTGCCAGCCTAAACATACAACACATTGTGGCGCTGCTGGTGGAAGTTACTCATAATAATGTGCGACAGACAAACCTTTATTACAGCCCTAATAAACTATGATTGTTTAAGTGCTGCTTCTGTTTACAGCCACACAACCATTCGTCCGTTTATGCTTCCTTGTTCGTTTTATTCTTTCTTGTTGGAATCTTTTCAGTTTTATTTTTAGATTGGCATGCACTGAAAGCCAGTGTGATCAATTTGGGCACAGAATATAAGGAACAAACCAGCCGGACTCCTTTAAAATGAAGCCTTTGTCATATGAAACATCTCTGTTCTGGTTGGCAGTAAGCGCTTGCATTTCTAACACAGTATTCTTTGTGGAATTAGTAATTAATCATCATTTTCCATTTTCCATACACAAACAAAACTCCAACCTCAGCTTAGATGCATCATGTGGCAGATGACAGCTGCCTCCCAGAACTGGCTCAAAGTCTCTCTGAGTCAGTTCATCCAGCCAGACACAGGCATGATGTCACTGTGTACACACAGTACTGTACGGCACTATGTAGCTCCTACGGTATATGGTTTTTAGTTACTGAGGCGCACCCTGGAATGAAACCAAACCCTTTAGAAAAATTGTTGGATACTTTTTTCAGTTTTCATTACCATATACTGTTGAAGCGGTGCTCTTGTTTGGTACAGTTCTACACAGTTATACTCTGTATGTTATAAAATCATTTATTGGTAAGAAACGTTCTAATTCAAATTGTGTCACAGCTAGAACTGAAACAATATATAGCTTGTATCGTTACTGAATTGTTTTCCTCTTGTGATGCTTTATCGCGATACAGATACAGATATTGTGACATTGACACAAATTGATCACACCGGCTTTTACTGCATAGGAACTTATAAATAAAAGGTTTGAATGCTGTTAACTCAAGTTACATTAAAATAACTAAAAATCACTAATAAATGCACAAAATCCACATTTTTCCAATCTAAGGCTTTTGCTTACATTATTGTGAATTAATCTCAGAATTGCTGTATCATGATATTTATTGTTATCATAGACTGTGTATCATATGATACTATGTGTTTGCCATCCTTAATCACAGAATATTATGATGTAGCTGTAATATATACTCACTGGCTGTGATGAATTCTTCTACATGCTGTTCTCCAAAGCACAGCAGGGCCATGGAGAGACTTAGGAGCAGTGACAGCGGCAGAGACATCTTTACTTCAGTGAAAAGCTCGCCACAAAATAAAGACGTCAGATTGAGCAGAATGTGTACACAAACCCTCAAAGCCCTGGCAGAAAAAAAACATAGGACCTTATTAGAAAAGTCCAATTTAAATGATTACAAATGCAAAAATTATTTTAAGACAGTATTACCTTTTTGATGTAGGACTTTAACTTGGTACTTGGTAAGTAGAGCACCTGTGCACCAGCTTAAGGGGGAATAATCTGAGTAAGGAGGAGGAAAAGAGGGCGGGAGCTGTCGAAAGGGGTTGGCTGAGCAGAGCGTTTAAGTGCTGGAATGTTTAACCAGTCGGTGAAGACCACACCTCCGACACGCTGCCTGGTAATGACGCCACGAGGCCAGGGATTTAACAAGCATCAGCTGCTTTGGTCCGCTTCTGGAGAGAAAGGAGGGAGGAGGGGGATTGGGGCGAATGTGGAGGAAAGCTTTTAGAGTCTTTGTGTGATTGTGACAGTGATGGCCTGGGGTTAAGAATGTGTGTTTGTAATTAGCTGCTATGTACCTTTGTTGAGATTAGGGTCATTTTACGATACTTCAATTCACTGGACCCTTAACAAAAAAATAATTTCAAAGTCAAATAACAGTATCAGTTAAAACATGAATAATAAATTAATATAGTCACAATATAGCAGTAATGGAGAACACAGTGAAGTTAAATAAAGGCCAGGAGTCTGTAAAAATATTTAAAAAAAAAACACAGTATAGTACAATGTGAGGCTTCCGAGACATTGATATAAAATTAATTAAAAACATTTGAATTTATTGCACAACCATTGAGCTACATGTGTAACTAATCATTTTAAATGGGAATATTCCTGTCTAAAATTAAAATAGCAAAGGTTATAATAATAATAATAATAATAATAATAATAATAATAATAATAATAATGCATAGTACTTATATAATGCCCGTAGAAGCTTTACATATTCATTATTCATTCACTGAATTGACTGACAGAGACGTGGTTATTCCTATTTTTTAAGAATGGGAAAAAGCTTTTATTTTCAAGCTATTGGCTAATTTCAGTACTCTCTCAATTTTCTAAAATAATGGAAAACATATTTGTCTCTAGTCTATGATAGTGGTGTCCAACACGACTGGATCTGCAATGGCCTAATGTGTTAGTTTGTTTTACAAGTGACTGAAATAGATGAATAAACTAACAAATACAGTATCAATTGTCACAGACAGAACTTGAAGTGTGCTTCTTAATTTGTGAAGCTGGGAGAGATAATATTTTTATTTGTGGAAATGTTAACTCATAAATGAAACTTTTGCTAAATTTTATGTAAATGTTCAGGCTATCGTTAAGCTAAATCCTCCCAAATGATCTGACAGTATAGTTCTGTAAATCAATGACCAATCATAACCATTCATCTATGATTCATTATTCCACACAGTTGGTAACCAGAGCCCAGACTAACTGTATGTATAGCATGAGCAAATAATAACAATGTTTGACCAAGTCTATAATGAGATCAAACATTTAGATTGACAGACTAATACTGTGACACTGCTACAACACAAAAAGGTGAGAGGTTATCCAAGATTGCATTATTTCTGTCCCAAGTCCCACTTTGTCAGTCGATAGCTTTCTCTAAATGCATCGTGACCCTGACGACCTACAGACATGAAGGCACCACATGAGCAAAGTTCACTGGACTTCCTTTTGACACTTTTGTTTGCATAATGCTACTGGCCTTTATTACCCATGATTACTTGTTAATGCAGTCATTTACTGACAGACGTTTGTAATGTGTCAAAAAAGCCAGAAGAGGGAGTCCACAGAATATACATATTGCAACAGGAAGCTGCTACTGAGGCTTAGTGGCTGTAACGTCATCCAGTTATTCTCATGAAAAGAGTAACGACCAATAGAAACATCCACATTTAGGTAGATAATCCCGGTATCTGCTCACACCAGGTAGAGAGAGGTTCCTGTTTGAAATAATTTGATGACTCATAAATTATGGTCTGAGATAACAATCCTGTGAGGATGTCTGATGAATGGAGCCATAGCCACATTGACAGCAACATGATGTAAGTGAAGATGTGTGGCAGAGGAAGGCGAGATAAGGAGAAGAGCTGACTGGCGGATGGAAACAAACTGATATGTAACTAACATTACAATATAATGGATGGGCTTGATGCCAGACAAAACAGGCGACAAAAGAAACGGACAAATGGCCTCAGACAAAAAGGCAAGATGTGATTAAGTTGGATGGCCCAGAAAATGTTGTGCTGTCTGCACCATGTTCTATTATAACAAAGACAAATTTATAATGTGTCCTTTTATACTATATAGCCTACTATACTACATTTTTAGTATAGTGTCATTTTTGCTTTTTTTTTTTGCAGGCCATTACCAATTTCCTACAGCAGATATTTGTTCATCAGTGCCCATCAACTTTCACAAATATTTATTTTGATTTTAAAAATGACTGAGTTAGAATTTCCTGGCAAATAAAAAAAAATCACCTTGAAAAATTAATCACCCATGATTAAATTTTGGATCCAGACCTAATGTTTCTGAAACACAGACCTCCCGCATAGCACTCAGAGACCAAGACAAGATGATATTTGGAATCTGAGACTGAATTGAGATCAAATTGAAAATTTTAAACACTACGAACCAATCCTCAATTACACTCTTTATGAGCAATATTCTTCTATTTATTCTATTTGGAGATAGAATTGGTCTGTCTGATGATTTTAATGGAAATGACAACAAATCAATCAAAATAAAAATAAAAGTCCATGTCCATGACTAAGACTAAGAAAAGTGTTCTTAGACAAAAATGAAATATTTAGCCTGAAGTAGCTACAACAAAGACATACAAGAAACCATTTAGGAAAGTCTTTTCAAAAGCACAATCCCCAGTTACTAATGGAGTTTTGAACTGTATTTGCCATCACATGATGACGACTGCAATGTTCTTTGTCTTATTCCGATGGAACACAAATAGCAAGAACAGTTTGAACATTTGTGTCCCTGAAGCTCTTACTGGTTGTTTTTGACCAATCTGTTAGAAGGTAATTATGACAATTTGCTGCATTTGGTTCAACAGAAACACTTAATGAAAATGAGACATGTCTCATGGAAGTGTGAAGAGGTTAGAACTGGCCTGGTACTGGCAGTGAAGAGCTTTGATTATATGCTCTCTGTCCCCTTTTATAGTTACGTGATCAGTAGACCAGCTTTAGATAATAAGGCGTAAAGAGCACCTTATTTAACGTAAGGTCCTATTAAGAGTTTCAGTGTGTTTTCATCCCATATCAAGAACAATAAATATGTTTTTTTAAATTGATCAGGAGGATTAAATAATAAAAACAAAGAACACTATGCTAAGAATGATAGAAACAATATATGTGACTAAAATATAATTTAAAATAATCAAATAGCATTAGAATGTAAGAAAGCATGGTTTAAAATAACAAAAACTCAACATATTTGCATTGTAAGCATATTTACGGAGCCCCTCTGGTCTCACTATGTAAAAAAAATATATGTATGTAACTAAGTCGTGGCCACGAGATACGCTAAGTCGTGGCCACGAGATAAGTAAATATGAATAAATATAATAGGAGAATGCACAATGGAGCAGCTTTTCTCCCGAAAGCATGCACGCTAACTCTGCCACCCATAAGGCTCATACATACAGCCAAATAGAGGTACCGTGACCTAAGCCTACAACGCCCTCTGCTAACGTTTTATCGTAGGCTACACAGACATGCTTTTCCAAAATGTCAAACACTTCAATAAATAATTAATAAACCAGTCTGCACACTACTATAGACTATCTTAAAATCATAATCAGAAATACTTTATTGATCTTTATTGATATCGATAACCCAGGGGACAATTGTTGTGTCACAGTTGATGTGCACATCAAGACATTTAAAGAAATATAAATAATAATATAAGTTGGTAAATAAACAAGTAGCCTATATACATGTAAAAAGTATAAATATATGCTATAAAATATAAATAAGAGTTATAAAGGACCATGGATATGCAGCCTACAAGATTTACATTACTGTATTAACAGAATTTAATTGATTGTGATGAACAGTACTAGTAAATAAATAGAACTGCAGCAAACTATATTACACTGAATATTAAAACAGATAATATTGCACAGAATGTGAAGTATTACAGTGCACTAAAGTACAGGGTCTATTTAAATAACAAAGGTTATCGATATCAATAAAGATCAATAAAGTATTTCTGATTATGATTTTAAGATAGTCTACAGTAGTGTGCAGACTGGTTTATTAATTATTTATTGAAGTGTTTGACATTTTGGAAAAGCATGTCTGTGTAGCCTACGATAAAACGTTAGCAGAGGGCGTTGTAGGCTTAGGTCACGGTACCTCTATTTGGCTGTATGTATGAGCCTTATGGGTGGCAAAGTTAGCGTGCATGCTTTCGGGAGAAAAGCTGCTCCATTGTGCATTCTCCTTTTATATTCATTCATATTTACTTATCTCGTGGCCACGACTTAGCGTATCTCGTGGCCACGACTTAGCTTATCTCGTGGCCACGACTTAGTAACATATATTTTTTTTTTTACATAGTGAGACCAGAGGGGCTCCGTACATATTAACAATGTTGAAAGTAATGTACAAAGAAGCTACTAGATCACCAGCAAGATATCCAGCTGAGAAAATGAACATTACTGTGTTCATACATACAGCTCCTCCTGATAAATTATGGATAATATTTTAATTACAGGGGATATATAGCAGGTATTAAAGGGGCTAGAGTGGCGTATTACGCATCTTAGTGCTTAAATCTTCCATTTAAAGCCAGGGAGCCATTATTTTAAAGCTACATGTTTTAAAAGGTGAAAAGGTTTAGCTTTAAATGTATTTCCAAATTTTGCATTGGCAGGAATAAATTCTGTTTTGACATAGTTACAGAATAAAACAATATTTTCATTTAATACTTAATAGTCTCATGATGACCCACAGAGCTACAACACTAACAGCTCAGACTCTAAACTCTCCTTCCGGTCTCTTGATTGACAGCCGGCTCCTCCAACCAGGCCGCGGGCGCCAGTTGTGGCCGCCCCTTCGCTCCCGCCTCCTTCTTGTCCGAATGAGTTGCTCTCTTGCCCCGCTAGTCCGTGTGTAGTCTGTCCCTGGAGCCGAAGAACCGCTCGAAAACCTCACAACCATGGAAGGCGACAATATAATAATGACAGTTTGACCGTGGGCTATTCTCCAAGGTAAGTTTGTTGAGCTACGCTTTGTTTTGAACGGAATTAGCGGCTACGAGAGCGTCGTGTGGTGTGTGGGGTAAAAGTTTATCCGCTTCGCCACACGGGACGGGACGGGAGGGAACAGAGGCAACGTTACTCATTGTGGGATGTCTCACGCTGCTAGCTGTGTGTTGGTTCCTCGATAGCATCCACAACATCTTATCAACCTGTTCGGTAGACTTTGTTTTTGCTTAAAGGCTTACGCTTGTTGTCTTCTTGTCACGTTGTGAACCTTTTATTGTGTCTTTTCATAGGGTTAAAGGAGAGTCATGATGTAGTGTCCTAATTTATTAATAACTTGCTAGAGCTGTTTTTTTTTCTACTTAAAGGGGTAGTTCTTGGAGGTTGTAGTTGTCCTGCATTGGTAAATGACGTTTTGTCTTTATTTTGACGTGAAAACGTGCTCTGAACTTGAACTGCTCTTACTATTGTAGACTAATTGTCTTGTTTTTCCTGGTTTTGGCTGATAATGTTGTTCAAAATATTATATGGGGATCTTTTTTAAGTTATTTGCCGTGTTAGACCAAGGCTGGAATATTTGACATCAATTTGACAATTACAGTTAAAATGACTGTATACTACTATATTAATTAAATATTAAATATAATTAATTTAAACTTTAAAGGCCTAGTTACAAAACTGACAAAAATGTTTTTTTTTGAACAAAATGCCCAGTAGGCAACTAGTTTGACAAATCTAAATTGTTCTCCAGATACATTTACTTTTGGTTAAACAGTTTTATAAATGAGCAAATCTAGGCTAAAACGTTAGGCTACCTCTAAGCTAATAGGTACAAGAACTCACAAACTTGGGCTTCGACTCCACCTTAGAAAAGTCTTTCACTAGCATTGTATTTGAACTCTAGGAAGGTAAATCTGTATTAAATAATAATAATGAAAATGAGTTATTTGAATTGGAAAAAAAAAGCTTTGTTGCTGTTGACACCTGCATCAAGGTCAAAGCTTTGCTCTTGGTCTACAAGAACACTACTGGTTCTGCACCCTCATATCTTCACTCGCTAATACAGACTTATGTTCCTGCCAGATCCCTGCACTTTGCAAATGAACAACGTCTGGTGGTACCATCCAAAAAAAATAAAAATCACTCTTGCGTACTTTCTCTGAATTGGTGAATGATCTACCTGCTCCTACAAGATCAGCAGATTCTGTAGCCATCTTTTAAAACACTTGAAAACACATCTCTTCCATTAACACCTGACTGACAAACACTGAATTCTACTTCCTTTCTATCCCTTTTCTTTATAATTTATAAATAAAAAACCTTCCTGTCCATAGCTTTGTATACTGTAAATGTTAAATCTGACATTGATAACATTACTAGAGTTAGTAATGTTATTGGCATTAGTTCTAGTGCTTTTGTCTGTGAACAGTTCTGTTTGCTCATATTCTGACCTTCGGAATTTAAAGCACGTGAACACAAGCAAGCCGTAAAAACACAACTTTCAATCATAGAACAATGGAATTTTCAAGGTCGACATGAACACCACATAACATAAGTTTTACAGTTAAATTAATTCTTAGCTGAAGCTGTTAGTTAGCCACCTTACCTCTAACTCAGAACTTACACTTGTTACCAATGGCGACAATCAGTATCACCTGTTGAACTAAAAGACTAATCACCTGTGTGCAACAGCTGACTTTACTAACTGAAGTTTTAAAACCAGCCTCACAGTTTCTTTGCGGCTGATTTTTCACTTCTCAGACACAGAAACACACTTGGCAAGTTCACAGGGAACCAAACTTATTAGTCACCCAGAGGCACTTGTTGATGAGATAAACAGAGTTAACCTTCACTCTCATCGCTTGTCTTTAAGCATGTAACGATTCACTGAACTCGCGATGCGATACGATTCACGATACTGGTTTCACGATACGATTTTCTCACGATTGTTTGTACAAAATGAGATTTAAGAAAGATAAATGAAAAAGTTTGCTTTTATTATTTCAATCTCACTCAGACAAAATGCTGTACATTTCTTTCTAAAACTGAAATATCTTTGTCAAATAACAAAACTAAATTGAAATATAAAAGCAAATCCCAAATAAAATAAATACAAATAAAATAAATCTTTTCATATAAACAAACTAAGGCTTTGCCAGTGCTCTTTCCTAGCCTAGAATCTTTTTTTTTTTTTTTTTACATGTTTTTTTTAAGAAATATCAGCATATCCACATTTTCTGGGCAAAGCTGAGATCTCTGCACATTAACAATGTCCCCTGCTGATGAAAAAACCCTTTCACTAGGGACAGAGGTGGCTGGTGTGGAGAGATATGCTTTTGCTATACTGGATAGCAGTGGGTATAACCTAGCATTCTCTTTCCACCACTTGAGTGGACAGCTATTGAGGGAAATGGATGTTTCAGCTCTGTACTTATTCATTTCTGCATCAATCTGACTGATGTGCTGTGCAACTGGTTCATCGAAAGTCCCTCCAAGGAGATCTTCCAATGCCGTTTTCTTGGAAGGAGGTTGTTTCAGCTCTGCTCCTGCTCTGTCTGTCTGGTCAAGAGGCTGCTCTGCTGCAGGGGGGTGACCACTGGCACCTTCTTCGCCCTCATCCTGCACAGAGGAATAGCAGAAATAAAAAGACTAAGTAAAATCTAAGTACAACATTGACAGGGGTTTCACATTGTTATAAAGGCAAGATTTTAATATCGTTTGTTATAATTTGTATCATTAATACTCAGTTTACACAAACACATTTAGAAACACATTTAGAAAAATATGCCATAATAAACAAATGATTTAATAGAAATCAATTTAAAGATAGTAAAATAAATACAATTTAGAAAAAGAGTAAAATAAATAAATAAAATACCTGGTTCTGCAACATCAGTACAGCTTTCTCCTTCAGTCTGTGGAATACATCATCGCGTTTGTCTGTCTCTAGATGAGGCAGAGCCCGAATCTGGGGTCTAATGCGGTGCACTCCAGCAGGTGGTTGTACTCTGAAGTGTATCTGTTGCAAAGGTTGTTCAGTATAGCTCTCTTTATGTTGCTCACAGTGGGGGAATCTTCTTCGTTGGATGCCATGTTATGCTCGATCATATGCTTTAAGGGCACAATGAGAGACACAGTGGGGTTTTTTTCGTCACACAGCACAGTGGTGGCCGTTTTGAGTGGCTTTAGAAGCTTCACTATGTCCTCCGCATCACGGATGTCTGAGCCATCCAAAGTATCAATGTCACGGACATTTCGTCGAACGTCGTTGCTCAGTAGAGTTGCTGTCACAGCCGCTTGCTGTTCGAGATAGCGTTCGATCATATCCAGACTGCTGTTCCAGCGCGTAGCGACATCGATGATTAGCTTATGCGGTGGCAGCTCCAGCTGTGTCTGTTTGGCTGCGAGCGCAGCTGTGGCTGTGGAGCTTCGGTGAAAAAAGGCAGCAATACGCCTCACTCTGCCCAACAAACGGCTCACGCGGGGCACACTCAAACCCGCTTGGCTGGCTAAGTTCAAAGTGTGGGCAAAACACCTGACATGGGGGGCCAGCCCAGCCTCTCTGACAGCAACATCCATATTCCTCGCGTTGTCCGTGACCACAGCAATTCCATGGTTGGCCTTTTGCAGCCCCCATTCACTCACAGCTGATTTTAAAACTTCAGCAATATTAGCTCCGGTGTGTGTTTCGAACAATGGGCGAGTTTGGAGAACAAAATTAACCATCTCCCACTCACTGGTTATCACATGGGCTGTGACCGTAAGATAACTCTGGGTAGCCCTGGAGGTCCAGCCGTCGGTTGTAATTGATACACTATATGCTTCTCTGAGAGTCTCAATTACCTTAGATTTTGTTTCCCTGTAAAGCGCTGGCATGACAGTCTTGCTAAAGTGAGGGCGTGATGGGATGGTGTATTTGGGCTCCAATTCGTTGACGAGTAGCCTAAATCCTTCATTTTCTACGACAGAAAACGGCCTCATATCTTTTGCCATGAAAACGCCGATACACCTTGTGATCTCTTTGGCTCGCACTCGTCGCTGCGAGTGGGGCTGCAAATCCGCCGGTCAGTGTGGTTTGGCCCACTAACAGGTTTTTACGTGCAGCCGGCGGTGACTGGAGCTTCTCACGGTGGTGACGGTTTGTATGCTGCATCATGTTTGTTGTGCTATTGGTGTATATTAATATCTTCTTGCAGTATCTGCACACAGTTTTTGTTTTGTCCGTTACCACCTCACCGCTTTCATTTTTAATCTTCGGAAAGCCAAAATGCCGCCACACATCCGATTTGAATGAGGTTGGTGCATCCTCAATATCAACGTCATCCACACTTGCCGCCGCCATTTTTGCTACTGCTAGTTACAGCTTGTTCGCGCCTTCAAAGCGAGGTCAAAATATAGGCTACTACTTCAGCGCACCCTGCTGGTTAAAACGTGTATCGCGATTCGTTTAACATCTCAACCGACACGAATCGTCACATATTATTATCGATTTTCAACCGACTCGGAGTGCATCGTTACATCCCTACTTGTCTTTGTATATTTATGTGGACAGTTCCACATCCGGGACAGTAGTGAAGTTTAAGACAGGGAGCTGGAAAGCGGAGGAAAGAGACAGTGGGTCAGGTCCCACTTTAGATTGCCTTATGTTGCCTTAAGTTCAAAGGGTGATTGTGCCTTTTTAAATAGAGGCTGCGAGGAATGCAACCAGCAAAAAGTCAAGACCTGGGGGCATGATTGGAGAGGCACAGGTAGGTAAGAAGAACAGAAGCGACTTTTCTTTTTTTTCTTTCTCAGTGGAAAGCAAAATTGTTGTTCAATGGTGAAGGTGTCATATTAAGATAGCACTTTATTGGTGATAAATGTCTGATTTTTTATGAATCTGTTTTTATGTATTTATTGCTCTGGCTTTTTATCCAAGTTGTCTTTCACTGTTTTCGTTTTGTTGATTAGTATGTCTTTGTGTACCGCAAAGCAATTTTCCCATTGGGACAATAAAAACAAGTTAAGTTGATGTTCTGCTATGGTACAATGAAAATAAAAGTTGCACTATGGGAAATGAAATAAATGTAGGTCAGGGTTAGTGGCAAACTTTGCCACCAGTGATAGAATTAGAGACATCAGTTTTGTGTTTATCAACGTGGCAGCCATGATGGTTTAAAGGGTGCATACATGGCCACAGAACTGATTTAGCATTGATAAATTATATTTTAAATTAGTGTTTCCAACCGAAAGATAATCACTTCAGGTGCTAGCTGCTCGGATTCATCAATATACACTTTATGTATTTTCCCAAAATGCCCCAGTAACCTTATTTTCTTTTCCCGTAAGGAGCAAGATAAAACAACAATTAGCACAGCTCAGCCAATAAACTGTGATTACCTGAACAGTAGTATGACCAGTTGGATTTGAGCACCCTTTGTTTTCCAATTAGACCAATACTTTTAGTGACATCTGCTACACATAATTGCCCGTGAGTACGGTGGTCCAGAGAGCTCAACAAAATACAAAAGCCAAAACACACTTTACAAAAGAAACTGCCACACTACATTATAACAACAGCTGGACCAGAAATAGCCAAACAACAATAACCACACATTAAATCCACATTAACGCGAAAAATGTTTTTGTAATGATGTATGGTTAATGTTATTGTAAATCCGTTTGGCAGTTTCTTTTTGTAAAGTGTGTTTTGGCTTTTGTATTTTTTTTAAGGTTTCTGGGCCACCGCACTCATAGGCAAATAAGTGCAGCAGATGTCACTGAAAGTATTGGTCTAATTGGAAAAACAAAGGGCGCTCAAGTCCCTCTGAGCTGAGCTGCGCTAATTGTTGTTTTATCTCGGGATGTCTGTGGAGAGATGAGCAGAAAACACAACACACAACTCCCTGCTGCTCTCTGGCAACTCCCAGCAGTGTTGACTTACCAGTCTGTCTCCATCAGGAAGATCTCAACTTTTGGCCAGTGTTACTCCTGTGACTAAATGCACATGAGTAAGACTTGTTGCTCATCAGTATGATATGGTTTGATTCAAATACAGGGGCTGAAATGATGATGGAACTCTAAAAATACTGCGTGTGAAGATGTATGTCACTTTGTGGATACAAACAAGCAATGTCTAAAAAAGGTAAAGGAAATCAAAAGAGCTTTGGTTCCTGAGAGGAGTACAGTGTTGTCATTATAGAGGGCTGTAAAGTGTACCGTAGGGCGGGAATGTTGGAGGGGTAAGTTATGCAACACATCAAAGTCTGACTTCTGGAGAGCATATGTTGGATAAAGCGGAGATATTCTTTAAAATGTGAACATGTTGAACAATTTTTGTCTATATCTCTAGATCTATGCAGTTTGGTTGGACATTAAACAAAAGATAGGTCTTTGCAACATGCAGTGTGAACCAGTTCAGTAGCCTATGTAAGTTTAATAGATGGCGTGCATGTCAATTCACACACACTCTGTCTTCTTATTTACTCTCACACAGTTGTATAAGAACTTGTATGGAATATACATAATGTGCTAGAAGCTTGTCAGTTTGTATGGAACAACATTAAGCAGTTTTAAATGGGACAGTGGCTTGTATGTTTATTTGCTGTGTTGCTCATTAAAACATAATTGGGGTAAAAGACAAACTGCAGGGCTGCTGACATGAGGAGAACATGCATGGTAATCGAATCTGCTATGAGGCAGGAGTGCTAACCACAATATTTTACTGAAAAAATTTGTTAATGCATTTAATTCTTAATTGTGTAAATAAACATAAATATTTGAATTTGAATGAAAATTTGAATTTGAATTTGGAAATCCGGCTGTTGTGCCCAAACAGTTTCTGCTTTGGTGCAATCTGATCTGTTCAAATTTATGTGGTTTGGCTCCGGCATTTGGCAAAAATAGAATTGCTGCATATCAGTGCGGACTGGAGCGAACTGGGGCGTGGCGGTGCAGTGAAAATTGGGGGTAATGTCAAGCCCTAAATGTCACAGAAAAAACATAATATCAGTGCTTAATAAAAATCAAACTAGTAAAACTGAACAATGGGAAACATACCACTGAGCTTTAGAGCAGAGTTATTTGCAAAGATGACTCAAAACATAAACCACATTTACCCAATTACTTTTTAAACTCCTAGCACCCTCCAGCTTAAGACTTTTATCATATTACTAAAATTGTTTGTTGACATCTATTCCATTAGAGTTCCGTAAGTAATGCTTCTCTGATTTTCACCTCCTCGCACCTCGCTAGAGTTGGAGAAAGGTACTTCAATCCAGTTTGCTTTCTGCTTTGCCTGATTCCCAGTAGACATCTCTCGCTGGCAGGCCAACCTCAGCGCTAACTCGAGCCAAAAACCACATGCGCACAAGGACAGCCCAGGCTCCACGCGGACCTCGTCCCAGACTCATGCATGCACATATACAGCGCTGACGGGCCTTACATTTTTGCACGATCTGGTGCTTTGAGCACACATACACATATAATCACAAGCACACACAGCCCAAATTGGTTCCAAGCCTCCGTACTCATTCTCCACACTCATATTTCACTAGTCACTCACTGAGGGCCCATGGCAATCAACTTTAAATTAAAGACAAGGCTGCTCCAAGAAGCCGAGCTGCCTGCCAGGTCTGAGGCCATACTTTTCTTGGTCTGTGAGAGACAGAGATGCAGAAAGAGCCAGCTATTGATATTAAACCAACTTTCAGTGAGAGGCCTTGGTTGGGGCACTTCTTCATGCTTCTGTTTATTTTAATCACAGTATGACTTCTCCAGACCTTATGGACCTTTTATGGGCTTTCTGTGGAGGACTTCTTTTAATCATTCTAAACACACTTTATACAGATTTGCTCTTCAACTGATGGTCTACATATGCTGCATTGAACACAATATGTCAAAAAGTGCTGCAGCTTAAGTTGGGATTGAAAACACGTCTTTTGGGAAGTGTCTGATGATGAAAAATGATTTGATTTGATTTTACCTAAAGTTCATCAAATTAAAAGCATTTTATTTGCTTTATTTCATTTGACAATATATAATCTAGTGTGTGTTAGGGCTGCAACTATTATTCAACGTAATAGCCAACGCTGATTTTTGTTGTTGTCTTTACCAAAGAAAAGCAAGGTATTTACCAGGTTTAATATCCCTTTATACCTGCAGCGTGCTACAGGAAGTGTAGAGTAAAGTGTGCCCTCAGGGAGTGCACTCAGTCAAATGAAGAAGAGCTCAAAAAACAGCACAGACTGAAGAAGTTGTCATGTCCCTGCTGCAGCCGAACACAGACTTTTAAAACACTGAGCCCTGAGAGATGCCCTGGACTCACATGTTTTAGAGTTAAGTTAGCGCTATTACTACTCACATGAACGGCTTCTGAGGGTGCACGTGGCAGAGTGGTTAGCACTCTTGCCTTACAGCAAGAAGGTTGTGAGTTCAAAACCCGGCCGACTTAAATATTCTCGGCCGTCTCTGGTCTTTCTGTGAGGAGTCTGCATGTCCTCCACGTGTTACCGTGGGTTCTCTCCGGGTACTCCGGCTTCCTCCCACCATCCAAAGACATGCATGTATAGGTTAATCGGCAACTCTAAAGTGTCCTTAGTGAATGAATGTGAGAGTGAATGGTTGTTTGTCATTGTCTGTCTCTAAATGTCAGCCCTGCGACAAACTGGCCACTGTCCAGGGTGTACCCCGCCTCAGGCCCAAAGCTGCTGGGATAGGCTTCAGTCACCCGTGACCCCTAACAGGACAAAGCGGTAGAAAATGAATGAATGAATGAATGAACGGCTTCTGCCTTAGCAAAAAGTCTCGTACTGAGGCTAACGAGTGTCAGTCACTTCTAACCCTAACTAACAATGCTGGAGTTAATTCTAACAATCACTCAGCAGGTAACCTCCATCCGCTCACATTAATGAGAAGCCATAATTCAGCTGTGACTTTATCAAATAAAAGTACTCTTCTTTTTTTTTTTTTTTTTTTTTTAAGTTTCAAGTAAATCAGTTTATAATTTAATGTCAAAAACATTATAAATAAGACAAAGTATAAATTGGATTATTAATATTGGTGCTAAATAATTGTTCACTAATTGAAAAAATAATCCCAGATAAATTGATTACTAAAATAATTGTTAGTTGCAGCCCTAACTGTGTATAGTACAACAACCTTTGTGTAGCTTATCTTCTAACAGTGCAAAAATAATAAATTTTAAATATCCATTAGCTTGGATGTAAATTACAAATAGCTTGTAATAGCTGTTTATTATTCACAAAAAATGTTAATGTAGAACGTAACGAGTGTTAATGTCTCCACCAGGGAAACTACTGGTGATTATGCAGAGATATTTTTTGTTAGAATGTAAGCGCAATCACACAGATTGATTCATCAGAAATTAGCCACTGCACAGTTGTTGTAGCGTTGTAGTTAAGACTATCGTGGCTATGGTGAGAGTTTTCGGAGACCAAAACAAGACTGGGATCTGTTTAAGAAATTGGGGGAGATAACATGGAACAAGTCAAGTCCCATACCTTTAGGGGTTTGAAAGGGCTTTGTGCAGAAGGCAGGTATTATGTAGCAGGCCTATTTGCCATCCGACCACAAGAAAGATATGTACACAAATAAACCATATGTGGTCTTAAGAGTGCGGGAGAGCGGGAATCGAACCACCCACTTTCCAGTTGAAAGACGACTGCTCTACTCACTGAGCTACTGCTGCCTTAAGGCACTGTTCACACCGGGACGAATTTCGCGTGCGATATACGCCGACGTTTGATGCCTCGTGACTAAACAATGGGCGCCAATGTGAGTGTTCACACCGACGCAAAAAACGCCACGCTTAAAAGCGGCAGTTTTTAAAAAAACGCCTCGGGTTAGTTTTTTTGGTTTGACACGCCGCGTCAAACTATACGACCAATGAGATCGGCGCTTTTGCACACGTGTCTGTAGCTTCTGAAGTTACAGTAAAAAACAACTTGGGGGCGCTCAAACACAAAACGATCTTGCCGAGCACACATACGTAACGGCGAAGACGATATACGCCAAGTAGCGTCTACAGTGCCGGGAAGAAATAAGACAAAGAAGATGCAAGGCAAGATGAATGTAGAGCTGCTGGTCTCGTTGGTGTCGGAACACAAAGAACTTATGACAAGTGCAACATCGATTAAAAAAATTACTTGCGCTCTTCTTCTGAGTGAAAAGCGAGTGTCAGAAGCGTAAACTTGCGCAGCGCCACCTTGTGTACCGGGGTATTTCTGTTTTACATTAAGCGCCATCTAATGTCAGGAAATGAATTTGCATGTTCACTCGGCTCATCGTCAGCGAAAATCTTGGGTGTGAACACAAAAAATGCGTTGAAAAACGCTGGCGAATAACGTGCACCGATATTCGTCCCGGTGTGTACGGGCTTTTAATTTACGCTTAAGACATTAAAAAGTGGTCTCAAGGCCTTTGTTTAGTCTTTTGAGTCCAGAGGTTTCTGCTTGGTTTGAACCATGTGGTGAGAAGTCGTGTCTTACTCCGAGGTTAGCTGACCAATGAGGTAATCTAAAGTCATGGTAAGAGAACAAGCATTTCTGACGGTTGTCCCTTCCACAGAACCCTTACTTCTTGAGTAACGAGGCCCATGCCAAAAATGTGAAGTGTGCTACATCTGTTTTACATGAATATGCTAGACTTTGCCAAATACTTCGATTTGTAAAACTGGAAAAATCTCAGCACCATCTATTAGTAAAGATCTTGAAGACCAAGCCTTAATGTAGGGTTTGATTGCGGAAAGAATGAGATGCCTCATTGTGTTGTTGGTACTGTATGTATTGAGTTAAATAGTGTAGAGTTCCAAACTGTAGGGCTCAGGTTCTGTATAGCTCTATTTTCAGTCTAATAGCCTGCAGGCATAAAGCATAAAGCATAAAAACATCTTGATTACCTGAAACGCGTATCTCACTTCATAAATATGTTTGCAGTCTAGAGTTACGCATATGGGCCTTTCATACTCCTTTGTATTATTTTACAAGAGAACAAAGATTTTGAGATTCTAAAGCATATATCCTTGGATTCACACCTACTTTCCTGCAGTTCGTGGCTCTTTGGTCTCTGACACATTGGGAACATGTAGAGACAGTTTGCTTCATTAGCTGATATTTTATTTTTTATTATATATATTATTTTTTATATGCATGTGCACCCTTCTTTTACTTTTTGCATATTACCTGTCTAAGAGCTGCTGTACAAGTACATTTCCCCTCTGTGATCACTAACGTTCTGTTTTATCTTTCCTGACACTTTCCTTTAGTGTCTGAAAAAAGAATTCCTAGAGAAAGCAAAAGGAACAAGCCTTCAGTGGCAGCTGATTCCCACTAACGCAAAAAACACAAATAATCTCTTTGTAATCATTTTTTTAGGAAGTCTGGTTTTATTCGTAGGCCTGATTGAAAACTTGAACTTTTCTTGAACTTAGACTTTTAAATTGCATCACATGTAAGCACAAATCTTTTGCTTTAGAAAGTAATGTATTTTGTTTTCACAAAGAACTGTATAAGAAATTATTAAAATTATTTCCATATACTATATTTTTTAGAAAATATTACAGACAATTCTGCTAAAACCCATAGTTAATAGGAAATGAACACTCATCTAAAATGTAAGCGTTTTAAATCTAAAAAACATTTGTCTGGTTTTGAGGATGGTTCATGTTGTTCAGTATAGCATCCATCTCATCCAGTAGAAGCTGTATGAACACATGATTCATCTTCTTGCAGTAACACATTGTAACGCATTTGCTTAACATATTTGACCCCAACCTTATTACATTGCTGGCAAAAGGACCATCTTTTAGTTTAGTAATATAGAGTAACCATTGTGCTCAGTGTTGACTTTGAAAACAGCTGCTAAAAGGGTTGATTATTTGAGTTTGGCAAATAACCTAAGTGATTTATTTAGTCAAAAATGGTCCTTCCACATCTGAAGCGGTCACTTGCCAAACCAGCGCTCTGAACACTGTGGGGTAATTTAGCAGCTGCTGTGGCCGGGGCAGCCGTGGGCTCCTGGTCGATGTTGATGGCCACTTTGCAGGTGTTCTTATTTACCGTCTGCGCTTCACTGACTCCGCTCTGTTTGTGAAGCTGATGTCTGACATGGAATTAAAGCACTTCTTTATAGCCCTAGCTTTGATACCATCTCCTTCATTAATGCTGGCTTAGGTAGGGTTGTTTTTTGGGTTTGTTATTTTTTCATACCTTAGTTTAATCATAAAAACTTAATCACTTGTGCAAAAAGTGCAATTATATTGAAGCAAGAATGGCCATCCACTGTCTACAACTTTTATATCAAGTAACTATTGGAAGAAGTCCACCCCTCTGTAGTGAGTGAAATACGCTATTGTAGAGATCAGGTAATAGTGTTTGACAAATGTCAGTGACAAAGTTGTATACTTTTGACCAGAATGGATCTTCTTAGAAGACAATCTGTTTAGTGGCTCCTCATGATGTTTGTATTCTCCAACATGTCGGCCACCCCAGTCTGGCATTGTCTGCATAAGGCTTTCTGTTCAAACGCCACCTTTTCTCCTTTGTTATTACTTCACATGGCAAGTAATTTGTCTCTCTCTCCTACAGCCATACTTTGTCTTGACTAACACCATTGTCCGCCATTTATGGTGTACTGTATCTAAGAGCACACAGTTATGAAAATGCATAGGAAAACAGTCTGTGGTTCTGTGGCTCTGGAACAAATTTACATATTTGCTGAGAAGCCCTGTCACAAGTCCACAACAATATTGAGATTGACAATACCATTACATCCTCATTAAATGCACAATAAAAAGACAATGGGTTAAAGGAACTGGAACTTCAAGATGTTATGGCCAGGACTTCTAATGAAATGAAACAGAAGTACTTTACAACAAAACTAAAATGTATTTTATAAAAAAGCATTATCACAGCTTAAAGACCAAAAATAGTTGTGTGAAAATATTTTAGTCTCCAGTGCAGTGACCGTTTTTTGCTGAATGGGCCATGCATAGTTAAAAGCCCTGTCTGTTTAAATTATGGGACAGTCACTTACGTTCCATTAAAAAGTCTCCTGTGCAGTTTGTGTTTCTTAAAATTGTCTTATTTAACTTGTAAAGAAAGATGCTTTTTAAATGTTTCCTGTTCATGTTCTTACTTTTGCTTTGTCTTCTATCTACATTCCTTTTGTAAATGCACCGCTCACTTTTATGACCTTGTTTTTGCCCTTCTCCATGACTGTCTTACTGTTCCACCCTGATTCAGCTTTGTGTTTGTTGTCTTTATGCAGTGTTGGCATGCTTAAAGGATGTTAAATAGAAGCTATCGAGCATGGGCAGTATATCTGATTTGGCAGAAGACGCAAATCAACTGAGAGCGACGACAAAAGTTTCTTCTAGTTTCTAATACATGTTTGCCACGAGAGACTTCATTTACAACGAGTACTTACATTCAAAGGAGACACTTTTGTGTAATGGGTTATTTAGAAAATTGTTTCCAGTCTTATGGCTGAGCTCCTACATTCCTTTTTTAAGGGGTGTATAAATTGTAATGGTAAATATATAATACAACTGCATGACTTGTAAAAGGCAATATGTTCTTCAAAAGACAATTTATAAGATGTTGGTAGGGGTTTACACTGACAAATGACAACAGTGATTATAATGCGGAGTAACCCAAAATAAATAAGATTAGCTGAAATAATTCCAGCATAGTTTTGTCCAATTATGTCACGCCGTAACTTGCACGTCTCCCTTTTTTAAACACAACATAAGGTCTTTACTGTAAATGCAGCAAATGTGTCTCTTCTTTGAACCTACAAAATACCCCGACTTTGATGCTAATCTGCATTTGAATCGGAGTCGAGGATCTCTCGGGAAACATACGGGGCTCGTACACACAAACACAAGTGTCTGAAAAGTCAACAAACTCTGAAACCAAATCATGGCGGCGCACTGTAAATCAGCCCGTATCGACCTCATCATCTCAAATAAACTGGTGGATGTGGGGGCAGGGCTGCGCGCAGAGCCTGGGCTCATGAGGGCTTTTGCATTGTTTAGAACCCATTTATTTTGAAAGGGTTTATGTCATATGTTTGTGCTGCACCCTTCATCCAACAAATAATACAGTAATGACGTTGAAATTTCTAACATGTTATTCTCAGAATACTACTAGTGCTGACTATTCCACAAGGATAATCTGAACTGTGTGAAACCTAAACATGTTATGTTTTGGCTTAACATTGAAACACCTGGCCATCGTTCTTACAAGTAAAGGCAAAACTTTTTTTTTTTTTTGTTTGTTCATACTTTGACAGAACAGTAGTTCGAGGGACCTGATACTGCAAACATTGAAAAACATTGTAATTCCCATAGCCCACTGGCCTGACATGCATAAGCCTTATTTTCCACTGGGACGGTACGATACAGGTCGGTCCTGGTTTCCAACAGTCTGTTTACTGTAGCAACTGTACCTCCATCTTCCCGCTGCTACAAACAAGGATTTATTTGCATCGCCACACACCAGGATTTATTCTTTCTTTATCTTCATTATTGTGTTAAGTGTTTTTCAAAATAGCTTTTATATCTCAAATGGAAACAAAACTATTGTGACGCTTTCATGACGTCACTGTTACTATAGCAGGCGCCTCTCTCCTGGACCCAGCAGAGTGGAAGCATATGCCTCTTGAAGGGGTTTCAAAAAACTCTCTGAACTGACTCGACCCGTGGTGGAAACGAGCCTATACTGCAGCATTTTCTCTAACTTTAGTACATTAGCTCTATAATAATAATGAATAATAATGGATTCAATTTATATTATATAATACCAATCTGACAATGAAGATTATTTAAAAATGCAAAGAAATACTTATTTTGTTTTAACAGTTTCCCATACGCTTGAAAAAGAAATGTAAATACTAAAGCAGAGTGGAAGTAGCCTACTAACAATTTGTTTCTATGTGGCAAAGGGGTTAAAAAGTAGTTATTCTGTGGCAACCTTTTTTTGTTTAAGCGCAGTGGTCCAACAATAAACTCTAGTCAAAAAAGTTGGAAATGGTGAAAATCTCATCCAACTAACATGAATTTCAGAATACATGTAACTGTCAACACGTCAACAGCTTAACCAAGCTTGGACTAAGAACACTGAGCATTCTCCACATGTGCTGGAATGGCACAGAAACTCGAGACACTGAAAAAGCATATATATATAAGAAAAAAAAACTCCACAGTTGCTTATGGCATCAAAATTAGCTCCATAGACTGGACTGCAGTCCTGATGTTTTCACAACTTAAAGCTGCACTAATACATTTTTTGTTGTCATTCCTGTCTTAGACTGTGACTGTAATGACTGTAATTACATAGTAGTTCTTTAAGCTAGCTATGTTTACTGAAAAACAAAAGTTTAATGTTGGCTGCCTTTTTCTCTTTAGTAATAGTCTGTATGCTATTAAATATGACATCCATATGGCTGCAGCATTAGCCCTAGCAGAGTATTGCTGCTTCAGTATTTCAATCCCCTTCCAATGCATGTACACCCGGATAAAGACGGTGGACCAGCTAACTGGCCTCATATAGCTAATGCCATAGCTCAAAGAAGCTGTAACTAAAGCTGCAGTTAATATTATAAATGAAATCAGTGGATCCTTGCAGCTCAGCTTGGTGTGTCTCTGGCTAAATGCTACATGAGGGCTGTTTGCTTCACTGTCTGATCTCTTGGCCTGATGTAGGTTGATTGGGCTACATCTGAACCACCATCACCATGTGATCACTGTCATTTCTTCTATTTTAGGATTTGCTTACGACAGTGGTTACCTGTGTTGTCCTAGAATAGAAGCACTCGCTTTAGAAAAAAAATCTTCCATATTAGTCACTTCTCTCTAAAACAAATTACCTTTTTGCAGGTTTATTGTTGCCGGGGCAGTGCTGTTGCAGAAATAAAATGTCCACCTGTGCAAATAGCCCCATAGCCAAGGATTAAATCAGTGCTCAGAGTAGTGTGTTGACAAGTTTTAACAAAGCAGTTTTCTTTTGTGTGGATTTTATCAAGATCATATGTTAAATTAGTATGCATTTTTTCCTCTTTTGTGCCTCTCCTCGCTGAGCCCATGCAGAGTTAGACAGTTGTAATCAAGAAAGCATGTCTTTGCATACTTTACCCTCATTTGTTTTCTTCGGCTGAAACTGCCTTGTTAAAGTCATTGTGTGTAAAGAGTGTAAACCCCAGAGCTTTTAATTAAAAAAGTGTTAAAGTGTGCCGCTCATATGGCTGTCACAGCAAGAAGGTCCACGGTTTGACTCCTGGGCCGGACGGGGCCTTTCTATGCAGAGTTTGCAGGTTCTCCCCATGCTAGACTAGGTTCTCTGGGTACTCAGGTTTCCTCCACCAACATCAAAACATGCTAGGCGCCCCCTTGTGGTGGCTACCAGCATTGATCACAGGGATAATAAAATAGTAATAATTAAAAAATATATATATGCCAGTACATTTTACGGCAACTTCTTCTACTTTGGCCTTATTTCTCCACTGCATGTTGCCCTTATATTTTGTTTTTGACTTTTCCTGTCTGTGATCTTTAACCTAGTAATCCGTCTACCCCTGTCTCTCTCAGCGGTAGACTCAGTCAGAAGGTAGTAATGGCAAAAGCATGGAGTTCCCAGCAGAGTGACTCACTGCTCTAGAGAACGGGGTCGTGTCAGATTCTGTGGGCGGATCTGGGTGTCTGAAGGCGGGCCTTCATCAGTGCATGTGTGTGTGAGCGGATTTGTGTGAACGCCTATACATGTGTGATATGTGTGTTTCCCGTGCTTTCCCTTCTAGCTAAACACATGGCTGGATCTGTTCACACACAGTGTTTAGGGTCATCTGAGGGTGAGGTTTCGAGCCATAAAAATACAAACAAAAACATCACCTGCTGTGAAGCCCAGTACAGGGCAGGAAAGAAAAATAGGGTTAAGACATTTTGTCTCATGATGTTTTTCATGTATTATTGGGAACACAAATGTACACACTATAGTAGGAGTATATAAGAGTATACAAGTCCCCTTTCTTTAATTTTTAGAGTCCGATATAGTTGGCGTAAAAACTTACTAAAGTTGATAAATAAATACAAGTCTTTACCCCAGCTTTCTTCAATAAGTAAATAATTCGACCATTCAACCTATTTGAATTCACTTCAAGTTGCAGAATATATCCTTCTATTTCTTACATCATTCAGAGACGCTGAATAATATAAAACAACTCGAACATAAATGTGACAGCGCAGCTCAGCAACAGGAAACCAATGATGTATTTGTTGGGCATGTAGCACTACTTGCACATAAAGCAGATTGCCATGTGTCTAGTACAACTCGTGTTTGTTTTGTAAATTAACCAAGTGCTTTTAATGCCCCACTTTATGTATATGTCACACTAGAAACCAGCCAGTTTTAATTGAATTGAAAAAAGTAGTAAGTAGTATAAGTTGTATAGTAAAGTCATATCACTTCTAGTAGTCAGAAAAGTAATGAAAATTGTATGCATACATACTGTATGTTTTGTATAATATTACTAATAATATCCTGGAACTTGTTATAAATAAAATAATGGGAGCCCTTTCTCATGCTCAAACCCATTGGTCACTTTGCCGAATGATGAGTACATTCCTCTATGGGCTTTTTGTGTCTCTCAGCGTTGCATAAAATGTTAATCTCCAGCTATCTGCTCCATGTCTTTGTAATCACTCCCAGCAGTGGTGTGGCGCCAGTCGAATGTACATGGAGTTAGATACATACACACTCCGACACAAGCTCATAACTCGCAGCAGATCACCAGAGCAGAGTGGCAAAGCAGAACCTGGCTTACGGACTTGGACTGAGGCTTTTCTGTAAATATCATCAGCGAAACAGACATGCAAAAGTCACGGCGTTCATGCATTTTATATACACGTAATGACAGCAACGAACCAGAAATTATTACATTGCTCATTTATGCAAACTTTATAATTTATTTGGCTTAACTGTAAACATATGCATCCGACTTCATCTACCCCCTAATATAAGCATCTGAAATATCTTTGTGTTGATGGGTTGGAGTCAATAATTGATCACACAAGAGAGATGTGAGTATTCATACCGGCTTTGGCAATATTTGAGTGAGGCCTTGTTGTATAACGCAGAGCAGATGTGAGTGGGTGAGTGAGTGAGTGGGTGGGTGGGTAAGTGGGTGTATGTTTAAAGAGATTGTCATTGGCTCATACGGAGCAGATGTGTGCCGGGTCTTTCGCTGGCTACTACTAGCAGTGCTAACTTGAAAGATCTGCTACATCTAATGAAAAGGTTTTAGATAATCGACTCTTGCTGATTTGCAAGTTGTGGCTATGGCCATTAGAATGAAAATCCTGTGTTAGTGAAGATTTCTCTCAGAGACCAAAATATTAAACTGAACATGTAATTCACCCAGTATACCTTTTTAAATTGGCCAAAAACTATTATTTTTAGAATTGAGGCTTATCTTGAAAATTGCTTCAAACTAAACACTTCAAAATCTGTCACATTGCCGCAGTATATTGCCTGAATGCTATTTATGAATGTCCTAAAACAAATTCAACCAGACGGCATACAATCACCTTTTCTAACCTGATACTTTGTAAGAGCAGCATCAGTGATTGCAAAGACAGATGTCAAAGTAGACACCGGGGATCTTAACTACAACAAAATGGAATTTTCCAACCCAGTTATAAAGCTCTGTGGTTTACAGTAATATTCTGGTGCTGCCAGCTGACTGCAGTTGATCCTCGTCCAAACAGTTAAGCGTTGTTAAAAACGTTAAACAGAACTAAACATGTTAAAAAATGCTCACAATGTACTTGCCTTAAGCCCCATAGGAAAAGTTTCCCCTTTTCACTTTTTAATAGATGTTTATGAGTTTACAGATTAGATAGTGCTGTTTTTAGTCATCGTATCACCACTTAAGAGTGGCGTTGTGGATGTTCTTTTACTCCACTGATTCAAGATTTACTTAAAAAGTTAACCCAGTAGACGTAAGATGTGTTTACCAAACCCTAGCCCCAGAATGGTTACACCCAGATGAAGTTTCCCAGGAGAACATCTGTTTGGGCACTTTGTTCTTAGCTCTTTGGCTCTCTTGCTGGAGAGTGGCCTGAAAGCCACTAAAGCCACCAATCCTGAACAAGTTTTGGTGTTTTTATAATTTATTTAAAATACAGACAAAACAAAACAAAAAAAACTACTGTACACTTAAGAATTATAGATCTTAACTATTTTCAAACATTTTGTCTATTAAAAAAATATATTTTGTTAAAAATTCTACCTTGTGTGTATTTCTGTGGCATTTTTGGTGCTGTATTAATGTGGCAGGTGTAACTTCAAAACAATCTTTGACAGCATGTTTCCTCTGCCAACAAACCGATTGCTCAGGACATTTTGCTCCGGACCAACTGTGGTCAGCGGTCTGACTAAACCGTCTAAACCCACACCTAAAATCTATTTTCTAGCCTGCTATATGATGCAACACGGCACCTTCAAATGCTAGCTCTGGTTAGTGCTGGCACATGGCACAGCTGCCATTATACAGTGGGTTTAGAATTCCCTGTCGAATCATCTTCTTTTCTGCACAATTAAATTATACACTGTAGCTCTATGTATTTACTATTCTGTCCAGTAAACAAGTGGAACAACCCAAATGCTGATTTATTTATTACTGTTGCAGTTGAAATTTAAAACTGGGCTTTTCTTTTTAAACATCTCAGTCTTGTCTCAAACTCATTTTACTTGATCTTATCTAAATCAAGACCGGCTAAGAGAGCAACTAGTTAATTTGTCCACATCATTCTTTTAATTGTTTGAAAAAATAATTCTTTGTTTTCAATATACCTCTGATTATGCCTCTTTCCTGCAAAACTTACATCGCTATGTAACTGGACATAGACTTGGACAGTCTGGCTTTTATAGTTTTATACTCTTCAATACACTGGTCTAAAAATCCATTAAAAGTCCTGGTCTCAATACAGTCTGGATTCAGTCATGACTTGGTCTCGGTGAGTGTGGTTTTTAATACAACCTCAGTTTCATCAATCATCTAGAAACAAGCTTTGTGTATTTAATTTTCAATAGTCCAATGCTAGATCAAATAAATTTGTTACTGGAATCCTAATTGGCGGCATTATTAGACTATTTTTAAAGGCCTGATACCAGTTTTACAAATCTCTTCTTGCATTTTGCTCTTTGGGTGGTCAATTGTTCCCAAGCATTTTTAACAATTTCAACTAATACACTAATTTAATGAAGGCAATCATTTTACGTCTTTCTTAGCTTTATTACTCACAATTGTGTTTCTTTTTACAACACTCAAAGTAAGTTTTTAAGTCCAAGTTAAAACTACAAATGTAATTGGCAGTGGTGTGGAGTTAAAGATATTGAGGAAACGTGGTGTTATTGTCCAAGGAGGATTGTTACTACAGCTCAGCAACCTTTAATACTTGATCACGGGATTATACTGTAGTTGAATACATCTTGACGGTTGTGCACTTTCTCCAGTGACTGTTTGCGTCATAATCATTGTTTCATGTCCAATGGTTTTGTCTTCGAGTCGTCACACACGTTGAAACACACATACGCTTCAGATTTCAGAGCATGTGTGTGTTTTTAGCCTAGCCCTACTCTCATTATGCATTTTACTGTGTTTGTTTATGTGTGAGGGTTGGCTTCAGTAAACTTGTACTCTGGCCGGACCGCGCTCCTCATTCAGCTGTCTGTTTTGTGTGTGAATAGCTGGCATCTGGTAGCCATCTTGCCCTGGCGGCGGGGCTAAGGAAATTCCTGAGTTGTAGAACCAAAGCCAAAATACTGCCACACACACACATCTTAGTGCACAGTGCAGGTTTATGATACGAGCTCCAAGCGTCAATATTTAACTTTTCATAGAGGTAATAAGTTGATGGAAAATTGAGTTTGTGTCCAAAAAAATCTTCTGGATTCTCTTATTGCCTGTTGATGCTGTTAACACGTAAAGAAAATTCATCAGTCACTTGGACCTTGGTTTGTGCATTGGCCCGGTGCTATCTCTGGACACACATGGCACCCATTAACATCTGCGTTTTAAATTTGGGCATAGTTTGGATGTGAGCCTAAGAGCCGGACCACTTAATTGCACTGGCAAGGCCCGGCTTTCTAAGGAACCTCATAGGTCTTGGAATTGTAATTTCCATGGCACAGTTTGCTACGTTTTCAAATTGATCCCAAATTTACTTAGTAGTAAACATAGTACAACAAAGAACTATACAACAAAGTACAATTAACATTTACAATATTTGTGAAGCTCTTGTCTATATTTGCCATTATATATTTTTTCTTTCTATTGTATACAAAGGATTAATCTGAATTCTCTTGCTTTGAGTTTGATTTACAAGAGGCATAACGACTGGACATATAACCACTGCAAATTCAGGGGGCATTACCAAGACATAATTTTAAAAACATACAACCAAAGAGAACAACAAAGTATTGCATTAAGCTCATTTTACATAAATGGTTACGGTTGGTTGGGCGTATTGCACTCAATGGATGTCCTAGTCAGTGGGAGAGGTTTTAGATCCACTCCACTTCACTGACTGACCAGGCGTCGGGCCAGTTGTGGTTCCGGAAATATAAAGCAATCGGCATGTTGACACCAAAAATAACTTTGCTTTAAACCTGAAATGTTTGTTCCTCGGCTGGATAAAGCAATAGTTGGCACCTTGTTATTTTTTTTCCCAGCCTCATTAAATTGCTGGCATAAATATATAGATTTCATATAATTAGCCAACTCTACTGTTCAGATTTAGCTAGTATTAGCAGTTGGCTGTTGTCTATTGTAATAAATAGACAGTTTTGAGTTTGTACAATCAAAGGCAAACACTGCTATTTTTTTGAACGCACCCCTTTCAACTAATTGTCCAATTGCACAGCCTTAAGACCGTGCATATCATGAATGCTGGGTCTTGTTTGTTTTCTGAGAATCTTCTGTACCTACTGGTAACTTGTTTGCCATTTAGCAATAAAAAATATACTAAAAACCTAGATTATTCTGGTTAGTAATATTGTACTGCTATTATTTCGAACAATAAACCCTCTAGTCTTTTCACATTGTTGTGACATAATCTCATCATACAAGAGTTATGAAGACTTGTAATTTATAGTTATTGAGGGTTGAGAAAAAAATATGAATTCACACACATCAGTACTGTACGCATTATACTTATAGTGTTCCTGTTAACACTCAGCCCAGTGTAATGGGCATTTAAAACATCTAATATAAACATTAGGTGGCAAAATAATAATAATTGAGACTCCTTTCTAATCTAGATATGGATAAATTTCAACTGGGTAAAAATGAGCCCATTAGAAAAAAATCAGGTCTGCAACATACCAAACTGTCTCATGTCCACAGGTTTAAATAGGTCTGTAAACAGAGAATTCTGTGTAAGGTTTTTTTTTTATTGCGCACCGCAGTGGTTTATGGATTTGACACCTCCATACAAAAAGTTCAGTTTACACTTATGTGGGCACACCACATTGATAAAATGTGATCAAACTCACAAAGAAATAAGTTTGTACTGAGGCTTTGAGGAAACATAAAACACAGTTGTGTTGACTTCCAATCAAGACCTGCATTATTAAAGGAACTCTTATCCTTGAAGTTAGTTGCCTGCCCAGTTAGAACAGTCACTGTACGTTTAATTTGTAGTTTGGAGAAAAAAAAAAGTGGTTGTTAAGGATACCATTGTTTAATCAGAAAAAGATTCTGGCAGAAAACATAGGTGTCTGCGTCATTGCCTGTCTACACTTATTGTTCCTAAAACACCAGCGTAGACACTACATAAAAAAGGTATGTTTTAAAATGCAAAATAGTTAGGACATAGAACCTAAATTGTAACGTAATACATGATAACCTATCACAGTTAACAGTGTTGTTATTGCCCGGAAAGGTCAAACAGGCAGGGTGCCGAGTGGTTACCATAGCGATCAGAGTAAACACCAGAACCATTGTGATTGCCCCGCTGACGAGGCATACATCTTTTTTCGACCGCCTGATCTCTTTGGCAAAGTGAAGCTCTGTGCTCGTACAAATACAGCAGCCGTGCTCTCAGGCTCACGCCCACACTGTGTCAACGCACAATTTATCTGGATATTTATGCCCCAATGCACCATTTCCTTAATCTAGAGGACAGGCTGTACTAATTAAACTTCGGTCTAAGTTAATTTTTAATAGATGACATCACCTGTAATGAGTTTATGAACAGGACATCCTGTAACACTGTTATGGCACTGGAAAGCAAACCAGTCTGTCTATGTGAGCCTCCCTAAGGCAAGTTGTTGTACACACTATAATCTATGCAGTGCAGTTTTGTTTTAATACACTACCCAGAAGATGGTTTCATAACAGCATCTTAATTGTAATGATATGTCCAAAGCCCACATGTAAGTTTTAAGGCGGAAATGCATAACTTCCAAATCTTAAAATGTATAACTAAAAGGGCAGTTTGATAGATCACCAGGTAAATGGTAAATGGCATGGATTTGAAATTTGCCACCTACTAGGCACTCAAAGCGCATATAGAGAGCATACCACTGGACTCAGGAGACCCGGGTTTGATTCCAGCTTGGGTAATTTGCCAAATGTCATTCCTCTCTCACTGTCTATCAATTAAAGGCAAACAGCCCCCAAATAATCTTAAAAGGGCATAACAATCCCTTTGTCATGTCCGGATCTATAAACCAGTGGTCACCAACCTTTTTCTGCCAAAGATCCCTTAGTTCTGTCTGAGAAAAAGACAAGAGCTACCTAATGGTAAATAAAAAAACAAAAGAAGTAAAATACTTCCAACTTGAGATCACTTTATATTAGTATTTGAGAATATTACAGTTTAGAAATTAAATTAATTTATTTTAAACTTTTATATATGTAGCATTTTTTTAAGGACTCAAAAAAAATTATTTTATTTTTTAACATTACCATAAATACCAAGGATAAAACTTAATTCCATATCCCATTCTGAATGAAAAAGGTATATTTTTGCATTGTATCTGCCAAAGTAGCCGTATAAATTGCCAGGTATCCTAGGTAAATAAGCAGGTTTAATTTATTCTACTTTGTCTCCAAATGGAGTAAAAAGTAAAATCACAAACAGTGCTCATTCAGCTACTGTTGATCCGAGAAGTGCAGCTTGACAGCGCTCCACTCAAAGTCAAATGGTTTGCAGTATTTGTGGACACATTTTTTGCTTGATTTAAAATCTACTGGGAAAATCTTGAAGCTCTATCTGATGGCAATCGACGGGTTGGTGACCCCTGACATAAACAGATTCAGTTGGCATTATAAAATATAGCATTCTGTAATGTTTTGGAACAAACTAATGTGCAAAAACACATTATTTTAAGTTTTAAGATTTTGTCTTTTTGGTTTTGTGTTTATGGGAGACAGATATCTGGTTGCACAAATTTGTAGCCTAGAGAATTATGTGAAAGACAACTTATCTGAACAATATGTAAAATAGCATTAGGCCTACTTGATGGAAAATGGCAGTTAAATGAAACAGCGATGTAGTGGTGATGTGAGTCTGTAACCTTCAGTGTCTGACTTTAGACCAGAGCATATTGTCCACATTTTGGAACGGCAATAAAAAACCTTAACTGGTTGTTGTGGATCTTGCATACCAGATATTTCACCGTGCATGTAATTCTGAGGTACATGGCTCACTACCATCAAATAAATCAACATAACTTTTAAAACATCTTATCTACAAGAGACTGTTTACAGACTGTATGTATTTTGAGATGCAACTGTGTGTTTTTACTGGGTGAATAATGTTCTGTAGTGTTGTTTTAGGTAGGGAGTTCAGTAATGGTAAAACTTTCTCGTCTTTCGTTTCTTCTTTTGTGAACCAATCTAAAAGGCATTTGTCTTTACCTAAAAAAAAAACAATTAAGAAGCCTCGTACAATTGACTATTCACAGTAATTCTACAGTATTTATATTTAATCTCACATCCTCCCCATTCCCCTCCTCCATTTTTTTTGTCTTCAGTCTTTCTCTTGCCCATCCCGCTTAAGTTCGACTGAATGTGCAGTGGCATGCCAAAGTGGGAGTGACTCACCATGTGGGATTGTGTCGCAGCAAAGAGGGAAAAAGAAAGGCCTTAAGGATCCGATTACTCATCTCCAGGGCGCGCAAACCTCATTTTACTATGAAGTTCTTTATATCACCAACTTTGGACTTGCACTTACAAAAATAAACCACATTCCCCTCAGTTGGTTCTTGGTATTTTTGGTTTGTGAGTTTCTTAAGTTCTTCAAGGCAGAGGTGTAATTTAAACAGGCTCTTAATGGGAGACCATGGCTTTTACCTTTGACCCCATTATTAAAAAGCTTGGAAACAGTGTCTTCTTTCCAAGATTCATAGCATGTGGTTTATTTTGCTGTTTTAATTCACTGGCGGTGGCTTTATAAATAAGAGTTTAAGGGTTTTCATTTTTAATACTGGAGTGTTCTGTCTTTTGCAGCTCTTTCGTGGACAAGGTGACAGTATCCATGTGTACATTCTCTTGTCTATTCTGGTTCTTGCTGGCAGAATTACAGCCGAGAGGTGGCCAGAGGGGGTGAGTCAGAGAATAGGATCGCAATTAGGCACACTCTCCCATACACACACACACACACACACACACACACACACACACACACACACACGTGCATACAAATAGCTCATGGAAAGTCAGGGTGAAATATAAGAGGCCTAAAGTGGTCCTTGACATTGTTAGTCTGAGTCACATCGACAAAAAGAGAGTAGATACATTCTTTAATATAGTATTTCTGTTCAGGTGCAGGTAGTTCCTTCCTGAATGTTGGTATGACATTATTTATTATTATATTTATTTATTTATTTATTTTAACACAGTTTAACTTTATTGTTGTGGTAAATACGGAAGACATTGTAGGCAATGGGATAAAAAACGGTTTTAAGACCCTAGAGTTTTTACTTCCTATGAATATGCCGTCTTAACAGTCTGCATTTACTCTCATTATTTGACTGATTTCTTGACAAAGATTTCTTGTTTGTGAAGCAGACAGATTTTTACATCATCTCCTAATGGAGTCAATAAAGAGTAGTGTTTTACTGTAACAAAAGTTAATATTAGCAGTTATCATTGTAGCATTGTAATTATAACTCAACTAACAAACACTTGAGGAACTGCTAAAATTTGTCACATATAATTAGAAGGTTTGCAAGTTTAACTAACTTGACCTGAGCTTCCGTACCAGCCCAGAACTAGTGCTTGGCACATCTCTTTAGTGATAAGGTTGAGGAGTGAGCTCTGCTAAGCCTTGACAGAATATTTTATGACGGCTGCTTTGTTTTTTTTACATCAAAAGGAAAAATGCACTCCTACATCTGTTTGAGTTCTGACGTTATCTCTAGTTTGAAAGTCCTTCCTGTATTTCAGTTGTTCTTACACAAGAAGCAATTTTTTTTCTTTCCCAGAATGAGTCAAAAACCCAATCCAAAAAAGAGTGCAATTTATTTTGGACTTGCATATGTTTTACTAGAAATCAGTAAAACTACATACAGTATATAGTTTTGCATATTAGCTTATGGTTGAGACAGTAGCTGCAATTTAAGTTGCCTAATGGAAACACGCCACTTTTCCATAAAAGGTTTTTACGAGGTGGTATTTTATGCATATCAAAAAAGAGATAATTCACTTGTGGAAACACTTTTTGCATTAAAAGAGTCACGTTATCTTTAGAATGGGGAGCTTCCTGCAGTGGAGGCAAGAAGAATACAACAGAGACCAAATATTTTCTTAAGTCAGTTTGTGAAAGGTTTTACCAATATTCATAACATATCCTGAATCCACGGTCTCTTTGTGAAGTTGACGACTACAATCTCCCAAAAACTCCAATCCTTTGTGTGGTACTTCAGATATTTACATTAATTATGACTTTTAAAAAAATCTTGTGATTATTAATAAATAATACATGAAAATGTATAAAAGGTAACAGTTAAACAAATGAGAGTTGTTTTAATAAAGTCCTACAGTTTTTTGGGGGGAAACACATGAGACGTATTTTAATATTGGGTTTGATCTAAAGAGATTTTAGGTCTTTATAAAGAATCGTGCAGCCCTAAATACAAACAGACCATAACAAACATCCTTTTTTGATTTATCATACAGAAATTTACCCCTGGGAAGACAGAAAACAGAACTTCAGTGTATCTAAAATTTCTCTAATAAGTTTCATACTGCTCATTGTATAAAGTATATAACAAGGTTAGCATTTCAAGAAACCAACAGTAATTGCCTTAATCCTTTAAGAATAGCCCGGGCTTGGTCTTAGCCTTTTCCATCTGAAACCCGTTGAGATCAAATATGTCGGCTGGATAGTCTCCTAACATGGCAATCTGCCAGAAATAGTTTAGGATTTGGATTTTGGGCTGGAACCTAGGAGCTATTCTACACACACCTCTGTAAACACACACAGACAAAGTTCAAAAAGTTCAACTGTCCAACCACAGCAGAGCTCACATCCATGCAACAGGTTCACTGACACTCGACTGTGAAGAAGCACATGCCGCTCAGGGGCAAGTGGCAGATTAACACTTAACCAGGGAACAAGGCTGTTCCAAAATGTCAAGGAAGGATAATTCAAACGTCTGTGTAAATATGTTTAGAAGACCTTGTCCTCGCTGAAATTAGACAGGAACAACAAGTGGCTCGGTTTAGGAAAAACCTTAAAGATGATAAGGGGGAGGTAGATATGATGCAGACAAATAACGGGAATTAGGAGTGGAAAGTTTTAATGGGGGGTTGAAGATGGGTGCAAAAAGGTACACGGAGATACTACTAGCATTTATTCTGATCTCTAGTTACTCTGGGGGGAAAGGCAGAGGCGGTTTACTGAACCTTGAACGATTCAGCAGCATTAGCCCACTGAAGCGCGGCCAAGGACTGCAGAGTGGTACAGAGGTGTCTCAAGGCTGAAAACAGTACATGACACAGAACCAAAGTGCTTATATTGACTGGAAGGAAACGTCTCGGGTCTGTCTAGACATGGAAATCAATTGTCACTTGATCCATTTAAGTCAACAAATACTTTTACTTAGGTGATAAAAGTGCCTGGGAATTTATTTTTTTCAGTGTTGAAATTGATCACCAGTGAAGTATTGGTGTTTTTTTTTTGTTATTGTTATTCATAATTTTAGGAAGCCTTGAAGGACCCAGCATACAGGGTGAAAGGAATGTAAACACGTAGGACGGTAGACAGTGAGTTTTTGAATCTGCTGTGTGTGCTGGGTGAAGTCGTGGTGCTGTTGTGGTGAATGTAACATCTGCCCGCTAAATCATAAGACACCAATGGAAATGGCTACTCTGTGTCTGTGCAGTTGAGACAGAATTTAACTGAAACCCACTTTGAATTTCTGTTTTTTCTTTCTGTTTTGGAAAATAAATATTTAAACCTGCCATCTATCATCGGATCAGCATTCAAGTCATAATGGTCTGCAGGTGTACCCTTTATATAACGTCAGTCTTTTAAAAGGTCAGTGGGATTTATTGACTTTTTATAAAAGGCTATTATGCTTTATTGTAACAGAGGTCAAGTTGATAATCACAGCCTAGTGAGATTGGTCAAATTAATCTTTAACACACAATTCTTTTTGTTCATTTAACCCCAACCCTGCTAATGTGGGAGTTTATTTTTTGTATTGCATAAAATAGGCAAAAAGTTTCACACCTAGATTTGATAAACCGTAAAAGTTCTGTATGTGGGCTTTTCATATGCACTGTAGTGACCGTTTATAACAGTACAAACTCTAACTTAGGCATAGCATCCTACAGTAGTCCTCATCTTTAAGTGTGAATACAGAAAATATTAGCCGTGGTATGTTCCCACTCATTATTTTATTCTAATGTAAATATTGTTTATCTGTAGAAAAAAGTTTCTTTTATTCTGCTCTTTATAGTGTCTGTCTGTCAGCATGGCATTGAGAAATTGAAAAGATGATGATGAATCAGAGTAAACTTCTTTCAGAAGCAGTGTGATGGTCATTGAGGGTAGGCAGATGTTAAAAACATTTGCAGTAGCTTTCTCAGATTTTAGAATGGAGTCACATAATGAGGAATTGCAAGGGCACTAGCTAACTTTAGTTCATGTCTGATGCGTGCTTAACTTCCAGATTAATGGGTTTTCATGTTTAAATGGTACTGGAGGATATTAGCATAATCTGTCAAAATTGCTTTTTACACAAAACGAGTAACAAAAATTGAAACACAACCCTTTTGTTTTTGCCCCCGTTTTTCATGAGCTAAACTCAAAGATCTAAGACTTTTTCTTTGAACACAAAAGGTTTTTTTTCTCTCAAATATTGTTCACAGATCTGTTCAAATCTGTGTTAGTGAGCACTTCTCATTTTCTGAGATGATCCATCCACCTCACAGATGAGCATGATTATTGCACAGGTGTGACTTAGCCTGGCCAGCCCCAACTAACTCTTTTTCCTATTCTAAACAAAGAAGTTAGTCTGGTACCCTGTTGCTTGCATTCAAGGGTGGGGTTTACAGGCATTATGTTAATCAGAGAAACTCTGGACGTGATGCAAAAAAAGGAAAGACGACACAGCTGTTTAACAACAAGAAAGCCACTCAGTCAGTATCTGGTGTGCAGTAACTATATTCTGCCCTGTACAGTGAAAACCGGGATTCATCCATGAAGAGAACACCTTTCCAAAGTGCCAGACCCCATTCAAATGTGAACATTTGCCCACTTAAGACAAACTGCAGTCAGGTTGAGACCTCGATGAGGATGTTGAGCGTATGAGCTTCCCTGAGACGATTTCTGACAGTTTGTGAAGAAATACTTAGGTAATGCAAACCAATTGTTGCAGCAGCTGTCCGTATGGCTGGTCTCAGAGGATCTTGGAGGTGAGGATGCTGGATGTGGTGGTCTTGGGCTGGTGTGATTACACGTGGTCCGCGGTTGTGAAGCCAGTTGGATTAACTGTCATTATTGCAAAGGAGAAGTGCTCACTAACACAGATTTGGCGAGTTTTGTGAAGAGTATTTGAGAGAAATAGGCCTTTTGTGTAAATAGAAAAAGTTTTAGATTTTTGAGTTCAGCTAATGAAAAATGGCGGCAAAAACAAAAGTTCACTATTGTATAGTTGGAACTTATTTTTTCAAACCCACAAACCTGTTCATTTCCGTTTTGTCGGAATAGCACACAGCTCCCTAAAGTTGCATGTTGTTAATCGTAGTCTAATCACCATACAGAGAGGTGTCCCAAATTAACATACAATTTTTGCAATTTCTGTCTATGGGGCGGCTAGTTCTGCCTTTACTATAGAGGTGTAATGGAAGCTGTCAGCAAGTTTGTCATGAGCACATCTCTCTTACAGCTGACAGCAGAAAGAGGTGACACTGAGATAAGACAAAAATGTCACTGTGGAATAAATGAGGTGTGTTTGACTTTAGGCTTTCAGTGGCTCTACACTTTACGTGCAAAGACTATAGTTCTTTATCAGCCACTTGTTCACTCTGTGGGTGTCAGGCACTTTTTTTATTGACACAGATTATGTTTTATCCCCTCAGGATAAAAATATCAACAGCAGCGTGCCAAAGTTTTACAGGTCTACAAACTTGCTCGGAGCAGCGCTTTTTATAGTTTTTGGTGTACACTTTACACTTACATCATCTCATGTAATTTATTAATGGCTGATTTTAAGCGTAAAACCTCCAAAGGCAGTAGAAAGAGAGTATTGTCTCCAGCATATTTTTTCATTTATGGCAATATGTTTTTAATTTTGCAGAAGTCATAGTGACAAATAACAGCTGACAGCTGCCTTAAATGTTGTCTCTTTTGCATTGACTTTGATGTGCCAGGCTTTACAATACGCTGTATCTTGACGAATTGGCTTGAAAGTAATGCTATTGATGATGAAGATGTTTATGATGTGATTGTTAACGGTGCGGGTTTTAAAATAACCAGATGTCTCTCTGTCTTTGTCCCTTTCTTTGCAGATGCTAGGCCTTTGGTCCAACCCTGTGTGTCTGACAGTCATCTGCTTTTTATCTTGGTCGCTGCTGGGTCCCAGTTTTGCTCAGATTAGAAGCGATGAAGGTAATAGACGCATCAAAGCCACTTGTCAGCTGAAACATTGTTTTCAACAAGCAATTGTATTGTACTCATTTACATTGGCAAAAATCTCTTTTGAGCTACCAAAACAAGGTATAGTAACCACTGTTAGAGGTGGAGTTCTCCAAATATGGGCTGGTTTATTGTATATATAAATACATTTTATAGACCCATATAAATTGGCACGATACTATGATACTTTTTGATAACATTTATTATCAATACATTTTAGATACAGTCTTAATATTTTAGGAGTTATATACTGCATATTAATACCATACATTTACATTGACATTTATTCATTTAGCTGATGCTTTTATCCAAAGCGACTTACATTGTCCTACAGTAATTACCAGTGTTACAGTCACTGGAGGCAAGGTGGGTTAAGTGTCTTGCCCAAGGACACAACGACAGTCTGAACTGTGGGGAGAGTGGGAATCGAACCGCCTACCTTCTGGTTGAAAGACGACTGCTCTACCCACTGAGCTACTGCAGCTGTACTTATAAATCTCAAATAGCGCGCTGCTCTGATGCCTTCAAATAGCGAGTGTTATGGCAGCTCGTCCACACCTGCGTCAGGTGGAAGACGGCAAATCAGCCATGCGTCTTCTTCTTGTGGTGGATTACAAACATGCAATGGCTGACTACAGCCCCACTTTGGCGAGATCAATTAATCAATTAGTGAATTAGTTGACTATTATTTTAAGCATTAATTATGATAAATGTAATCCAATAGTTGATGCAACCCTAGTCCAACTTAGTCATGGTTAGTTTTGGAATATTTCTCATTTATCTGCTTTCACATTGTCAAAACTTAACAGAAATGCTGCAAGCTGTTTCAAAATTGCTCCATTATTTTGGACATTAAACTTGTATCTACTAGTTTTTATGCAAGCTCACACTTCTAAATGCAAAGGCACAAATTAACATAGTCCCGGAGACAGACGCTCACATGCAAACCTGCAGCCTGTTTAGGATCAGCCATGGATTCCTTTGTGAACTATTTCTGGTTCCCTCGACTTATCTCGGCTCCAAGTGCTTAAGGGATCCAAAGCTACTGTAGTGGTAACTGGAGGTAGTGCGCTAAACTTTTTCCATTATTCACTCTGGGACACACCATAAAACGCTGACTTATTTTTTCCAAGCAGAGAGCCTATATTCTTGTTCAAACTTGTCATTGTTAATTTTTTGATTCTTTTTTTTTTTTTTTTTTAACACTCCCTCCCCATAAGACTTTTTGTATTTCGACCCAGGGCCAAGTCTTAAGTGCACAGCTAAGGGGCCTCTTAGGTATAAGAGCAAAAGTTGCCATCAATGTCTTTCTTTTATCTTCATCGCTCCCAATTAATCACTCCCACTATACAACTTTTACACTTACAGCCCAACAGGTAATGCTGTCAAGAGTTTTACCTTCACATTAATTAAAGCTTGCAGCAACTCCAGAGTTTCTTTTTTTTTTTTTTTTTTTTTTTATTGTTTGGAAAGGAATCAGTTTCATCCAGCTTGCAGTTTTTTAGCTCCAGTCTTCCATCTGAGTGGAAACTAACAGCTCCACATGTGTCTAAGTGTAAGTATCTATGTGAGTGTTCAAATATATCACTGTGTGTGCATGTGTCAAGCCCCCGAGGGACAACCAGATATGTGTGGAACGCTGCGGGTTTGGGGGAATAATGTACTTCATTGCCAATAAAACATGAATATACACATTGAGACGTGCCAAAACTTAACGGTGCACTGAGGCCTCACGTCCCAGATGCAACCCGAGAAGAGGATATAAAGTCAAGTTGGTAAAAACACATGTTGAAGAAATACTTAGAAAGTAAGTGGTAAAGATTGGTATAGGATGATATAGGACAAGGTACAGTAAGAGAAACAATGAGGCAATTGTCCTAATCTCATCAGAATTTCTACGTCCTAAAGACAAAGTAAACCGTAAAAAAAATTTACTAAAATTTAGAGTGAAAAATATGTTTTTAAATCACAAAAAATAGACGGATTCTATAAAAACAAAACAAAAAAAACAATATGGTATTTAAACAATTAACAACGAGTAAGTATATGAGTAAGAGTTCTTTATGACACAATCCTACAGAAAAACATCAAAATTACTAATTTACTATATTATGTTACATTATATTTTTGTTACTCAGCATTTACTGCTATACAATATGAAGGTAATTTCCTGTTAATCTGACCAAAACAGGGCTTTTAATTGGTAATAGTACATAATTATTCAATTTCAATTTTAATTTATTAATTTCAATCTGCACTTTTGTTTTTAACAGTGCAGAATTGAGTAAGTAGAAGACAATGGTTTCTGCTCATAAGGGAACAGGACATTCTTGTTAACTTCACCGTTTTCCAGAGAATGTTTTCCTTTTGTCAGCCAGTTTCTTCCCCGCCTGTGTCAGTCCTATTTAAATCATATTTTGTTTTTATGAGCCTCAGTCAAATATGTAAACTGGCCACTGAGGCCCTCTTAAAAGCACTGAAGACCTTTGCCAATAGCAATAATCAAAGTCAAGGTCAGTGTTTATTTATACAGTACATTAAAAACAACCATGGCTGCCCAATGTGCTGTATAAGCTTACAATTCAATAATAAAGATTAACAAATAAAACATATTACATAAATGAAACAAAATTGTGAAAATAAAAGACAATAGCCACTAAAGTAATTTTCAAAAAAATCAAATCAAAAAAATATAGAAAGACTATTGCAGACACACAATGTCCAACAGTGTTCAATGTTAATAGTAATTGTTGAATGTAATTACAATGAATGAAATTGCAAGTGGATTGTTATTTAAGTGTTTCCCATGACTTTGTAAGTAGTAGTTTTACAATATATCATATGTATTGTTATTGGATTGTTTTCCTCTTGTGACACATGTCGTTAAATATCGTGATACAAATATCGTCCATTGATTGTTTTTTCATCTTGTACTGGGGGGACTGGAATCTACTGTATCTAAAACATTTTGGGCCTGAGGCAGGGGACAGGGCAGATATTGTAATATTTGTTTTGAAAATCATTTTCCACTAAGAAGGAGCTCTTGATGATAAAGACGTGGGTGTTATGTGTACAAAATAGGAACTAAGCAAAAATAAGAAGCATGTTTAAAGACATAGGGTAATTTCAGAGACATTAAATTATACTACAATACTACGACTTAATCCAACTTTTGTAAATCTTGGACTATATTTTTACAACACATAAAATTACCATATTGTAACTTAATCGCAGAATAGCTGTATTGTGATATTGATTACGTGGACAGTGTATCGTCAAAAAGAAAAGGTAAAGGGTGTGCATTTATTTAGCTCTTTTATGTACCCTTCTCAGGCACCCAAAACACTTCACATGATGCTTCCATTCCCCCCAATCACACACATTCACACCTGGGGGCAGACAGAGACCCCTACCCACGGTGCTCACAACCTTCTCCAAACACCACCAAACTCCCCTCTACACATTCATACAGCTGTTTGTACGCTGATTTACAAGCACAACTGCGCACAAACACTCAAACAGTGGGAACTAGACAGATGTATTCAAAAGTTTACATCAGGTACATCAGTTTTTCTTATGCAGTGTTTGCATATCACATTTTATGTATAGCCCTATGTTGTTGCCTAGACTTTATCAGTGTTGTCCCAGAAAACAACCATTTGAAAAAAGTTAGTAGACACACATACCCAAAGTAGTATGGTAAGTTTTTGGGGGACGCTTACCTGGAAACTTACCCGTAACTGACTTGACCCTCTGGAAACAAGGCTTTACAGAATTAACAGTGGCACAGGAAGAGATAGTGACTTAAAAAAAGGCTGTTGCTGACCAGAGCAAGGATCAATCTCACAACGTTTTTGCTGGAATGCTAAAGCTAAAACTTCTAATACTTTCAGTTTATGGACAAGTCAAGTTTAAAGAGTTATTCAGTGTAGAAAGTTCAGTGCCTGCAAATGAATCCATGAAGTAGGAGGACAATTTAAGTTATTGGCTTTTCCATTTATGTAAATGCCATCTTTATATTTTTAGTACTAATAATTATATGTTGGATTATGATGCATTGGAAACACTGGAAAAGCTTACCAAAATGGCAGTGTGTATGACTAAATCTTTATTAAAATTAATGATCTCCAAAACCCTGTCCCACAAACAGTTGCATTTAAAACAGACTCCCATACTCACAACAAGAAAAAAAACATTTTAATTTCAAACCACAGTGGAACCATGGAGCCCTCTTGAGCTCTTTTCCCAGCTGTTTTGTTTTGGATTGCTGAAGAAAGTCCAAAAATGTGAGATTTAATTCCTGGTGAAAGCCAAGTATTAAAAAGCCTTTCTGTGTAAAATGTGATTTAGAATTACCTTAGTTGGTCTTTCGGGACACATGAGGTTATTGCAACAGAAGATTATCCTCTAAATAAAGTAATATGGCAAATCGAATCATAACATCCTCATTTCCTTCCCCTCCTACGTGCTGCTTCATGTCTTAAGAGTTGGTAGTTAATGTGTGTAAGAATGGAACGAGACTTGTTGTCCTTTGCCTTTTCATTTTGGCATCGGACAAATCCAGGACAAAGGGATTTTGTATGAAAATGAAAAAGGGGGAAACGAGAAGCCCCAAGTCAGCAGAGTGCGTTGCGTCGAGAGCGGCGTGCGTGCCTGTGTGATTGAGAGTTAATGGAGGTGTGTGTGCGTGGCAGGCTGGCAGCCCAGAGTCATGTTTTTCCACTCGAAGTCTACGGCAAATGCCAACCTGCTTCGAAGAGAGCCAAGCTAAACAGGCACAAGACTGTAAACTCTGACTGCGCAGATAGAGTAACAGTTTGGCAAATTAGCCTCACCGCAAAAAATATTGACTCTGGTTTACAGTGCATTGCTTCAAATCGAAAGGACTCTTTTTCATTTTGGGTGACAGCAGGGAATACGCTTGTCTTCTGTTGTTCATTACAGCGTTGGAGCAGAATCTGGAGTTGAAAAAATTACTTGATTTAACCTGTTTTGTGCATCGGTGTGCACTGTAGTACAAAGCTGTGGAGTTTTTTTTTTTTTCTCAGGCAGGCTTTCTCCTGCTGTTGTAAAGCATTGTTCATTGTTCTTGTGGAGCCACAAAGTCTGCTCAGTTTAAGACTTGGAGACTTCAAGTGGATGGTCCTCAACCATCACTTTATTCTTTTAAAAATAAACCAAATGGGTCAGATTTTTATATTACAAACTCTATTCCTAAAACATTACAGACCGGCAAGAGGACTCTTTAAGTCGGGCTAAACTATCATTTTAAAAGAAAGTTTTCTTGTCAAATGTGTCACATTTTACCGTTTTTTATTTAATAAAAACGATAATAAATAAAAAAGATAAATTAAACTGAACCACCGAACTGAAGTTTAGAGTATACTTTTAAGTTCTGGCTAAATTCAGACTGATGCAAACCCACAATTATCTCTGCCCTGTAAATGCTTTGTCAATCAGTGTTTTACTTTGCTTCCTTTTTCTCTATGATTTTTTTTCCTTGTTATTTCTCACTGTAAGCTATTTTCAGCCACTGATTTAGTTTTGACAAGTGGTGTAGACCAATGGGAGCGCATCATTTTCTGCACCAATCTTTAATTAATTAAATATTGTTCCAGTATTTCTATATAGTATATATATAATGTATCCCATGTTGTTAGTTTGGGAAATATAGTGTTCTTTAAAACTTATGGATTTTCTTTAATGGGTTTTAACAGTGTACATTGTTTAACTTTTTAGCTTCTTGTTATCATTGAGCGTATATAAAATAATTCACAATGACTTATACATTAATGCTAGCAGTAATAAACCTTCAGGAAAAATAAACCACTCTGCAGCGGGCTTTATACTGCGAGCCAAAGCATTTGTCAGCCCACGGTCCACAGGTCCCTAACCATGTATGGTCATGTTTTTGTGACACTGTTGATACTATTGTAAACGGCGGCGCTTAAATCACAGTAATACAGACACAAAGACGCGCGGTATGTCTGATTGAGCAGGAGTCACACTCTGTAAAGCACTCTGGACAGTGCGTTTTTAATGTGTTGTTTAAATGTGTGTTTGTGTTTGCAGTGGCAGGCGTGCGGTATGAGCTCCTGAGATCCAATGTGACACTGGCATGCGGAAGGTCACAAAATAGGTATGTTACAACAATTTCTGTTTGGACTTGGAAATGTGTATGACTGTGTGGACAAGTTCCTGTAACAAATTCCTTTTTTATTAACTACTATGCAGTAAAAGCTCGGATGTAACCTTCTTTTTATTGCCCTGTGGTGAGAACAATATTGGTGATTAAGGGACTATATGGGCAGAAAACGTCCATATTTTATAAAGTCATTGGGTACTACACAGGAAAGCCCAAGTACCACCAGCTGTACCCTGTACCACAGTTTGAGAGCCCTTATTGAATGGGACTGATGCTTAATTAATAGAATCTAGTGTTGGACGTAAACATAAACGTCTCAGCTTCATCTGGTTTAGAATAAAATAAAAAACCTAGGTGATGTAGTTTGTAGTCAAGTTGCTGTTGGCTTAGTGGGACTGGAGCTGGTCTAAGAGCTCTGCATGTGCTCCACCCTTTATCCACAATTTTACAGCAAAAGTAAATAAACAGACAGTGGGTACTAGAGCAAGACCCATACATTTTTTGACAAAAAAAGAAAAGAAACTATGCTACTATTTCTGGATTATGACATAATAGTCAAGCATAAAAAGGTCCACAACTGGAACTAAGGTTGCATGTAAAATTATTAAAAAGTAACCTGGCAGAGTTTAGGTGATACAATAAGACACTTTCTTTACGAATGTTTAAATAAGTACTGCTGATGTCCTTGTTCCCAACCAGGACGCCTGTTGTGTGGCTTTTTAACAATAGCTCAGTGTTACCATGGCATCAAATGACCTCCAGCGGAAGCCTCATCCTGTTGCAGGTGGACCACTCGGCACAGGGCAACTACAGTTGCTATGACAACCAGGGACACCTCCATTCCGTCAAACTCAGGCTGGGCTGTAAGTGTATAATGCATTCTCCAATTTCTTCTCTACTATTTTATATTGTTCACCTATTCTGCCACCAGTGTTAAATAACATTCATCACACAATGTAAGAGGTTCCTGTTTCTTTCACTTGTTAAGCACTGAAGCTTATTTTATCTGCGATACTACTTCTGGTCCTCAGAGATGAATGAACTTGGCTGTCCCATAGACAAAGCTGTCCACATCCTGTCACTGTTTCAAACAGGAAATGGGCTTCCTTTTCAGGGACAGGGCACTACCAAATAATCATAGAAAGGGAATTTCCATCACACATAACATTCCTCAGAACGTTTTGTTAATGATAGGGCCAGTGGGACACAGTTTATTTACCTCAGAATAATGCGGTGCAGGCCAGAGAACTTTAACACACTTAGATGTGTGCTTTAAAAACACCCCTCCTCATTTTAACCCTGTAGTGAACCCCCGCCGACTACTGTTTCCTAGATCCTCCTGGACCGCTGAGCATTTCCTGTCGAGTGCCCAATCACACACATGTTCGCTGCTCTTGGGCCGACTCGCGCAACACCTTTCTGCCCGCTGAGTACACTGCCTACTATGGGTAAGACATTTGTAGATTAGAGCCTCAGAGCTGTTGTGACAGTGATTGAACACTTATTTGTTTGTTTTAGGGGTAAAAATCAAGACGAGGACGGATGGAGACCGTGTCTGGTGGATGTCACTGGAAGACACTGTGACATCGATCAGCCAGGCTTTTGGCAGGCCACCCATGCCCTGAGAGTCACTGAGACCAATGCCCTCGGCTCCCAGACCACACTGTTGCTCTTTAAGCTTCATGAACTATGTAAGATTCATAATTTATTCTCTACCTATCATTCTTAGTCCTAGCTTAGCTTCTTGGGCTGTTAGAGAAAGCAAGGACAGTTATCTGTAAGTCACAAGGCTGACAATGAAAAAACACCAACCATCACTGTTCCTCTAAACTGTTCCTGTTGCAGTAAAGCAGGAGTCTAACCAAACTGCCATTATATTATTCTCAGGTTTTTAAGTGTCATAAAAAAGTAAGACTTTCTGTTTTATCTTCAACCATACATTACATAGGTCCAGACAGAGGCACAATTTCCAGGTTTTTGAATATTCAGTATCAATATAAGGATAATGTGTAAAACATCAGGAATCTGCTTGACTTTTGACAGCAACTAATTCATTGTTGCTGCTATTATATGATTTGTTATGACACTTTTGTATTTCGGTAATCATGGAAATATGGTAAACGGTTAAGTAGAAGTCCTGGAAAAGTCATGGTATATGTACTGTATGTGTGGTTATAAATGGTCTTTCTCATATGTCTGTGACAGTCAGTTTTACATTTACCCTTTTATTACTGCCCACCCACAGACCTTCACAGCCTGCCTTAACGGCTAATAGTGCTCATGAATTTGACAAACTGTCATTATGAGTGTGCCCTCTTGTTTAGCCATAAAGGACCTCAATTAACTTGTTTTCTTGTTACGCAATTTGAGTTAATGCACCGGAACAACGTCAGCAACAGCATCTTTCAGGCAGTCATCAGAGCATACACACTTTTTTTATCTTGGCATTTTATAAAAGCATTTAAACGTTTCAATATTGGGGAAGCTGGAGATTATCTATTGTTGTTTTTTTTTTTTGTTTTGCTTTCACAGTAAAACCAGACCCTCCAGAATCTGTGATGGTGGAGCCATTAGAAGGATATCCCAAAAGACTGCAAGTCTCATGGCACTTTCCCTCTTCTTGGCCACTGCACATAGCGTTCCCGCTCATATTTCAAATCAGATACAGGCCTCAGGGATCTGGATACTGGTCAGACGTATGTATTGAGTCGCACTGGAAAACATTTTACTCGTGAATACTGTACAGGACATAGTTTGGCGAGGCAAATGTTATATTTAAGTACTGGCACATGCTCAACAGCAGCTCATCAAACCCTCTTTCAACACACTCTCAGTTTCATTTTTAGTCAGGCAAATGTGACCCCCAAGTCGGGCCAAAAACAATAAAAATATAGTGATGAGGCGTTTCTATTGAGCTACACTTTCAGTTCATTGCTGTTTGTCTCCCTCAGATTTCCTCGGAGGAAAGTCCAGCCATGATATTCGATGCCCTGGCGGGACACAACCACCAGGTCGAGATCCGAGCCCGGGACGAGGTCAACCAGTGGAGTCAGTGGAGTGAATGGAGTACGCCCACTTTTGCAAAGCCATGGGAAGGTTAGCAGGAAAATTTCAAAAATAAAAAATGAAATCGTTGCTCACATTCTCTCTTCTACTTGGATGTTGGTAACCGTTTGGCAGTTTCAACATTTTCATTAAAATATTGAGATAGAAATTGTTGAAAAACAATGGAGGAAGGGCCTTTAATGCTGGTATGTCCAGAGAAATGTGGATTGACCCAAACTCACTCTATTTTCTGTTGATCTGGTGAGTCCACACTCAATTTAGTTATCATACAATGTAACTCAAGAGTTCACCGTTTTTCATTTTTACATAAGGACAAACTCGTCTAAACTACTGTGTAGCCAGACAAGAGATAACTGCGGCACAACAGCAGCTACTGGGGACACAAATTTATTAATGTCAAGTCAAATGTGGCCAACATTTTTTGTTCCAGACAGTAAATGGTGACCAAACTCCATACACTAGTTTTTATACTTCTTTGTCTGGTTTTATACTTGTTTATATATTATGTGTACGTCTGTATTGTTTTTAACTGTCCTGTCCTGGGAGTGGCTCTCTCCTTCTGAGCTTCTCCCTGAGGTTTCTCTTTTTGTCCCGTTTTTTTCTTTGAGTTTTTCCTGACCCTGATGGAGGCTTTAAAGACAGAGGATGTTGTCTTATACAGTTTGTTAATCCTTTTGAGGCAGATTTTGTGATATTGGGCTATACAAAAATTAATGTCTTGTTTTGTTCTTCTTTAGTGTTAAATTGTTACCTTTTAACCCATTTCGAAAGCTGCTATTTATTTATTTTTTTACACACATGGATTATCAAACTACCCAAACCCCAGAATCCTATGTTCACACTGATCTGTTTTAATTTGAAAACCCCATTTGAGGAGTGTTCTTAGCCCTTAATTCCACTATAACAGGACTATACTGTATAATGCAAATGTATCATCATTGCAATATCAACATATGCAATGTCCATGTATATTCTATACCTTTAAATTACAAATTAGATTTTAAAATTAAATATTTGTGAAAGGTTTTACTTGTGAAAACAGTGTAACATTTGTCAAAAGCCTTCAATGAAACTTTATTGGATCCACCAAAAGGGACAATCGGGTATAGAAAACCCTATATTAATTTAGATATCAAACAGTTATTGATTAGAATGTTTCTCTGATATTGTGCCACTCTCTATACCACATTGTATCAAACACAGAAGTCTGCATCATTTTGAAAAATTAACAGAAATGCATTTGTTTGGACTTAGAAGACTTGGAAAACTTTTCAGCAACCGACAAGCAGCTCATTAGTTTGTCACTAAGTTGAATTTAATATGATCTGATTAAAGAACCCACTTACTCCAGTAGCTCCATGGAATCACCCACACAATTTCCAACCATTCAATTATAACATTTTCTTTCAAAACGCAAAACTTCTTCTTTCATTTTCCTCATTCTCATTGTTCTGTGCCTTTTGTTTCAGATGACTCTATCCTTGAACCTACAGAGGAGGTCCCGCTAGAGGAAGTATTTCCCAACATAGTTTTTCCTGTCCACACAACGCCTGAAACCTCAACAGCAAAGCCACACAGTGAGTATCTGTCTTTTGACACTAAGTGAAGGTGCAATAAAGTGTTACAGCCATTGTGTAAATATAGAAGGTACATCTTAATTCTTACAGCACATTTTCTTTTACCTGCACTTAAGTTAAATTAATGGATCCCCTTTGTAAGTAGTATTTTTATGTTCAAGTGTTTTTAAGTGTTCTTATTAGATTATGTGACCAGCAATGGTTCATAGAAAGGACATGCACAAAATAGGGCTTATAGTGATTTCTATTTAAGAATTGTGAACCACAATCGATTTAGTTTAAAAATGCCTAAAACTTCAACAAGGTTTTCTCAAAAAGGAGTGTGCTTCTTCTCCAGTTTGTCCTTAACGGCAGCTGTAGGAACAGGAGGTCATTGAACTAAAATCTGTCTTTCCACAGGGTTCTATGGCTGTGATTATTTACTCACTCAAACATATTATTGATTCCCACACAACATCCAAACGTGCAAAAGTGAGATTTTATTAACTCTCCAACAAACATTGTCTCTGCTCTAGGTCCTCATCGGGGCTAATACTTCCAACCAACCAATGTGCTGGAATCCCTGTTTTCAGGTGCACATTAGGCTGCTATTAGCTTTCCTAATTAAATGTTTATTCCGGGGTGGAAATTGAACCCAACATGTTTATATATTGTATATTTTTATAGTAACCTAGTATTTTGTATTGAATGTAATGCATTCCTGTGTTAAACAGGTCTCTCTTGAAAACGAGATGTCTTATTGAGAATAACCTGTATAAATAAAGGAATTGTGAATAGTGGAGGAAACCGGAGTACTCAAAAGAAACCTACCCAAGCTTGGGTGAACATGCAAACTCCACCCACCGCCAAATTGATAGATGTGCAAAGTTTGCATTTTTATGTTCAGCTACCTTCTACAATTTACACAATGCACCTTCGAAGTTGAAAGTGAAAAGGTCCTCAGTCTCTTTTACTGTGGACGCTGTGCATAACAGTAGCGTCTTGTACAATCCTGTACAATGTATATGCTGTAAAGATGATTATGTGGGCCTTCATGAATCACACATTTTTATCACCTTAAAACATTGTCAAAGTCTAAACCAGACTTTTAGAGACTTATCCATACTTTCATCTCCAGCAGGTTAGAATTCTGTAGCAGCCTGCTCACTCGGTTCTCAAAAACAAGCTTTAGGACAGCCACAGTACATTCAGAACACTGCTATATATATTCAGAACCACTCCAGTGTTAAAATCTCTGCACTAGCGTTCCTGTTGCTCAGATAAGAGCTTTTGCACCACAATACATCTCTCTCGGACTCTGAGAACATCTGGGACAGGCCTTCTGCTCGTGCCCAGAGTTAGAACTAAAAACAGTCAAGCAGCAGAGGTCTGGAACAGCCTCCGGATGAAGTTAGACGAGACTCAAGGCAACGTTTCTCTGTAGCGCTGCGTACACTCCTAAAGTCAGCTGAATTGTAATTATTTATTTTGAATGACTAATGTTTCAGATTCCAAATCCTGACTGTGTACTTTTACTTTGTCTTTTGTTTTCTGCAAAGCACTTTGAATTTCCTAGTGTATGAACTGTGCTATATAAATAAAATCGCCCTGCCTTCCCTAGAAGAAGCAGCTCCTGCCATAAACGCAGCACTGTCCTCTGCACAGTGTTATTTACTGTTATTATAAACTAGATGGAATGGTGCAAGTAGCTCGTGGCTTCATCACCAAATTATATATAATTGCAGCAAATTGCACCTGTGGGATATTTTGTTTTTTACAGCATGTGCTCTTGATGAAAAGCAAAGTACATATCTGCTTACTTAATACTCAGGAAAATACCAGATTAAAACATGTTTTCACGCAGTAAGTGTAAAACCGACACATGCAGGAGATTCCCAACAAGTATACAAATATAACATGCATTTACAGAGAGATTTATGTGTGTCTTTGGCATCAGAGTAAAGAGAACTGCTGGAAGCCAGATGTCTTCTTATGTGTGTGGGATTTGCAGATGTGCACATAAAGCAATTTCAGATCTGTGAAATGACACATTTTTGTTATTGTTATAGATTATCTGGGCTTTTTCAGACGTTGTGTGAAAGAGTCTTGTTTACTCCACGGAGAATGATAAATGCATCTTTGTGTGAAACCTCTAATGATGGATTTACAATTGCCTCCACACAAGGGAGCAATTAGAACCAGAACACACACATTACAGATTTTTTTCTAACATATGTACGTTTTTTACTCAAAACGCAAATGCAAGATAAATCAAATACGTGGAATATAAATTATAAAAGAGCTAGCTATCTTGGTTTGGTGATAATTAATAATCTACAATCACCTGCAACCAAATTGTTCCAAGTTTGCCTCCTTCCCTTTCCTAAAAACTGGTCTACTCAAGCCCCCCCTTTTTTTTACAAGTTAATGTGGCCAAATCTGATCTGATTATTTGGAGTCTTTGCTTTGGGTGACATAGGTCGTTAAACTTTTGGCGTCCCATAGAGGCTACATTTTTGTTAATTTGTTCTTTTGTGTTCTTCAGCACAGTTTGTAGATAAGTAGTTGGTCTCAGAGATTTCGTATGAGAAACGTATGTGCCAACTTTTCTGCATCTCATTAGGTAACATTGTATAGATTTTGTTTTGTCATACAATAACCACAAAGTAAAGACTTTACAGAGCATCGTTTTTCATCAAAACTTTGAACACTTCTGTCCCCTCAAAATGTCACAACGTAGATGCACCACTACATAAACTCACAGACTAAATATGTTTTAAAGGCTGAGTTATGCTTAACATCACACAGTAAACATTTAGCAGTAAATACAAAATCCAAGAAAGTCCAAAGGCTGAGTGGCATAACTGCTTTCAGTCAGAACTTCCCAAAGTGCAGTAATTACACTTTGCCTTTGTATTAAGATTGATTTTGTTGTCACTGCAATTGAGCCATGAATCTTTGCCAAAAAAGAAAAAGGTTAAAGTTTCAATATGAACACATTTATGACCTAATATGCAGATACTTCCGTTTGCCTTTGTACGGCAGCATCTGAAATGATCATTACTCTCTTACTAGCTTTTGTTTTCTGAATCAGACTTCCCATTCTTTTTTTTTTTACATGCTGTTTATCTTCTCGTTTCTCTCGTCCAGATTCTGAGTTTGAGGAAGAAGGTGATTTGGGTTTGGTGATTCTGCTGGTGTTGTTCTCTGTGGTCATCCTCACCACCGTCCTCTCCCTCGTCTTTGTCATGTGGTAAGACTCACACACTCGCATTTTTCTAGCCGTGGTGCGACTTGTATCACAGTCCTGCTCCACGTGCACACGGATCCCACATCCACAAACCCCAGTGTTTAATCTGACACTGCGTTGTTTCTCTTCTGATCGCTCTAATACCAGAACAATCATGTATTTACTGTAGATATATTCTTTATTGTGAACTTACTCATTTGTTTTTGTGTTCAGGGTGAAGCAGAGGCGGAGAAACCATGTGAATAAACAGGAACTCACTTCGATGGTCAAGATGAAGTCCATGCCAATTTAATGTGAGACATGTCAAATATATGATCAAAATTCTGCCTAGACATACAGCGCCTTTACCCAAGGGTTATATACCTGAAGCATGCTTTGTTTCATGTCGTTTACCAAAGAAAATGTAGAAATACCAAAGAAATTATTGTAGAAACAACCCCTCGAACCCAAGAGAAGACAATTTTCAGTTTTTGTTGTCTAAACCAAGCCTGAACGTGAAACAAAGAAATAGCTAAAAGTCTGGTAAAGAAATTCTCAGTCTTTTTATGCAAAGAGCGTTATTATCATTTTACTTGACAGCTGTTAAGAATTGTCGTTATGTAGCAAAGTCAGTTTGAATACACGTCACAGTAATGCCAACATTTGTCATAAATACACAAAATAGAGGCTTCAAGACAACAACGTCTTCTCTGGAGTTCTATTTTGTGTTTGGCTCCATACATAAATTTTAGAAGGCGTGGTCTGGTCAAACAAATATTATAAATATGTTTCAATAGCCATTTCATATGTCAAAAGTGTAATATTGTTATATAACCATATCTAAATCAAAACCAGTACTTTTGCAGTTTGTTCGTTCACAGTGAAAAAGTCATTTATAATTGCTGTTATGCATTTGTTAATCACTGCATGTGTTGAGAATATCTCAAGCACCAATCATGGCCACGTGTGGTTAGTTTTTATTCCATCTGGGAGACTGTTCTTCCGGATGACTAACTGTCTAGTGGCTTAAGTCAAATTAAACACATAATAACATATCACATATTTCAAAAGTACAAAAAAATCTCTTCAAATTATCAGTGAACAAAAGTGCAGAAAAGTTTAGGAACACAAAAACATTCACACAGGGCTTCAGAGAACAAACCAAACATTCACTAATTACACCCTTGATCTTGCCTTGTATGTCTCTTTTCCTGCTCTGTTATTTAAATCTGTTTTAAGTAAATTATATGATTGATGTCATGTCTTTCTTGTTTTTCTCTTAGGTTGTATTCAAGCATCCTCTCCACATTGGCCCGTTCTAGGGCTCCTCCTGTTGGTCAGCCCCTGAACTCACAACTGCACCGAGCTGACCTTCGGTCTTCGGCTCCAAAAAGGCATCAGACTGAATTTCAAGGATTCTCTGCAACTGGGGTTAAGCTCACGCAAAGAAGAGTCAACTATAAAAACATGGCTCAAAAGCCTTTTGCAAACCAACCTGCATCTACACTACACTACCCACGATGCATCTGTGTGGGTTTTGTGACTTATATTCACAAGAGAGACAGGAAAACAGGTGTTACTTTTGTCAAATGGACATTTAGAGTTTACTCACAACCAGTGCTGCTCCAGGTAGACTGACCCTTTACTGAGACTCCACTGCATTTCAGAATCAAGCGTGCAGCTGCCAAACGAAGAAGATCGAAGACTTTTATATTTGTTTGATTCTTGGTTCTCCTAAGACCGAAGACTTCCTCATGTTCTTACGTTAAGTTTGTCGAGAGATGATTTCTGTGCGTCCATTTTGACATCGACTGAGCGTCCCGACTCAACGCTGTGAAGGAAGTGTGTCTCTCTTTGTGTCTGATGCCAAAGCAGCAGGGGCATAACTTAGAGGCATTATGGCTTTTGATGAAGGGACAGAAAATGGACGATAAAGTAGCGGGTGGGTTGGGTTACTTTCATTTATGACTTTCATGTTGTTTTGTTGCCTTTTGTGCAAATATGTCGAATCCTCTTTCTATCCATTCGTTTCTGAAAGTGAATGTGTCATTAACCCAAAAGGGAGAGAAGCTGGCCTTTCACAAAACACCAGCATTGTCACTAATCAAAATATATTTTTACCCTACAACTATATTTAACATAATCATCAACCCCTTTCTAAAGATTTATATACATGTCCTGTAAGTTTGAGTGTACTTAAAACAACCCAATCAGGGAACATGGATAAACCCTGCCTATTGAAAACCACTCCAGCCTATATAATATAATAAGATTATTCAGAATACTTCTTCAAAAATCCGACTGTACTTCGACAAATCGACTTTATGACAAGAGTTGTTGTTGGGATTATATACTATGCCTCTTTTAGCATTTCCCGAGGCCTTAGTGAGCTGCAGCAAAAAGAAATAATAATTTGACAACGGATTTTAAAGTGATATTCTGGGAATTGTATTTAGTGCTTGAATGTAGTATCTTTCTTGTAGAAGGTTTCTTTGTGTTCAGTTTGAAGATTTGGCGAGGCTCAAAGAAAGCAGTGTAAAGCTACAGTATGTACACACAGTTTTAGTTTTAGGGAGAAAGTTCTCAATTTCACAGCTGTTTTTGAGCACTGTGTGTCCCACGGCAGTATTCTTTTGTCTGGGATCTATGTCTTCGATCTTCTGGGTGGAAGGATGCTGCTGTGGAACGAGCTATATGCAGCTGCACACTGCTTCTCTGAGACATTTCTCCAGACTCTTCTTCTCACATAACTCTACTCTAAGTAATACTCCAACTATACAAGTACACATAACTATTTTTATCAAAATAAATCTAAAATGTGAAATAAGAGTAGTATGTTAGCCAAAAAGTAAAATGCAGATTTACAGTAAGTGAGATATACTGTATGTATAATGTTATTATTGAAAAAGCTTTTTATGAACAAGACTCAAAATAATGGTAGAAATGTGTTAAATAAACTTTCATTGGACAGTACATAACACAAAATTCATGTGTACACTACATGAAAGTTTCTACCCCAGAGACTCTTTCAAGGTAGCGTCAGGGTCATTCATTGGTTAGGATTATTTGACAAAAACTATTTAATCAGCTTTTTAAATTTATTCCTGATGACACAGACGTTATGGCCAGTGATAACTTTATGAAAATCCTTTTAATAATATCTTTATTGGATCCTCTCTTTTTTTGTACAAACCTTGTGTCTGACTGAATTTCCGCCTCTGATTTCAACTTAACAGTTCGACTCATTTATAGAGTTAAGGCTTTGGCCACGTCCACACTAATGCGTTTTTGTTTTAAAACGGTATTATCGAATAACGCTTTAGTGATTTATGATGACAGTATGTTCTAATCCTGACTTTACACTAATGCATGAGTGCAGCGTCACATCAGCTCTGTCTTTTCAAATGTGTTAACACTGAAGGCATCTGAGGAGTTACGCGTCACCACTCAACCTTCGTACTTTAGCAGTTTTTATTTATATGCCAGAAAAATAATCAGATGTTATTATAGCTATAAGCACCTTTAACATTGAAACTTTTAAAATGGGCTCAGTTATGTTGAATGTCAGTGAATTAAAAGGTTTTCAAGGCAGGTGCTTCATGTACTGACTGTAGAAGTAGAACCAGTAAGTGAAAGGTTTATGGTGATTACAGCTTTAGTCTCACAACCCATCGTTTCCACAACAGAGTTCATTTTTTTCATTCATTTTTCTGAACTTCCAAACTGCATTATTTTAAAATAATCACAGGAAAACATAAAAAAGTTTTACTAATAGTTTCGGCATTGTAGACACAACAAGCACAAAACACAATAGCATTATTTGGTTGTAACCGATCACCAAGGTCCCTGCAACAAATCAGAAAAGACAACACGGTAGTCTTGTGTCATTGTTTTAAAACTGTATTATTTGTCTCCACAACACAATCGCCAAGTACCAAACTAAAAAGGAGACCTGCAAAATAAATGAAAGAGCGTTAGTGTGGACATGGCCTTGATGTTTTTCTTTCTTTCTTTTGAAGCCCTTTATGTTTTCCTTCTCTTTTGATCTAAAGCTGTGTAGTGATGTCTTGATTGATTGTGCTGAAACACAAGGTGCATCAGGTCAAACCGTTTTCCGTTTGACGACTGTATGTTCTCTGAAGCTATAGCTCACATATTATGCATGAGTCCAGTTGAAGCTTATTTGTATATTATTGTATATCATACTTTATGAATTTCATGTATGTTATGTTAAATGGTGTTTATATGTAGAGAAATGTTATTCCTTGGGGTAGCTTTGCAGAGATGGGTTTTCTCACATTTAGTCTGTTTTGTCGTAATAGCCCCCCCCCTTTTTTTTTTTTTTTATAAAAACCTTGCAACGTTTGCACGGATTGGAACTACAATGAAATTACTTGTCACAACAATATTCACAGACCATTTACATTCTGTTTGGAAACCATCTCTTCGTTCACGTACATTGTGTCTTTGTGTCCTTGGGCCCCACCCCCACCCCCACACACGCACACACATACACACTCACACACACAAACACACACACACACACAGTTTTATGAAGCTCAGTTACTGTACGGTTACTGTATGGACAATTTGTTTATTGATGACTTTTCTTTCACTTTTTAAAAGCACTTGTTCTGTTTCGTCAGCTAAACCTCAATCTGTTTGCTTTTGGTGGCTACATTCACATAAATTTTAATAATTCATTTGAGTTTCTTTACAACAGTGCATTGTTTGTCATAATCTCATCAGGTTCATCTGGGCCGTCCAAAATACTGATGTTTAAAATACGTCAACCTGTACAGACAAAAGTAATGTCCTCAGATAAATTTCTAATGTTGCTTTATTTCTTTACAGAATGACTGAATGTTGCCACCTCCTAGTCACTAGTTTGTCGTTTTGTGTTTATGTTCCTCGTCAGATGTACATTTTGCTTCATGTGTACAACAGATATCATCATAAGCTGTTTTATGTTTCCCTTCTATATGTTTCTGTGAAATAAAAACTATTTTATCACATCTTTTGTTTCGTTGAGGTCCTGATCTGTGTATATTTAGTTCAGGAGCCCCTGAAGTGGGTCGGACAAGTGAAATAAGCCTAAAAGCATAAAATTATATAAAAATATTTTTCAATTTCTTTTGCTGCTAAGAAGTACAATTAGGTAATGATGCCATGATTTCTGCAGCCTTCAGCATGTATGTTTTCATAAAATCTCCTTCACTAATATTTGATGCTATTTTTTGCTAGCAATAAGGCAGCTAATGTTCACTGCTGCATTTTACCTGAAGCCGAGAGGTCAATCATCATTGACCCCTCGGCTACAGGTAAAAACAGACTGCTGTTTCCTCAGACTTGCTAACTCCTTTATTTTTTTTTTGTTTCTTAGTTATCCTTTCAGGTGTTTGATTTTTGATGTCTTCTTTCCTTGAAATTCAAATTTGTCTTCTCCAGACTTACAGTTGGTTAAAATAAAAAATAAAAAATAGTCTAATGAAACACTTATTTTTCTGTCTTTCTCTCAAAATCCTGGCTTTTAACGCAGGCTATAAACTAGCTACGTCAGTTTATGTACAAGTTGGTCTAAAAATTCAGACTACATTTCCCCTAATTTATTTAGTTAATTTCATTGTAATTATTCCAAAACTTTCCGAGTTCTAGTTTATCTGGCATTAACTCCAAATGTTGAAGACAGCTATTATGTTTATAAATTAACCTTTTTAAATATAAAGGAAGTCGGCCATCTTGGTCTTCTCCTATTTTCCACAATGCCTCATGGCTATGAAGAGGAAACACGGATGAATAATAAGATGTTTGATTGTTTTGCTGGTCATTACTGATGTGATTTATTTCTGTTGCTATTTAAAAAAGACGGTTCGAGTCAGTGGTTACTGTTACTCAGCCCAGAGTCTTCCTTCCTGCTGGATTCAGGATGTTCCCAATTAGAGACTGCAGCTCAGACAATGGTCCCAAAGGGAGCCAAGTCGGCTACAAGCTGTTGTAAGAAAGTGAAATATGTTTTTGTTCCATTACTCTCCTTTTATGTCATCTAAAAGCACACATTTCCATAGAACTGCAGTCAGACAATAGATTGTAGATGTACGGCTGCAAGAAGAAGAAAGCTAAATTGAAACAAATAAAGAAAAATGCACTAAAGTTTTAGTTTAGAGATATTTTATTGAAAAAAAATAAACATGGTTTAGTTTTATAGTGCTTCCACATATACATCACTAATGTCATGTCTGTGTACCTTCTACAAATTATCTTCAAAACAATAGAAATACAAGGCATGAAATAACTTAAATGTGCAAATTCAACAAAAGTTACAATGTAAACAATAAACAGCAAGAAGTCATGTCCTTTTGATTAAAAAGGAAAATGTCATTGGCCCAAAAAAAACACCTAAACACCCTCTAAATGGAATGTTTAATCATTATTAAAACATAAATAAAAGTGCAAATAATCTTTTGAAAGTATGCAACAAAATATAACCACAAAAATACACTTTCTGAAATTCACTGTGGGTGTCCTAAGAGAGAAAAAAGAAAATGGACAATGGATGCTGTTTTAACATCTACTAAGATCAACACTGAAGCTGAGCCAGTGCCATCCAACACCAGTGACTCTGCAGGAGTGTGAATAAGTTAACACTCACTTCCCTGTATCACTTTACTATGGCTCAGTTAGGACACCTAGTGGACAACTGACTTACAGTCAATAGCTGTAAAAAATAAGGAAAAAAAATAATGCATGATTATGTTTTACTGAATCACAGCATATCAATACATTAAAAACAATACATTAGCGGTGTATTAAAATAAATATAAAGTTATTATTGTAACTCTATAAAGAGTATGGTCCAAAATATTATCAGCATGAGACCTAAAAATGTGCACCACACTATTTATTATTTATACACACCACATATTATCTATATATTATCTACTACTGTGTACAGCTTATGTTTATTACATGGAACAGGGACCGTTCCCTACAGTTACATAAACCTATACACTTTACCAAAATAAAATGCCCTTTATGCTGTAGCTCCTCTATATTAAGTTACTTTTTTGTATTTGGTGTTGGAGAGAAATAGGCCACTTTTTTCACCAAAATACAAAATAATCTATAAATTGCAAATCCTGAACTTGAAGATAAACAATAGAAAACATTTAAAAGGAATGACATGGTTTAGCACAACATAAGATTAAAAAAAAAACAAAAAAAAACTAAATTGTACAGCATGTTTTTAAACTCTTACTCTCTGTCCAGTGAGGGCTATATCAGCAGCATTTTGTGGACACATTAACCAAAAAAGGTTTGATGTGTCCCTAAAAACCATACTATACTGTACTACTTTAGGGACGATTCAGTAATTGAAAGACAATCCTTCCTCAAGCAAAAACAAGAAGCATAAAACAGATTTCTTGTGATGAAGTCATATTGACAGAGAAATGCTAATTGTCCTTTTTTCCAAAACAGATGGCATTTATTAGCAACAGCCGTTTCTGGAGACAGTGTTGTGCATTAAACACAAGCAGAACTTTGTCATTAGATAAAACATAGAAAACAAGCGTGGCTCTTTGAATTTAATGTCCGGATTTAAGCAGGAAATAAACTGGGAACAGTCTTCTTCAAATATGATTTATATCTCATATACAAACACAATTTCTGAGGCAGTTGTGAGACATTACCGTTCACGTAGCCGATTTAAACACAAGGGATTAGCAACCAATACCCAATACACAAGACTTAAAAGAGCCTCTAATCAGGCTTTGTCTTTAGTAATTCAGTGTGAGCCAATGATATCAGGTAATTACTGTCACTTTTAGGAGCAGTATCTACTGTTAACTTTTAGACTTTCCAAGTAAAAGACAAACATTGGGTTCCTCCCCTTAAAGATTTCACTTAATGGCTGTTTCAGATTGTTTGGATAATAATAATAATAATAATAATAATAATAATAATAATAATAATAATAATAATAATAATAATAATTATAATAATAATAATAATAATAATAATGGATTGGATTTATATTGCGCTTTTCTCCCGAGGGACCAAGGGACTCAAAGCGTCCACAGGCCGTCCATTATTCATTCATACACAGTCACACACTGGTGATGGTAAACTACAACTGTAGCCACAGGTGCCCTGGGGCAGACTGAAAGAGACGTGGCAGCCATTCTGCGCCTACGGACTCTCCGACCATCACCACATACATTCACTGAACATTCTTACACATTCATACGAGGCAAGGTGGGTTAAGTGTCTTGCCCAAGGACACAAAGACAGTATAATTGTGGGGAGAGCAGGAATCGAACCCACTATTTAGTCTCAATCTTAGCCACAAATCTTGTGATGTGAACATCTCATTAATTTGAACTTACAAAGCCGATATAACACCTTACAGCAGCAGTGTCACGCATCAGGAGTGGGTCCTCAGAACAGCTATATCTCATTCAGTCCAACGACAAATATCTCTGCCATTAAACAAGAAGCCTACTCATTTGTTTAGAAAGGGGTTACTAAGCAACAGTCATTTTGTGAAATCAGATGGTGGTCGTATCACTAAATGTGAGCAGCAGAAACATGGTGGAACACATGGAGTGCAGCTGCTTCGTACTGTTTGTTCGAACCCTTTGGTTGGTGATTCCTTGAGTGATGTTGCAGAAGTTTCCAGACCAGTAGTGAAAAAAAAAATCCTGCTCTGTGCTCCCTTAATCATGTCAGACAGCATTAAACAGATAGATTATTAGAAATAGTAAAGATGGCACTGAAGTTTGTGAATTTTCAGTCTCCCTTTATCTTGTCACAGAAAAGGGTTAATATGTGATCCTTGCATCTGCTGAAAACACTCCTCACTGTTGCTTTCAGACGTCAATGGCCACTCCATGTTTAGTGGAGATGACGTCTCTAGTTCCCGTCAGATACATCAGCACCGAGCACAGGTGAGGGAGTGTTGCCGTGGTGCTGACGTACAACCAATAATGAACGGGAGCCGTGTTTCCGAACGGACACACCCACAACCCGTGGCGAACGGCGTCCCGGAGGTGGTGCGTGGCCATGGAGATGAAGAGCATCCACGGCAGGGAGCACCAGGCGTCCTTGAGGCGTCCCACCCACATGAGGAAGCGTAGAGCCAGACAGAGGACTGGGATGAGGGACGAGCAGTGGAGAGGAGGACGCTGAGGCAGAGAAACAGCAGCCTGAACGGGAAAAGGAGACATAGGTTGGACAGGACATTTTAACTGTCAAGTATTAAAAGAACTTTTTCGAGATACAGTTTCAGTTTTTTGCTTTATGGCTCAAATTAACTCAAAAGTTGAGTTCTCCTTTGTGTATACTATTGATACAAAGAAGTCTCAACACTAAGAGAACCGGAGTTACAACATAACCAAACATAATCTACTCACATTGATATAAATTCTTCTGTTCATAAATTTAAACAAAGGAAATTTTATTGACAGTACTGACAGGTCTGGTCATGTTTTAGGTTTAAAGATGCAGCAGTCAATTTACCTTTTTATGTTTTTTTGTTTTACATATGTAAACAACATGGCGCTGCTCTGATTGTACCTAATAAAGATACAAGCTGTAATATTTTAATGTTGTTGAACATGGTAAAATGCTTCATTAAGTAAATTTTATTTAATAACCACCAAATAACCACACAACACCACCCTGTGACATTATGTGTCAAGTGTTGTTTAATTATGTTCTTTACGTCAACTCTACATAACCCTAATGTAGAAAAGCAATAGTTTAAACAAAGGTAAACAGCACTAACGCCACTGTTAACTCCTATGTCCTAAATGACTGAGGTCCGCTGCACAGAGGCCCTCTCACACTTCACAGTGATGTTTAGATATCATACAATAAGAGCATATATGAGTGGAAACCTTAAGCAATCAAAAATACAAAAGCACTTTGAACCTTGAGTGAGAGGGACCCAGCCATGTAGAAGTGGTCCAGGTCGATGATGGATGCCAGCAGTCCAGCCAGCAGCACCTCATACAGATCGCTTTTCTTCCTGAGCCCAATCACTACAGCCCAGGACCAGAGTCCCACCAGTCCGTGAGTGGCGTTGTCCAGAGCGGCGCGCAGCCACAGGTGCTGCTGGATAACAGACAGCTGCAGTGCGTGGTCAGCCACCACACAGAACACACCCAGTCCAGCTGAGGCTAACAGAGAGGCCGAGCTGAACGTCTGTAATAGTGCCTGGGCCTTCTCCGTCTCCACCGCCAGGCTGAGGGGGACGGGAACACCCTCTGCACGGATACCCAACAACGGGGACGACGCAGGGGACGAGTCCAGCTTAGAGTAAAAGCCTTGCATCTTCAACGATGGCTGTCCACTGAGTGTCAGCAAGATTCAAGAAGACTGGAAGGAAACAAAAATAAAAAATAAAACACAAATCACTTTTCTCTCAAAAGTATATTCAGGAACACATCGTTGACACAACGAGCAACGAGCTAACAGCAGTAGCTCAGCGGGTAGAGCGGTCGTCCTTCAACCGTAATGTAGGCGGGTCGATTCTCACTCTCCGCACAGTTCATACTGTTGTTGTGTCCTTGGGCAAGACACTTAACCCACCTTGCCTCCAGTGGCTGTAACACTGGTAATTACTGTAGAACAATGTAAGTCGCTTTGGATAAAAGCCTCAGCTAAATGAAGAAATGAAATGATTAATCTTGTTGAACATAAAGACCAACAAGACCTAAATACAGTCCATAAGAGGATGTATAACTTGTATTAATGCAGATAGAAATAGCAACAGACTTATGTGCTGCAGTTATTACCAGAATACTAATAAAATGATTTATATAATAATGAACACGGTAAAAACCATGGTGTGTAGGTTGCAGCCTGTAACACCTGTCCCACACAAAGTCCAGGGGCCATAGCCTCTGCAGTTTATTATCTGCCCCTCACGAGCTTAAGGTTAACACAGTTAACTGACTGTGTTGTTATAGGTCCATTTTTTTTGTAAGGCAATTAAAAAGGGCTAGAAGGAATTACTTTCTAGAAGTAATTTAGATATGTTTTCTAAACTAACTCATTACAAACGTACAATTATTGGTTAGTGGATCAGTATCGTGCATGATTACTGGTATCAGTACAAGAGTTTTACATTGGTGCATCTCTATATTTTATTGATTTGGAAAGATACGTTTTCACAAAAATGGTAACGCCACTAAATACTGCCAAAGCATTTACAATGTTTAATGATGCAGAGATAATTGCAGGGTTGCAAGGTCTGACCCTAAACTCAGTGCTAGAATTCTAAGATGCACATTATATTTTGTCGTGGATTGTTATATAATTTTTTTAATGAAAGAAGAGCAAAAAGGGTTTAGGCTGCTGTTGGGGGTGATGAATGGTATTTAGACAGTGAGAAAAATAATAAAATTGGATAGAGGCGCTTTCACAACATTGTTCTTTTGTTACTCCAAGTTCCAAGTTTAAATTTATGTTATTAAAATGTTGAGCTATTGAAGTGGATGTCAGCGAATGTCATTGATCTGGCCTGCATAAAGACCATTGAACCATCAGATATGATCATACTTGGGATACATTACAACCTTTTTAAAAACCTCATGGGCTTTATCGGTTTGCTTGTTCATCATCTCTAGGCTTGTCATTTTGCGTGTTACTGTTTTTTCCTCCTTTGTTTGCATGCTACTAATTTAAGAACTCCTGGGGATACAGCGTCATCTCGGCACCCAGACTCAACAACTGACTTCTCCAGGTGTCCCAGGATCAAAGGCTCTTGTAAGTGTTGTTTCCAGTTTTGGGGATTTTTTTCTTAGATATCAGCCCTGACTAGGCACCTTCACAGTACTCGACCATCTCCCCTTTTACAGTCTCTTCACTTTCAACAATGACGTCAACGTCAATGGAAAAGTGACTAGGGTTGGGTATCAAGAACCGGTTCCATTTATGAAACAAAAACACCCTTTAGAAAACTGGGAATTCGATAGGATGCACACATTTTGGGTCTGTTTATTGATTCCTGACTTCTTAAGGCTAACTGGTACACTGTTATCCTCGGAGTGACTAAAACTGGAGTGGGCTGTGGCCTTGGAGGTCTGGAGCTGCTGCTGCCCCTCAGTCCCACTAGAGCCACAGATAACTTTGTTCTGTGGTTTGAGCAGAGGCTTGGGGCTCTGGATTGGGACAAGTGACTGTGGCCCGCCCGCTGTCCCCAGAGCAGTGGACAGGACTTCAGAAGTCCCAGTGCTTAAACCTTCTCCGTACAGCCACCGCTCTTCTTTGCTCCAAAAGTATTCCTTGATGTCCTGTTCTGAGCTGCTCCAGCCCCGGTCTTGGCAGTTCTAGTCTTGCTGGTCTGTTGAGGTACCAATGTTTAAAAGGGCCGCTGCACTGATCCTGCCAGAAGGTTCCTGCGTGCAGCAGCTGCTTCAGAGATTCCTGATTTTATTAGTTGCGTTGCATGCGCCGCCTGCCCTACCGTACATTGCATCATAAAGACGCACTTCCTTTTGTAAGTGGAGCTGCTAAGCGTTACTGTGTTTCTTTAACGTGGGGCTAGCGTTATCGTGGTGAAATGTAAGACATGCTAAAATAAGAACTGGCTCTCTGAAAGCATCCCGCTGTGAGCCGCACATTCGTTCAGTCTCATTTCTCTTTTAACAGGCAGCCATTCATGGAAATTTAATGGGTGCTTATAGTCCGACAGCTGCCGGTGCTTACATGTTTCATCTGCCTCGTCAAGAAAACTTTCACACTTTTCAGAGCTTCTTAAACGACGACACGCTTGATAGTTAGCAATTGTTAATATCTGAAATTAAATCGGCTTAGCGAAAGCACGGCGTCAAGAGCATCATTAGCTCGATGCTAAAGGCTAGCAGGGGCAGTAAATGGGATGCCGCTTCGTGTAGGCGGACTGCACCTGTCTCAATCTCAAGGGCTGTGAACACTATATAGCAACATATGCATTACAGCCTCTAATCTAAAACGCTATACACTTTCATCTTTAAGTCGACAAAGAATTTTAGCCTAGCACTTACCCCATTTCCCAGTACAGTACAGTACTACTACGTTATAACAGCAGCGTATGATGTGTCCGACAAACAGCCAACCTGTTCTTCTTCTGCTGAGAGGTGGACGCTCCGGGGTCAACTACTGCCACCATCTGACCGTAAGACAGAACAGCAACAACTCGAGTAAATTCATTTATTTATCCTCGTTAAAATGTCATTGCCCACAGAGTGTTATCATGAGTTTTCAATATTCTGAAAACCTGGCCTGATGCACCATTCTCCCTTCAAGCACTTGTTAATAATAATAAATTCTAGGTATGTTTTGAATGAAAACAGCCAAATGTTATATAGGCCTACTTTATTTTCATCTATTACCTATGGATGGACTTTGAGCTATAGCCCCCAAACATCCCATCAGTGAAAGAAAAAATACTTGCAGTGTGCATTCACTTTTACAATGCTGAGAGGTTAGCCGCTTTAATTGTGAAGCAGACATAACATTATATAAAACCTTACAGAGATCTGAAAAGGCTACTTTTAAACTATAGTTCAGCACAAAAGTATTATTAAACTATAGTAATAGCACAATAAGCATAGGCCTACTGCCCTACAAAGTGAGAAAGATATGACAGAGAATAAAAAGTCAAAGAAAACTGCCCACGAGGAAAAACCACTGACAAATACTAAATAAAGTCCACTGCTTTTCTGTCAAAATATAAACAGTCAATGATCCACGGCATTATTATATTATGTAATAAATTTACAATGTCTGTAATGAGTCTGACTCCATCATTTTTCTTTTTTTTTTGCATGTTCTTTGTTCAGAATTTTAGAATCCTAGAATTTTAGAAGTTTATTTTCTAGACTTTGTGTGGCCCTCAGTCATTGTCTCGAAGCCTCACAGAGCTGATTTCTTTTCTGTTTGGTTTACTTGAGTACTATCTGTGACTGTTTAATTCCGCAATCAAGCCACACCACTGTTATCTGAGGTAAACACCAGAACATCGATAAAGCAATCTGATGCCACACTTTACCATTATCTTCAAACCTTTGGTCTCAGAGCTCACCCTGGGAGAAAATACTTCGAAACTTCTCATCGAGCATGTTTTCCTGCTTGAACGACCTCAGATGGCAAATGTGCACCGCCAAAAAGCAGCCACATATTGTAAAATATAAAAGAAAAAATGAAGTTAAAGGAGTTTATTTAAATGGCGATTTAAATATTGTTTTATTATAAAATATCTTATGAAGAATGGGTTTTGTGTCCATCAACCATCTCCAAGGCCTAGCTCTCTCATGAACTGTTCGATGGGTTCAGTTAATTGTAAGGGTCAGATACTGTTTTAGGGGTTCCTTCTGTTGATTAAAATCTCCTCTGGTGTTAATTGGGAAATTTGAATTGGCAGAACTTGAAAAAAACAAATTTATGGATGAAAGATGGATTATCAGAGTTTGGGCCATATAAATTTCCAATTGTGACAGTTTATTTAGTATATTATAGTGATTATATTATGTTCTTTTGAGTCTGTGATGGTGGTATTGTGGGTCTGTGAGACTTTTCTATTCATAAGAATTGTAACGCCCTTCTGTTTTATAATATAATTAGTTCATTACAAAACAAAAGTGTTTCCTGCACTGTCCGCCGGTTCTTTAAAATAAGGGTCTAGCATTGTCTATTAGCATATGTAGTTATATTTTTTATGGTTATTTCATTTTGCTATAATAGTAATAATCTGACACATCAAAGGCCACTGGCCATAGATTATTGTGATTTACTGTTGCCCTCTAGTTGGCCATGTGTATTCATTAATTTTCACTCTAATATTTATGCCAAAGGGAAATTTAGACACGCACTACACCAGACATTCTGTAACCCTTTTGATCGCTCGGCACCAAATTACTGCATGTGAATGTTGAATATTAAACTAACCCTTAGCCTACTGTGCTGAAATGTAGAGATAATATAACCTATACATAACACAAGGCTTGTTGCAGTGAAAAAAGTTGCAGCCAAAGCTACACTTCTCAACAGTATGTTTAAAGAGTTGTCTCAGAGTAATACCTCTTTTTTTAAGAATGAGTTCTTCGTAATTGATTATTTGCCATAATGGAGGAATGTCTTTGCTTTGGATTATTTTCACCCAAAAAAGGATTCGTTTGTCTAATCAACAGACAGCAGAACCAAAAGCCAACGGGTTACCAATGGAGACCGACTCCAGTGAAAAGCTAAACTAAACTAATAAAGGTCTATGAAATTTAACAATATGAGACAGAATATTCTCTTTTTGCATTGTTAAAAGGGATCCATGGAACGGATGACGTAAAGAAGAGAGCTGTTTGAACAGACTGGAATTCTGGGGATGTGTCCTTTCTCTTGAGCTCATCAGTGAAAGGTCAGACGGGTCATTAGAGCAGAGCAGGCTGTAGAACTGACAGCTCCACACGACACAGACACACACCACGTGGCCCAGTTAACACCAATTCCAGTGGCTATACAACTAAAACTGGACCAAAATATCAGCGTTTTATTCATTTACATTATTGAGTTACATCTTCATAGTCTTTAATAAATTTGGATAATGTACTTTATCTTTTTTGTATTCTTACATAGTAATAGTAACGGTAGTAAAGGGTGAAGAGGTAATAATTGCATGTGGACACACACCGACAGCTGTGAGATGGTGTATCGATTTGTCCTTGGCCTCGTTCCTGGTCTGCCACAACATGTCAGAAAAATGGAGGCCCAAAGGTGTGTGTGTGTGGTGTGGACGGACACATGGACAAGTTCGCATTGATGGATACAAGCAATACCTTTATGTAATTGTTGTATTTACGTGTCACTGTTTCTGAGAGTGAATGGATGTGCTAGCATTGGGAGAAAAGTAGTAATTTAAACATATCCATAACAATAAGCAAACAGCTCGCTAAATTATTTGTTGAATTCTATTGTAGAAAATATACTTTTTTCCTGTTGCACAAATTCATCATTGAAAAGTATTTTAGAATTGACAAAGCAATATCTTGGATAGACAATTTCTATGTGTCCCTAGCATCCTAACCTTTTCTAAATATGAGAAGAGAACCACTTGACGTGCTTTGTAATTCTCATTCCAATTCCTACACCTAATAATGTTGCAGTGATCAAATAATTAGCATTATAATGTGATATTATGAAAAAGGTCAGAAAAGTCAGAATTCTGAAAATAACTCATAAGGTGAATATCCGACTGAAATCTGTTCCTAACGGTACCCATAGTTTAGAATTTCAGAAATTTTACAGAATTTTCACAATGATGACACTTCTTTCGGCCTTTTCTAATGTATTCTTGAGATAGATTTTTTTCTTAGCTTTATTCCCTGAATTCCTAGAATTATGACTTTAATATATGACTTTTTATTTAGCCAAATTCTTTCACAAATTTCACAATTCTGACATTAATTGAACATTTATGATTTTTCTTTTATTCCTTTGAATTCTTACATTTTTCTTTTAATTCTGACTTTATTTTTGATTCTTACTTGTACTTCTTACATCGTTACTCTTCTTCTGACTTTATTCTGTGAAGTTTTACAGTAGTCCATAACGCTACAGGTTTTTCAAAATAATTCTTACTCTATTTTCAGAATCAAGACTTTAATCTCAGAGTCGGAGTATGATTTTATTTTCAAAATCTGAACTGAATCTCAGAATTATAACTTTTCTCCTCATAATTACTTTTTCTATTCTAAATTTATTTCAGGAATCAGATTGTTTTTTCAGACATCTTACTTTTCTTTCATATTTCTGTCTTTTTTTTTTTGTGATTGAAAAATGTTCATCACCTGTGCACTGTGAAAAGAACCGTCACTTTTTAATTTGCACAATGATGGTGCAAAGTGAAGATGAGTCCAGGTGTTCATTGTGAAATGGTCACATTTAATGGCTGAAACCTGTCATTGTATATACATCTATAAAAAAGACCCCAGGTACAGGTTACGACATTCTACTGCTAGTACATACATTATTATTATTCATATTATTATTAAATAATAAACTTCTTGTTCCATGTTAAAGTTACATAGTTTACAAAATAGGATCAAGGAGAATTAAGCCATTATGAATGTACGGGAGAAAAAACTAAAACCCTCTATGTGTGTTTGTATTATTGTCCATAAAATCAGAACAAATTACAATAAAACACATCAATATTCCTTGGAGTAACATAATTGTGATATTGAAACTGCAAAAAGACACTTTGTTTAATGTTTAAAGGCGTCAAAATTTGTAAAGCAATCCGTTGTGTTTTTTTTTTATTTTTTATTTTTTATTATTTTACAGCACAAAGCAGAATAAAAAATTAAAATGAAAAAACGTTGAATGAAAACAAATTCTCAGTCTCAAATCCGTTTATTGTTTTGCTATTGTACAATCCGTGTCCTTCGTCGGTCGCTGAAGCAGAATGTAAAGCTAAGTTTGTCTAAATAAGAGCCTGACTACAGAATTCCTCAAAGTGTTAGTCCTCGTTTTGAAAAAAAACAAACAAAAAAAAACAACTCTCTCTGTCTGATTCAGGAGCTGTTCATGGGGAAATGAAATGCTTAAATACTCCCAAGTCTGGAGTTACGTTCATTCACTACAAAACTTTCCGTGGGTTAATCCTTTTTTTTTGTTTTTTTCCTGACAGGCACTGGCTTCAGGAAGCTCAATCAAATTGTTTTCGGGGAGAGCCATGTTTGTTTTCCTGGGGCGGTGTCCGGTTGATGGAGAGTCTTTGGCATGATGGTTTAGCTGTATGGGAACTGCTACTGGGACCGTCCTCACAAACACACATCCGCTGTTTACCTGTGTGTGTGTGTGATTGTTAATAATTAACACTATCCAATAAAAAAAAAGGAAGAAAACTAATGATAGGAGATTGAAATCAGTCTGCGGCTGCGCTTCACGGCCACCAGGGGGGCACGTAAGACCATAGAATAATGATCATGTTGCTTCTGTGGTTTAATAAAAAGGTTCCTCAGAATTGTTGGACTGAAAAGAGAAATGCTTGTTGTAAAAGTCTGATTTGAAGTTTGAAGTTTTCTGTGACAGACAGATTTGATCGATGCACTGTATCCTCAAAAAACGTGTGCAAAATAGAAAAAAAGGACAGCCATCCCTCTCTGCTTCCACGTCTTCCTCTCCCTTCTGGAATAACACCTTTACATCTGGAACAAACACAAACAAAGTATTAGCCGTACAGTATGTTATTAAGAGTTTCGCACAGTGATAGACAGTACAAATGCAGACATCATTACATAGCCCTAATTTAAATGTGTTTCCATCAAAAATCTGTATTGTAGAGCCAGATATTTTATGTGAAAGGTTTAGTATAATTGGCTTGACCCCTAGTGTACAAATTACATATTACAAACAACAATAACAAAACTGCAGGTAAGGCTCATTTTCATAACCATTTGAAATAAATAAACAAAATCAAATACAATGAATGTTTGTTTCAAGCCGACAATAAAACAATTTGGTGAAATTTAGCTTTAGTCCATTTTATGGTCTGATATTTCAAACTGTCTGGTCCCAGTCAGCCTTGTGCCACATTTATGCTCAACCAGCGACATGGCAGAAAGGCCAGCCACCGTCTTAATGCACATGCCATAAAAGTATTTAACCAGTGGGGCAAAAGGATGAAAGGAAGTTGAACAAGAGTTATGTACAACTGAAACAAAAAGCTAATTTACATATTTACCCACAACAGGCTTTTCTAGTTTGTGTTTATTTGCGGAACTTAGTGAAACTGCAGCCAGAGGATAAACCATTGCCTCTAATCCCAGCTGGTTTTGTGTTATGTAGGAACTAACCCCGCAGTGACAGAAAAGCTTGGGCCTCCATGATCTGTCTCACGTCTGTTACACGTGAACCTTTTAGGACGAGGTGAACCTCTGAAAGACAGATATCCCACATTGAAAAGTAGGCTTGGGTCAAGGCCTCAAAGTTACCTCGCTAACCACATAATCTTAAATTTGTCCACGACTTTGAATGTTTTCCCATTCTCTATCGAGCGTGTGCCATAACAAGACGATTTATGCTGCAAAACCTGCACACTTAATGGAACAGGACAGTTTTGAATTGGCTTTTTCCATCAATCCCTTCTAGGTTTGAGCCGACAAATGTAAAGGAAACCCCTGCTGGGTAATAAAAGAGACTGAAGCGTCTCTGCGGCGCTTGTTCTATTAAACGCGCCCTTGACATCAATAGACCAGCAGCGACTTGCCGATGTGACTGAAGGGGTTGTTTAATGATCAATTGTGGAGACGCGGGACTCATTACGTGAAATAGATGGGAGCGTGTCCTTACCACATGAGCAGCGGGAGCATCCCGAGCAGCAGCGGGGAGAAGAGCGTCAGCACCCTCGCGGCTCCACCCACCGGGGGCTCGGCCTTCTGCGGCGCCTTGGATGACGGCACGGAGGAAGGACTGGTCTTTGCTGGAAATCAAACACAAACAAGAAGAAGCAGATTTTTAATTACTTTTTCTACATCCTCCATCTTTTCTGTTTTTTATATACAATTTTTTATTTTTCTTTGCTATAGTGTGCAATTGTTTCTTTGTTTTGATCCCCCCCAATGCTCTTAACTCCCCAAAATGTCATTTGTGATGAATGAGGGGTAAAAAGTGCTCATCATAGCGGGGGAAAGAAGATAACCGAAAAGGAAAATACATTGCAAGGGACTGAGGGAAATCAATTCTAATCTGCAAGCACAATCAATAGAGGACTTGTCAAGGCAGTTATGAAGTGAACGAGATGAGGAGAGGCTGCGAAGATAAGCACAGAAAGAAGAAAGTACAGATAAACATGGAGAAAAATGGAATAAGGTAAATGAAGGTAAACGAGAGAGAGTGGATAGGGCTCAAAGAAAAAAGATGTAACAATGGGTTTTTATTGAGTATAATTCATCTACAAGTGCCAGCGTTAATAGATTTTGTGTCACTTTAGTATGTAAATGTCAATGATGATCTAATGGCTAGTGTAATATGAGATCATTACGTTTATGATGTCCGTCTTAAAGTTAATTGGTTAAATCTTAAAGGTGATTCCAAAAATGTCACATGGTTTCACAATAAATCAAGACCCATTATGACCTTCAGATGTCATCTAGGCTTTATTTATCAAGGATTCTTATGAATGATGAAAAAGTCCCCTTCGTGCCAACAAGCTTGGGCTCACATACAGACTTTCATTTGCTGTTGGTCTACATAGTTTGTTAACATTGAATCAATGGCGGCAGAACATCCTCCAGGAAAAGTGACTATTCCAGCACTGACTACATCTGCTTACAGAGAGCAACAGAAAAGACAATTTATTAACAATAAAAGCGTTTCATGGACAACGAGGGCGCATGTAGTCATCCTCCACTGAAGCATCTAATGCTAAATCTGTGACATATATTTTGTACAGAACCCCTAAAGTCCTGAAAAAGGTGGACATTTTATCTTGTGTAAATGTAAATTATCTTGTGCTCTAATAAAAATGGGTTAAAAAGAGATTATCGTTTAAAAACATGATCACATTGAAACAAAATCATTTTAGTTCAAAAAAGTCCTAAACTTTGTGCAAGAAAGTGTGCTGAGAAAGAAAGACACACGTGTTTCCTCTTTGGCAGTGCTCAGTTTGTCTGCTCCAGGCAGTGGTAGAGACAGACAAAGGAAGTATCGGGACTTCAACTGGGTTCTATAGAGTTTGAAATGTCTGTTTAAATGCAATGTTTCTTATGTTGAGGTGGTCATTCACAACTGAAAAGATTTAACTCATGTTCCATTTTAACACAAAACTATTTTAACATTAGCACTGAGCAAAATTCCCAGGCTCTGCAGCCATACAGAAAATGAATGCACTTCCTGTCATTTATTGATTACACTGCTCCAGTCCAAACACGAGCCTGTCTAGTCTCTCATATGTGCTGTCTTTTGTATTTTATTCTATTGTTAGTATTTGATTTAATGATTTGTACAAGACCAAAATAAAAAGTCACACCATAACAATAAAGACTATAGTGACTATTATCGATGAGATTTCACCGACACAACATTTAGATACCGTCCCATCGCTTAACAACCCCATACCTCCAGGCATCAGTAGATAAGTTAGGGGTACGTCCTGAGATATGTCAGATCTACAGTAAGTGTCTGAGTCGCCCAGTGGCAGAGACAGACATCGGACACGTCTAGCACCAGAAAGACTACACCAGATATCACTCCTTTTATCCGCAATGTCTTCACTTCAACTATTTATAAATGCTTCGTTTTCTATTTCACCAGGCAGCAGCGGCAGCGAGATCAGAGTGTACTTGTGATCAGCTCAGTCCACACAGTGCCAAATGTTTACTTAGAGAATGTTGAATAGTTTGGAGACAAATACTTTGCTTTCACTGTATAATGTTTCCATATTAGAGCATTTGAACAACTGCGTGGTCCTGTTCTGAGTGAGTCGGGGGATGAGTTCACATTAAAAACAGTGATTTTCATAAACCCTTAGACAAGTGTGTGCTCAGTTTACCCTCTCTAGGCAGCATTAGGAACAGGATCAGAAAAGATTCCACTGGAAAAGCAAAAATGTTGGGGTGGATTAATTGGTAGAACACGTGCCACATAATTTCAGCTCGGGTCATTTTCTGAATGTCATGTTTCCTGTTTGTCTACACTGACTATTGAATAAAGGTAAAAAAAAATAAAAATAATCCAAAGAGGAAAAAAAAATATTGGTTGTCATTATTCCAAACAATTTATGTTCCCTGGATTGATTAAACAGTCATTCTTCTCTTGTTCAATATACAGTTTATAGTGTTTTTTTTTCTTGTCTGAGCTTTGCTTCTTGCTCACTCCTGCTCAAATCATTGTCTTGTCCCAGTCCTTTTTTTTTTTTTTACCAGCACTTAACCTGCTTATCACATCGACACACACCTCCGCACTGTCCCTCCCCATCAGCATCGCAATAATTCTGTATCATTCTTATTTTACTCACAAATCACAAGTCAAATATTAGGCTTCGGGCAGAAAACTATTGCTCTGAGCTGTTGAATTCTTCCTCCTCTTTCTCTGGCTATTTCACACCTGGCTGCCTCCTGCTAATGTTCCCCGACTCCCAATGCACTGCCTACAACAGTCATTAATTGGAAAGAGAGGGAAATAATATTCTGTCTGTATAAAAAAAAAGAAAAAAGTGTATTAGTTATACTGGCTGAGAGCAATGGCATTGGGATATTTTTATTTGTGAAGCAATGAAAAAGCAAAGAGAGGCACTAAAACTGCATAAGCACATTGTAATCTGGAGTGTGTTTATGTTTGCCTCCAGCTTTTTACTTCCACTTTTACACAGTTCCAAACATCATCTTGTTAAGTGAAAAAATATGAATGCATCCAGTGAATAATTTTGAACTTTTTATTCACAGAATATATATATTTAAAAAATATATTTTCTTTACCTGCATTTACAGAGAAGCACAAAACTGTTCACAGTCAAGATGCTGATAAAATAATTCAATGTTGCAACTTATTACATCCAACATTTCAAATCCATAGTGGAGGCAAATATTAGGAGCTCTTCAAAATTTCTCTCAATTTTGATCATTTTTCTATTAGTTTTTTTATATTTTTTACAATTTTAATGGAAAATTTACACAAGTGGAAATCTGCTGGATCTATGAGGAAAGACTGTAAGTGATCTGGCTCCAGACACAGGACGCAGATACAGAGGCTGCAGATCTGGGAAGCAAAAGAGGAACAGGAGGTGGCTGTACAAACTGTTCTTGACAAGAATTTTAATAGGAAATGTGAAATCTTTGACAAGTAGGACTGAACTGGAGCTTCTTGTGGCGAACAACTAATCCTATCGAACAGACCCGGGTCAGTGTATACTAAACAACTTAGACCATCCCCTGCTTTGGGCTTTTGAACACCAGAGAGCAGCCAGTGGACGTCTGAGATCAGTGAGCTGCAGGACAGAACACAAGAACTCCTTCATCCTGACTCCAATAAAACTCTACAATGAATCAGTTTCTGGCAGCAGAAATCTAAATCAACTAATTTGAAAAGACCTACCAACAACATTTCCCCTTGTGGATTAATAAAGTTGAATTGGATATAATTGTAAGTAGTAGTATTATTTATATTTATTCATTTATATATGTCTATATCCATAGCCACTGCCTCTTGCAGAGTATCAGTAGCTTACATGATTAATATTTACACAATGTAAGTCATTTACATAGTTACTGACACAGCAGGAGTCCTAAAATAGACATCTGTGGCACTCCCATAAAACATGCTTTGAACATGGTTGGTTCAGCTGCTGCTTTACAATGAGACATTCTATTATAACTGATTCCCGAATGGTTTCAGAGCAACAATTAATTCATTTTACTAAACCTAATCCTTCACATTTTTGAGGTAAGGTAAACTCAACATCCATTCACACTCGCATTTATTTACTATCAACAATTTAGCGTCACTAATGTATCTCTACATGTATGTCACTGGGTGGTGGAAATAAGATGGAGACATTCAAGAGAGCACATGTACACTCTTCTTGCTCTGATGTAGGGTAAAAAAAAACAACAACATTTCAGAAAACAAATTTCAAAAAGTCCAGGAAGTGTCCATGAACCCTGGTGTGGTTCGACTGAAGTGCAAATAAAATGCGGGACCAAACAACAAATCACAGGCAGAAAATGTAAGAGCTGTTTTCAAAAGGAAAACAAATGTCAAAGAGAGAAACCTGCTTTTTCAAAATGTATTTGAAAATATTTATACAAATTAAAAACTCATGCGAGCAGAAAGCTAAGGCAATGTTAAGAAAGTTGTGTTTGACGGAGCACAGTGTGAAGATGACTGTAGTATGAAATTATGTCAATACAGTCCCCCTCTAAACAAACAAACCACAATAATGTTTTAATGGTGGAAATAGCATATCATCCCAAAAATCCCAATTTACGCAAATACAATATTTCTTATGGCCTTTTTTCCTTTTTTTGACAGGACAGTGGAGTGAGAGAAAGGGGAATGGCACCAGGCAAATGACCCGAGCAAGAATCAAACCCGGGTCTCCAGAGAAGGGCCCTGTGGAAGGGTCGATAGGCCTACACCTTATATTTGTTACTCTCAGAACCTTGCGTCTAACTGGCCATTGTCCAGGCTAACTCAACGTTCCTGGGATAGGCTCCAGTCACCCGCGACACCTAACTGGACAAAGCGTAAGAAAATTTAGAAAATGAATATTACTCTCAGATGATCACAGATTTTCCACTTTAACGTCTGATATTCATAAATGCTGTTTTTAGTTATTTGGTATGATAATTTTATTTATAAAATATATGTTTTACTATTTTTAGGATCTAGTAGGAGATGAGGAAAGAGGTGATGAAAGGAAGACAATGAGCAAATGGACTTTGAACCAGCTGTAACACATTTAACATAATCATATTCTATATACTTATTCTATGTGGCTTTATTGTGACCAACATGATTAATCCTAAAGCATCGTGTAAGAAACATCATGTGATTGTTTTGCTTCTTGCTTCTGTCCAGATTTAGGGCTTACAACAATCAGCCAATCTGATCCAGTCTACACTAAACTACTTCATACAGAGCACAAGAGCCCTCTGACAAATCGCACACACTGTCTGTCGGCTGTGCGTCAGACTGACACAAGAGCACAATAAAGACGTGAGAGAAGAAGCACTGTGTCCAAACGTGTGAATGATCAATACAGACAGAAATGAGATGAGAGCGAAACAGCGAAGGGGAAGGAGGAAAGGGAGCGAGGGGGATGAGGAGGGAGTGTAGGGGGGGCAGAGAAGAGGAAGCTGGATGAAGAGGAGGCATGAGATGAATCCCAATAACCCGTGTTCTTTGCCTGAGAACAGCAATAATAAGCTGTGTACCAAGTGTGGGAGTGGGCTGTAGGATCAGATGGGAGTAACAGAGTTAGAGCTGAGGGCGTGTCGTTTGTACTGACACATGTGTTCGGAGCTGTTTGGGCTGTGTCCAGCGCAGAGTAAATAGAAATAGAAATAGACGATGGGATAAGGGTAAGGTCCAGTGGAAGTGAGGGTTGGCTCTGAGAACCCAGGCTACTGCATTCATTTAGGACACTCAGTTTGTCTTGAGGTTAATGTGAGGATTATCTTTCAATTTAACAAGATCTGAGGGAAGAATAACCAGCTACGTTACACAGATGTGAAGAATGACTGACTGGTTTGATTGACAGCTAGGTGCCTGCTGCTAACATCAAAGACAAAGACTTTGATGTTTCAGCTTCATGGATTTTTTCCCCTAATTTCCTGACACTAAACAGAATTTTCGGAGTTGTGTACTCATTTTCAGATTGTGGCCAGTTTTGCAGATTTGTAATACACCAGCTCACACAAAAGTACCACTTACAGCTTGCTGCCTGTAGGAGTTTCCTGAGTCCGACCCTTAAAGTGTATTTTCTGCTACTATTGTTAGCATCACTAGTTTCTAAACTTACTTTGGTTACCGCTTCATGTTGTATAAGTATCAGCCTGGCTTTGACAGTCCATTGGGAGTTTAAATGTTGGACATCAGACTCTGTTGGTTGACAGTTTTTCTGCTGTTTATGCTTTAGACAACAATTGACTCAAATCCTTTATAGTAATAGTTCTCTATATTTACAACGTTTTTATGGTGACGCTCCAGTCTGCGTCTCCAAGCTAGTGTGCTGACAACACGCTACTGTAGAAAGTAAATTAGCTGTACAAAAACTCGATAAGAGAACCACATTTATAGAATACGGTTTTGTTTGGTGCAACTCGATTTATGTCAGATGTATTAAGTATGAACCAGTATGCAGTGCCTCTGACAGCCTTTAGGGGTCCCTGTTACATCATAAAACCCAGCAGTCGGGGACAGAACAGAGACCCAGACTGTCAGGCTTTTGGAAAGATTTCATACAGGTTTTATATTATAATTAAAGGCGTTTTAGGACAGCTCATCAATTCATTGGCTCACATTAACCTGTTTCATGTCTAATACCGGTGCACTGACCTTTGTGGATCCACGTCTATAAATACACATTATCCGCTGTCAGTCAAATATATAACACCGCTGATCTGCACACGGGTGACCGCAGGGTGTGTTCACAGCGACGCAGACTTAAATTAACCCAAAGACATCAGTCAAATGAGGATATTCAGTTTGTATCACCCAGCACCTTAAGGTAATTTGTTCTGGCTAAACTCTCAAGCAGTTTAATGATCATTTGTCAGTGTGATGGAAACTGTCTACAGTGCAATGCAGAAAGTTGGATTTTTTATTATTATTTTTTTAAATACTTGACAAAAATGAAGTCAGCAATTTAGAATGATACTGGGTTGCAACTCAATTAAGAGCTGCTGTAGTTCTAGTCGTGTGGGCAGAAACAAACATAGTGCTGGGTCGGTGTCAGGCTTTTAAACAACTAGCCTTTGACCAGTCACTGTCACACTCAAGGGTAAGACACATTCTAGCTTAAAGTACACAGCTCTGCCTCGAGTAATATCCTGGCATCATAGACTACCTTATGTTTGGGTTGTGTAGACAGATGGACTTTTCTTCAACTAGAGGCTGTTTTTGGTCAGTTGTGATGAAGACTTAGAATGATTAATCACATTTTAAGTCAACAAAACACCACAGGCAACTGACAAGAACTAGGTCTAGATGTATTGCTTAGCATTGAAGTGTTCTCTTACAACTTCTGTGTGGAGTCTGTTACATGGTTTCTCTCTGGGTACTCTTCCTCCCACCATCCAAAAACAGGCATTTGTAGCTTAAAGAGTCAATGTGTTTGTCTACATGTTAGCCCTGGGACAATGGGGTGGGGTACATTCAGAAACAGTCAGAAAAAAGGAGTTCTTGTGTTGTTCTGTTCTGCAGCTCACGTCCACTGGCTGCTCTCTGTTGTTCAAAATCCCGATGCAGAGGATGGTCCATGTTGTTCAGTAGAGCATCCGTCCTGTTTTGTGTCTGTTGCTTAACTACTTTGTCAACAAACTAATACCTATAGTTGAGTGTGCAAAATGCAAATGCTGAGACTAGTTTTCTGCTCCATCACAAACAACTCCTGCAAAATTTGATTTTTACTCACTTTTCTATCGACAAATCTAGTCTTGTCAGACAGCCTCTCACCTGGATCTTGGGGATGTTTTGAGGTTGTTAAAGGGATTTTTTCCCCCACTTTATTCTCTGACTGAGAGATTTACTTTTTTAAAACATTGACATACCTTCAGTAAATTGGCACTATAGCCTATCCACCTCCACCTGGTCTAATCTGCTGTCAGTCCAATCACAGTCTTCTTTTCAAATGTGGACCCAAGTCTTATTAAGCAAATGTTATGTGTATTCCTTCAGTCTTCAAGTGTAGTGGAGTGATTTTGAACAGAAAAAAAAGCTCAACCCTAGAATACAAGCCTTGTTGCTTCTCAGGGATCATCAGTGTTTCGAGATTTTGTCTTGACAAGCGAGGCAACTTTGATCTCAGCATCTCGGCATTCCTGAAACACTCCATTATTCCCACAGACTCTGTGCTTGTGTGTGTGTGTGTGTGTGTGTCAGGTGCAACGAGCGCAACATAAAACCCAACACTTTTAACGCTCACTTCAAAGCGTCACTCCTCGTGCATAAGTCAGAATTAACTGTAGAAAACGCTGTGCTGCTCTCACACTGTAAATGAGCCCCTATGCAGCAGTGCGGGAGTTGTGAGCGTTTAAAAAAAAGAAATCAGAATGTTTTCCCTCAGGCGAGGCGCACTGACTTCGGTTGTCGATTTGTCTGGGAGCCGCTGGATCTTACAGCTTAAGCCGCGATAAAAAGTTCAAGGCTATCAAACGCGTACACTGGGCTCAATTTAATGATAAAGAAAGTTATTAAGCAAACTTCATTTCATACCTAACTGGTTCTGGGAAATTGATGATGTGACAGTCTGGCCTCCACTGTTAACATTATAGAGGTACTGTAGTGTCGCTCGTATCATTTGTCGAGCTGGTGCTTTACAAAAAAAAGAGCATTGTCGGAATACAATATCCCATGAATAAATGAGAGCATTATAAAGTAGCCGTGCGCTGATATCTCCATGCATCACTCTCTTATGTATAGCGCTGTCCTCTTTCATATCCCTGTACTCTAAACCTTATTCAAACACAAGGCTAAACACATTCTGCAGATGCAAGTGTCAAGTGTGACTGAAGTCTATTTACCTGGGATGACGGGGTCCACTTCAGGCGGGGAGGTAAACTCTCCGATCCAGGTTGTGGCGTGGACAGCAACGCTCCAGTCGCTCCATGTTCCAATCTCTGTGTCCTTGGCAGCCACCTGTTTCACAAAATAATAATTTAGACGTTCAGGGGTATTAATATAACTCATTTGTTGAGCTTGTTTGCTTCAAGGTAGAACTCAGTATTTTGTAAATGTGGCTTTACTGAATATTTTTGTACAGGTAAGTCATCCCCTTCAGTTGACAATCACAGAGACTAAACCATGTGCTGCTGTAAACAGGATTGTTGGAAAATTTATATTAAACTCTGATCTGCATCGTTGTCCAATTAAATGTGTGGTGTTTAGAGGAAAGTGCAAAGTTCTGAGAGGGTCACAACTCACTCAACTTATAATTCCCAATGAGTTTACAAAAAGACACACAAGTTAACCAAAATGCATAGGGGCTACAATGTTTTCCAGAGAAATCTTGCAAAACGTTAAGGGGCAAAAATTAAAAACACTTTCTGGGCAAGATACTGCACATTATTTCCAGAACATTTTAAATCACTTTTGAGGTAATTTTGTTGATTGCAAAGCCACTCCAAATCTTCATTTTTGTGACTTCTGAAGACATTAAACACTGAATAAGCCAATCAAATCTTTAGCATTACCTAATCATTTTCTAACCTTCTCAGTCAGATCCATTCACTGCATCACGTGAAATGAGACCTACTTTCTACAACCCATTCATTTAATGAACAATAGAAAGTCAGGATCTCTCTGTTGTTTCTGGATAATGGTTTTCCTCATCATTCTTCTCATCATCTGCTCTTTGACTGAATAAACTGTTTTTGAACCTCACTTTGACCATTTTTGTCTGCTTGATCCACCAGTTACTAGTTTGTAATAACAGTAATTTATCCCATACACTTACAACTGGTCACAACACGAGGAAAATAACTTAATTTGTCAAAGTTGTAATCATGAATGCTTTCTAGCACTAACATTAGTCTTAAAGTTGAATACATCACCTGAATGATGTATTCCTTCCCAGCGTAGGCATCGGTGATGGTGTGAGAGGTGCTGTCAGACAGTTCCACCTAAAAAACAACAAAAGAGGACAGCGAGGTCAGTCACAGACTTTTCCGGAGTCGAGGACCAAATCTGCAGCACGTTTCCCACTAAAAGTATTTCATGTCTGTGGTACTTGTATGAATTCCAAAAGCAATGTATTTTTAACACATTTCTGACAGCGCTCCAAGGCCACTGGGACAAAACATTATGAATTATGAAAATCCTGAGCTAAAACAGGGCCGTCATGAGGTCCTAAGTCAACGTTTGGTCTCAAAGTCAAACCCTTTAGCCACAGTTGTACCTTTAAATTATCTTCTCAGTATAGCAATCTCTGGTCGTGCCTTTAATGTCAAACGGCAGCTCTGAGTCATCCGTGCTGTGCATCATACAACTTTAAGTCAGCGCTCATTTATTTACAACGCAACTCCCGTTGTTATGCCGTACACAGGTCAGGAGCAGGTCTTTGCAGTGGTTTACATTTCTCTGTTGAAGCGATCGAACATCCGACATGACCACACATACCAACATGGGCACACATGCAGCACATTTGGGCATTTAACCGAAAGACCTTGGCATCAGTGGCACATCATTTCATAATGCAGTATAAAGCGTGCCAACCGTTAAATTGCTGTTGCGCACACTTTAATTTGCAGAGCATGAGAAAACAAACTAAATGTTTGAATCACCAGGGAGACCATGGGAGGGATTTGCTGCTTCACTTTAATTTATGGCTTGTTTTGGGAGTGTGTGTGTGTGTGTGTGTGTGTGTGTGTGACCGAGGCAAAGATAAACAGTGATAAACAGACTCTGTCTTTGACCTGTTTTTGAAAATGAAAGTTATATCAACTTGTCTGCAAATTATAAATGACATCCACCTACAAACGTGCAAGGCAAATCTGCAGCCTGCTGGATTATTTAAATTGCTCTGCACAAATACTGTATGTCATTATATCACCAACAAATGGAATTTACAAAGCTGATGGTACAGAGTGTCTGATAGCTGTGTAGAAAAATAACAGCTTTTACTTGAAAAGGTTATCTCTGAATGATGTTTAATCTGTGAAATAATACAATCTCCGTTCACAGAGCAGCACGGCAAACGCTCACAGATGTCCTTTAAACACCACTAAGGAAGAATGACACTAACGTACGAAGGGCACAGCACTCAGTGTGTCTCTGCCACATCTACAGGACCTCCTCACAGAGCGCTGTGTGCTGAGAGCAGCAGGCTGTGTTCACACTCATGCAGTCAGAGAAAAGATTTAGAAGCATGAAGCAATCACTGAAGAAAAAGCATCTGGACTCAGTTTTTAAGGTGAAGACGTTTTGTCTCTAATTCCAAGAGACTTTATCAGTTTTGAGTTCAACTGGTAAGAGAGCTGAGCGTATATCTCTAGAGGGAGGAGTTTAACCTGAAACTAAACCTGATTGGGCCAGGCTGTCCTAGTCTCACAGTCATTAGCTCTGAAAGGACAGAGCGACTCCTGATGTGAGAGGCGTTAAGGCTCAGGAGAGTCTTGTCACTGTTTCATTCAATTGTTGTTGTTGTTCGCAAGTAAAACTCTTTTGATTTAGGTTTCAAAACCAAAACGTCTTCACCTCAAAAACTGAGTCCAGATGCTTAACCTTTGCTTTTCTTCAAGCTGACCTGGATGACTGAGAATCTCCACAGATAAAGCAATCACTGCTCAATCAGAAATGTGACCTGTGTTTTATCAACATATTTGATTAAAAATGTTAACATCCGAAAATACCAGTGAAATTCATAAAGCCTTAAGGAACAAGCCCTGGCCCTGGGTAAGCGGGAAAAGATGAACAAACTGTAGAAGGTCTAGCCCTCGAAAGACTCTAGCATAGTCTTGTGTGCAGTATAATTGTTATTATTAATAATATTTGTTCGATGGTTCTTAAGAAAGGTTTGTACTTAATGCTAGCAGTAGGTAATTGAGCATATTTTTTAGCATCTGCACCCATTTTGGGTTAACATGATAAACTATAAAGATAAAATATGCAGGACTAAATCAATCATCACAAACCTAGGGTCCTCCAAAAATGTTTAAAATGTTCTCACGGTATAGCTCACGTAAGTAAACAAAATAATGCAAAATTATATCACAATTTGTTATTGTGATTAAAGACAGATTTTACTGTAATGCTAACGGGAACGCTGTGGGACCAGGTTTGTTTACCAAATTCTGCATATTATGTCTTTAAAAAGCATGAAAATAATGACCCAGAAGAAAGGTATTTAAATATAGAAAATAGGATCAGAAATTTAACAAAAGAGTCAAAGGAAGCCTGTCTTTATTGTTAACACTTGAGATTTTACTAACCGAGAATGGCACAGCTTTAGTGCTGTTTGAGACAAGTGTAAGACTGGACTTCCCCTTGTAATCCTTCACTGTACCCCAAAATGAATTCAGTCCGGAAAATACTTCTCTGGTACATCCCCAGACTTCAGATGTCCCGTCTGTGGTTCTTATCGGCGTCTGGTCTCCCTTTATCTCTCTAACATTGACCCCTTTGTCTAAACCACTGTCTTCATCCACACAGCCGTCCCTTTATCTGCTCTGCCTCAGTTTGGACAAAGTTCGAGAGTTTATCAGCTACATTTTTGGACTTCATTTTATTATCAGGAAGCCACCGAGTGAGAGCAGGGGTTTGTGTTTGTACTGCGAGTTAAAAAGTGGAGCGTTTTCACATGGACTGTCTAAGGTGGGAAGTCTGAACTCAAAAACATGCTCTCTTTGTGTTAATCTTTTAATGCCATAATAACTAAAGGGGAAGTTGAGCAGGGTTTACAGCTTGGGCTCAATACATGGAGTCAATGTTGCTAAAAAACATAACGTCTTTGTTAATGTTTAGAACAACTTGACATTGAAAGAAATACATATTTTGTCCCCAAAGGTTTTTGCAATTGTGTTTTTCCCAATACCCTGCTAACATAATAATAGATCTAATATTGAAAATACAATAAGATGCATAATTACATTTATTTATATGAACTCACATATATATGTAAACAATATTTGTAAACCAAAAGTTAAGTGTTTTGGCAAATATAGCAGCTGGCTCACCTCATGTGTGTGCTGTTAGTGAGTGGGTGGAGAACCTTAGATTAAGATAAACTTAATGATCCACAAGGGAAATTACTTTCAGTATCTTGACAACATTTAAAAATAAGGATGAAATAAGATTATATTTCAAATATCATGAAATGTGTTGGGAATATTATGTACAAATATAAAAAACTGACATAGTAAGGAAACATACAGAATATACATAAGGAATGATAAATGAAGTGTCTTGATATTTAGCTGCTTTAAATAACCTGCTAAAGGCTACATGCTACAAGTCACTGGACGTTTAGAACAAGCCTCTCTCGTGGAACCCCTTAAAAGGTCCTCGAGTAAGAGCGCCACCATACAGCGATATACAGCGATATACGTCCGTCCACCAGAGGGCAGGCTCCAAAAGCAGAAATATAAGGAGAAATCCAATGGCGACTTTACAAGTGTAAAAATCATGTTTACAGCCTGGTTCAAAAGATGGCTCCGGTCTCTAGAGCTGTTTTTACTACATGACAAGTTTATTTATACGTCCGTTTATGCTATCTGAGCCTGTCATAATGACAATATCGGTGAATAGGGGACCATTGGAGGAAGTTGTCGCTGTCATTGTATAAACTGTCATTGGTTTTGAACTATGTTATGCTCCACCTTTTGACTTGCACTAAAAAAAACACCACATGAAGGTGTTGTATACATACATATAGTTTTAGAACCTATGCATCAAAAGTATTAGACTGGAATTCAGTAAACCAGCCAAAATTTTTATCTGTTTCTAGTGATTTAAACGTGTAAGCTCAAATTGGCTTTTTGCTGTTTTTGTTACAGCGGAGGTTTTCAATCATTCCGTTGACATTGTGTCAGATAAAAAAAAAAAAATATTAACTAATTTTAAATCTGACCCCAACAAAGTATGTACCATTCTACTTGTATATTTCAGAGAGCAAATACAATAAGCTAAACTGACTAGATAAACATTTCCTTTGAGATTTATGCGTCGCCATGTTGCCAAATGCATCAACAGGGAGAGCTGAGAGCAGCACTTAATATCACGTACAGAGAGACAGCACCGGGCGGGACAGCGATAGATGTGGGGAAGAGATATGTTTTGGAAAGGCTGGTGTACTCGCTGCCAAAAACACCACTAGATCATTCACACTGCAAGAGCCGGCCTGGAGTGGAGGCTCGGCTGAAGTGATGAATGTGGCTCAGTGAGTAAACAGTGGGAGAAAGGAGGGCGCAATATGTGCTACGTTTTCTGTTATCTTTTTTTAATCAAAGCAAATAATTGGTGTAGATTTTACGTGTTTCTCACTGATTCATTATTTATAGCTGGTAAGACATACAATTATATGTGCTATATAATTGTTGGTTAAAGGCTTTTACAATATCAAGCTTAAATATTGTGCTTCCAGTGTAACAAACACATTTGTAAATGGTTGATATTAGTAAATACTAGTATTAAAGGACTGTATGTAACAAATGAATGAATGTTTTCATCATTTTTATTTTTATAGGCGAGAGCATGTCCCTCCAGAGCCACTATACCATGCCCTGAGTGGAGAGTGTGAGGTGTTGACCTTTGCCACTAGGTGTCACCAAAAAAGCCAAGAATTACACACCACACCTTTAGGTCACCACTGGATATTATGTATCCACCAATGATATCACTATACTTTCATTGCTTATTTCACCAAATAAATGGATGAATGAGTTATTTAATTTAATAAATGAATTAAATACTTGTGATAAACTGAATTAATTAACTGAATGAGGACTTGCAGGACACCAGGAATTAAAACAATGACCAGAAATCAAACACTAGGAGACAAGTGACAACATACATGTTCTTTAAATGGACAATTCTGCCATTTATTCAAAGTTTTATTTACAGTACTCCAGAATATCTTATGGTTTTCTGACAACATTTCATTCATCAATAGAGAATTCAAATTCACTGTGAAAAGGACAATCCTGAGCACGTTTTCAACTTCCTCCTGCATGTTATTAAATCTGCAGCTTTCTATCATCAAGGGAAAGATTCCTGTTCTTAGTTGTACAAATAAAGATGCCTGATTCCTTGTCAAGTTGGCTTTTATACAAGGTTCAGCAGAAAATACCACTAACACACTGTCCATATGGAAGAAACACTTTCACGCTCTTTGACTTGGTACTGTAACTTGACAAGGTGCAAGTACAGGTCGTTAAAGGTCAGCAAGAATACAGGCTGTTCTACAGTTTTTAAAAGTCTCTACAATCTGTTCTATTCTATTTTCGAGTCATAATCATCACCTTTCGATTCCTTTTTGCACGTATGCAGCATCTGTGCAGTTTGAAAGACACTTGCTAAACAAATGCAAGACTTCTCATTAGCTACATCACATCATTTCTATTTTTGAGGCTGATTATATTTAGTACAATGTAATGTAACAGTAATGTGCAGCAAAAAAGGGTCAGAACAAAGTTAAAATACTTTGAATTGAAGGTATTACTGAAGAAGAACAAAGTGGTAAAAGAACATTTCTAATAGAATATTCGCTTCAACTTTATTATTCGCAGAATGCAACATCCAAATAAAAACTAAAAAGTTAGTTACCATGACCTGACACTTCCTTATCGTAAACTATGTGTGTACAAAACAAGCACAACCTTCACTTTATTTTTCCTTTTCGCTGCAAGCTTGCTGTAAGTACAATAAGAAGATGAAAACACTCGAGTCACAACAACTGTACACAATGTTTTATTTATGAAAGAGCTACAGTGAAAAATGTACCGCAGTCGAGGCAAGGTCAAGATGCGACATTTGTCGAGTCGAATGGAACAGAAAAAAAAACAAAAAAAGGCGTGGAGAGGAGTGCACACTCAAAGTCAGACAATGGGAGGGAAAACCGGAGAGAACATTCCTCGGGGATTGCATAAGGAACTGTGAGAAAACTAAGTGACCCGATACTTTTTTTGACCTCCTTCTTTTTAATCTTCCCGGTCTTTTCCCAAACTGGAAAGAAGTACATTTCAATTAGGCGTTTAGTTTTGATTTTATACCCGTGTTGCTTGCATTGTATAGTTTCATTTGCCTGCTTTATATTCCGTTATGCATTGTCTTTTTATACCCAGTTTTTTGTTTACCACAGCGAAAAACTCTAATTGCTTTCCTGCTCCGATCGATAAAGCTTCATCTCGTCTCATCTCCTGCAAATACATTCAGCGGGTAACTCCAGTGAACCCCGCCAAATGAAGGATCACCGAAGAGGAATGCAACAGACTTTGATAGAAGCTGTTGAAGGAGTTTCCAGCACAAAGGTTGGGGCAGTGGAGGGACAATAAAACTCACACCAGAGCCAAAAACTCTCATCTCGATAAGAGATTCCTATGGTGATTCATTTCAGTGTTTCATTTTTTGTGGATAAGTGACCTGTATGTCAACATTATTACTCGTGTACAGGTCAGACCTTTTGCACAAATTTTATAAAAGTGGCACTGCACTAGTCAGAACACAGACACTTTGACCATTTTTTGTTTAAGTCAGATTTGATGGGATGCAGTAAGTAATCTAACATTTTTGTGAGTGTAAAATTCTTCATTTGGCTCTGAATGACATCAAATCTGGAAAATAGTAATGGCATTGTTCACTAACACGTAGGGAAAGTCCCAGTTTAATTTAAACGGGTTTGGTTTTAAGATTATCTGAACGAAAATGCCACGGTAAGAGAAGACAGGAAGACCTTTTTGGTTTTTAAGAAATAAAATGAAGCAAAGTATGTATACTGTATTTATTTACAATATTAAATCAACTTTACAATTATATAATCATTTCCAGAGACTGCCTAGTAGTTGTAGATAAGCACCGCAAAACATCTCTAAAATGCCACATTTGCGGCTGCTTCATTAAAACACTTGTCGACCATGATTATCTTATATAATCCTTCAGTCTGTGCATGTTCGAGACAATAGAGACCATTGTCTGTTCTGCATTTCTTTGAGTATGAGATGCCACCCAGTTTCAAAGTCAGGTAGGATTTTTTTAATGGTGTCAGGCCGGTTTACCTGTACGTTTTGGTAAAATCCATACAAACACAACAGTATCATGCAAATCTATGACTTTTGGAAATAAACAGTTCTCTAGCAAACAACTCTACCACAAAAACCATACTGTACAACTTAAATGTGCATAACTACACATTTTGCAGTGGTTGTAATGGGAGAATTTGGGAGACTGGTTTCAGAAAATACAACTTGAAGACAGATAAAAAAGATGTCGGATGTGGAAAGATGGTTTTAAGTCGAAGGTGAACAGGACAGTGAGACAGAGAGATACAGGAAAGAGCCAGACATTGAGGAAAGTGGCGTTAGTGGTCAGATCTAATCCAGTGAGCATGTCTGTTGTCCTGGAAAGGAAACCCAATTATATGGCACTTCCACTGGCCCGATGGCGCTGTCCGTTTATGTGTGTGTGACTGTGTGGACCGAGAAGGTTGGTCTCATTAGGTTGACTGACAGCTCCCATTTTTCCACTACGCACTCTCCCTCCATTTGAGCGCACAGATGCATGCACACACAGAGAAACGCCCGGTCGAGGGGTAATTTCTCAGACAGTATTCCTCTCTTTGAAGCCCCCAATTGCTGTGCCGGCAATTACTGTATAAAAAAAAAAAAGAGGAAAGGAAGCTAAACCTCAAGCCAATGGTAAATCCCTGTAGCTAAGCTGTATATCCTTAAACAGCGTGCGGTTGTCTGCGAAACACGGCGCTAAAGGTGACTAGGCATTAACCCTGCTTTATGCCGTCATGCAGTCGTGTCAGAAAAATGTCAGACGTCATGACGGATGGAATGGCAATCAGGATTCAAAGTAGTTTGCCATCCTTTGCTTTAACAGCTGCAAAAGTTCTATCATGTTTAAGAAAAAGGAAAGTTGGGGGGGTGTTGTTTTAAAGGGTGCTTAAGACATCTTCGGTTTAAAAATGAGCCACATTATTATACTTGACACGTCCATTCTTCCTCTTATTCAGCAGCTTCTCTCCGCTCACAGAACAAATCAGAAAAAATAGTTGCAAACATTCTGTTACATTTTGTCCATTTGTCAGTGATGTATGGAGCAATACGGTGCTAAATGGACTGCATTTATGCAGCTCCCTATTCCAGAGAGCACTGGATGAATGCTACCGCTGACCTGCACAGAAGAAAGCTCAAATGACAAACCTGTGGCAAAAACCTAACAATGTTTGGAAGCTGGATGAAAAGGATGAAATGTGAAGCATCATGTAAACAGTAGTGTCATAGAAGCTCAAGAAAGGTTATAACAAAAGAAATTACATTTCAAGATGCCATTTGGCATTTTTGGTATTTCAATTTTAATTCCAAGCTTCAAACTTCCCCTTTCTAGAGCTATGGTAGCCCTGAAGGGACATGCTGAACAAAACGAGTGGAAATAGGTCTGATGGAGATTTCACTTAAAACATGAACCTATTTAGTTTGTAAACCCTCAACAGAAACTTGCGTGTGGGGTTGTAGGAGCAGGATCTGGATGTAATAGAATTTCTCTTGTTTTTCCAAAGGTTGATGGTATATTAGGGCTGCAGTGAGAAAAAATTTAATTTTGAAGTTTGTAACAAATAGTTAGAAAACTATTGAGTGGGTGCAATTTCTAGATACAATAGTTTTTTAGTTTCTAAACACACAAATTTCTGGTATTTCAGAATTGAATTCATAAATCTCAGAGTTGTAATCTAAGAAATTTACCAGACACCCTACTAGGCGGTCATTCTGACGAACAGTATTGAAAACATACATGTTTCATTTGGTCAGCTTTAAACGACAACATTTTGAACAATACATCTTTACAACAAACTTTTGAAACAAAGCTGTGTTTTAATGAACTAAAAAAAGTAACAATTTAAAAAAAAAAAAAAAATGGTTTTGCCAAAGTAAGGATTCTCTTTTGACAAGTCCGTCTCTTCTTCTCTTAATGCTTTTTCTTTTTACAATGCTTTTCAAAACATACCAAAGTAACATCTCTTGTATAATAGTTTAGTTGAAAATCGTAATATTATTTCAATAACAAGGCAGAATTATGAGAAACATGGCCCTACAAACAATGTATCTAAACTTATCAGACATGACCGAGACTGGGCACTCTGTTGTGTGGTGATGATTGACAGCACACTCATTTACTGAATGTTCAATATGTTGTAATTATCCAGTTCCTTTCTTATTCAAATCATTTGCAGATTTACTTTTAGGCTTATTAATAATCCTTATGTAAAACACCACCAAAATGGAGACTTTTTTTAAATCTCTCTCGTACAGTACCCACACAACATGACAAAAATCACAATGACAAACTCAATGAGTGATTTAACCAGTGCCAGCTGCAGCACTAATCTCACAAAATATGGGCACCAACGTGGCAGCTGGTACTGCTCCTTGAAACGTCTTTAAACCATCATTCAAGCATTTCGTTCTGAACTACTTTTCTTGTCCTAGAAAAACATTCTACAGTCTATTTCCAAGGAGTACATAAGAAAATGGGTATTGTTTCAGGAAAACATAAAAAGGCAACTTAATCTGTGTTTGTTATGTTGAAATTGTTTTTTTTAACAAAGCATGAAGACCAAATATTTTTCTTTTTTTTTTTTTTTTTTCTACAAGTGCAACAAAAGTCACATCTATAATCATGACATGCATTTTATCGTAGACCTGCAGTTGATTTCTGGGATGTTTGTGATTTGTCGAGCAGATCTCAGTCTTTATTGAGGAAGCACAGGTCCTAAAACCATCTTCTGGATGTCCTCCTTATTTAATGTTTGGTACAAATCCCGCACATCGTCCTAAACTGTGTTAATTATCTGCTTAGGTTGAATGAACCACCGCAGGATACATTAAGAAAACAGTGAATTAATTTACTTTCACTGGACAAGTTTTTTTTACCTGACTGCCTCCAAACTCCATTGAGCAAAAGACACAAAGCGCTGACATGGCATTAAGACTCCATAGCAGTGTATGTACTGTCAGAGCTGACGGAAGTGTGTAATACAGCTTTGGGACGAGTGATACAAAAATCAATAAAAACAGAGGAGAGGGCAACAGTTCCATTCATCTCCATTCACCTGGACACAGAAGGGCGCCCAGGTCCTCAAATATAAGTAAATAAATAATTTTATTGTAACAGATTATTTAAAGTAAAACCACTGTTATTTAGTTTACATCATATGTTTTCAATCTCAAGGTTCTGCTTGGGAGTGTAATTTGTATGAGAACGTGAAAAAAACTAAAAGTGTAATATGCTTTGACAGCAAGGCTTAATGATGATGACTTTCACATATGACAGCATGTGTGTGTGTGTGTGTGTGTGTGTGTGTGTGTGTGTGTGTGTGTGTGTGTGTGCATGTGCGTGTGTGTGAGGGTGTGTGAGGGTGAGCGCTTTTGATAAATGGTCTGTCTAAGGCAGTGTCCTTTAGATGGGATGTTTTCCCCAAACAAGGTCCAAGCATTTATCACGAGCGCCCACAGATACAAATGGCTGGCTTGAGGGATGGCTGCTCAGATAGGCGGCCTGATGCATGGCTGGATGGACGGATGGATGGCCTGGCAGTAAGCTGGCTCCAGATAAGACTGCCTCATTCTGTATGTTTCCTGTTTCCTTATTTTTTTGCTGAGGCACTGGTTATGATAACGTCCAAACATAATTTATGTCCATTTATTTGAAAGCTATTGAATTTGTCTTTATTGAAGCAGCTGACTCAACGTTTAATGCAAAACCTGAAAAATGTCTTGCTATTAGACTCTGCCAAATTTTACAATTATATCATTTTTTTACATAAATGTCACTGTGTTCATTTTGGAATTTAATAGGACTGCCATACATTTTAAATAAACAAAAGGATAAATCGTAAAAGGGTCTATGATTACACCAACCCTAATTTACTGTTTCTTTGATAAAGAGGTAAGAGCTTTGCAGACCTATAACATTTGACTTGGAAAATGGACAGATTAATAACTTTAAGATGTGCCACATTTACACACGTGCCTGGGAGACAGAGAAGGAACAATGTGTAAAACAGTTTCCAAATTTCATAAAAATGGCGAAAATTTCTTTACTGTACTTTACATTCTTCAGCATCTTTTAAGTTTGCTGGGTCTGTTTAATAGCACTTTAAGACATGTCTACACTACATTCTCAAATGCTTGGGCTGTTCCCATGACAAGATAAACTAAACCAAACCAGAAACAAGCAGGAAGTGGTGTAAAAAATCTATGTGTAGTGCTGCATCAGTCCAGTAAATGTTCTGTTTCCCATGGCCTTTTGTTGCATGCTTTCTGTCCCGCCGCCACACTCCCAGAACTGCACTGAACTCAAACTCTCACAGCAATTAAAGCCTTGGTCCACTAACTGTGATAAGAGCAGGCTGTGGATTGCTCAATATTCTGCGTACGCTAAAGAATTACATCTGCTTCCTGCTCTACGCTCCCTCTGGGGGTGACGCTAAACTCCAATCACATTTCTATATAGACATAGCTGCTATGCTTATAAAAATATACACTCATGTGTTCAGTTACACTCGGTGTTTACTGACTGTACACATGCCAGGACTGTATAAGCCCTACACACGCAGGCCTTGTATAGCAACAGGGTGATTGTTCACTTTGTCCAATTCAAAATATTAATGAGACCCTAACCCCAGTGGTCTATCTCCGTTCATCCGTCTTCTCTGCAGTCGAAGCAGAGAAGCCCAGACACTTCCTTCAACTTTTCTCCTAGGGGACACCATGGTGTTCCAAGGACAACCAGAAGACATAGTCATCCAGCTTGTCCTGGGGACGCTCCCCAGACAGGAGCAGAAGAGATACCAGTGTCATCCCAGCTGGATCCTTTCAATAGTCGATTCATTTAAAAAGCTCTGCCGACCAATAATCTCCCAACCTCAGCAATATAAATGGGGTAAATGGTCTTGCTTTCTGTTTTTGAACATCTCAAATGCAAAAAAATGTCAGGAGTCTCTGAACATAATTGCAAATACAGCTTGTGTATTAAGTGTGTATTAATGCTTGCATCATCAGATATTATAAGGTTTAGAGACTTGCAATGATACGAACAGAGTTAAGCCAATATGACTTTGGTTTGCGTTCACTTTTTAACCCGGCACATTGTAAATTCCCTAAAACAAGACAGCATTGAGTAATGTCCATGATGTAAGAGGTATGACTCGTGAAAGAATCAGGCAACCTAAAGAAAAGAACCAGAGCGAAGAGAAAGAGGTGGACTTAAAATTCTTCCTGCTTTAATCTGTAAGCGCTTGGCCAACACAGCTTAGCCGCTCATTCATTTATTTATCCTCCATTTTTTTTTCTCCTTTGTGCTCCGTCTTACTTCCTGCCTTTCCCATCCATCTTCCTCCTTTCCCTGCTTTTTTATACACTCTGTCATTTTCCTGTTGTCTTTCTTCCATCTATCTTTAACTCACCCACTTTATGCCGTGTGCCGCGCTTTTCTTCCAGCATGTATAACTGGCGCTTTAATGGTCGCCAAAAGTGAGCACTTAGATGAATCAATGGACGCAGCAGCTGTCTGTGCCGTTGTGAAGAGATGGATATACGGCTACAGCATGTGCTCTCTAGGCTTTCTGTGTTATTTTGTTTGCCTTTGCTTTTTAGAGAAAATAGTTTTTTTTCTTCTTTCTGTCCATATTTATTCTCAATTCCCTTTCTTTTTGTGTTGAATTGAATGCAAAATCTAAGCTTAACCATTTTGTACAAAGCCAGCTGCAAAAACATTAAGCTTGTTTAGGCATCATAATAAAAATATACTGTATATGTAGACTTTGTGTAGATTTACATATTCGACCAAGAACTGAATTTATCCAAGTACAACTCCAATAATCATGTAGTGGCTCAGTGGTAGAGCGGTCATCTTATAACCAGAAAGTTAGCGGTTCAATTCCCCCTCTCTGCAGGTCATACTATCGTTGTGTCCTTGGGCAAGATACTCACATTTACATTTATTCATTTTGCCGACGCTTTTATCCAAAGCGATTTACATTGAGCTTCTAATTACCAGTGTTACAGCCCCTGGAAGCAAGGTGGGTGTCTTGCCCAAGGACACAACGACAGTATAAATTGTGGGGAGAGTGGGAATCAAACCGCCTACCTTCTGATTAGTAGACAACCACTCTACCCACTGAGCACTGTTTGTATGGTGCTCACAACCCCTCTCTGTCTGCCCCAGGTGTGAATGTGTGTGAATGTGTGTGAATGTGTGTGAATGTGTGTGAATGTGTGTGAATGTGTGTGAATGTGTGTGAATGTGTGTGAATGTGTTTGAATGTGTGTGAATGTGTGTGAATGTGTGTGAATGTGTGTGAATGTGTTTGAATGTGTGTGAATGTGTGTGAATGTGTGTGAATGTGTGTGAATGTGTTTGAATGTGTGTGAATGTGTTTGAATGTGTGTGAATGTGTGTGAATGTGTGTGAATGTGTGTGAATGTGTTTGAATGTGTGTGAATGTGTGTGAATGTGTGTGAATGTGTTTGAATGTGTGTGAATGTGTTTGAATGTGTTTGAATGTGTGTGAATGTGTGTGAATGTGTGTGAATGTGTGTGAATGTGTTTGAATGTGTGTGAATGTGTGTGAATGTGTGTGAATGTGTTTGAATGTGTGTGAATGTGTGTGAATGTGTTTGAATGTGTGTGAATGTGTGTGTGAATGTGTGTGAATGTGTTTGAATGTGTGTGAATGTGTGAATGTGTGTGAATGTGTTTGAATGTGTGTGAATGTGTGTGAATGTGTTTGAATGTGTGTGAATGTGTTTGAATGTGTGTGAATGTGTGAATGTGTTTGAATGTGTGAATGTGTGTGAATGTGAATGTGTGTGAATGTGTGTGAATGTGTGTGAATGTGTGTGAATGTGTGTGAATGTGTGTGAATGTGTGTGAATGTGTGTGAATGTGTGTGAATGTGTGTGAATGTGTGTGAATGTGTGTGAATGTGTTTGAATGTGTGTGAATGTGTGTGAATGTGTGTGAATGTGTGTGAATGTGTGTGAATGTGTGTGTGAATGTGTGTGAATGTGTGTGAATGTGTGTGAATGTGTGTGAATGTGTGTGAATGTGTGTGAATGTGTGTGAATGTGTGTGAATGTGTGTGAATGTGTGTGAATGTGTGTGAATGTGTGTGAATGTGTGAATGTGTGTGAATGTGTGTGAATGTGTGTGAATGTGTGTGAATGTGTGTGAATGTGTGTGAATGTGTGTGAATGTGTGAATGTGTGTGAATGTGTGTGAATGTGTGTGAATGTGTGTGAATGTGTGTGAATGTGTGTGAATGTGTTTGAATGTGTGTGAATGTGTGTGAATGTGTGTGAATGTGTGTGAATGTGTGTGAATGTGTGTGAATGTGTGTGAATGTGTGTGAATGTGTGTGAATGTGTGAATGTGTGTGAATGTGTGTGAATGTGTGTGAATGTGTGAATGTGTTTGAATGTGTTTGAATGTGTGTGAATGTGTGTGAATGTGTGTGAATGTGTGTGAATGTGTGTGAATGTGTTTGAATGTGTGTGAATGTGTGTGAATGTGTGTGAATGTGTGTGAATGTGTGTGAATGTGTGAATGTGTTTGAATGTGTGTGAATGTGTGTGAATGTGTGTGAATGTGTGTGAATGTGTGAATGTGTGTGAATGTGTGTGAATGTGTTTGAATGTGTTTGAATGTGTGTGAATGTGTGTGAATGTGTGTGAATGTGTGTGAATGTGTGTGAATGTGTGTGAATGTGTGTGAATGTGTGAATGTGTGTGAATGTGTGTGAATGTGTGTGAATGTGTGTGAATGTGTTTGAATGTGTGTGAATGTGTGTGAATGTGTTTGAATGTGTGTGAATGTGTGTGAATGTGTGTGAATGTGTGTGAATGTGTGTGAATGTGTGTGAATGTGTGTGAATGTGTGTGAATGTGTGTGAATGTGTTTGAATGTGTGTGAATGTGTGTGAATGTGTGTGAATGTGTGTGAATGTGTGTGAATGTGTGTGAATGTGTGTGAATGTGTGTGAATGTGTTTGAATGTGTTTGAATGTGTGTAAATGTGTGTGAATGTGTGTGAATGTGTTTGAATGTGTGTGAATGTGTGTGAATGTGTGTGAATGTGTTTGAATGTGTTTGAATGTGTGTGAATGTGTGTGAATGTGTGTGAATGTGTGTGAATGTGTGTGAATGTGTTTGAATGTGTGTGAATGTGTGAATGTGTTTGAATGTGTGTGAATGTGTGTGAATGTGTGTGAATGTGTGTGAATGTGTGTGAATGTGTGTGAATGTTTGAATGTGTGTGAATGTGTGTGAATGTGTGTGAATGTGTGTGAATGTGTGTGAATGTGTGTGAATGTGTGTGAATGTGTGTGAATGTGTGTGAATGTGTTTGAATGTGTGTGAATGTGTGTGAATGTGTGTGAATGTGTGTGAATGTGTGTGAATGTGTGTGAATGTGTGTGAATGTGTTTGAATGTGTGTGAATGTGTTTGAATGTGTTTGAATGTGTGTGAATGTGTGTGAATGTGTTTGAATGTGTGTGAATGTGTGTGAATGTGTGTGAATGTGTTTGAATGTGTGTGAATGTGTGTGAATGTGTTTGAATGTGTGTGAATGTGTGTGAATGTGTGTGAATGTGTGTGAATGTGTGTGAATGTGTTTGAATGTGTGTGAATGTGTTTGAATGTGTGTGAATGTGTGTGAATGTGTGTGAATGTGTGTGAATGTGTGTGAATGTGTGTGAATGTGTGTGAATGTGTGTGAATGTGTGTGAATGTGTGTGAATGTGTGTGAATGTGTTTGAATGTGTGTGAATGTGTGTGAATGTGTGTGAATGTGTGTGAATGTGTGTGAATGTGTGTGAATGTGTGTGAATGTGTGTGAATGTGTGTGAATGTGTTTGAATGTGTGTGAATGTGTGTGAATGTGTGTGAATGTGTTTGAATGTGTGTGAATGTGTGTGAATGTGTGTGAATGTGTGTGAATGTGTTTGAATGTGTGTGAATGTGTGTGAATGTGTGTGAATGTGTTTGAATGTGTTTGAATGTGTGTGAATGTGTGTGAATGTGTTTGAATGTGTTTGAATGTGTGTGAATGTGTGTGAATGTGTGTGAATGTGTTTGAATGTGTGTGAATGTGTGTGAATGTGTTTGAATGTGTGTGAATGTGTGTGAATGTGTGAATGTGTGTGAATGTGTGTGAATGTGTGTGAATGTGTGTGAATGTGTTTGAATGTGTGAATGTGTGTGAATGTGTGTGAATGTGTTTGAATGTGTGTGAATGTGTGTGAATGTGTTTGAATGTGTGTGAATGTGTGTGAATGTGTGTGAATGTGTGTGAATGTGTGTGAATGTGTGTGAATGTGTTTGAATGTGTGTGAATGTGTGTGAATGTGTGTGAATGTGTTTGAATGTGTGTGAATGTGTGTGAATGTGTTTGAATGTGTGTGAATGTGTTTGAATGTGTGTGAATGTGTGTGAATGTGTTTGAATGTGTGTGAATGTGTGTGAATGTGTGTGAATGTGTGTGAATGTGTGTGAATGTGTGTGAATGTGTGTGAATGTGTGTGAATGTGTGTGAATGTGTGTGAATGTGTTTGAATGTGTGTGAATGTGTTTGAATGTGTTTGAATGTGTGTGAATGTGTGTGAACGTGTGTGAATGTGTGTGAATGTGTTTGAATGTGTGTGAATGTGTGTGAATGTGTGAATGTTTGAATGTGTGTGAATGTGTGTGAATGTGTTTGAATGTGTGTGAATGTGTGTGAATGTGTGTGAATGTGTGTGAATGTGTGTGAATGTGTGTGAATGTGTGTGAATGTGTGTGAATGTGTGTGAATGTGTGTGAATGTGTGTGAATGTGTGTGAATGTGTGTGAATGTGTGTGAATGTGTTTGAATGTGTGAATGTGTGTGAATGTGTGTAAATGTGTGAATGTGTGTGAATGTGTTTGAATGTGTGTGAATGTGTGTGAATGTGTGTGAATGTGTTTGAATGTGTTTGAATGTGTGTGAATGTGTGTGAATGTGTTTGAATGTGTGTGAATGTGTGTGAATGTGTTTGAATGTGTGTGAATGTGTGTGAATGTGTTTGAATGTGTGTGAATGTGTGTGAATGTGTGTGAATGTGTGTGAATGTGTGTGAATGTGTGTGAATGTGTTTGAATGTGTGTGAATGTGTGTGAATGTGTGTGAATGTGTGTGAATGTGTGTGAATGTGTGTGAATGTGTGTGAATGTGTGTGAATGTGTGTGAATGTGTTTGAATGTGTGTGAATGTGTGTGAATGTGTGTGAATGTGTGTGAATGTGTGTGAATGTGTGTGAATGTGTGTGAATGTGTTTGAATGTGTGTGAATGTGTTTGAATGTGTTTGAATGTGTGTGAATGTGTGTGAATGTGTTTGAATGTGTGTGAATGTGTGTGAATGTGTGTGAATGTGTTTGAATGTGTGTGAATGTGTGAATGTGTTTGAATGTGTGTGAATGTTTGAATGTGTGTGAATGTGTGTGAATGTGTGTGAATGTGTTTGAATGTGTGTGAATGTGTTTGAATGTGTGTGAATGTGTGTGAATGTGTGTGAATGTGTGTGAATGTGTGTGAATGTGTGTGAATGTGTGTGAATGTGTGTGAATGTGTGTGAATGTGTGTGAATGTGTGTGAATGTGTTTGAATGTGTGTGAATGTGTGTGAATGTGTGTGAATGTGTGTGAATGTGTGTGAATGTGTGTGAATGTGTGTGAATGTGTGTGAATGTGTGTGAATGTGTTTGAATGTGTGTGAATGTGTGTGAATGTGTGTGAATGTGTTTGAATGTGTTTGAATGTGTGTGAATGTGTGTGAATGTGTTTGAATGTGTTTGAATGTGTGTGAATGTGTTTGAATGTGTGTGAATGTGTTTGAATGTGTTTGAATGTGTGTGAATGTGTGTGAATGGGGTGAATGTGTTTGAATGTGTGTGAATGTGTGTGAATGTGTGTGAATGTGTTTGAATGTGTGTGAATGGGGTGAATGTGTTTGAATGTGTGTGAATGTGTGTGAATGTGTGTGAATGTGTGTGAATGTGTGTGAATGTGTGTGAATGTGTTTGAATGTGTGAATGTGTGTGAATGTGTGTGAATGTGTTTGAATGTGTGTGAATGGGGTGAATGTGTTTGAATGTGTGTGTGTGAATGTGTGTGTGAATGTGTGTGAATGTGTGTGAATGTGTGTGAATGTGTTTGAATGTGTGTGAATGTGTGTGAATGTGTGTGAATGTGTTTGAATGTGTGTGAATGTGTGTGAATGTGTTTGAATGTGTGTGAATGTGTTTGAATGTGTGTGAATGTGTGTGAATGTGTTTGAATGTGTGTGAATGTGTGAATGTGTGTGAATGTGTGTGAATGTGTGTGAATGTGTGTGAATGTGTGTGAATGTGTGTGAATGTGTGTGAATGTGTGTGAATGTGTTTGAATGTGTGTGAATGTGTTTGAATGTGTTTGAATGTGTGTGAATGTGTGAATGTGTGTGAATGTGTGTGAATGTGTGAATGTGTGTGAATGTGTGTGAATGTGTGTGAATGTGTGTTTGAATGTGTGTGAATGTGTGTGAATGTGTTTGAATGTGTGTGAATGTGTGTGAATGTGTGTGAATGTGTGTGAATGTGTGTGAATGTGTGTGAATGTGTGTGAATGTGTGTGAATGTGTGTAAATGTGTGTGAATGTGTGTGAATGTGTGTGAATGTGTGTGAATGTGTGTGAATGTGTTTGAATGTGTGTGAATGTGTGTGAATGTGTGTAAATGTGTGTGAATGTGTGTGAATGTGTGTGAATGTGTGTGAATGTGTGTGAATGTGTTTGAATGTGTTTGAATGTGTGTAAATGTGTGTGAATGTGTGTGAATGTGTTTGAATGTGTGTGAATGTGTGTGAATGTGTGTGAATGTGTTTGAATGTGTTTGAATGTGTGTGAATGTGTGTGAATGTGTTTGAATGTGTGTGAATGTGTGTGAATGTGTTTGAATGTGTGTGAATGTGTGTGAATGTGTTTGAATGTGTGTGAATGTGTGTGAATGTGTGTGAATGTGTGTGAATGTGTGTGAATGTGTGTGAATGTGTTTGAATGTGTGTGAATGTGTGTGAATGTGTGTGAATGTGTGTGAATGTGTGTGAATGTGTTTGAATGTGTGTGAATGTGTGTGAATGTGTGTGAATGTGTGTGAATGTGTGTGAATGTGTTTGAATGTGTGTGAATGTGTGTGAATGTGTGTGAATGTGTGTGAATGTGTGTGAATGTGTGTGAATGTGTGTGAATGTGTGTGAATGTGTGTGAATGTGTTTGAATGTGTGTGAATGTGTGTGAATGTGTGTGAATGTGTGTGAATGTGTTTGAATGTGTGTGAATGTGTGTGAATGTGTTTGAATGTGTGTGAATGTGTGTGAATGTGTGTGAATGTGTGTGAATGTGTGTGAATGTGTGTGAATGTGTTTGAATGTGTGTGAATGTGTGTGAATGTGTGTGAATGTGTTTGAATGTGTGTGAATGTGTTTGAATGTGTGTGAATGTGTGTGAATGTGTGTGAATGTGTGTGAATGTGTTTGAATGTGTGTGAATGTGTGTGAATGTGTGTGAATGTGTGTGAATGTGTGTGAATGTGTTTGAATGTGTGTGAATGTGTGTGAATGTGTGTGAATGTGTTTGAATGTGTGTGAATGTGTGTGAATGTGTGTGAATGTGTGTGAATGTGTGTGAATGTGTGTGAATGTGTGTGAATGTGTTTGAATGTGTTTGAATGTGTGTGAATGTGTGTGAATGTGTGTGAATGTGTGTGAATGTGTGTGAATGTGTTTGAATGTGTGTGAATGTGTGTGAATGTGTGTGAATGTGTTTGAATGTGTGTGAATGTGTGAATGTGTGTGTGAATGTGTGAATGTGTGTGAATGTGTGTGAATGTGTTTGAATGTGTGTGAATGTGTGTGAATGTGTGTGAATGTGTTTGAATGTGTGTGAATGTGTTTGAATGTGTGTGAATGTGTGTGAATGTGTTTGAATGTGTGTGAATGTGTGTGAATGTGTGTGAATGTGTGTGAATGTGTGTGAATGTGTGTGAATGTGTTTGAATGTGTGTGAATGTGTGTGAATGTGTTTGAATGTGTGTGAATGTGTGTGAATGTGTGTGAATGTGTTTGAATGTGTGTGAATGTGTGTGAATGTGTGTGAATGTGTGTGAATGTGTTTGAATGTGTGTGAATGTGTGTGAATGTGTGTGAATGTGTTTGAATGTGTGTGAATGTGTTTGAATGTGTGTGAATGTGTGTGAATGTGTGTGAATGTGTGTGAATGTGTGTGAATGTGTGTGAATGGGGTGAGTGGAAGCATGATGTAAAGATGTTGTAAAGCGCTTTGAGTGCACAAAAGCATTATATAAATGCATTTACCTTTTACCCAGTGAGGGAAGAACAGGGAGTGCAATGTCATTGCATGGCGGCAGTATAGCTCAGTGGCGGCAGTATAGCTCAGTGGCGGCAGTATAGCTCAGTGGGTAGAGCGGCCGTCCTTTGATCGGCGGGTGGGCGAATCGATCCCTGGTAATAGTTTAATGTATGTAAAGCGCTTTGAGTGCCTACTACAGTAGGTGGAAAAGCACTTTAAAGATTATTATTATTATATGTCTGACATATCAACCTTATATCATTCATTTTCTAAAGCTTTGTCCCGTTAGGGGTCGCGGGTGACTGGAGCCTATCCCAGCAGCTTTGGGCCTGAGGCGGGGTACACCCTGGACAGTGGCCAGTTAATCGCAGGGCTGACATATAGAGACAAACATTGACAGACAACCATTCACTCTCACATTCAGTCACTAGGGACACTAGATTTTCCAATTGACCTGTACATACATGTCTTTGAACAGTGGGAGGAAGCCGGAGTACCCGGAGAGAACCCACAGTAACACGTGTAGGTCATGCAGACTCCTTACAGAAAGACCAAAGACTTCTTGCTGTGAGGCAGGAGTGCTAACCACTCTGCCACGTGCACCCTCCTCATATCAATCGACTTTAATTCGATTACTATCAACCTCTCCCAGAGATCCTCCTGTAGTTTTTAATTTACAGCAGTGTTGAATCTCCCTGACTTATCATTAGCATGCTTTTTAATGAATAAAAAAAAAAAAGTAAAATTGTAGTGGCTATTATAGTGGCTTAAATCAATGCTGTGTGTGTATTTTAATGTGGAAAATGGTGCATGCCTGTTAAAGCTGAGAGTGCCGTGTTGTACCGACCCAAAGCCAAGGTCTGAGACAATTGTGTCCCCCACAACCTCAGCATCTCCATTTTCATTTGTAACTATTCACTTCTGACAACCATACTTAAATGTAGTTTCATCCCAAGGCAGTTTGACCTTCACCTTGCAGATCCGACTCACGCTACCCGCCAAAATACAATACACTCTCTACAACAAAGTATTCACATATCACTGCAGGCTTGTTTTCTTTTTTGCTTCGTTTGCTATTTTAGAGTTAAAGACAATGTTAAAAAAATTACCACAACATATTTCTTCAACAAAGCTTTAGTTTATACAACATTACTTTTGTTTAAAATTAAACTCCTTTTTGATCAAGTGATTAAAATTTTTGTTCCCAATGTTTTCTCTATTGCATCCACTCTTCTGCTCTTAACATATTCCATAACATCTTTTTATGTCTTTGAATGTATTCCCTCGGATCATTCATCTATCACTTTTTAACTTGAAACACATTGACATCCAGGGCTTATAAATCTTTTCTTCCAAGGCCTTCCTGCTCTCATCTATTCATCTTTCTACATGTGTGCATTTCCACTATTTCCTGCCCAACATTAATGCAGTGTGCAAAGTAAGTGACAAACCATAATTTTGTTTTTATTAATTGAATTCTTCCAGATCTGTTGGTGTCCAAGGCTTTCACTTCAGTACATTTACTTATTTTTTTCTCACTCTGCATACATATTATCTATCTGTCTTTTCAAACCCCTGCAGTTCTTTTGTCTCAGATTCCATCGTCGATCGTTTCCAGGCGTTGCGTTCATTTCTCAACACGATGGATGGTTTCTTCTAAAAATCGGTTTGATGACACAGTGCCTTTCATATCTGACTGGAAACACATTTCGGGGTGTTAGCCCTGAGACTTATTTTTGCCCAGCTCCAGTTCTCGCCACATGAAAGCTAATTCCTGACTGACACTAACCACTGTTATTACCTCCAGGCTATTATTAATATGGGATACCAAGTCGACAAACAGGATTCTTTATTTTCCCATTTGATGCAAAATCCAGATGTGTTTATTTTATTTTTTCTTGTCCAGATAAACAATGCCTGTTACTTCAGCTGACATGACCATTGTTTAAAATAATTATCTTCTCCCAGCGTTTTTAGAGTTGCTTTGGGCCTGACTCTTGCCAAATATGACTTGCAGAGTAAACATTTGCATGAAGCTACTTTGTCAAGAGTTGTTCTGACCATAAACAAATGTTGTTTATATATATAAATATATACACATTATCGTTTGAACTCAAATACTATTCAATAATATTTTTATTGAGGACATAATGAAGAGTCAGCCTTGTATAAATCTAGTTTTACAAACCACTAAAATATGAAGAGTCAATGTCTAAGAGGCAAACATATACTGTACAAACGTCTACATCAGGGTTATTCCGTATAACTGGAACCCTTCTCCCGTCAAGTCAAATTAAACTTTATTATCTGTAGCATGAAGCATTGAGAGCCCTGTCTCATCCACCATCCCAACCTGCCACCTGTCAATCAAACAAATCTCTTTGTTGACCAAAAACTACATACTGAATTTTTATTAGATTTATTCTGGGTTGTGTACAAATTGAGCAAATTTTTTTTTCACTTCATTGGCTTCCAGTCAAATTCAGGATTGATTTTAAAATTTTAGTCTTGACTTTTAGAGCTCTACATGGACAGGCCCCCCAGTACATCACTGACCTGCTGACCCCTTACTCCTCCTCACGCACTCTTCGGTCTTCAGGTCAAAACCTTTTAATGGTCCCCAAAACACGTTTGAAAACCCGGGGTGACCGGTCTTTCCAAACAGTCGCCCCCAGACTCTGGAACACCCTGCCCCTGTCACTGCGAGTGGATATTTCTGTTGATTCTTTTAAAAAGCAGCTGAAGACACTTTTATTTAAACAAGCTTTTAGTTGATTGGGCTTTTTATGTTTCAATATTCTGTGGTTTAATTTTTTTTTTTTTTTTTTTTTTTTTTTCTCTAAGTTTTATTGTTTTTTATTGCACTTTGTAAAGCACTTTGTGATTTATATCTGTGAAAGGTGCTATATAAATAAAATTTACTTACTTATTTACTTACAGTGTATTTGATGCAATGGTCTAGCTGTATACTCTTTTCTGATTGGCTGATTGACAGGTGTGCAGCCAAAGCATAGGCTACTACACACCACCTGTTTAAACTTAGTTCCTTTGAGAACTGTAGGTCACACCATTACAATAGCATGCATGGACTTGCATGGATCAGTCAAAGTTTGAATGAAAGGTTGAATCCATTTGCGTCGCGCTGTAATTTCCATATCTTTTGTCAAATGAACCAATAAACAATCATGCCAACAAAAATGCCACTGTTAGTTTGAAACATCTGTGAAGATAGAGGATTTAAAAAAACTACACAAACATCATACATTAAGGTCTGCCCTCATCATGAACAGTGATTAACTAAACTAGACTCTCCAACATCTCAAAAGCAAGCGGGATTCTGAGGCAAGTCTACTCCATGTCCTGGTTTCTGGCAGCTGCTGTGACATACTGCAAAACCAACATGGTGCAAGCGGGAAATTTCCTTACGGCAACACAAATGACTATCACTCCTCTACATCCGCTGAAGAATGCCATATTTTCCCCAAAGTTAATTTTTACTGCATCTGTTGCTCCTCGTCCTGTGTTGTGACTTTATTAGCTCAAGTCAGTCAATGGTTGGGAAGTTTATTTGGCCATTTTTGATCTCTGAGCTGTCTGTATGTTACTTTGTCATTCAACAGCACTACGCTTGCTCTGGTGTTTGTCAGATTTAGTAAGAAGATTTCCGGTAGACAATAATTAAGAACAATGCACAAAGAACAAGCTAGGAAACAGAATTAGTTCATCCTAATTGCAAAGATATACATTCAGTCAATACTGGAGGCGGACCTAAACTGTAACAAAGGCCTCAGGGGCAGCGACAGCAAGTCTGAAATGTGATTTATCAAAGAGCAGCATAAACACGGAAAAGCGAGGCGTTTTCAGCTGTCATCAACTGCATTTAAGTCATTTCTAAATTATATGTTCTTAGCTTGTGCAAATATTGACTTAGGTTTCCCACTTTTTCCGTTCTGCCCCACGTCCCGTAGTGATTGATTAACGCTGAGCGCGCGGGTGAGAGCCGTGAGTGTGTGTCAGCTTTAATTATTAATTTCACCCGCAGATCTGAAGTGTGAGTCCAACTTTAACTTTTCTCCTCTGTCCCAGCTGCTTTTGGACGGATAACGTATGAGAGGAATCCCTTTACGTCTGACTGAGAGTGATTATGTGAGCCTTTGCGTACATGTGTGCAACATATGTATAGTGCAGCCAGGTAGGAGCTTAAGTTTTGAAGTGCCATTTCCTCACATATTTTTGGTGAGCCACGTATAATGAGCAGAATAAATTTCACAGCAAAAACGTGGGTCTCTGAGTATGGATTCATTCTTTTTGATTATGTTTGGCTTCAAGTAATTAAAATGATTTAGCTTCATTTCCCCAAAGTATTCAGAAATGCATTTCCATATTTGGAACGGAATATTTTCACATTGAAGTTTATGAGTTCTTCTTAAATAACTGAAATATGGCTTGTGAAAAAAACAAAGGTACATATCCAACATGCAGAAAATCAGATCTCACAATGAAAGATTATAAAGTTTAGCTACACAAAAGCCATAGTAATATCCAAGGCTTTTTCATCCATAGCTGTGGCAGAGCACTCCATCATGATGTATTGGGTTTGCCATAGAGCCCAGAGTTCATTTACACATGTCACAAGATAAAATGGTTCACACCTTGATTTTAAACGCTGTTGGTAGGTTAGTAAGAATGGGACTTCACAACCAGAGACCATTTTTGAGTCTGTACCCTTTTATTTTATTGTAAAAAGGGCAGAATCTCCAATAGTCATTAAATCAAAAAGGTTCCAAAGAGGTTTTGATGCCAGATGTATTGTTTTGAACCTTTTATATTTTTTTAATATGTCCTGGATGACTGAGGACTTCCACAGACCTCCAATTAGTGCTAACAGTTTGGGCTGGAGGTTGTCTCTCAAGAAGGACACAGGCTGTTCCGGTGGATTGTATTAAAAGCTATCCCTCCAGAGGGCTGTTTGTGTCTATCTTTCTGCGTGGAACCTGCATGTACCCTCTGTCCTACTGTGGGCCATATGCAGAGTCACCAACTCTTAATAGATCACAGATAACTCAACTCCAAGGCTTACCTCAATTGGGTAAACATCTTCCCTTGTTATGGCTCTGTGCTGACACATGCTCTGAGGACATAACAAGGGAAGATGTTTTTTTTTGTGATATTGTGATATTTTTTGTGATATATCAAGAGTTGGTGTTTGCCCGACCTTGATGTAGAGGGAAGGCAAGGCAAGACAATTCTTTTTAATATAGCACAAGTCATACACTGGGTAACTCAAAGTGCTTTACAGGATTAAAATTCAATTTACAAGATTTAGATTAAGAAACATAAGAAAAATCTAAAACATTTTAAAAGAAGATTGCAGATAAATGTAGTTTATGCAGAGCTAAAGAGAAAGGTTTTTAACCTTCCTTGAACATTGTTAAAGTTGAGACTGTTCCAAATTTTTGCTGCCTAAAACTTAAACGCTGCATTTTAACGGTTTAGTTCCAACTGTGAACACAAGCTCAAGGCCTGTCCCAGATGTTCTCAGAGTCCGAGAAGGTTCATAAAGAACTAGCATGTCAGAAATATATTCTGGTGCTAAACCATTTAGAGAACAGGTATCAACAGGTATCAAGTGCAGAGATTTTAAAACTGGCAATCCTGGGAAGGAGTTGATCTGAGCAGATTATGTGACAAATATACATTTTCGCCAAAAGTGAGGCTTAGAAGAGTTAGAAGACAACCTTCTCCCATGTGAGAAGGACATGTGATAGAGGACGCTCAAGTGCCCGTATCAAATGAAAGTGGCTGTCAGATGTCTGTCTTGAAGTGTTAGCCTTGTGACTAATTAGCAACTGTCCAACTATGCTATATGAACGTGCACTTCCATCTTTTTAGTTTAATTTAGTTAAACATTAAACATGTATTTTTGGTTGGCAGAAATGTAAACTATGATGACTATAGTTTATAGTTAATAGGTTTTAATGGAAAGAAAAACACGTGGCTTTTACAACAGAAGTATTTGGATAAAAATGACATAAGCAGAGATCAACGTTGAAAGAAAAGAATCAAAAGAAAAACAAACACGTACTCCCTCGTCTGTAATCCTATGTGTCTGCTCTCTGACGTGCCGCTCTGCAACACCTTTGCAGAGCCCTGACATTCATGATAAAAACACTGCAACGTTAGACCTTTGGAGGGAGAGAGCTTTCATCCCAGGAATCCTTCACGCCACACATATGCTTTTATTATACGCAGCCCGCGGGGAACTCGCATAGACGGATACAGTAACGCACAGCAAAGAGGCCGATGGCTTCAGTCTGTCGGACCCAAGATCAAATTCCTGATGCTGCATATTGGAACATTTGTCTCTGATGGGTCCTCAAAGGCACCTCTCTTTGAATACCTCTACATTTCATTTTAATGGGGAAAGTCTGATATTAATAATGGTCCAAACTGTAATTACTTCACAATAAGCAGTCGGGTAAAAGAGGGGCTCATACAAGACATGAAAGTAAATCTATTTAACGAGTCAAACTAGAGAATTTTAAAACCTATAATTTAATTGTTCCAATTCATAGACCGTTCACGTAGAAGGAAGGAAGAGTCTGAATAGCCCACATACCTTAAGCAAATATATGAGGATAAAAACATTGACATTTCAATATCCAACTGAATAAATCTGTGTTTTGGGGGTGAGATGTGAGTTGTATATTTCTCATTGGATATCAAAAGTGTATTTGATTTTTAACCTTAAACAACAAGAGACTGTGGTTTTACATGTATTGCTTTTTGACAGAACTCCACAATAATTATATTAATGAACCACTCTATTATCAGCTTGACTGTAACAGGCTGAATCCACATTTCTACATTATGACACCTGTCTTAGTCCAAAGCTCGGCCTGCGGGTCTATTATACTTTTAAAATGTATTGTGAAGCCCACCAACACTGATGCATTAATTATACAGGTTTTAAAATGTAGGAGAGTAAAGCAAATTGTTAGGAGACATCATGCCATTTCCCAAAAGTAAAATTTAAAGTCATCCATGTGTGGCTGTCTTTGAAAAAAACTTGAATACCCCTGATCCGAAGGAAGACCTACAAGTATCTGTCCCAATGACACCTTTCACATTAACTTTTTGTTGTAAAATATTTCTGTCTTTCTTACGTCTCGCTTCAATCTAAAAGGAAATTAGCAACAGAAGTTGAGATGCATCAAGCATAAATGGGACAGCTCAGCATTTTGGGAAAACGATTATGTACTGGGTGCACTGGGGAATTGGCCGAGTGCTTTTTGGTTTTGACCTTTACCAAGCACTGTGCTGGGTTGTGTGGAAAGCTGCAGGAGACAGCTTTTACACTGCAGAGTAAAAGGGGAGAGTGTCTTTTGTTGTGTTGCTTGTGGAGCATAAATGGGGCACATTAAATGGGGCTAATTGATGTTTTGTGTCAAAATTCAAACATGTGCCCAGGAAAACAAACAGATCGAAATTTACATGACTTGGGTCATTTCTTTGTTTGTCATTTTTTCATTTAACCTTTAGTTATCAAGGAAAGTCCCACTGAGGTCACAAATCTATTTTGCAGAGAAGCCCTGGCAACATGGGGCGGGGTAATGTAGGAAAAAACTAAAACTGGAAGTTAAAGTCGTTATATAGAAAGGAATAAATGATCATAATATGATCAAATAAGGACAATATTCAGATTAAAAGACACTCTGAGGTCAAATGATGGTGCTATTGTGGTGCGTGTATAGAAAGTATGTGAATGTTGTGTTCAAAGAAATGCTATAATAGTAAGATTTGGAAATATCGGTCACTACAGTATTACTCACATGCTGCCACTGCTCCCGGATGAGAGGCCTGTATCGGAGGAAGTACTTGAGTGGGAAGCTGTTGATTTCGGGCCATGTCGAGGGGCTGTTCCAGGACACCTCCAGCCTGCGAGGGTTGTTTCTCACTGGGGTGGCCACCACTCGCTCTGGGGGGTCTGGTTTTACTGCAAAAAAACAAGAGAAAAAAACGACTTTTAGAACTTCCAAAGTCATACGAATATTCAGCATCAAAATCTTTGTTGGAGTTTTCAACATCACTTTGTATACATTGCACGTCAGACTCAGGAGAAAAGTATAAAAGTCATGTTTTTGACAAAGACACGCACATCGAAAGATCTGAGATTTCATTTCAGAGCCTTTCAGGAGATATTGAATGACCCGCTCTTTGTTAGATCAGTGCCACCAGGGAATCCAGCGCTCTGCTACTTTAGCTGCACAAACCCCCCTTTCACCCAGATACGCACATTACATCCTAATGGGAAAGTGATAGGTGCAATTACAACATGAATCCTTGATAAAAAAACACCATGTAAACATCCAAACTGTGCAAGAATATAGACGTGGTTTACTTAAAGCGTCAGTGTAATTTTTTAAAGTAATATATGAAGAAAAGACAGAAGGATTCTGTCCTCAAGAGAAAGACATTAATCACACTGTGGCCACCGTAAAGAAGAAAATTTAAAAGGATAATCTATAGTGTTAGAGAGATGGAAACAAAGCCTGTGCCGAAGTTTTGAGCCGAGAAGGAAATTTACATCTGTATTTATTGGTGGTGTTCAGGGAAAAGGTGGAAAATATACACAACAGAAAATCTGAATGGATAGTCATCAAAGAAATAAGTTTAAAGATTAAAGAAGAAGAAGAAAAAAAGATCAGAAAAAATAGGCTACACAATTTTGAAATATTTTTTCAGTTCACACTACACAACTGTCTGACTTGTGATCGGGAGTCGTGTGGTCACATTGCAAGACTGAGCAGTGACAGAGGGTCACACTCAACACAATCTTTTTCATTTTGACTGGTCTACTGGCTCTCCGGGACAGAGTAATGTCACGACAAGGCAAACGAGAAGTGACACAGGAAATGAGGCCTGAGTAAAGGCTGATCTTCAACTAAAACAAGTGCCACTAGTTGGTGCTGTGTCAAACAGGCAAAAAGTTTTCTCCGTCTCCTGTGTGCTCCTGCAAGACGTTTTACAAGAGCCAGTAAAGAAGACCACACAACCCCGGTCCTGGCCTTCCTTTTAATACAAAATTGAGTTTAAAATACTCAAAAATAAATAAGAACAACCTCTCAGTGGTTTAGTGCAGTCTGTTGGAGTCTCAAAAAAAGAGATTGCTGGGTCTTACTTTGGAAACTATGAGAGTCTTGTTTTTTTAGTATTTTCTGTCTCATGCTTTCCAGTTGTACAAAATTTATTCACTGAGCTGAATCTGTATTTGCATATTTTTTTTTATAATTCTGGATATTTCTGGACATACACACCTTTTGACTGTGATCTGGAAAGATAAGCCTAAGTGCTTTTAGCTGTGTATTTTATACAAAACAAGTTTTCCCTTTATATTTCAGCTCAGTAATATCATGATGATAGTAGGGTTTTAATGAAATTATATTGTAATTATTGGTTAGCTGTGAGGTAATCTCCATTCAATTGTCAATGTATAGCGTTTTAACGGAACCATTAGGAACTTATGCAGAGTGGAGAAGTACTTGTCTATTAACAATAATTAACATAGTATTACTCTTTATTTTCATATTATTGCCGTGCTATTACCATGCTATTACTGATGCAGTCAAGCCGGTCTGTCGTGGTGAAGAAGGAGCTGAGCTGTAAGGCAAAGCTCTCAATTTACCAGTAACTCTACGTTCCTACTCTCACCTATGGTCATGAGCTTTGGGTCATGACCGAAAGAACAAGATCCCAGATACAGGCGGCTAAAATGAGCTTTCTCCGCAGAGTGGCGGGGCGCTCCCTTAGAGGTAAGGTGAGGAGCTCCGTCACTCGGGAGGAGCTCAAAGTAGAGCCGCTGCTCCTCCACATCGAGAGGAGCCAGCTGAGGTGGCTCGGGCATCTGTTTCGGATGCCTCCTGGACACCTCCCTAGGGAGGTGTTCCGGGCATGTCCCACGCTGGAGGGACTATTTTCTCTCGGTTACGCTGGGAACGCCTCGGTATCCTCCCGGAAGAGCTGGAGGAAGTGTCTGGGGAGAGGGAAGTCTGGGCGTCTCTGCTAAGACTGCTGCCCCCGTGACCCGGCCCCAGATAAGCTGTAGAAGATGGATGAATGGATGGAGGCTATTTTTTGTCATATTATGTTTTTTGTCATAAAACAACTGATATTTTGGATAGTGTTTTGGAAATTCATGCGCCTTACCCATTGAATCTAAATAATGCAGCCATATTTAAAAATTAACTGCAATAATCAATAAAAATAAAAATAAATTTATAAAAAAAAAAATAAAAAAAAAGTTATTTTATCTTTTTTACTTTTGTGTCTAAATGTAGAGGCTCTATAATTGATGTGTCTGATGTTATCCCTTTGAGCTCTGCCCAGTCCAATCAGGCAAGAATCCACACAAATACAGAGGCACACGCACATACAATCTCATTTCATCTAATTTGATCCCATCTTTCCTCGGTTGAACAAGGACAGTTGCGTATCGTCACACTCCCACTCAGAATTCACGAGAGCCCCAAGAAGCATGAAATTGTTTTATTTATTTACGATGTGCCTCGTTGTCCCTGAAAATGAATGTGACTTACAGCTTAGAGTGGCATGAGAACAGCTTTTAACAATTCGTCAAGAAAGAGGAAGGAGAGGAGCTGACGGGAGGAAGAGGACTGGGAAAAGCCGAGGAAACAAACTCACGTAGAGATCATTCAGAGACAAGAAGGAGCATGTGTGTCCTTTAAAGCTGCAAGGTTTAGTTTTCAATTTTTTACCAAATGTGCACCAAAAACAGTTATATTTGACTTGTATAGACCTTAACTGTGTTTGGACACTGATGATGAGAGTAGGCTATAACAAAACTGACTCAACTAATTCAAAAAGCAGAGGTGTAGTGCTCCTGCCTCAAAGCAAGAGTGTGACGGGACTGAGGTTTGCACCAGTGAGCAACTCACTTTCTGTTTCCTCCCATTGCCCCAAAGGCATGCGTGTGAGTTTTTGAATTGACTATAGTGAATGAATGAAAAGTGCAAATGGTTGACTGAGTCTGTAAATATTAACCCTGTGATTAACTGGCCCAAAGCAGGTAGCATTGTGGCAAAATCTTACTATTATAGCATTTATTTTAACACTATATACACATACTTTCTATAGACCCACCGCAAAAACATCATCATTTAACCTCAACGTGTTTTTCAACCTAAATATTGTCTATATTTTATCATATTATGCCTAAAAGATAAGCAGTTGAAATTAAATGAATTGCTAAAAAAAAGTCTTACTGGAATGGCAGTACCTAATATTTTTTTGGTTGAGCTAATACTGCAGCATGTATATGACATAGTCGGACTACTGCACAAAGATGGCAGATGAAGCACAGAGTGAGACCAACCACCAAAGATCTTCTAAATGAATGCTTATTTAACCTGAAAAAACCCAGAGAGATTACAGATCTCTGGCTTTTGCTATATGCTGTTATATGCAGGCAAAAAACTTTAAGAAACTCGAAGCAAATGGCTTCATCTCTTTCTTTGCACGTATACTCAGAACCGGATAAAAAGGGTAGTTGTTATAGGTGTACAGTTAAATGACCCCAGTTCTTGTCTTGTACCTATACTTTGAGAAAATAATACGTTTACGTTACTTTTACTACTTAAAAAGAAGTAACCATTTGTGACTATATGGCTTTCATCCAACTTGTAAATAGAAATATAAAATAAAGACTAGGATTTACAGCCTGAAGGATTTACATTTTCTGACAAGAATAAGAACTTTTGAAGAGTTGAAAGCAAACTTTTCAAGCAGTCTGGATCAACATATTTGGATCAAAGGACAGAAAACATTTGACACACAAACATTGGAACTCAGCTTAAGATGCATGAAAATTTCAGTCAAAAATAACAAAGACATGAATAGAAAGAGAAGGAGGAGGGGAAGATGAAAGCAAAGGGGGAGGGACGTCAAGAGAAGCATAGACGGGACGAATAAGTCACAAGGAGGCCGGGCAAAAATGGAACGGGATAGAAAAAGAGCAGCTATCACCAATAGTTAAGGGGTATTTCCTGAGCCACGGCGCTAATCCGGGCTAGCATTAGAATTTTCATGAGCGCTCTGTCCGCGGATTGGCAGAGCATGTCACTGCCTCATTTGGATACGCAACCGTCCTCAGCGACCGCTCGCAGCAACACAACAGCGCTCAGGCCTGCAGACTGCCTTATCTATCAAAGCACTCTTCAGTCCTCCTTTAAAATGAATTTCTCTCCTCTTCACTGCTTTTCAGGTTCTGAATTATATGTTTTTATTTAAATTTCTTACAAAGCTTTCTCAAATATTCAAAGTACTTACCGCTTTGTATTTATAATATAAAGATGACTCGACATTTACTTCTAAAAGGGTATGTTAAATTTGTCAGCTTGAGTTTAGACAGGCCATTGAATATGTTGTGGTCTATTAAATATAGTGTTTATGATACAGTGCCTTTTATAATGGTGCCAGTGGGTTTATCATCAAATGGACTGCCTTATTCACGTTCCTTTTTACCCAGTGACAATTATCTGACTATTGAGACTTCTTTGCCTTTCATTACAGCGTTGGCAAGAAATCTTTCGAACAATCAAATTAAATCTATTGTCAAGCGGACGCTTTAACATTATCCAAGGTTGGCATGCTCGAAGAGACGCACTGATATTTAATGGTTTCTGTCTCTTCTTTGATAAAACCCAAAAAATAGATACTTTTTAGGTTTTATTCATAATGTGAGACAAGGAAATATATAAAACAATTTAAACATACAGTGGGCCCTTTTTTTTGAGCAGTTATATCATTAAAAGTAAACTAGGCCATTCAGTTGTCAAACACTATTTACATTTTCACATCAAATAGTTCGGAAGACTCATTTCAATGCAAACTAAACTGAACTGAATACTGCAGTAACACCCCTCACCTGTGGGAGTGCTACTTCAAAAATGAAGATTGTTGTAAGGGGGAAACCACACATCTATCAATCTAAAGTCCAACCTTTCAGCTGCACATGTCTGAAGGGTTTAAAAGGCAAACTTTCATAAATAATTACTGAATTATGTTTAGTAGTGTTAATATTGGCCAAATTTAATTGTGGTAATTCTCCCCTAATTAGATTTAAATCTTTGTTGTTTACAAATATCTTTCTTCATATTTTTATTTGCAGCTTATCACCTTTTTGCCTCAAATCATTTTTTTTACGTTTGTTTTAGGCTTTTAGTCCTCCGTGAACACTGCTTTGCTCCACTTTCTGCTTTTGGTTTGTTATTTGGGCTGCTTTAAAAATCGAACTTCAGTCTAACCACACTGGGGTTCACTGAGTGGACTGAGACCAAGTAGATGTTTTTAGTTTGATCAGTGTTGTTTGAGTTTGATTTTACCCTGAACAAAACCCTGACTTTACGAGGGAATGGACTAGAGTTCGGTTGAAGCTGGTCAAACAAGCTGGTGTGAATGCACAGATAGTAAATTTTCAAAAAATCCATTGGAAACATAACTTATTTGTACAAAAAAAAAAAAATTTAAATGGTATTTTGAGTAGAGTTTGCACTTTGATTAACGCTTCTTTTCTGTGGAGGTTCTAAGTCAAGAAAAGGTTTCAACAAAGACATCTGGACGTCCAGAACCTTTTTCTTTATTAACGCTTCTTGTATTTAAATGTTTAAGTAAAGTTTCATTTAACCGCACAAAGCATATAGCAATGGAGCTATAGTGAAAATTCAGTGTTCGCCTCCCGCTGCTGCTCCTCACATGCCTGTCTCAGCCAATCATCACTAAGCCGCCTATATTTAAGCTGCCTCATCCAGCTGTTAAGCTTGTGCTGCGACCATCCTCCACCCCATCACCTCCTCAGCTGGGGAGCACACTCATCATCATCAGTGTCATCATCATCATCATCAGCACTCACCTCTTCATCTCATCACCCACCAGTGTCTAGGCCCTGGGGGTGAAGACCTGCAAATCGTCTCATCACATGACTTCTCGACGTCTGCTGGGGTCATAGCCACCAAAGTAATACCTTTATACGTTTATACGTTTAATAAACCTCATGTCAATGCATATATTGTCTGTCTCTGTTTGAGTCCCTCCAGGTTGAATTATAAATTGAATGATGGTACTTTACTTTTTCAGAAAGTACTCAGTTCTAAAAATCTTAAATGTTAGTATTTACTCTGTCTAGTATTTGGCTATTTATCCTTCGGCTGCCAACAGTTTTTCAGAATTTCTTAAAACTCTCTTATTACATAAATTTCCATTCAACAAGATTGGCTGATACTTATCTGCCATTTAGTACAACCTCCTCTAATCAATCTGCACTGAAATACAGACGACTAAACATTATATTTACCCGGCACCATGCTTGCCTCATTGGTAGGTGTCACACAGATGAGTACAACATCTAAATAAACATTGTAATGATTGGTGGCAGGCAGCAGCGGACGCCTTACCAATACTCGACTCTTCAAATGAGAAGGTGGAGGAAGCCTTCCCCAGGGCGTTCACAGCTGTCACGTTGACGTGGTAAAGGAAACTGGAGAAGACTTCAGGGAAACGTACTTGGCAGCGGTTCTTGTGCAAGCGGTCGTAGATCACCTCTAGTGAGCGCTGGTTGTGTCTGAAATGGAGAGAAATGAAAGATGGATGAGGGCAGGTGTGGAGACAGAAAAGATGGTTTATGAAAAGCAACCATTGATCCTTTTTATGGTAATGGGAATTCAGCAGCCTTCAATGCAGTATTAATGGATGACATCCCAAAAAAAGATGAGATGTTCTTTGTGAATGGCAACTGACTGACTCTGTGTGTGCTGTCAGTGAGTAGGTAGAGAACATCAGTGAGTGCTAATGCTGAAGTCAATGGATGTTTGGGACTATAAAAGTGTTATGGACAAACAACACCACATGGAGGACAAATGGTTACATGATCCAGAAAATACAAAGTTTAACCCTTGGGGTCCCTTCTTTTTGTGCTCCACCTGAGTCCCTTAGACACATAAAATGCTTTTTAAAATAATAGCCATGTAAATATCATAGGTCAACATTTGTTTTCCAAATGTTGACATATAATATACAATTTAAACCCCTTGAATGCCAGTCTTTGCAATAAAAAAATTGTTGATTTTTTTTTCTCACATCCCATTTGAAAATTGTAATTTTCCAGGGGTTATTTTACAAGTTTGGAAGTGTCATTAACTAATTATTGACCCATCGCCTGTTAAAAAATTGCTCCACCTGGGTTTCTAGGACAAAGATTTTATGGTTACTATGGAAACATGAAGGAATTTCAACACCAAGGAAAAATGAATAAAAATGTAAACAGAAAAATGTAATGGTTGTGTAATAAAAAAATGTCAATAACACACAAAAAATACAGATGGTATTATTGCTGTGGTATTATTTAGGTTAAAAAGACTAAAAAGAATAAAAATTATCATAATAAATGAACGATGTACAAATGTACACAATGATGTACAAATTTCTAAAAATGTTCAGAGATCCAGGTTAAATGCCATTATACACATAGACATCATATAAATGCATATTTAGGTTGATGGCTTTGCAGAAATACATACATACTATTGCATTCTTACTTCACAGCAGCCACTATTGACACTGATCATTTTACTGCCTCAGTGTCTACTTTTCTGTCCTTAACTTAAGCTCTTTTATAAATGAGTGCAGAGCTATTTCCTTTGCTAAAGGGTCTATTAGTTTATATTAGTATATACACAAAACACTATCAATCACATTAATGATAGGCCTTTGCAATGACAAAGCACCTGACAAACATTCTGCACTACAGGCTTGGGTTTCAAATTAGCACAGGTTAATGGCTTATCACTCTTGACACTTTGATCCAAGGGAATTGACCCTTCTCATCGTCCCTACACTTTAAATAATCTGATTCTCATGTTAACCACAATTGGTATAAATTGGGCATTTTCAGTTTGAAAAGTTAGCTATGAACTCACTTTTTGTCCAATGAGATTGCTTGATATGAACTTTGTGTAGTTTTTATGGCTTGAGTCAAATTATAAATATGTGCAATATACAGAACATAACTAATAATTGTCAAGAAGCTCAAACTAAGGGCCTTTAAGTATAACATCCTACCAATTGAGCAGTAGAGTTCTATGTAGATTTAGAAGTCTGTTTTCCTGTGATTTTGACATACACGCAAACCTACTTTTGACAGATCTGTTCAAGTATAGCCCACTCAATGAGGATTTCAGCAGTTAGTTATTTCAGTGATTATAAAGTTCTGTTATTAAGATACTAAGGCCATGCTCTTGTGATTTGTTGTGACAGTTTCTTTGTGGCACAGAGAGAACATTTCATTCTGCCCACTCAGTCCCTCAAAAACCATTGAAACAGGAAAAATGTAGAACGACTAAGAGCTAATATCCAGATGAAATGAATAAATACAGTTGGAATTGAATAAAAGATCTTTTCCTTGAGTCAATACAACATCCACATCTCCCAGACATCACTATTCAAAGAGAATAACGTTAGTGCTACAATATTAATGGAGGCAGCGTCCACCTGCTGCAGAGTGAGCTGTGAACCGGCTGAACCACAGACAACATGGCAGAGACACACTCAGCAGGTCCACAGCCACAGGTTGGACCAATTAATGTCTATTGAGAAAAATCCAGATATTAAAAATGTAGACGATAAAGCACAGGGGCTCTCCTTTTGTCAACCTGGAGTAATCTGAGCCAGATATTGAACACTTTTAACAGTGTATTGTCAACACAAAAATTGCCAGCGTAAGACGAGACAGACACAGAATATAACACTGAGTTTCTAGTTTCCGGTCATACTTAGAATGAACTTTTAAATTGTAGATGTGTTGATATTAAAAAAGCAGGAAAATCTTAGTGTGTAGTTCAACAAAATACAGTGCATTTGTAGAGGATAGAGGAGATTTATTTCCAAGACTCACCAGTTTTCTACACTTTAGGGGCTGGCTCTTTTATGATCCAACTTTAAGTTCATTATTAAAGACAGATTTAGCATTCTTCTTAACAGAAAAGCAAATGTCCCAACAGAGGATAAAAGTTGTATGTTGTATGGTACATAATATGGTTATCTGGGACTTTTTTGACAATAAAAACACCTCTAAAAGTGCTGTACCAACTGAACCCAGACCGTGCCGTGCCGTTGTATTGAAAACAGATTCAAAGATGTTGTGTTTGATGTATGCGTCTAAACAGGAACCACCAGTCATGAGGACTGTTTTCTTCCTATCCACAATTATTCTCTAATCCAAACCCTGTTCACTTCCTGCCTACATCAACCCAAGTGAGTCAATTAAAATGAACTAAAGAGGGTTTTCAGTGTGCATAGAGAAGACCCTACAGCGGTGCACTTACAGTACGTCGACTTCAAAGTCGGTGGGGATGAATGTCTGGTGCAGCTGCTGCCACGTGCAGTAGAAGCCTTTTGGATAAGTGTTGGATCGACAGGTGATGCTCGGCTCCCGCGGGGGCACTGTCATAACACAAACACAATAGGTACATTACATCTCAAGTACTGAAAAATAGCGTAAAAGGCAAAAACACACACAACAAAAAAAGTAATGTTAGATTTTGGTCCTTGACAGTTGTTCAGTTCCTTGCTCAAAAGTTTAGTCTGCCAGAAAGGTTTTTTAAATGAGACACTGTTGCAAGGTTTTTCCACTATCTAATCGTATATGGTGTACATTTGGTACACGGCCTATTTTAGTCTAATGTTAAACTTGTTTTCTCTGTCTGCAGCTGGAATACCATTGATCAGAGTTTGTACAAAACACTAGGCTATACTAATGTTTTCCTATTTCCGACCCACGCAATAACAATGTAATGTAATACAATTTTGGAACAGCTTCATTTGAACTATCCAGAGAAATCAATTTAAGACGTACAACACAAGTAGACAGAGTGCAATAATGAAATATAAAAAGTGAACAAGGCTTAAGAGGGAGGATATTGGAGTTGCAAAATGAGAACGACAGAGGTTGGCCACAAGTACGTGATCTTATGCCAACTCTGGCCTCCTCTGTGATTAGGCCTTTTCTCCGGAGCTAGTGGAGCGTCCTGGGTCCACCAACCCTTGCTTTTTCCCATGATTCTTACACTTGTTTCCATTATCAAACTAAAGCTATGATATCAACTTTGCTCGTTAAAGTGGAACTGTTGATTAAGGCTGTAAATGCATGAATAAGTGTAATAAAGCACACAGGGGTCATAGACATTTGTTTATAGGCAGTTGCAGTTCCAGGTGATATTTCAAAATGTTAACATTTCATACGCAAATATAATTCTGCTAGCATACAACTCAAGCACATTTGCAATTTGTCGAAAAGGTCAAAGCAAAAGCATCTGGACTCAGTTTTCAAGGTAAAGACATTTTGTCTCTAATTCCAAGAGACTTTATCAGTTCTGAGTTAAACTGGTAAGAGAGCTGAGCTTTATCTAGAGGGAGGTGTTTGACCTGAAACCAAACCTGATAGACCAGGCTGTTCTGGTCTCATAGTTGTTAGCTATAGTAATAATGGCTTGGATTAATATAGTGCTTTTCAAGGCTCTCAAAGCTCTTTACAGAGTACATTATTCATTCATATACACACATTCATACATCAGAGCTGTGGCACTGGAGGCAAGGTGGGTCAAGTCTTGCCCCAGCACACAATGACATTATGAACTGTGGGAAGATCGGGAATTGACCCACCAACCTTCCGGTTAAGGAACAACTGCTCTACCACTGAACCACTGCGCCCCATGACTCCTGATGTGAGAGTCATTTAAGTTGGTTGTTTCATTTTTACAGAGGGCCCAGGGCAGGGGAGGAGCCTCAAAGAAGCCTCAAAGAACCTGAAAGCACTAACAGTAATAATAACAGTTTTCCATAGGCACTAGCACCCCTTTAAAATGTTCAAAATGGTTTAATCCACATGCTGCTGGTTGATTTAACCGAGCTACAGACTGAGTGACTGACAGCCCGAGGAGCAGGAGGTATCTGGCAGCGGCAGGCTCAGCCTCCAGTCAGAAAAAAAGATATGTCTTTGCGTCAAGAAAGTAAAATCTGGAAAACTCAAAAGAGAAAAGGATAAAAAAAGAAGAGGGAGAAAATGTGTAACGAGGGAAAGCAGCTACTGACAAATTTCTTTGAAAAGAGGTGAGCTCCACTCCAAAACTGACCTATCATAGTTTAAATTGTTAGCTAATATCAATTGCAAAAGGAAAAGGGGAGACACAGGTATTACTGCAAAGAGTATGTATAATATAAATAATGGACACATTTTTCCACCGGTAACTAAAACAGGCTCCAGCGAGCACTAGCACTGTAACACTGTTACATTGAGTTTAGTCGCTGAACACATGAACCCCTCTTCAGTTTCAGACAAAGCCACAGCAGCAGCAGGTCCTCCATCATGTCCAGATGAAAGACTGAGGGTGTGAGACAAGGTGAGCTTATGTAGGCAGTTCAATAGTTGCACTTTAAAGACCTGATCAGCAGTTTTGTAAATGCAAAGAACAGTCAGTGGACATTTAGTTAAATGTTAAATGGTTTTCTTCTTAACATTTTCAACAATAACATTAAGGCTCAGGAGAGTCGTTAGTGACACTGCTCCATTCAGATGCAGAGCCGTTAGTGTCATTGTTCTATTCAGGTGCTGTGTTTGTTGTTCTAGGGTGAGGCTCTTTTGTTTTAGGTTTAAGAACACTGTTGTAAATACTAGGCAATATGAATCTGAGGCCACCTCCTCTGTTCAATGAAGGCTTTTTCATTTTTCACAACAATGGCTTCCTTCACCCCTCTCTCAAACCATCTGGCCTCTCTGGCCAAAATTCGGACATTACTGTCCTCAAAGGCAACTGAGTCCATATGCTTTTACTTAAACCTTTTTTTCAAGATGTCCTGGATGACTGAGAACCTTCACATACATGTTAATGATGTTAACAAAGTTATGTCATGTGTTTACGAAAACCACAGCAACCAACCTACTACGACACCTCTAAGTGTCTAATAAAGTGCCTGCTCAGATAAAGTGTGAAATAATGTCACTTTTGTTGCTGCAGTGCCGATCTATTGAAGAAGGGTGTATTTAACTCGCAGTTAAGTCTAAGACCAAAATGGATTAATGGCTCATTAGCTAGGGTATTTGACTTTGATTTGATGACTTCTAAGACTATTGAAGTGAAAGGCAATCATTCAGTTCACATTTTTACACATAGTTAAGTGATTAGCACCGGAGCTGATTTATTGGGATAATTCAAAGTTCAGGAACAGCTAACCCGTTAAATGCTGACATGGGAAAAGTACATGGACTGTTATAGGTCAAGCAGGATTATTCTTCCCTGAGGGGCAACTCATATCCCCTCGTGATTCTGCTGAATGGGGACTGGCAATAAAAGTAGTCATTTTTCATAAGGTAGATAAAAGCAGCACATAGTCCAGTGCATTAGCTATGATGTGTGCAAATTAGATCAAATGATGAATGATGTTTTTGCCTAATTTACATATGTCATATCTGTTTTACATGTCAGGAATCTGAATCTCCTTTGCCTGAAAGTTTTGATATGACAAAGAAGGTTTAGAGTTTTACCATGATAAGTACCTAGTCTTCTGTTACATTATGAGGTCATTAGGTCACACAATAGATGCCAAAAAGCATAGCACTATTCCTATCTGAGCATGTTGAACGTTTTTAAGGCATCATTGTTTTGAACATTTAAAAAGAGAAAACTAATGTAACCTTCCATTCAAAAAGGTTTTGGAATCAGAAAAGTAGATGAATAGGAATACCTTAGGACAAATATAAAAATATTTTAACCTATATTCAGCATTTTTAAGGCTGCCCTATGATGTTGGAATAATGTGGCAGTCACATTTCAGTTTCTGTAGCAGGATACAATGTATGAGCTAGAAAAATGTTAAAGTCCTCAAATACCATCAAAGCTACAGGTATTGTACTTTTCCAAAAGATTCATATTAAATTCAGATAAAATGTCTTATTGACATTTATATTTTAACCAACATCCAACAAGCCATTACATATATTCAATGCAGTAAATTATTTCTAATATTTTTGTCCTTTTTTGCAACATTTTCACCATATATATTTTTTATTGTATAATTTTTCCATCAATTGCTTTCTTTTTTTTTATTTATTATTTCTTTATTTATTTGTTTATTTTGTGGCCATAAAAGAGAAATGTTCTTCGTTTTAGGCTTTTGTCTTGTTTTCGAGCCTCAGTGAAACACAAAAACAAGCGCGTGATTAGCTCTTTTGGGGTCACTCCACTGTCACACACATTTAGCTGTGTTTAAGCGGTCGCCACGGGAACTAATTAGCCCGTCCGTCAATAACTTTAACGACGAGGTGCCGCGGACGACACCCAATCACACTTAATTAATCACCGAGTCCAATTGGGGCCATTGAAATCAATTGGCTCCTCATCTGAAGGCTTCAGTCAAAGTCACAGTATCGACACTTTTAGTCTCAAGAAGGACACTCTTATATACCCCACACCGTGCTGCTTGACTAGACTCCTCAAATTTCACCCAGAATCAATCAGACAAACTTATTAAGAAGTTGAACATTACTTTAGAAAAGGTTAAAAGACTCGCCGAGAAGAGAGAGCTGATCCTTTACTGGTATGCTCCGACAGCAGCGTGAAAAGGGCAAGCGGAACTATTTATGGAGGGCTTCAGTCTTATCTTGGCAGTGTTTACTCTTTCACTCACTTCATTTGCCTCATTTAACCAGGGTAAAGTGGGATCAGTCAAAACGCTCCCAAGAGACACAAGAAAAGGTTTTACAGTGGGCCTCCTCGACTGGGAGCGCTTGTCAGAAGAACAGTCGTGAGCAGAACCAGGGAGGCTAGAGAAGTTTTTTTTAGCCAAAGCACTGGTCATAGGCGTTAAATGCCATTGGGCCGTATGTTGAGGTGGACATCAAGATGGTGGTTTGTTTGCTATAATGTGCTCGGTGCAGCCATCTCGTGCCCGTCTGTGGCTCTGCCGTTGCCATGAAGCATGAAGTTCAAAAATGAGGCGTGGCATGGTGCAGGCAAAGAAAAAGCTGGTCTTGGTCAAATCACATTTCAGCGAGCAAATATGTCGTCTACAGTAAGTGAATACACTGTTGAACTGAGCAGATGCACATCCACAGACTGATACAGGCATCATTAAATTCAATTAGAATGTGAAATTATTGCCGTGCACATTTTTATTAACATTGTGCACATGTTCTGGTATAAAAAAACAAACAAAAAGGAAATAAATTCATTTTATTGCCCATATTTAAAATATTTCTCTAAATGTTTTAGGCTTCATATATTATTGCTAATATGCAAATGCAGCAGATAAGTGTGGATTGGAGCATGTGAGGTGTGAACACATGTTCCAGATGATCTTTTGAAATGAAAGGCTGTGAATGTTCTGATTCTGATCACATTAGACTTTAAGAAACATATAGAAAATCCCTTAAAACAGTGATCTTAAACCTTTAGTCTGCAAAACGGATCTGAGATTTATAAATAATTGAATAAATAAATAAATTAATAATATATATTCTAGTCTTCTTATCAGTGTCCAGTACTATATATAAGGTGATGGTACCCCATCTCTGAAAATGAAAGATATGCTCTATTAACATAACAATTGTATGTAGTTGCACAATATCCTGTGTCTATAAATAGGAATAGCATCTTTCTATTAAAGCATATTCGATTTTTGTTAACACACACCACAGATAATTACACTCTCAGTACAGCTCCTTTGATTTGCAACAATTCACATCTGGAGCCTTGTCTGCATAAAAAGCTCATATAGGAAGCACCTGTAGAGACCACACACAACAAAGGCAGCGTGAATATTAAAGTAAATAAAGCAATATTACAAATTAAAATGACACTGTGACACCAGGTCCCAGATGAGGCGGGCAGAACGGCGCTCATGAAAACAGGACATTTGAATTAGAGCACTTTCATCGTCTGGTTTGAATTGCTAAACATTCAGAATGATTTTGAAGATGCTCTTTGTTGTCCTCTTGAAACACACCCAGAAGTGTCCACACATGTGCTCAGCTACAATTATTGGGTTACTTTTAAATGGTAATAGGTCGCGGGTTTAATAATGAGCCAGAGCTCTTTTAATGTTAATGAGATCAGTGCCAAAGTGAATGTGCTTTCTTGTCTGATGGATAATAATAATAATAATAATAATAATAATAATAATAATAATAATAATAATAATAATAATAATAATAATAATAATAATAATAATAATAATAATAATAAAAACGCTGAGCATGAGATTACAGGTCGGTCTCATCCACATGTAACCAAGATGCTTTTAGTTTCTAAACATTAATAAAATACCTCTTAATGAGTTTTGCAAAAATATACCACCACTCCAATTCTGCATTTTTGCTCCACCATGCAACCACCTACATACTGTATATCACTGTGTTAGTCCATCCACACTGGAGCGCAAGGATCTAAGTCTTCCATCAAATTCTCTCAACGGATTTATATATGACTTTTAACTTGGGAGTCTTAGTGAGTAATTGTAGTTATGTTTAAAGTGTGGTATGTGACAGGCCACATGCTCAACGTTTCATAAATATTACGATACCAAAAATAAAATTGCAAATAAAGTAAAACCCGTTGACAAATACAAAATGTGCACATTTAAGATTTTAAGGTTAAGAGATATCATGGGGCCATTTTTTTCTCACACACTGAAGTCTCCCATTCATCACCGAAAATCAAATGGTTTTATTAACCATCCAGGTTTTTTTTTTATCAAAAATGACTTTTACCTAAAACCACCAAGGGTCAGTGAAAAAAAAACATAAAAATAACCTGTCTATGGCTTTAATATGACAGTTTGATAAAGACACGCTGTTGAGGTGTAAAAATGTTCTGCGGTTACTTTAACAGACAATCAAATGCTGTATTTAACACCACTTCTTCCCCCTAAATGTTAATTTCAAAGCTCTAAGCACATATAATCCCAAAAATATTATGTACTTCCGATTTTGTGCACCTGTTATTCCCTCAGGAGCTTCCACTTCCAATCAACTTATGTTGGTGTACAGACAACAGTTGTGCTAGCAACCTTCTTTCCTTTTCATTTAAACCGTGCGTGTTATGAGAAACATGCTGGGGTGTAGGGAGGCCAACGCTGAGTAGCAATTCAATTTTACAGTCATTAGCTTACATGATTAAAGTTACACTGTTATTTAATGTTTCTTTTTTTCTTCGGGCTGCTTTGATCTAAATAAATTGATAAAGGCTTGCCAGCAGCTTATTCAAACTCTTTTCTTCCCTGTTGCCACCATTAGCCAAATGTTTTCTTCTTATGTCCTGCTATTCTAAAACTGTCACACAAAAATTCTGCATCTCGGGCTATAAAAAAAAAAAAAAAAAAGAGGATCTTTGTCACAGGAGGGCGCGCACAAACACACGCTCGCGGGGAAATGTGATGGGGACAATGACATCCAGTGGCCCGGTTGCTAGGCTGCAGACGCCGGAGTAATTGCTATTTGGTGGTGTTAGTCGCCTCCCTATTGCTTTGTGCGTTTTTCACTTGCATCCCTATGTGTGCGCATTCACGTCTTTTTGGATGTTTGTGTGTGTCGCTCAGTGGATTCTCTTGCTATGACAACAAAGATGAATGTCCTTTCTTCTACTTGTTGCATTCATCCTCTTTTGTATCCTGAAACAAACAAAGTTTAATATGTTCAAATGGTCTAAAATGGTGCCTAAAAAAAGTAGCTGTCGGACATTCCTAAGTCATTTCTCCGCCCCCGTCTCATTAGGATAATATGTAATATTTTGGAAAAATAGTAAATAGTGAAATATATTGTTCCTTTTAATTATTTTGCTAAAATGGGCAAGGGTAATAAAGCTAATTAAATGATATTGTCTTTGCCACTTTTTGTACACTCTCTCCGACGTACAATAAATTCTACTCTTACGTTTATGTTTAATGTTTTAATGTTTCAACTAATCAGTAAAAAGAAACATGGAATCACTATTACCACCAAATAAGTTTGTCTCAATAAAAAATTATCTCTCATTGCATTAAGATTTTAGATAAATAGACAAATAGTTACAATTGGTGCCTCAGTATTTCTAGGGGTCCCAGACCTACTTATACAAAGTGAATGGACATAGTTGGCCAGAGTAGACGACTTCTACAACTAAACAAAACTTTTTATATATATATTTTTAAATTAAAGTAATTTTCTTTAACCAAACCACATCTCTAAGTATGTCCATGCAAGGTTTTATGCATTCATAGAAATTAGTGACAAGTTGCAATATGCATTTGACATGTCATGTGACCGAATATAACAACGTGTGGCATATAGTCTACAAAGCAACAGTGTAAGTGTCTGTGCAGGTTACTGTTGATGTTAGTGATTAACACTGAAGGCAACATGTTGCTGTTGTGCACTGTGTAAAACGTATGCTCTGTCCTCTGTGGATGAGGAACAGGCAGAGGACAGGGTTGTATGTGGACACAGATGCACGTGTGGCAAGTACATCTCTGTTCTATTGCCAAAAACACAGATGTCCTGTCAAGCTGCAAATTTGGGACTTCCCACAAGAAAATCCTACATTTTGTATACCTTCCACCACCCCAACGTTAAATATTGGCTATTAAAAAAATTGTACAGAATTTGGGGATTGAAATGTGTTTTGGTAATAACTACAAGCTTAAAAATTCTCAGAGCTTTAACGTCTGTTGCAACAGTTTGACAGATTCTTTGCTGCATATTGTCACCAAGCTTCAGCCAAAAGGCCAACTAATTCTTCCATCTGTCCGTCAATCTCACCCTGCCTATGTGTCTTTTTCAACTTTCAAGGCATATCTTATTTAGTTTGAAATCCAGTTTTTCAGATTAGGTATCCTACTGGGGGGGAACTAGATCCGTTTGGAGGATGTGCTGCTCCAAATGGCATAACTCGTTTAGACAGATGGCTTTGGTCTCAGCTTGACGCTGCCTGAAAACGCTTGGCTCACTGCATTTTCGATTAGCTTAGTCATGTGTCATGGGAGAAAAAGAAATGTAAATAAAAGGCAGGACAAAGTCATCGAGAGAAAAAAGGAGACATCGTGGTGTGTTTTGTTCCAGAACAAAGCTTTGGCCAGTGTAAAGCGTGGAGTTATATTTTTATCCAGGAGCATGTTTGTGCAATGTCCAGCAAAACTGTTTGTGATGGCTTTGAACTAAATGTGCATATTAATATATTGTTAGGCTGTTGAGTGCATCCACTGAATCCATGGCTCCTATATGACGCAAACTGTACTTTAACCCAAACAGTACAGAACATTATGCTTAATTTCATAATTTCATTAATTTTCATTATTATATCTGCTGTTATACTGAAAAGTTATTAATTTACTTTTACCTGAAGACAAATTTATCAAATGTTGTTACCAAAAAGTTGCAAAAGTTCTGTAGTAATAAGGCTTTTTGTAGTTTATATTTAAGCACTGCAAGGTATATGCTTATGAGTTTATATTAAAAATGTTTTTCTTTTATCATGTAGTAGTATACCGACTACTTATGGACTTTATTTTTTAACATGTTTCAATCTTCAACTAAATACATCTTAACGTAAATCTTCTTGGTTTGGCTGTGTCTATTTTTGTTTACCTTCTTGTTCTACAATACGACTAATATATAAGTCTCTAAGATCTCTTTTGTTGCTCCTCAGCTAATCAGCTAATGCCAGTTTTAGACCCCAAATCTAAATGTGAACTAACAGTCTTCACACCAAAAATTACTTTTTTTAAAATACTTTTCCAGCCTCATAAATCAGGGCCTTCCATTTCTAATGTGTTGCTGTGAAAAGGTTTTTTTTTTTGCTCAAAATGGTGTGAACATGGGTCAGCTTGTATTGATGCCTGGATTAGTTAAAGACCCAATGACAAAACTCCAGTCTCCATACATATTACTGTATCCATTGAAAGTCTTTGCATTGAGCTCATGGAGAAATTGCATGTGTAATGTAAGCTGCGTATTCTTAGCTCCTCTTTTCCCAGACTCGCTCACTTCACTGTCGTGGGTAAGACCAGTTTCTTATGAGAATGAATAGGATACACACACACACAAGCGTTGAGCAGGGATGAAACAATCATGCCCTGGCATCCCAGGAATGTCTGCGGGCCAATTGGAAACAGGCGTGTGTAGGAGATGAATGAACGAAAGCAGGATAAATACCTTATGAGAGCATCAGGAGTTGATAAGTGAAGGAAACAACGGGGAGGAAGACAAGAGACAGACAGAGGTGGTGAGAGAAGGGGGGCATAAAGAACGGAAAAACCAAAGCATCTGTGGTCATAAAGAGGGTGTCATAAAAGTACATTAATCAAAGCCAAAAACATAATTCATTACACAGAAACAGAAGTTTAGTTATCGCTGTGTAACTTTTGTGTTTGTTTTGCTGGAGTGACCTTTGTCTTAAAAATAAACACATAAAAAGTTGCAGGAATTATTGCTTCCCTATTAGGATTTAGGTCCCGACTCCTGCCCCGCTGCGACATAAAAAACTATTGCGTTGAATAAAGCATTCAGACAATGATCCAGGTTGTAAACAAGTCAACAGGGCCAGACCAGTTTTTATATTGAGATATAAAACATATGATCGTAACCCCAGAGATGGTCGAACTTTGTTTAAACTAAGTTTAGTGAGGTGTTATAGTCAAGATCTCACTGACCTAAGACTGTGTCATGACTGAGACCAGAGTGTAGCAAAGCCCTTAAGACCAAGACTGAGATCAAGACCAAAAACATGGGAAGGTGACAAAGTCAAGACCAGTGTGTGATTCAGTGAAAGAAATCTCAGGGAACAGATAAATCCAGACAATTCAAGTTCAAAAGTCCTTGAGGGGATAGTGTTTGGTGAAAAAGTCAAAGTAAGATAGATATTTTTTAATAAAGACCTTTAATGCAATTACAAGAATGATAAATGACAAATAAACCAGTCCTGGTCCAGGCCAGTCTTGATTTAAAATCCCAAAACCTCGATATGAAAATGTCAGACAATCCAGAGTAAAAGAGTTCCAGTCCAAGACAAGACGAAGACCTTTAAAATGTGGTTTTTAGACCAGTTTCATGGCCTTAGACTGGTCTAGACTAATATTTCTAATGATGACCTATAGAGCAAGGAATTTTGGCTAAGACTTAGTTGGTACGATGACATTAACTAAAAAAATGTATTACTGAATACAATAAAATTTGTAAAATTCACAACTTAGAAAAGCTAATAAAAGAACCATTAATATTGTTCACATCAAGAGGATATTAAAATACGATACAGAAAACGGACAAAAATGTTAATAACATATGAGGACAACTACAGGACAACAATGGTTTGGTGTAAAGACAGCGTCCACCAGTAATTTCATTTGTAAAAGGACATTAGCCCAACCATAATCTTTCATTTTATAAAAAATCTTTTGACAACTCATAACCTTCTAAAAAATTTTTTAAAGAGTTTAGTCTGTGTCCGGTCCTGGCAATGAAACATCCAATTCAACAGCTGGCTAAAAGAGCAGCTTAAACCCTGAACCATGTTGTCAAAAAGCAGAAAGATCCACACATCCAAATGTTTGGTGGAAATATGTCGTAAGGAGACGTTGAAAGGTCTGTGGTGACCTCTGCACCTCTGCAGGTTAGACACAGGAAGGCGGCCATTATACCTGGACACTTAAATTACCCGTCGGTGCTGTCTTTTCCAGTCGCTCAGTCTCACGCTCTCACTTAGCCACCTGACATCACAAATCCTGCTCAAAGCCCTAAGAATAAGTGCCTTTTCACAGGAAATCAAAGCAGATTCCCGAGCACTTTCACACATATAAACACAATCTGACTTCAAGCTCTTCTCACAAAACCGTCCTGACAGTTCAGCGGGTTTCTACATAATCTAAAACCACTGATGGTAAATATTGTTGAGATGGCCAAAGGGGATCCAGCACCACCAGTGGTCATATAAACTCAAAACACAGAATTTATTTACCAGAGGAAAAATATTGCAAACATTGTGATTCATTCTTATTCAGAAAAAAAAGTTGTTTTCTAGAGGTTTGTGTTCAAGGAGATCATAGTCAATTGGATTTACCAAAGTAGAGTTGTTGAAGCCTCTCTTCTGTTCACTCCTATTCGAGTTTTGCTCATGTACACCTTACTTTTGGAGAAGATTTCACAGTCAGAAAAACTGAAAGAACTTTAACTGACTTTTGTGTTGACCTTATTAAATAATTACATATTTAATGATAATGATAAACTTTGTTGTTGTTTTAATGGTATTTTTTAATCAGTTGTGTTCCACTGTGTCTAATTGTGTTTTTATTGTCTTGAACTCTCTGTACTGCCCGCTGCAAACCGAAATTCCCCCAGCTTACTGGACAACAAATAATCGGATGGTATAATGTTTAATGTTAATAATCATCTGTTTCTATCATAATCTTCTAAACTAATGCTATTGTTTATGTTCAAAATGGTTGGATATAATAATATCCTGAATCCTGAATCCTGAATATATCATGATCATGCTTCTTTTTTATAATTTTTTTTGATCTTATGGTTTTTTCTCATTGAAATGCTCCCTGACTCATAGGTTGGAAGAAAGGTTGGTTCAGTGGCAGCTTTTAAGTTGCCATGTGAAGCCTGGCCTCTAGTATGTGTTAACTCCAAAAACATAGAGGGTAAAAACATAGAAATCACAAAAAAAAGTCCCAAGTCACATCTGGTTTATGTTTATGCTTTTCTCCTAGCAGAACTGGGACGTAGCAGAAAAAAGTCCATGAAATGAAAATAGGCAATAAACATAACATTCTGTCAATTTTGGAACTTCGTCAATGAGTTACTTTTTACATTGTTGTCCGTGGATTAAGTCGTTTCTGGTCAAACAGTCACATTTTATCAGTCCACTCCTCTTTACTGTCAAAGGAATTCTATGATTGCATCTTAGCAGGAGAGCCGATACTTTCACTGCTCCACTTTTCTTTTCCTTCCTCTTTGGCTCTTAAGTCCCTTCCGATTTGAACAATTTCCACTCATTTTGTTTTATTACAGGTTATGGCCAAAGCAGGTGGAGAGACATAGGTCGCTTCAGACAAAAAAAAAAAAGAGAAACACCTGAAAGCCAAGAGATTTGATGCAACTAGTAGCATAAATCCAGCATTTTATGAAGCCAGGCATTCCTTTCCAACGACTTCACTCTCAGTATATGTCATGGTTATTCATCTTGACAGCACAATGAAGCCTGCCAGGAAAGTTTGGAAACAGCAAAGTGCCACTCAAGAGTGATTTGTTCATTTGAAAAACTTCATCGTGGTCAGAATGGGCCTGTGATATATCAAGACTCACATGCCTGCACCTTTCTTTATTGACATTATGTCTAGTCAGAATTTTAACGCTACAAGTATGGTCTGCTGTCAAACAGATGTAACTGCATGTTAAAGCAAAAGTAAATGTCATTATTGTTCTCTAAAAGTCTTTTATAATTGGCTGTACTAGAAGCAAGACAAATATTGCATTTTCCATCTTCGACAAAGGTCATTAAAAGTTTAAGGGCTCTTTTTATTGTAAATGGGGCAGGGTCATGAATTTTTGGGGAAATGAAAATAAGAAAACCCAGTTATAATAAGAGTACAATATGTTGCATGATTCTGCTGCACAATGAAATAAAACTTTTCTATTTTTATAGGAAGGCAGCCAAATATCTTATTGTGGCTTTTTATTTCCAAAAGTCCTTCACTTTGGTCAGAGATAACATACGTGATCTCAAAAATATGCACAAAGAAATCATTCAAAAACAACATTGTGCCTCCTAATCGTGTGAATGTCATATTCTATGATTTTCTTCAAGATGTCCTGGATGACTGAGAACCTTCACAGACTCTATGATGTGTAGTGGCATCTGTTTTAACATTTTTTGTGTACACACTACACTGCTGTAAAAAACTCTAGATTACCTATAATAATAGCTGCCTCATGATAAAATATAATACTTTATAGACCCTGGCTAGTTTCGCAGACACAGAAATGACAAAAGGCCAGATCCTAACTACATACTAGTCTCGCATACAACCCTACTAATCATAAAATATCACATTAATGACTTGGTTCCAGGATAAAAGGACAGTCTTGCCCTGAGCCGCTAAAATGGTACAGGTTTGGGAGGATGGATGGATAAAAATTAAGCAATTATTAAGTGTTTTCTTTCAACTCCCAAAATGGTTGTGTTTCAGCAAAAGCACATTCAAATAAACATCTAGGACACTAATAAATGCAACAAGAATAAAATGTTTATTTTGGGAATTTAAGTGACACCAATGACTTTTTAATGACTCTTTAATCTGAACTCTTACAAAGTTACTTCCAGGTTTAATGGCTTTTGTGAGACACTATAGCTCGTCAGACCAAGAGTCACAGAATGAGTCACATTGTAGCTGACACTTTAAAACTAAGATATCAATTGCCATCATTATTTCGTTTTGACACAGAGGTGGAGAGCACATAGTTATTTTCCTCTGCTTTACCCTTGGCTCATATCTGTCTAATCATTACTTCGTCTCTTCATATTCTTGACACTTGGAGTTTTTCCCTCCACTCCGATACCACCTTCCGTCACACTTAGTGAAACAAAGTGAAGGGTACATCACACCGACGCTGGTCGAGACACTTGGAGAAAGTTGTAGATAAAGAGGAGAAATGTAGAGGGGAAAGCGATTGAGGTCAGCAAAAAGGCAGGCTACTAATGAAAGTCGAAATTGCCATTCTGTCACTGTGAATCCTGACGGTGCTAGGGAGCGGCAGGTGGGTCAGTGGCGTTTCCAGTGTGCAAAATTTGAACATGTTGAAGTTTGAGATTTCTCTAGTCTTTCAAAAAGATGAAGCTGTGTGTCGCCATAATAGCCCGCGGCTGTGTCAGCGCCGCGACAATCGCCTCTTAGCTGCCCTGTCCGCTTCGGTAAAATGACTGACGGGCAAGGATTGACCAATCAGAGGTGTCAGTCTGCCAAGTGCACAAACAGCTAAATGCCATCAGTCACACGGCAGGGGAGCGGTGACAGACAGGTACCAGCCCAATTCCCTCACCGTCAGCTGACTGTTTTTTAAATTTAGCTGTCAGATGTAAAGCCTAACAGACAGAAAAGGCAGACAGACAAAGAGACAAGCAGAAATCAAAAAAAGTGTCTGGTCTGTAAAGCTCCAGGCCATCGTTGTGAAATTAGCCGGCTGCTTTGTGCACTGACTGAGCGCTGAGTGCACTGTCTTTTTACATACACCATCTTCTCTTTGTGAATCTATGAAAGATGTCGTTTCACTTTGGAAGCTCCTTTTGCAGCCGGAAACCTTTAGCTACCCATATACACAATACACACAAAAAGGTTTTTTAACAGTCAGCTAGTCAGCAAGACCATTAACACATCCTTTACTTGACACTTTTCTGACTTTGTGGTTAGTTTAACAGTGTTTGTACACATTAAAAAGCACTATGTATGAGAAGGTTTTTACTGTGGCTTTACAGCATGCATTGTTTCAATCAGTTATTAAACATTCCAGCTGGGAACTGATCTAAACCACGCTCTTTGTTTAAAGAGAAAAATAACATGTGTTGGCTTCATTAGGTAAGAAGAGCAAATAATAAAGCTCTTATCTGAATTATTTTAGCTGTTATTTATTCGGGACTTATCTCTGAGTGTGCACAGAGCAAGGCCACAATCTGAAATAGCAACAAAGTGACAAACCTAAAAGTAGTGCTATCAGTCAACCCAACCAAACCAACTTCTCCTAAACAATGCTTAAACTAGATGCTGATCAAAATGCAAATGGGATGGAAATGCAATCCATTGTTGGACTAAAAAAAAGCCAATATGCCTTATTTTCATTTCCCTCTTTTCATTGTGCTGGACTTCAAGATTATTAAAAAATAAACGTATCAGTCCTAACTCTGTTTTAAAAGTGTGTAATCCCATTAAAATGAAACTCTCTTCATTCATCTATCTTGTAAAGTGAGACTCATCTCAAAGCACGCTCATCTCTCTTTAAGCATTTCTGAACCACACCGAGGGGGAAAAAAAATCACCATCACACCTATTTCTAGACCTGTTTTTCATTGACAACTGTTTGTCCCTGCAGGGCTACAATAGCTGAATGAAATGTGCAGTTTTGACATTAGATGCTTCAAAATGGCCAAAACATCACACCCCACCTTTTCTTAAACCAGTCATGCCTCAACAGAAACATGTGCATAGAAATATGTTCATAAAACAGTACCAAACAGTACCAGCAAGGAAGCCCAAGCCCAAGTCCAGAAGTCGGCCAAATGAAGTGTTTAGAAATATTGCAAAGAACTGTTTACAGACTTGTATGTTATTACTAAAGTCTGCCAAGTCAAGGCTGTAATCATGAGTGTGACTACATTATATCCTTGTAAAGTACCCCAGGTGTGGTGAGTGTATTACATTTCACAAGATAAATATTACCCAGCATTTACAAATGCCAAAATCTGATGTGACCTTTTCTCTGCCAGCCTGTTACATTCACTTCAGCTCGGTCTAAAACGACTGTGTCCCCGGTGTGATTTAATGGCCTGTCAAGAGCGAGCCCCACTTTGAAAATGACAAAGTAGAGAATAAAAGATCCATCGTATCATCTCCGCTGTAACACTTGGGTCGTTGAAGATGTTTAAGCAACTAGCAAGTAATCAAAAACTTCAATCGCCATGTCCTTTAGAGAAGCTGTCCCCTAGTTTCCAGTCTGTGCAGCAGGAGCAGGCTGAAGGAAGACCAAAGCAATGAACCTGAGAGGATTCGGCCTGCATGGTTCAGTGAGGGAACAAACAGTGATTTTATTCCCCTCAGCAGCATTTATTTTTAATATTGGAAGGGAAACAACAAAAACAGGATGTTCAAGATGTTCTTATCACGTGTATTGTCTTTTTGTATTCCTTTGAGTATGTTTGGGCTTCAGCAGCAAAAGAATAAAGAAAAAAAATACACTCAGACTTGCAGTTGGTGTTTTTTTGATGCAAATGTTCTCTTTTTGAAGTTATATACTTTGAAGAGTTATGACAAAGCTGCATAGTAGGTTTTGGCCACTGGGGGAAAGCAGAAACAACCTGGAACAACTGTTATTGTTTCAGAAACCAATGTCAAGTTAATTGAGCAAAGACAAAACCATGGCAACACTGAATAGTCACAGGCCGCAATGGGTACATACAATGGGTGTGTGACAATATGGCTCTTTATCGCCATATTGTCAGCGATAGCATACACAGTGGTAGAGTGGTTAGCACTTTAGCCTCACAGCAAGAAGGTTCTGGGTTCGATTCCCATCCAGGGCAGGGTCTTTGTGTGTGAAGTTTGCATGTTCTCCCTGTGTTTGCGTAGGTTTCCTCCAGGTACTCTGGTTTCCCCACCAAAAATATGTACAATATAGAACTACAAATTGAAATTAGCTGTTAAGGGGTTAGAGTAATACAGGGATTTTACTTTGAAAAGAAAAATATGTATTGTACTATTGTTTAGTTATGAATGAGGCAAGGAATTATCCAACCAGATAGCTCCATCCAGCATGCCATTTTCTTGCTATTCTTCAAAGCATAAAAACACATGGCATTGAAAATACAACTGTTTTCATACACAAAAAAACATTAAAACAGTTTATACATTTTTAATCTCCCTTTTTATGGTAATAAAAATATTTCAAAGACTGTGTGCACATGTTACAAATGTTTTAACTTGCTTAGAACTAGCTTCAGGATACCAGGCGCTAGATGATTTTAAAGCAAAGAGCGATGATCAATAGTTTCCTCTTGTTCTAAAGCAGTTGAGAAAAAAGGGCTGCAAGCAGGGGACAGTACACTGTGTATCTACGCTGTCACTCCGTCCCTTTATGTACCACCCGTTCTGACCTCCCTTTCATTATCACTTCTAATCATCCCATCCCTCACTACCTCTTTACATCTGTCCGTTCTGTTGGTGTGGTTTGGCCCAAATCAGCAGTGTCGAACCTCCGCCATTCAGGGCTCTCATTGGCTGATTACAAGCAGCTTTACTGACAACTGGTGTAGAGGGCTGTTACATGGAAACCTGTTATTATATTTCATCAGCCAAGTCCTTTTATATGGTTTTAAACTGCCGGATCAAGGGGATTGAAAATGTACATCAAAAAACAAATATCCATCCATGGACACTCAAAAACTGAGAGCAGGACGGTCAGTATAAGATATTTTGAATTATACAACTTATTACTAGATAAAAATGGACAGTGGGTCAGATGCTGTATTTTAAGTCTCTCTATCGCCCCTCTGAGGTTGGCTCCAGAAAATCTCACTGACCTTGTTACACAAGCTCTTTGGCAACAGAAGTTAAGTGGACTGCATACATTTTATTAAAAGAGAAAAGTATATTAGCCACCAAAAATAATATTGTGAAGTAGAGGTTTTTTTTGGGCTAATAACAAGTGGCCGTGTTCTGTCAGTGAGTAGAGAATTATAGTGAGTGGCTGAATATTTAGCTGCAATGAAAACTTAGTCTATAAGCTAAAAGTTACTGGATGCTTAGAACTTTAAACACAAAATAAAGGGAACCAGAGTTAGGCAGAGATTGTCTTAGGACCTGCCTGATGAGATGAACATACATTTATAGATCTATAACAATATCCTGAACAATGAACAATATTCACATCATTTGGTTCTACAAGACATTTTCCTTTGTCATTTCTCTTTGTAAATTAGTCTCCATTTTATATCCATAGTCAAATTACCAGTTAAAATGTGTTGGCTAACTAAATTGTAAAGGTTTATGTGTAGCTTTGTTATCCAAGATACAACCTACTTTTTACTTCCTTTCTGTCATATTATTGAAATTTTGTCACGCCAATGTCAGCGTTTGGTCCATTTTAGGTTAAGTGGGTGAGACAACCAACAACTGTGGTCTATTATAAGCACAACATACATTTTTGAAACTTGATTACATGATTATCTGTTACAGCAAGCTGTCCCTTTAAGTCCAGAGCTCTCTCATATCATCTCACCTTTGTCACACCTCTGTTACTCTGTCCTGTTGTGGGATGAAGATGGGCTGACTTTACAACCTCCAACGCTGCATGGTCAAGTCTCTTTCAGGTGTAGGGAAAATGTAAGGAGGCCACTTTTATCTCACATAGAAGATTGAGCATTGAAAGATAAAGTGCATTTGCTTTTCACTTAAACAATATTAGCACTTGGCTTGAGTCAGTGGCTCTGTACATAAACCTGCTGCTACTGTCACTCATGGCAAGAACTAGCACTTCCCACCAATGGTTAGTGACAATAATTTAACTGTCTTGGGGCAATAAGGAGCACATATCAGTACATTTGCAAGCTGTGAATGGCCCACAGACCAGAGTTTAGATTTGGTCAGACTTTACAGCACACCCGCTCCAAAGAGACTGTGTTCTCTTTTAAGTTTTCTATACAATTTAATTCCATTATTTAGTACAAAGTTTCATTCTATATGGGAACAAACCATTAAAGGAAAGGAAAGCAGACACACAGAGAGTCAGAGAGGGGCAGCGGGGAAAGGTGGGGTCAGAGATTAAAAGCAAGAAACAGAGTTTTAAAGAAGAAAGAGTGAGTGGGGAAAGAAAAGTAAAAGAGGATAAATGACACTCATTGTTCCTTCCTCTTGCTGTCAGTTCTCAGTAATGCTAATCATTAGGCTAATCTGACAGGATGGTACACCCCCCCCCTCGCCGTTGCATTCCAGTGCCCAGTGTCAATGAGAGGGAACCGCTGCATTACATGGCTGTTTGTTCTCTTTGTGCGCTCGCCTCCAATGCTATTAGCACCGGTGTGTGTGCGTGTAGCACTTTGGTGACTGGATTTTTTTTTTTAGATTTTAGATTCAGAGCTAAGAAATCTGATGAAGTCAAGCTTATTTTAGGTGGAATTTTGACAATCTAGCATATAAAACTCCACTTCCGACTTTGTCTTTCTCTATTATCTGTCATTCTTTTCAAACAAAATGCTACAATCTGTTTCATTCTTAGCTTTGGCAAAGACAGTCAAAGTGGATCTGCTGCCACACAAAAGAACATGTCAGTGCTTTTTTGTTTCGTTTTATAATTAGCTTGATGAAACTCACACTGCAACTTTAGAATCTTGACACGTGATAATTTCTGAGGGAAGAGCTGTTAAAATCATTTCATGTTAATTATGGCTGTTTCCTGTTTGATGCACTGAAGTTTTGAAGCTTATACAGATCAGCCATAACACTATGCCACAAATCTGTACAATTAATAAAAGTGATATTTTAGGATTTCTGAATTTGGGTTGAATGTGGTACCAGTATATGACTTGGCTCAGGCTCAGGGAAGCAGTGGGCAGTTGTGTATGAGGCACAAGGTCGACACTGTGAACTAATAAATAAAGAATTTGTTTTACGATGTAACTTCACTTGTAAAGTTTGCTTCTACTCTACACACTGGTCACAGTGGTTTCACAGCACTGTGAGACACACTAGGTGGTGCTGTTAGAAGAACGTGTATGGGAAAGGGCTAACCCCCCCCATGTTACTGTTTACTCTTTTTTTCTTGTTCTGTGAAGTAAAAATACAGTGGGGCTGTATATGGTACTTGTGAGGGCAGTAGCAACATTCGGTTATTCGTCTACAGTCTGAGAGTTCAGGGAAAAACAGGGAAAAAGTTTGGAAAAACAGTGTACATGTATTTGAGCAATCTCAGGAAATAGTGCTGCTTTCATGAACAAAGAGATGCGTTCAAAAGGATGTTACATGCTTTTTAGATTACACTATAATACTGTGGACCTTAAGCTATGGATCCCTCCAACAATCAGCTAAGAAAGCCTTGGAACAACTGCCATCTGAAACAATGTACTTCAGAAATGGCATGTATAGCTCTTCCAAACACTTTGACACTAAAAAGCTCTCCTGCAGGTATTAACTAGCAATGCCCACAAGTAGCACTATTATAAAAACCTTGCAATATCCCTTTAACCTGCTCTTCCTTCTGTCTTAGGGTAGGTATGGACTACTACAGACCAGAAACAGATTTAGATTGTGATTCCAACATGGCAGCCATTTTAATTACTCACTGTGATGCCATTTCATTTCCTAAACATCCACCGGTCTATACTATTGGGGATACATATTAAAACAAAGTTCTTGAAAGTCCTTACAAACCTAAATGATTCTCACTTTGAAGAGGCTTAAGTGGGATGCAGCGGCGTTAAACAAGTGTGTGTGTGTCCTCAGGGAGAAGAGGCATCTCGGGTTGGAATAGGTAACAGTGGAATGTAATTGAGCTGAAAATTGAAAAGCGGAGCCGTGGCGGTGTGTGCGCGGCAGGTACGCTCTGGCATGTCTGTCAATGTGACTCGGCCTGCATAGGGTCTGCAGTGTGTACTTGTGTTTGTTTGCATTTTTAAAACCAGAGTGGGATGCCAGTGTAATCCTCGCACAGACGGACCCCCAAGGAAAACAGAAATTTACTGCTGAGTGGGTGAGCCACACAGGCATGCATATGAGAGCGCACAAACAGACAGGCCCAGGCCGAGCCACTACCTGAGAGGAGAGGATGAGAGCCTGCCGAGTCTTGCTCCAGAAACGCCCGCTCGGAAAATTGGAAAGAGCTTTGCTTTCTCCTCTGGGCATCACTCATGAGGCTTCTGTTTGTAAAGCATACATAATGTACTATTCTGTACGTACTCAAGAGTAAAGCTCAAGGCTATGCACTAATACGTATTTGTTTCAGAATGTATAACTCCAACAACATTATCTCACAATGTCCTCACATTTTTTGGATGATGGCTAAAATGAACATGGACAACCCTGAGGTTTCTGCATTAGTTTAAAAAGTCTGGGGATCTTAGCCATTATGCAGCTTTACAATTCCTACGGTCAGCAGTATTTGTTCATGACTGGCAGTAAAATAAAATGAGTAGGGTGCATTTGATGCCCTGTCCACACAGAGTCGGGTAAATCTTCAAAACTTTGCTTTATTTGTGTGTTTTGTTCCAGGACACACACACACTAAAGATCTTTTAGGTCAGAGAAAGTGCAGGGAGAAGACTTTCAGGATTGCTGTTTTTATGTGTTTTCTTTATCTATGCAACAGCTGAAGTAATGAGTTTTCAGAACAAATTTTTGCAACTTGTACCCTACAGTTCAAATCATTGTGTGTTGCCCTAAACCACATCCCATTACTGTCCAAACAAACTAAAAACCTAAATCAAAATGTTCCATTTTAAATATCCATAATGCACTGCTAGAACTTTGACCATTCCTCCCAAAATACATTTTTGTTACACAGGGTGTGGTACTTCAAAATAAAGATGCATTGCAACTTTTTGCCTCCACACAGACCTGGACTAGACTAAACTAACTATGTTTATTAATAGATAAATTTTCATCAGCACTGAATTTGAATCTGAATATTTAGTAGTATTTGCTTGTGTTTTTGCATGAAATTCTTTTTCTCCAAACCCAAAGCAACTGGAAGATCATTCAATCACCTTCGCACAAATAATTATCTTGTATGATAGCTGCCATATTTGGGCAGCAGGTTAATACATGTGATTAATTCAGAGGAGGTTTTTGTTGGATTATTTTACTCGCACATGGTTGCTGCAGCGATCCTAAATGGAGAATGAAATCCACAGCTATTGGCTATACCTGTTTTACAGCTAAATAAAATGCAAACACTGGTGCACAAAAAACAAACGAGAGGACGGACAATAAATATCTGTCTTTTCTTCAGACTGTGCTGATAATGTGGAGTGCACTGTGACTGGTATAATCAGCCTCTTCAGACTACAATCTGCTGTCAATAATTCACCTGAGGCAGAAAAGTGCTGGTGTAAACAAGGGCACGCAGCAGGACGGAGGTGAAGTCCCCTGCTGCTGAACACTGAGACGGTTGAAACTTAGCTTTAGTGGCACTATCTGTAAAGATAAAAGTGATGCATGTTAACAGATTTTAGGTATAGAAACTGGAGGAGTGTTTGAGGTCATCTGTCCAGAGTTAAGTGTTGTCTAAGGAGTACTCCAACTGGGATAGATTCCAGGACAGACAAATATTTTATTATCTTATTAATGATATTTTTAAGGTGTCTACTCAGTTAAATTATGTTTCTTTTGCAGATGAAACAACTCTATTTGGCTTTAATCAATATTTGTAAGGTGTATATATATATATATATATATAAATAAATAAATAAAATAATTGACTTATTAAATTTTTCTTTTTTTTTGAAAACATGCAGAAACTAAACTAAAAGTAGTTAAAAAAAATAGAAAATGAATGAAACCATTTGTTTGCATGATTCAACTTTGATGATATACAACTTTCTATATATCTATATCTTTTTTTAAAACCCTAACCACATTTTTAAAGCAAACCATGTTCAACTTGATGCTGGCAACTTTAACGTTAGAAGCCATTCAATTCTACACAACTCAGTTTAAGTCATTCATTGTGCATTTCGTTTTGTTTTGAGTGCGTTCTCAAACAAATGTCTAATCTTAAAGTAAAGAAAAGATTAGCTGTTCTCTTAATGCGACTCATTGTTTGTATTGTAAGGCCTTTTATCTTTTCCCATAATGATCCTATTCACTCCTTTTTTTGAGTGCACTCGGCGTAAGAGTAAATCCACTTAAACAATAGCTAAGATTAATACATGTGGTGGGATTTGCATCGAAAGCTGCACAGTTCTTGTCTGACAATCCTGGCAGGTTAGGGGTTTAAAAAACACAGAAGCACCTCTGTTCTTGATCTACTTTCACATTTCTGCTCTCCACAGTGGAGCCCTTCCTCCGCCTGCCTGTGTCCTCTTGTGTCGATGGAGGTTGGCGCTCTCACTCGGTCTGTGTGGTCTGGGGAGAGGGCTATTTGACTGGTTGATAAGTGCGACACACAGGCTCTGACAGCTTCATCCATCAGCGTGTCGACGTGACGGACAGGCCTCTGCGGAGAGGTCACACTACGCACCGATATGTGCCAGTGTGTGTGGTCACGGAAATACGGCTTCGCTGGGACGGCCACAGCGACTCAGCAGAAGAAAATCAATGTAGGGCCATGATGTACATTTTCTCCTGTTTTTCACTTTGCCATTTATTCTTTATTTCATGTTATTTCCTGTCTGTCACTTTTTCACCTTACAGTTCTTACTTGTTTTTAAAATGATGTTTTATTATGTTTTGGCAAGAGAAACAGAGAGCTTAGTAAGATACAAACACGTCTACAAGATACAAAATGATTCAGTAAACAATTTAAAATCCTCAGTCTGTGTGCACTTATCTAAATTACTGAAATGTAGGTAAATAGTTATAATCAACAGCAACGTTTTAGACTTTGGATTCAGTTGCAAATGTTTTCTAGGATTTCTGTCCCATCCACCTCCCCAACTAGCACCTGCACAAATCACATCTTCGTTATTACAAAAAAAGAAGATCCAAATACTTAATAGACAAATGAGGAACAATCCCCCGGCAACAGTCGGACTTAACCTGACCTTAAATCTAGGACACATTGACCTCTGGATTTTTAGGTGCATTTTTGTCTTTCACAGATACCTCAGTTATGGAAACATGACACAGATAAACCCAGTCACTGTCAGTTTGGGATAATGCTGCTGAGAAGACACATGGCTATGTAGTCCCATAGTAATGCAACAAAACATGAAGCTGACAGTAACAGGAGTTAATGTTTCCACATTCACAAATCTCAAATCACACGTTTTAACAAGTCTTTATCATTGAAGGCCATTTTTTATATCAAACTGATCATCTAAACTCTATCATAAAGGCTGAATTATGATTTTTTTTTACCATTAAAGTGATGCCAGAAAATACATCAAGTGCTTTTATTTATATACGTATCTCTGTAGTTGTACAGTACGTACGCAAACTGGATCAGTTCATGGAAACATCATAAACTTGTTAGTTTAACAGTTTAGTTTAACGGTTGCCAATGCCATAGCAACAATATATCCCTAAAGTCGACAATCCTAACTGAACTGGAAAAGTAACAGTCACTTTTATATTTTATGACTTAAGTGTAGGAGATACAGTTTTATAGTTTCCATTTTGATTCTATGCTTTACACGTGGAGATGATTTCTGGTCACACCCAGCTCCAAAAGCTGCGAGTTTGACTTACAAACTTTATAGTGATATAACTTTGGAGCATTTATCGTACGATGCAGTCGCACACAAAAAGCCTGTGCCAAACTGAATGGCTCTTAATCTCTGATGGTGTGATAAAACTACAAACCCAACTGAGAAGATTTATACCACCGCAAGAGACCATGTTCTTTCATTAAACTTTCTCTTTCGGGCGTCCAGATAAAAATGGCATTGTGTGTGTCTCATGCGATTCATTGTGTTGACATTTTTATGACTTTTGACATTTAATCTGGGAGTTTCTCTCCCTCTTTGACTCTTTCTCAACAGTTTCTCAGATTTTTTTTTTCTTTCTCTTTTCTGAATCCCGCCACATTCCTGGCGAGCCTGGCGTCTTTGTCCCCAATGACATCACACACTAAGGCTGTGACAGGCGAGGAATGTGGGGTCTGAGATGCAGCGAAAGCATGGCAGAAAGAAACAGAAGCTGATGATGAAGACCGACAGACAGACAGACAGAAGGCCACTGTGAAAGAAAAAATAAATAACGAAATAGAGAAAGAATGCCATTGATTGCGCCGGTCACGAATGGACTCCATATAGGATCAACACACACCAATACGAGACTCCTGCATCTGTTCCCTCCTTCTCCGTTTGTACTCTTTACATAAATCTTACTAAAAGTCCCTCGTGGACAAGTGCCAGTCAGCTTTTTGTTTAGAATCATGAGCCCATGTTTCATGACATTTTGTTTATTCATTTATAAAGCAACTTGAGCTCTCTAAAAATCAAATGATTGTGGTTTTAGAGAAGAGCCGTGTCAGGAACACCTCTGTGTTCTGGAGAAAGTGCTAATATGGACTGTTCACTTGTGATTGGATGTTATGCTTGTTTGAATATTTTTTTATAAGGACCTTTTTGGAGTCTGAAATAAAGAATTAATCCCCTTTAGAGAATTCATACACCACGACCCTCTACACTACAACAACTAACCCTTCTCAAGAAGCCCAGCTAAAACCCAAACTTCACTTTGCCACACAAATTCCTAAAATAAAATCCCTGGAAATTTTGTTAAAAGAAGTTAAATAAAATACAATTTATTTTTCATTGGACAAAAAGGGTATTAATCACCAAAGATCACACATTCTGAGTCAACAAGAGGATTTGGGCAAATGGCGACTGCGAGTGTGTGCTGTCAGTGACTAGGTAGAGAACATTAGCAAGTGGCTCCATTAGTTATATAAGCATTTGGGCTACACCAGCTAAAGTCACATGGCACAAGTCACTGGATTTTTAAGTCTACATTGTGCAAGAGTTGTTGGGCAAGACTGACATAACACCACACGGCGTAATCACAGATTCTGTCTGTTTGATAAAAAGAGCATACATGTTGCTATAGGAAGATGTATGTTGCCTTGTTATTTCATTTTACTGAACTGGCATCAGCAAAGTTTTCATAACCACTGTTTTCTGGCAGCCCTTCTAATTCCATCCCTTCTACTTGTTAATGTGCAATCAAGTGTTTTCTACAAGGTTTGCTTTATAAAGAGGAAAATATAACATTCAGTTTCCTGTGTCTTCTTTGGGCCTTCCATAAAATCCATTTTCATTTGTCTGCTTCTATATGTGACATCAAATAACATGCCTCTCATGCAAAACCCTGCCTGAAATCCTCCTGTGCACAGAGGTCTGTAATGCAATTGCAACTCAGTAGATAGACTCAGCCTGTCCATATTTTATAGCTTAAAGCTCTCGGCTCTTGACAACACACTGCTTTTATAAGACATACACGCTGCATGGAAACATTAGCATGAATCATAACAAATCTAATAAACTCTATATGCACTAACACTGGAGTTCAAGGTGCCATCAGAAGTCAGATCTACTTTATTAAAGTGCCTTGGACATGAACAAGTTTGTTAGGAAGCACTTTGTGTTATTAAAAAAAGAGCGCAACATAAAAGGAAGCAATACGATCAGACATAAAAGGCGACACACAGTGAAAAAAAACAGCACATCCGTCCCACTAAAAGCCAACAGAATTAACTTATTTAGGCAAAGTTTAAGATAAAATTACCTTAATGTTTCAAAGAGGTGTATTTAATGCATCCCTGCTACCTCTTGTTGCGCCGCCATGAGGAATCGTTTTGGGAACAGCTGTGGTAACGATGGGAATAGCTGCAGGATATGGTGGCCTTTCACAGCGGTTACATGGTAAAGACTAGGAAAGTGGGATAGACACAGGATGTGGGGACTTGTACAATGGCTAACGTCGTATGAAACTTTAACTGGTGAACCACAAAATCACACAAGACAGATTGCTTTCTCTCGGATCTCTCAGTGCAGCCACATCAAGGCCTGGGCCTGTCATTCAGCCCGAGAGGACTTACAGAAAAGAAAGAGCAGCACAAAAAACAAAAAGGAAATGGAGCAAAGAGAAGCCACTACAAGTTAAATAAAGTCACAGAGGTAAAGGAACCATCAGGCGAGCTTTCATAGTGACAAATTAATTTGTTGCTGGATCAATAAGTCATTATCACAGTCAAAACAGAAAATGGAGAAACGGGTTTGCAATGCAAAACAAGCCGCTCATGCAATTTTGCCTTTAAGTTACTGAGTGTCTGGATGAACTTCTGCAAACCCTTGAGCTGATGCGATGAAATAATCTCACCCAGTTAAGAGCAGACGAGCAGCTCTGGCCAAACCTAATTATGGAGAATATAGTTTTCTTTTCTTTTTTTATGACAAGAAGAGGTATTTTACAGTATACGTCTGCCTCAATTAAACCAACCGCTGATAACATGTAATCATAATGACTTCTTTATCCGCGGACAAAATTAAGACACATAACAGTCAAAGAAATCACTCAAAATAATCCAAAACACATCCCCTTCATTTTAGAATCAATAGCACTCAGGCCGTAATAATCTCAATAAAGGCTACACAGCAACAGGCTTTTAGACACAGCTGTCAGGTGGCTTATTTGCGACTGGTAATGTAATAAAATCAATAAAGGGCCACAATAATTACATGGGAAATACAAATGACAATAACAATCTGCACATTAGCCCGGTAGTTATTAGATTACAGCAGCTCAACTCAGTTACTGGATCAATCTAAGCAATAAATCGAGTGCCAAGGGAACCCCTGGAGTCTTTTCAAGCTTAGGGGATTTCGAAAAGGTGAAGGATTTTAACAAGAGGTGTGTTAATGACAAAGTTCACCTGGCCATTTTTTAAAGAGAGAGATGTATTATTGAAATAAAAATATATATAAATATGACAAATGCGATCTGTAAAAGAAGCAAGAGACAGACCAAATCGTAACTGCCCACTGTTATTGTCTTGAACAACCTGAGCTACAATAACAGGTGTCCCATTTAGGTTAAGGCAAAAAAAAAAAGAAGCCAGGCCAGTTTCTCTCATAAGCTTCGAGCTGGCTACAGGGTCATTAGTGTGTGAGTGATTGTGTGTTCTGGTCAAGAAGAGTCAGCGATAGGAGCTCAGTGTAATAACAGCAACAAGAAATGATCGCTGTTCAACACAACCACCGCTCTCTGCTTTTCTCAGTACATCCATTTTTGGATTTGTTGTGATTTAGGAGTTGGTCAAAGAAAACAATTTTCATCTATTTTCATTGGCACAAGAATATGGCTCATTCACTAAACCTCCGAAGTGCTACCTGTGCTATACTGCAGATTTTTAACCAACTCATTATTTAAATGTATATATGTTTTTGTTACAAAGCAATCATAGATCTACAAGGTAAAAGTTTTACTATGATTGACAGAAACAGAAACATATAGTATCCACGAGTTCCAGTAGATGGCTGGAGCCTAAGCTGCTTAGAAGATGATGGGGTGGCTGCAAAAGAATGCTATTTGCCCTTTTGATGCAAATGCTTTATTGTGGAGTATTAATGTCTTACACCTCTATGTGCTATGCTTTCAAGGGGTGTGTGACCTGGGACTGTCACCAGTGGCACCACAGAAATGACTCACAATGTCACAGAGTTGAGACAGTTCAATGCACAAGTTTGGTAAAATTGAGGAGATAGTAGGTGGGTCCATAGCAGTAAAAGCATAAAAGCAACAAGAGACACAAAATTTATGTTCATCTATGCAACATGCGCAATTGTGTTTTGATTTTGAGTTGGTGTGACAAAAGCTAGAAAGTAATATGTCACGCTAAAAGGACAAAACATAAAATGGGACTGTGTTTTTCATTTAAAATTTTGCTGGCCGAGCATAAATGGGATACCTGGTTTCACTTAGACAGGGCATTAGTGGAAGAAAGGGACTACAGACAGGCAACCGTTCACACTTACATTCATTTACTAAGTGTAATTATATTCCCACAATCTTATTGCTACGGGGCAGGAGTGCTAACCACTCTGCCCCTAACAGAAATGGAATATCTGTTCATTTATTTGCAAACAAGCAGTTTTGGGTCTGTTTGCGTCTTTGTGTGGTTTAAATGACAAACCAAAAAAAGATTCAAACTGTAAACACACCTCTAAATCCTACCTGTGTCCAGTCTGTCCGATCTCACACAAAGACAAAAGGGATGAATGACACCTGGCTGCCCTCAGACATCATCTATTTGTTCTAGTTTATGGATTGAAATATTAAACATTTGCCTTACAATAATGTTAAGTGGCTGGTGCCTGAGTTATGGTGCTCCGGTGGCTTTGCTGTTTGTTTTGTTGTTTATGGTTTTGAAATATAAATCTTTGTTGTAGCCTAATAATCTTAAGTGGTCCAGTTGAATGAATTATGGTCGGCTGCGTTTTAAGGCACTGGGTACATCTACATGGTTGCTCAATAAGCCTATGCCCCTTTAAAAGTCACAGTCCCAGACATTCACAGTATTTACTAGAGATTTGAAAAAGACAGACTACCTCATAGTGAAAGAATACAAAGAAGCTGTATTGGCAGTGGAACATTAAACTGAAGATCAAAAGCCTTTAGACCAGACTTAAAGACAGTCTGTTTAGAATACACCTTAATACCCTTTAATCAACGAGTAATTACTTTCTCCAGTTTAAAACAAAAGCGTTCTCCAGCTTCCTTCACTCGGCATGTTCAAAAACACTTCTATTATTTGAATCTACAGTGTGTACATTGTAGTGCAAAGGTGTGTGAGCACATTTGATGAAGGTCTCTGGGGCGGATTATGATTTGGGAGAATAATGGATGTGTGATAATTAATGGGATTAACAGATTAAAACAAAGATAATGACTGACTCCATCATCGCACAAATACAGGAGTTAATGTCAGTGAATGTCAGTGGAAGTATTAAAAAAAAGAAATGTACGGAACAGCAAGTTCTTTATAGCAACACTAAAGTGGCTTCCCCAGAGTAGCTCTTTGTTACATGCACAAAAAACTTAAATGGTATTTCTCTGGAGGTCACCTGGACTTGGTTCACACTTCTGTGCATTGTGTGTCAAAACTGTTCTCTATGCTCACTGGAGAAAAAATAAAATATCTTCTTTAAAACAATAGGCATTTTTTATGGACTTTTTCATTTCTATATAAGACAAAAAACCTTGTTAAAAATAACAATAACCTGAAATAATTTAAGGTCTATAATTTTTAATATTAAGTTATATTTGTATCAGAAGCATTTCTGTGTCATGTTGGATGTACCTTGTAGCCCAAAATAAGACATATTGATAATAAAAAGATGTGCAGAGTGTTATCTCCAAGAAAGGAGTTCAAAGGCTCATGTTTTTGACCTCATATGGAACAAATTCATTAATTTTTAATCAATTAATTACCAGGTCATTTCAAGGCTACTGCATTGAGACTCACACTGACATATGACCATTCACACTCACATTCGTTTCCTATGGGCAGTTTAAATTTACTGATTCATTAAATACATACATGTCTTTGAATTTTCTCATTAAATTAGTCATGTTTTGCAAAAGTTGATAATTTAAAAAATGATGAAAAGAATCAGACATATTGGAGGGGGGCCTCTTTGGAAATTGCCTGATTGTGTAGTGCCCAAGTGCGTTGCCTTTGACTATACAGCATATCTCAATAAGGTGACTCCAGCTAGCTTTGCTCACAGTTGCAGTTAATTACTACGGCCATTGAAAGGTCAGTGCCAGATCATTACATTTTTGTGGAAAGTCCAACTAAGAAATAGACATTAAACAACCTTGAGAGTGTAAAAAACCTAAAGGTCCAACTATCAAGTTTAACCAATGTTTTTGTTTAGGCAAGGTTATATACGGTATTTTTGAAATACAAGGAAATTACTGATCTAATTGCTAGTATGTTTGGCAATAGTTTTGCCTGGCAATAGTATATTTTACCTCACAATCCCGTTACTTATTTAGTACTAAAGCCACGTCCTTTCCAACTGTCTGCTCTGGAAGTGGATGTTGGATGTTGTGGTTGGCTGGTTTGAGTGGCCCATGTGTCTAATGACTACCTGCTGCCATTAACTCCCACCAGTCCCACACAAAAATAACAATAAGCTGTGTAAAGACTATGTTCTACACAAGGCCACGGTCAGAGGCAGTCATGGCCACACGTCTGGAGATGTCCTGTCAAAACAACACAACGTCCTGCCCTGTCTGACTCAGAATAAAAGTGGTGAGGATTGTACAGACTGAACATACTATAAACGTTAGTTAGAAAACCATGTTCATTTTCCACTTATTCTCCAGTCCTTTCTGAAGCAACATGAGCAAGATTGTGAACTTAGGAAGGACTGGTGATTTTGGCCTGATAACATGCACACAAGTGAACAGGTTTGAATGACTACTAAAGGTAACCATCCTCACCTGGGATCTGTTTGCTGTAATCAGTGAGTGTGTATAAAAGCTCAGTGAGTTTCTGGGCTCCTGACAGACCCTTGCATCTTTCATCCAGAGCTGCACTGATGTTTTTGTATTCTGAGTCATGGGGAAAGCAAAAGAATTGTCAAAGGATCTGCAGGAAAAGGTAATTGAACTGTATGAAACAGGTAAGCAATATAAAAAGATTTCCAAGGAATTGAGAATGCCAATCAGCAGTGTTCAAACCAATTAAGAAGTGGAAAATGAGGGATTCTGTTGAAACCAAACCAAGGTCAGGTAGACCAACAAAAATTTCAGCCACAACTGCCAGGAAATTTGTTCAAAGAAAAACCCACAAATTACTTTTGCTGAAATACAGAATTCATGCACAATAAGGAGGCTGCATGGTCGAGTTGTCAGAAGAAAGCCATTACTACACAAATGCCACAAAGCATCCCGCTTACAATACGCCAAACAGCACAGACATGCTCCAACATGACAAGGATCCAAAGCACCAGGCCAAGTCGACCTGTCACTGGCTGCAGCAGCATAAAGACATGGTTCTGGACTGGCCTCAGTCTCCTGACCTCAGTATCATTGAGACACTCTGGAGAGATCTCAAACCTGCAGTTCATACAAGACAGCCCAAGAATTTACAGGAACTGGAGGCTTTTTGCCAAAAAGAATGGACAACTTTACCATCTGAGAAAATAAAGAACCTCATCCACAACTACCACAATTTGGGTAGTTTCTGTTGTTATTATAATTTTAAAAGAGTAACACAATTGTTTGACAATAAATGGCTTCACCCAACCGCTAACTGTGAGTAAAAGAAAAGTTTTTGTGTTATCATTCATATTCTATGAACAATGGCCAGGGAATGTAAACTTATGAGCACAACTGTATATGACACATTCAATGGCCTACTTAAAGGAAAGAACATTTCTAAATGCATTCAAATACAATTACAAAAATGTTTGCAACCAAATCACACCTGAGTGAATCAAACCCAAAAAAAATCTAATCTACGTCATTACAAAAAACTCTAAAAATTGAAAATACTCAAAAGAGAGAAAAAAATAACATTTGTACAGATGACATCAGTCTGGCATTAGTCAGAATACACTTCATTATGAACACATTAGAGCTCATGTGGCATATTGAGAGCTGCTCTGTGTCTACTTTCGTTACAGTGAAACTACTGAAGAGAGGGGAGCTCATTGTTCTCTGGTCCACTTTCATCCACAAAGTACATTTGAGCAGCTGAGACGCTCCAAATATTCATTTACAAAGTGAGAGAGGCTGGGCTAAGGGAACGTGCCATTTTGAGATGTATAGCAGAAGGACAGATCGCATTACAAATATCAGGACAGAGCTGCTTATTAAAGATGATTTATAGTTGCGGTGGCCTGTTGGCCTTGAGGCTAAGGCGCCAACCGTGGACCACAGTGTCCCAAGCAGAACACGTGGCACATCATTCTCTGTTTCTATTGCCTCATGGAATTTAATGTATTAGAATAAACAGACGCCAAAAAGATGGTGTCCTAATATAGTACTTCCTTTATAAAGTTTGAAGACCTTATGCTTAATACCTCAATTTACTTTCTGTACTTACTGTATTTACTTACAGGTAACGTTAGCGTGTGATAGAGGAGGCAGTTAGTTACAATAGCTATTAACACTAAAACATCAACATCACGTCAATCATTTACAAATATGCTTTAACAAATTGGATTGTCACGGTAGGTTTAGTTTTAGTTTTTTTTTTGTTGTTTTAGGTTTGTTTATTTCCTTTTGGTCAACAAAAGAATAAAAAAATACAATATTTTTTCTTCCCAGAAATACAAAAAAATAAACACATTGATCAAAATGGTATAGGCCAAAGTCAACATTTATTAATGCCTACCCCTTTTTAAAATTTAAAACACAATAATGAAAAAACAAAACAAGACATAAAAAAATCAAACAAAAAAAAAAAACAAACATAATAATTCACAAAAAAATCCCCAAAAAACTGATATTATTCCTATTATTTTATATTAATTTAATTATATTATTCAAATATTTTTAGATTAATAAACTTTTTTATAATATTAATTTAAATTACACATTCATTATATCACTTCAACTTTTTTCTAATGCTATTCTTATATAGTTTTTTAATTATTATTATTTATTGTATTTATAATTCATTATTAGCCATCCGTATATTTTTTGAAGATAATTGTGTTATATATTTTTTTTTATTGTAGCAATGTTGCTGCACCTTTTATGATATTGTCTATTTTGTTCCAAAGATGGCCAAATACTTAGATTTGTAGATGTTTTAAATAATGACTTATGATTGTGAAATGTTTATATATAAAATCATTGATGTGCATTGCTCAATAACTAATATGGCTTATGGGCCCACGTCCAGTACATGTTGGACCCACCAGGTTCCTCTGTCTCAGCTTCCAAGTATTACTCAAATTGCCTTTGCCAGATGTGAAGAGTAAATACCAATGCAGGAACCGTGAGAACATGCAAAGGCGCATAAAATCCACTTACTATAGGTTCCCACCAGCTATACCATTAGATGAAATACTAACAACTATTTCATATCTATTTAAATGCATCTCTTTTAACAAAATTTGTTCAAATAGTGAATTGCTTATGTGTGTTAGTGTATCAAAGAAATGCCGGATGTGGATGGGATGTGACACAACTAACCGCCGCCCTCCCTGCCTTCCACACACACACACAACACTCCAGGCTCCCACTGTCCCGTCCGAATCCACCTATCCCCAACCCCACACAGAAACGACCCTATGTCTGAACTGAGCCGCTGTTGATTGTGCGGTTACTTTGAAGGGCAATTTTATCTGGCGGACGGAAACCTGTGTGCAAGGGAGAGTGTTTTTTCAGCGCCGGGGGGTCAGTCACCTGGAGTGTTAGGGAATTTTCTATCCAAATATTGCTGTGTAATTGAAGACGTCGGGGCAGTGCGAGTGTGTGCGTTCATTCATGCGTGAGTTCATTTCGTCGGCGTAACCTGTGAGTTCCTGTCTGCCTCTGTGACCGTGGCCGCGTTTTACTGAGCGTCGGTGTGTATCGCATGTTGGAAATGGGCCAAAGGTAAAAGAAGGCTTGTTAGTGTTTTAAACTCCTGCTTGGATCTAAAGAGACATGTGCTGGCACAGGAGCATGCCAGTAAGGTGTGTGAACCACAGACTGTAACCAAGGCAAAGACAGTGAAGGATCCTTTCAAACCTCCAATCAATGGTCTCTTCACTATCATGTTAGAAACAAAGTAGAAGGTACAGGTGAGGTTTCTATGTCTACAATTGAAGCATTGATTTGATGCTGTTATTGAGAAGATGCATTGCCGAAAGTGTGTTAGATTAACTAGCTTGAGTAATAATGTGTTTCCTGAGCCTACTGTAGCTGTTTTTTATCTCTACAATGTAGTAGATACAAACATGTGATTTGTGGCGTATTTAAACAGAAGGAAAATAGTGTGTTAACTATAAAATGTTTACAACATTTTTCCAAAATATATTTAAGGCTTTATAATTTCTATTACTTCTTGTTCCTATAGCCCTATAGCTGCCGAGAGTGGACAAGGTACTACTGGAGAAGAAGCACATTCTGTTTCTGTCATTTTTATTTTTTGTTGAACATATCATTTTGCATAAAGGTTTTGAGACATTTATAAAATAAATTGATTTTGTTTCTGGCCAAGTTCCACTGGATGATTATATAGAAAACAGTATGTCCCTGCAGGGCTTCCATAGCAGGAGTGTGGGGTGTGGAATTGCTGTTACCAACAAAGGGCTACCCACTGCACCTTTAATCCTTTAAGTGTATTTATATGTATCTTACTTTTAGCAAAGCTTTACTCAACCTCATCACCTGTTGAATTCATTCTTATTACGGAGTCTGGGCAAATCATCAGAGTGTGGTTATGTGCTTATTAAAAAGATTTATTCTAATGTAAAGCAGAATAAATCTTATTTATATATATATATATATATAAATAAAATATATTAGTGGTAGGCAAGTTAACGCGTTAACACATTAATCAATTAACGCCAACAATTATTTTATTGCGCGTTAACGTCGGCCGATTAATATTGTGAAAGATGTCGGTCTGAAGAACATTCTTAGGAACGCAACGAATGACTGCGCGTATGAGCCGCCATCATGACCTCACAAGAAGAATACACGAGTTGTATGAAAAGGAGAGGACGACAAAAGCGACGAGTTACAACGTGCATCAACTGTTGCCCTCACCGGAAACTACTGGACATCGCTAGGCAACCATAATTAGCTCGCGGCGTTACAGTGATTTATATTGATGAACAGTGGGAACTGCACTCACATGTTCTGACTGTAATGAAAACACAAGAGAGACATTTATATTGTTTACATTGTTATGTTATGATTGAGGCTCTGGACATAACTTGTTTTTCTATAACAAACTAAAAATATTAATGCCCTGGCAGTGGCAAATATTTTTGGATTAATATTTAATTTAATTACTTTAATGCTTAAGTTGAGATTTACAAGAAAATTTTCAACTGCTACTAACTTTTAACTGATGTAAAAAACACCTTATTTGTTTAAAGTGTTTGCAAACCAAATGTTATTGCACTTTTGTTTATATAGCAGTACTTAATGCGATTATATATATATATATATATATATATATATATATATATATATATATATATATATATATATATATATATATATATATATATATATATATATATATATATATTATAGCCTGTAATACTGGGTTTGGTTGGGGTGTATAATATTGTAACAAGTGATGACAGATAATAATAATAATCCGATGACAGAAAGCACAGAAGAGTTAATAAACTCCGAACAAATTAAAAGAGCAAGTGTGAAAATTTCTCAAACATATCTTTTGACTTTGAGTCCTATTTAGAAAAATTATGTGTTGCTGTGTTGTTTGTAAAGTGTGTTGTACGCTTTATGACTAACACTCTACTTCTCCAAATAATGTATGTGGTGATCATAGAGCAAGTGCAGTGCATTTAGACATTTTAGCTTGATAAGGACACTTTGACCATTTGCATGCACTTCATAATGTTCTATTATCTCACAGATGCAGTAATGGCACAGTTATATTTGTAATAGAGGCTCAGTTCTTTTAGTTCTATTCTGATGATTATTTTGTGTTGCAGATAGAGTGGAGCTTCATTACACTAGAAAAGTGCTTTTCTTTTTTGCTGGATGAAAGCAGATGTCTTGTGCTGGAGCCTGTTTACTAATTTTATCTGCAGCCCTAAGAGCGCTTATGGCCAAACAGGCAGCACAGTGCATTAGAGGAAAGCATCAAAACAAATCTGATACCAGCGCGCAAAAATGCAATTTCAACTTTAAAAAAATGACATTTGTGACTGAGCGTGTGACTGAGAGTAATCGTATGTAATGCTGGCACAGACGCAGGTGTCCTTTAGAATTACTGCCACTTCCACTTCACATGAAATCTGCTACGTTTTAAAATAAATCCTTCAAGCATTAGGTGTGTTTGCATGCACAGCTGGAATGCAATCCCATTGGAAATAAGGCAATAAATTGAGTATGGCAGTCTGTAGTGGATAAGGTTAGGAGGTGATTTTCGTATATCTGTCATGCAGCAGCGTTTGTACAAAATGTGAAAGCTCTTCCTTTTACTGGAGCGCTCTGTCTGCAAGCTTTAATTAAAGGAACAGACTTTTACAGTCCTGCTACCGCTTCAGCAGTGTCCACGGCCTCTGTGATTTCAAATGTTGGATTGACTAGTTTTGTTTTTCTCTCACTTAATTATTTGGTCATACATCACCGATTCGAGCTGAAGCAGGACACTGCAAGTCTTCCCCAATCATAAGTGAGTGCGCAACTCAAATTTATTAAAAGAGAATCATAAAAAATTTGATAATGCGTTTACCATCACCAGATGAATCAAAAACATTAGATTTTTTTTATAGCCCTCAAGCTTTGTGTGTGATATTTTGCCAAATGTAAAATTAAATAATGATGTCTAAAATGGCAAAGTACATTTTATTTTCATTTATATTTCATCTTTGACGTAGAAGCACAGGTCTTAAAAAAATCAAAGTATAACTCTGGGCTTTCCACATTTCTTGTAGCCACTGGGTCAAATGTTTTCTACCCATTCACTGACAGCACACACATCGTTCTGGCTAAGCAAAATATCAGATTTTTGAAAGCTAATGCCCTTTTGTCCATTCAAGATGTAGTGCTTACGATCAGCTTAATTTCCAAAGACAAAAAAAAAAACACAGTTCATATTCAAACAGTAACAAGGTCTTTATAAATAAAAAAAATAATGAACAGGAAAGTGAGACTGTTCACCATTGGTTCACTCTAAATCTTTATATTTACAGTATATAACAGTATATAACAAATGGTACGTGTGATAAATGTTAATAACATCAAGGTCAAACTAAAGGGCAGGAGATTTGTTGAGGTTTGTGTTTTTGCTTCATTGAGCTAATGTGTGTCTTTGGAAAGCTCTTTGGTTCAAGCATGAGATATTCACACAATGTTTAGCTGTATATTTATGACCTACATCTACAGGACTATATCTATAGGACCAACAAGGTTGTTTTGTGTTTGAAGGACCCACTCAAGGGCTCTGAATCACTTAAAGGAAATGTAACGGACAGAGGATGCTAAGTAAACAAAAAGGGCTAAAAAAAAAAAAACACACTCTAATGCAACGGCAAAAAAGTAGAGACTAAGCAGAAGGGCAGATGGGAAAACTGTAGACAGAAGCAGGCAGACCGTATTCGGTAAGTAGTGAACAAGATAAAACTCTTTGGATGCGGGAGACAAAGGCGGGGGATAAAGCAAACAACCGCGTCGGGAGATAAGAGCAGGAGTGGTGTAAATCCTCACATGAGAGCAGATCCAAAGGCGCCATTGAAGACTGCGGAATGAAAGTGGGCTCTGGCGTCGAGGCCAGAGGAAACGCAGTGTGAAGAAAGCTGGAGGAAACACATGAAAAAAGACAGGGAGCATGGGAACCACGCGAAGAGGGGCTCCAAAGAAAAAGGAGGAGCGTTTGGAGCGAGCTTTATCCCGTGCTTGGGTGATGAAATCATGAATGACCCCCCGCAGCGGACCGCTCTTTCAGGGTGCGTCCCCATTCTCTCCAACTGGGAAACAGACGAGAGCAGCTTGCGTCCTTTAGCAGATAATCACAATGGCATTTAAGTGGCTCAAACGTTGCATCTTAGACCCTTTATGTAAAGTGTTGATGAAATTTTAATGTGTGACTTGGTTCTACGGATTTCAATAAAGTTTGTTTTAAGTAGAAGACCTGACAATTTTGTGACATTGTGAGAATGGAAAAGTAGGATTCTGACACCAGAGTGCTTCATGCATCTAATCTTATTTTTCCTCCAAAAATTTAGTTTAAAGAAAACCTCATGTGTGTAGGATGAAATCAATAGCCTATTCCAGATGAGTTATACATAGCAAGATGAAGAGTAAAATGTGCATTTTATTTTATCAACGTGTTACCATGGCTCCTGGCAGTGAAATATACAAAAATATGTGAACATTTTGTCTTTGAAGATGATACAGATTTTAAATTATACAGAATCAACTTCAAAGCCTCATTGTGATAGACCTATACACTTGATAATGTCATTTTCAATTTTCCTAAAAAAAAAAAAAAAAAAAAAAGGTAATCTTTGTCTTCTAGTACAATGCTGTGTGACAAAAGTGTGGCTCATACCTATTCATCTTCCAAGGCTAAACTTTTCTGCTTTTTCTTCCGTTTGTGAGTCCAACTGGCAGAGAATTATTCCTTTGCAGCTAGAGTTTATCATTTTACAGCAACTTTCAGCCATAATAGAGGTAAAAAAAAATCCATCACAGCGCTGGGAAATACCAATGTCTTCTGTGACAATTCAGCTACAGCCACATCTTTGAATAACAGACTCTCTATTCTGGTCTGGGAAAACTCGGTGTTTCACAATTGCTTTCTCAGCCTAAATATGAAACGCTCTCCAGAATGAAATACATTTGCACATCTTTTAAAGGAACGAGGGGACATTGTGGCGAACATGTGAAGGCAGAAAATGGAAATGTTTCAAAAGTGGTTCCACAAAAAGTTCAGTGTGTGGAAGCTGAAGAAGATTATTTTTATGGCAAGATCATCAAATAACAATTAATAGATTTTTATCTTAAACATAAAGTTTACCCCTGCATAAAATTACTCCTGCATAGAATTCAGATTGTTGCCAAGACAATAGCTTACAATTGGCCACTGGAGTTGAATAGATAGGCATAGGCATATTACAGACAAATGTGGTCAAAATAATATAAGATAAGTGATAAAGAAAGAAAAGGACTACTTCATGCTAATATATACTGTAAAATAAATTGGTAATGATGATAAGTCTGAGTCTTAAAAATTTCAAATATAGGAATACAGCGGAGATAGAGATTGATTACAAGCAGCACAAGTTATCGTTGGCTTCCTATAGTTTCAGCCCAAACAGAACAGAGTTGATTGAAGTCAGCGTTGCTCTTGTGAGCTTCTGATGATCAGGAAACAGCAAAACAACAGCAGCAGCAAACAGTCTTTTAACATTAGATGCCAACATTGCATTGGGCTGTGTTGTTACTATATCCTTTTATGGGATAAAGTGTGGCTGGAGACTGCGTATGTGGGTTGAGGTACACTCTGGATGATCAACAGTAAATCACAGGGCTTACACTTAAAGACATATCTGTCCTCCAGGACATCTTGAAGAAAAGGGTAAAGCAAAAGTATCTGGACTCAGTTTTCAAGGTGAAGATGTTTCGTCTCTAATTCCAGGAGACTTTATTAATTCTGAGATCAACTGAGAGCTGAGCTTATATCTCCAGAGGGAGGGGTTTGACCTGAAACCCGATCGGACCAGGACATCCATTTTAAGGACAGAAGGTAAAGCTCACAAAATGGATAAGAAGAAAGACCCAGGTTTCTGCGTGGTCTCTTTACACTTTACTCATTTATAGTCTTTCAAACAGCAGAATATGTTTTTTTTTCTAAAATAAAATTGAAAAAAGTACTAGTCCAAGTGAAATATTTTTTTTTAAATTTTATTTTTTATTTTTTACCGTTTAGTCCTGTTAGGGGTCACAGGTGACTGGAGCCTAACCCAGTAGCTTTGCATGTCTTTGGATGGTGGGAGGAGGCCGGAGTACCCAGAGAGAAAGTCACTTATAATTACTATGATATGATATACTGTATAATAAACAATAATCAGTATTGTAATATTATTATTATTACCACACCACTAATGCAATGCTATAAACAAGCTGTATGTCATAATGCACATCATTTTGCATAGTTTTGATTATGATGTATGATCTTTTGTGACTGTGAAATGGAACTTTATCATGTTGTTATGGTATATTTGACCAAAAGTTTGAAAGTTTCTTTATTTTTCCACACAGAAGAAAGTTTGCAGCAAATGGTCCACATAATTACTCACTGACAAATACCAAATTTATTGCCAACAACCAGGGCCAAACATAAAAACTCGTATAAATGCATTGCGTGAATAAGCAGTATTTGTGCACATTATAAAATAAAGCACCAGACCTTTATACCATATGCTATTGGTATAAAAGGAGCCTGTCTAAACATAATACTAAATACATAAAAATCCTAACAATACTGTACACAGATTATAATTTTTTCTTGATTATTTATTTACAGATTCCATTAATTAGATCAAGTAAGTGGAAATCTAATTATAACAACAAGACAAAGTAGACCAAACAAGTATTTCAGCATTCAACTTTTTAAAATCCTCTTATCAGACACACACAGAGGACACAACTGCTCTTTATGGTGTGCAAACAGCCGCCTGAGATGCTTCTGTTTTTGCCACCGTGAAGTTTATTTAGCACAGTATTTATATCTCCGTCCGACTCAATATGTGTCCTACCGCACAGTGTTCGGCTTTCCGCAGGGTCATAAGTCTTATCTGTGGTTTATCGTCAAGAGTCATAAAACTACAAATTGAAACTGGCAGTAAGTGGAGACCTCGGCTTCACCTACTGTAGCCTGGGAATTCATTTTGTTCGGAAGAACTTGACATTAAAACATGAAAGCCCGGGTTTCCAACAAAATCAGAAGCACAAAAAGCAGCCGTGAAATGTCAACTTAAACATACATTTCTCATCCGCCATTGAACACAGTTAATATCCGTTATTGTTGGTCTGGAGCTGGTCTCCTATTCAGCAAAGAAATTGGCTCATGATGGAGTTGGCGTACCGGAGGCCATGTTATTCCAGGAATCCAAAGGCCCACTTTTATTTGAAGACGATGGTGGTAAACAAAATACTGTGGCTTCATTTCAAGGTGTCTGAATCTTAATTACATTTTTAATAAACCCCCCCTGGCATGCAATCTTATGAATATGTGTGTTTACGTTCACAAATTAGCCGCCAGAATGTGAGCCTCTCTGCTTTTCACTAAAGGGTAATTCTCGGGCGCGCACACACAAGCACGCTTGGCCAGATGCTACATGGGCTGTATCTGGTGAACTCTTGGACGCGCTGATATTGAAGCTTCTAATGGCCGTCATTAATCACATGATACTAAATCACTTTGGAGATAGCGGAGGAGGGAGAGGGAGGCGAGGGAATAAAAGGAGAGAATGCGATAGAAAAGGGCGGCTGGAAATGCTAAGAGTGAATTTGAGAAAGCAAAGTAAAGAGCAGATAGGAGAAGGGCCAGGTTTGAATATCAGACAATAGGAGAATTTTCTTTCACTATTGCAGCGTTATTTATCAGTGTGTGAAAACGACTCTGACATAAACTCCGAGAATATGGCATAAGTGAATGGGCGTCGGACGAAAAGTAAACAGTGAGGAGAATAATTCAACTTTAATAGATGGAGCTATCTTATGCTGTCTGTATCAGCCTAGACTCTTTGAATAGCACTACAGATATGTGCCTACTTACCAATCTGCATCCAACAACTGAGCGGGTTATATTTCTAAAGCGCTAAACTGGGAAAATATATTTTTAAACTCCAAACTGATGATTTTTCAGCTGATGCCAAATTTCTTTTAATTGCATTTGTGCATTTGAACTTACTAATGTACTAAGAAAGCCTCACTCAAAAGCATTTTAAAAAATCTGACTTTTTGTGCATTATAGACAACTATATGTAGATATTAACTTATAGGTAGCTCATGTTGCTAATGAAGAGCCTTGTATTGAACATAATTGGCACCTATTGGTTAAAACAGAAACATGTCACATGCATGGATGAGTTTATTAGCAAATGTTTTAACGTTTGGTTACAGTTATTGATAAAGAATAAAATGGGTAGGTATTTTTTCAGATTTTAAAATGTAATGACTATACCTCAACACTATTATGTTACAATCCCATGGAATCCAGAAAATGAAAGATGAGAAAACGACCGGACTCAAAAACCTGCTGTTTGTTTTGCATTTTGTGATTGTTGCACAAAACAAAAAGGCTGGCTATGTATTTTGGACTCATGCCTCACCCAATTTTAGATTCATAGAGTGGTTCATCCATTCTAACGACAGTATTGTCTAATAGCCGTGTCTAGTTTTAACGCTTATCTCATCACTAAAATGACATCATTGCAACCATTTCCTAAACAGTCAACGCTATCTTCAGTTTTATTTTCAGTCCAATGACTCATAGATCACCAGGTCAGGCTTAACTAAGAGAGTACTGTGCATTTGTTAATAGCCTAAGTAAATTTGTGCTGAAAACATTACTAACCCGGTCTTTGGGGACTTTTTTTTTGTGTACATGATAGTTTTACCCGCACATTTACACAAAGAGACGTGAACTGTGGAATAACCCAATGATGAGTGAGATTCCCCCTGTGTCTTCGTTCTGGCTTGCGGCCGACAGTTTGTGTGGCCAGAGGCTGCACCCATATCATTATCTATGCAGACGTACGAACACATCCCATTTATAAACAGTCAACAGCACTGGGGCAAAACACAGCCTTGAACGTGACCCAAAAACCAAAAAGCACACCATCGGCGGAGCCTACATCATGATGACTAGCCTCATTGTGCGTGTGTGTGTGTGTGTTTGTGTGCAAGTCTCACAACCGCTCTGTGAAGGGTAAATGACTGGTTTTGATGCTGCCAAGGGAAATTCCCAGGTTGTGATTATATACAGATCAATTTTCATGCGGGATGAGGGGTAGTCGCTTTGCTATGCATTTTATCTTCACTACATACACAGCAATGCACTTAAACGACGCACGTGTGAAGGTACACACAGCAAACAACATTGTGACTCATTAATTCTAACCGCAACCCTAAAATAAGACCTTCAAAAGGCACCAATCCCACGAGGTCAATGTGCATTCAGGTCAGTCCCAATGAAGAATAAAGGCCACACACATTTACCAAATTAAACAGATTACTTGCACCATGGCATGCATTCATTTTGGTTGTCATTGAAAAGTTTCACCTCAATGTGGACACAAATACTTTTTTTTTCCCCCAGTACCTGTAATCCTTTGACCTCCACCTAAAATGTAAGCACTTTTTATAATCCTGTTCAGAGGTGCCACTAAAATGTTAAACGGATACTTTGTGTTCTAATTACGTGATCAGATCCAAGGACGCTAACATGACGTCAAACCACAAACACAGTAGTATGTCTGCCAGGCCAGTAGGGGCAGGCCTCACCACTGTTTTGGATGAATACACAAGAAAAACACGGAGTCCTTTCTGTAAAGTGTTATGTAATATTACACATCAAAGAATAATTGATCAGAAAATATGTTTTTTAATTTACAAAAAACACTGTTACTCTTCATCGTTGTTCTACTTGCTGTCTGCAGCTAGCAGCCAATATCTTTCTGGGACTCACTAGAATGTCATTGTATTTTCTGAGGACGCTGTATGAACTGGGGGAATGAACTTTTCTGCTCGGAACTGAAATCAGTTCATATTCTTTTGTCAAGACTGTCTTGTGTCAATATTAAAGACATTTAAGTGTTCTATCAGTTCCCTCACACAAAACTTCTGATTTATTATATACTTTGTATCACCTTCCTCATAGTTCCTCAACAAAAAACAAGAATCTCTGACTTTCTAATGTTTATTTGCTTCTTGACAGTGTAAAACCCACAAATGGATATTTTTTGAAGGAGAAATGTGGCTATTGTTTTCTAATAATGTCCTCCAATCCAATCTCTTTGATACAGTTGAAGGTGGTCGGGACAGTAGGCTCTGTTTTGAAAACCCTCCTACCTCCTAAGATAGTGTTTCTTAAGCAAATGAAATGCACTTTATATCAACGCGTTTATAATTATGTTGTAAGCTAATGGCACAACATCTAATCATGAGTGAGGCATTACTGAAGTGTGAGAAAAACACATTGCTTTAGTAGCAATGCTTTAATATGAAAACTAATTATACTAAGATGCACGCTTGACATGAAAGTGAATCCACGGCTTTATCCAATTAGACACATGCGTTTATTTGCATATCAAGCAGTATAATAAGGTCTCACGTGAGCACAGAGGAACACAAATGGAAACATTACATTGTCTACTGTATCATTTCTGTAATATCTGTAAACACATTAAATTAGTTCTTTGTATTTCTGAGCCAGTTTCTGCTCAAAATTATTCTTAGCACCATTTTTCAATAGTTATGCAGAAAATATTAAGAGAATAATTAACAGTTATTTGTGTATAATCCAGAGTCTTACAACAACAAAGACCTCGATGTATAAAAAGGTAAATATCTGCACTACATCAGTTGCAGGTGCAGGTTATAAAAAGCAACCCATAAATGGTTAAAAAGGGATCTGAGCAACAAGTATGTATCTCAGAAAGTTTGCAGAAACCTTTAAATACAGATGTAAGAACATATACAGTATTTTTCTCATTGCTAGTGCTCATATAGAGTGGTCAACAGCAACTGCGCCGAGGCTAGAGCGAATGTTTTTGTCAAATAAAAGCAAGGTAAGATGCAGAGCAAGATTTTCACTTCATGTTAAAAGATAAGGGTCGACTGTGAGTTTGACTTCGGCTTGTCAGCCCTTTGCCACTGGAGATAACGTTACTACACTCTTTGAACATATTTAAAGGAAAACCACACATCTCTCAGGAATAAACGATGGACCTGTGAAGCGGCGGACATTTAGCTTTCATAGTCAGCATAGCTGGCAATATCTCCACCTGCCAACACGTTCTTGTACGTTCTGGAGGAGTACTCAAGAAAAGCATTGTCTGCTTCTTCTCAAAGGGAGGGATCAATTGGATAGACATTCAACCTATTAGAAAACAGTGGGCAGTGACAAAATACACAGAAAATACTGCCTGTCGTTTGCCTTAGACCAGGGATGGGCAAACTAAGGCCCTGGGGCCACATGCGGCCTGTTGGGCTGTTCAATGTGGCCCGCCAAGCATTTACTAATATTTTATTGATGATTAAACACTGCATATATTTTGCCTTTTCCTTCAATATTTTGCAGTAATCAGTTGATTTAACTATACAACAAGCTCCAAACGGTAAATACCTTTCCTATAGTCAAAATAAACGTTTTTATTGAGCATAAGTGAGTTCCCTGGCCCTCCACAAGAGTCCCATCTACTAATGTGGCCCTTGGGATAAAATAATTGCCCACCCATGCCTTAGACTGATGCAATTTGAAAAACATACAATTAATCAAAGAAAACAAGCATCACATGAAGTTACAAATGGTCTGACCCCTTTAACTTTGTAAAGTGAATGGTTCTGGGTGGCCAGGCAACAAGAAAGTGTTCAAATAAAGATAAGGCAATAATTAAAGCTACATTAACTCAAAGTAATGTGAAATATTCAATGTATTTATTTGAATTGACGTCAACTCAGCTGTCTTTGAATAACCCTCATTGCCAGCCCCTTACAACCTGAGGCCCATTGCTAGTATGGACAGAGTTTATTTGAATAGCTTTCTAATGGAGATTATCTTCAGTATAAGACATATTTATTTATTTTTATCTGAATCATCATTCCCACTAACCAGACTGAGTGACTTGCTGTGTATGGTTGAAGACCCTCTAAATAGCCATTACAGCTCGCATCAAATGAATAATGACATCCTGCATGGCATTACCTTGGTGCCTTTGGCCCATGACATCAGTATGTAATCGAATAAATTATGTTCCATTTACCCGTGAGGCCATTAATCCCAATTTAATGGCCAGGCTTTGCATGTGAATTTTCTTTCAATAGCCTGTAATGCATCCGACCTCTGAGGACGCGGGCTAAGTGGTGATCTATGAGAGGCTGATTCTCACATGTGTACCCAAAGCTCGGCACCTCGCCCTTGACATTGCCATAGCCAGCATTATGCATTTTAGAGCAGGCAACTGGTAAGCCTTCAATATCCAAACGAATCTCTGAAGATATGGCCAAAGTGTAATGTCACTGTCTCATATAAATAATTCATATTTGAAATGGACAGATGACATTGTCTCGCAGGAAATGTGTCTGGAGCCTGTAAACAAGTCCGAGCATTGAGATTGAATCCTGTAATGACACGAGGAGCCAGATATAATAAGCTCCTCTAATATCTTTTCTAAAAGGGTATTGGAGGCTGGAGGTGTTTGAAGTGAGCCCGCTATTAACCCGCGGGTCAGAGGAGCAGCACAGCGGAGGACAAAAGAGACATTTTAGGAACATTGCAGGACAGAAACCAGAGTCCATCTAACATAGATCATTTGGAAGAATAAGACAAAGTGAACAATCAATGACGCATTAAAAACATTTTGTTAAATCTTAGTTCATTGGGTTCTATTTGAGCTTTTTTTTATCCCTTTATTCATTTTTGGCAGCATTTTTTATGAAGCTCATTCAATATTTACTGTGTAAACAAATGGGTATCAACACTATGACACTATAGCCATCACCCATACCACTAATTTCTCTGATTGTTTAGGATTGCTTTATTGATTCCCTGAACTGATGAAACAAAAGATAGACTGACCAGTTTCCAGCAGCAAAACAATGCACAAAACACTTAAAGGCACACAATAAAAATACCGCTTAAGTTAGCATAAGCGCCATTTCATAAAAATACATATTTGCAGCTGGTCTGGAAATAACACATAATTGTCATGTACTTGATGTTCCAACAGTTCTTCTGTAGAAACTAATTTTCAGATGTCAAAACATCCTGGTGTAGTGAAAACAATTTGACATAATTGTTTTGCATCTTGGAAAGGTAATAACTCCTAAACAATACAATATTCATGGACTGCACAGCTCAAATAAAATATGCTTCTGGTTGACTTTCATCAGTCACATCCACAATACAATGGCCCTAGGACCTGTGGCAAACCAAGGACAGTCCATTGCTTAGTTTCTTCAGATGAGAAGATATCTGAACACAAAGCACTTTGCTGCATGTTTAAATGTCAGTAGAAAGTCTGGATGTGAGTTTTTCTGACATCTTCTAGAGGACATGTACAAAAGAAGTTTTAATGTTTGCATAAGAGTGTGCTTTGCTTTGTGTTTGTTCTCTATTGTGTGTTTGGCTAAGAGTTGGCAAGTGCCTGAACGTCTCCCTGGGATTGTTATGCATCTAATTGCTGTGTATATTAATAATTCACATTGTCTCTCTGATGGCCGTCATTAAGAAATGAGGATGCAGTGTGTTTGTGCTCGCTGCCTTCCTCTGTGAGTCCTTGAGAAGCATAGTGTGTGTCGTTACATGTGTGTGTATACCGTATATACAGCGGTGTGTGTGTTCATTGTGTGTGTGTGTGTGTGTGTGTGTCTTTGAATGTCCTCCATTACGGTAAATGTACATTATTCATTGTGGCCTGCCAAGATCATTATCAAGAGAGCAGAGATGTACAGAAGCACATAAAGGCAGCTCTGAGAAAGAGCGGAAGTGTGTTTGTCCTCTTAGAGGCAGTCCATGGCCCAACATTTAACCCGCTGCACAAAGGCCAAGTCAGCTGCACCATATTAAGTCTATAATGTGGGTTACAGCATCAAATGAGTGTTTTGAAATGGTTTAATGCACTTGTTTGAAATGAACTGCACAGAAAGGGTATTGAGGACTATTAGGACCGCATAAATCAAACTAAATGTTTGAGTAAGTAATAAACAAAATCAATAAAACTATTAACAATTGTACAAAAATGTAAATAAAAAAAGAAATTGTAAAATCAGTCAACATTTTTACTTCCAATTAAATCTAAATTTTATAATTCTGTAATAAATGCTAAAATTACTAAAGTGATTTGAAATGCAACTTTGAAGATTCAGAGATTCAGAAGCCATTCTCTGCTTTAACTTTTCAGACTTAACCCGCTAAAGGACGAACAGAGACAAATGGTGTGGCAAAACTCATTTGGGACAGATAACTTTTCAGAAATATTATTTAAAGTAAGTGCCTTTTGGGTTATCTCCATCCAGGGGTCACCACAGCAAAGTAGTTCAAATGAGTAGCATGGCAATGTTTTTACCCCAGATGCCTTTCTTTACCCAACCCTCTCCATTTACCCGGGCTTGGGACTAGCACAGATAAGCTGTGGCTGGAGTTATTTCCCAGGGGAGCGTTCAGAAATATAATATAATAATGTAATATTGAGTTGATGCATTCTGGTTAAATATGCCTTTTCACAAGATTGTAGTATGATCAGCAACTTACGTTTACAGAGTGGATTCAAACCAAGGCCGTGTCTTAGGTCTGCTTATTTCATGTCAACAATTTCTAACTATATCTTGGGGTAAAAAGTTAGAAAGTAATGATTTTAATGCAGTGAACATCTGTATTTTTTGGAATGTTTTGTCTGTTTTTTGTGGAAAGATGCAGTAAAACCTGTGTTGCATGTCTCCATCAGGAGAATAGGAAGGAGGTCTGCCTGACTTGCATCTCAGGCCCACAGTGCTTCAATATTTTGGTATAAAAGACTAAAGCACAACGTAGTTCCAAAATAATAAGCCTTTGCACCACTAGAGAATATTATGTAAAATGGCAGAATTCAGCTTTGTTTGGTGATTGAACATTTTGCAGAAAAAAGCTTCTGCTTAAAGCATCACTTGGGCTTATTCCTTTGTTCTCTGGAATATCCCTTTAAATAAAATGATTGTGTTTCATCATCATGCATTGTCTTAACGGAATAAACATTTCTGGTCAAACTAAATCTTGCAGTTATAAAGAACTTTGTGCTCAGTGCAACAGTGCAGATGTATTAATAATTTTATGCCGAAGCATTTTCAGTCTGCAAACCATCTTTCCTTTAATCAGCAGTGCTATGAAACACCACAGGGAAACTGGGCACAAAGCAAAGCAGACTGAATTAGGTTAATTATTCCTTAATACAATAATAATAATGTTAAAACAAGAGGACTTCAAAGGCAAGATTTTTTTTGTCCTGAAGATAAAGAAATAATGATACAGAATGATGTAATTATGGGACAGAAAGTAAAGAATTTCAAGAAGGAGGCAAGAGTGCAGCAGGTCTATATTTTCACACTATTAATACGCAATCCTTAACAAAATTTAAACAAATTTATTTTGAAATTGAACAGACACACAAGAGTTTAATGAGACCTACACAAAACCAAAATGTTTAGGGATCAAGACTGAGTCAAGAGGAAAAACATGCCAGAGTGAGACCAAATCAAGTCCAAGCCCACTGTATGAACAATTATAATAAATAAACATGTAATTATTTTAAAATCCAAACAGTCTCAGTCTAACTCCCGGAAGTTCAGTGTTCAATGAAGGAGGCACAGTTAGTCTTTAAAAGACAATAAAAAAACGGAAGCTTTTATCCAATCAACATCCAGGCCTGAGTAAAAATGATCTTGAGCCCATGACAGGACCAAGAGCTTTAATGCTCCAGTCTCAAAGCCAAGATCTTGAGAACTACAACACAATAACAAACATGTGCCAAAACTTTGCCCGGCCAGCCATTTTAATTAGTTTGGTCCCTCTCAATTCAAGTTTGATTTCCAGGAGGCGGGACAAATGGAAGCATATTAAACCAATCAGAGCAACAAGACTAGTTTCACGTCTTTAAGAATCAATAAATTAAACACACCTTGTTTTAGAAATACTATAATGGAAGACTGGCTTGATGGGTGGGGCTTCAGACCCAATAAACTTTGCTAAGAAAGTCTTTAGGTCTGACTTTTACCTACTGACAACCCTGTCTCGCTTCAGACCCAGCACTAAAATATAAACAGGGATTGGATCTGATTTTCCCTAAATCCAAGATCAGAATTGTCTAAATGCATTATTAATGCCACATTAAAGAGGCGATTAGATTAGAGATGAAACATACAGTGTTGGTTTATAATAATCCAGGAAGAGGATGCTTCAGTAGTCTATACTGTACACAGAAAACGAATCTCTCAATATGATAAAGTGAGTAAAGGTAAACAGAAAAGCTTTGTCTTAATCATTTGCAAGCCGGTGTAGTTTTGCATTACAAGCGGTAAAGTAAGAACTGATCTAATGCAGACTCAGAAGGACACAAAGGAGTCAAACTGTCCATCATTGTGTCCTGAGAGACAGAAGACGAACTACAATGTAAGATCTGAAGGTGGCCATGAAGAGCAGCAGAAACTAAACAGCTCTGTACACTCTATATCTCTACTTTCTTTCTGATTTACTGATTTCTGGCTTGTACCAATGATCTGTGTACACACCTGTTTATTGAACCTGCCAAAAAGCTGTGCATCTCAAAGCACAGGCATAAATTAATAATTATTCTCCCTCTGTCATAACAAGCTTCTGCAGACAAATTTCCTAACTCTTAGCGGATTCTCTGAACACTGACAAAGAAGCCAAGGCTAAGGAACATATGTCAGCCACTCGTGACAGGCTTTACAAAAGTGCGACTCCCTCCGAACGCTCAGGAGACTCACTTAAGCAGCGGCGTGGCAGATAATTTCATGGTAGATGGAAGTAAGCTAAAATAACTGCAACTCAATAAAACCTATTCACGTTGAAGAGAAAGCACTCGGGGAGTATATTCAGTGCACCTATCAAGTCTGCACTTTGGTGTTAAATAATAAGACTTTCAACAGATTTGCAGGAGCTGACTTTAAGATGACACTAAAACAGAGCTTGAATGAAACTTAAATATACGGTCTTGTCTTTATTTGGGGATTATGCTATTACATTACATACTTTACCACACTACTGGAGCCACATTGAAGAGGTCACTGAAGTGGTACAGTATAGTTTCATATGGAATGATTCATACTCCTTTTGACAAAGGAAACACCTGCAAAAGCCTGGGATATCGACACAAAACTCTAGAGACATACTTTTTTTAATGTCTGTTCTATCCTTTCCATTTTTTAAGTTTCAATTGCCAATGAGGTAAAACATGAATTTCTATCACATTGAATGCAGCCAATAAAGCAGTTCCATAATGCAGAAAAGAAATTGGGTTAGTCCTGGGCAGTATAGGCATTTATAAAGCTGCCTCTCCATGCATGTGTCTTAACAGACCATTCGAATCATGAAGTTTAAGCCTTTAACAGCCGCAGTGCATCCCACATTTTTGCTCAGCCAAGACTAACATCCCAGTGTTTTCCCACAAAGCAAGCGACCCATTCGACACAGGCGCCCCGTTTGTGTGAGACGCCTTTCATCTGCCCACTGTCCATGTGTTGTGTGTTGGTCTGTCCAAAATAACCAAAAAAGGCAGTCAAGATTCTCTGTTTCTCATCTTTCGTCTTCCCTTTTTAAAATCAGATCTCCCCAAACTCACTTCTTTTTAATTTTAGGATTGTAAATATGTCTTTTCAGCTCTGCAGCTGTCAAATCGCTGTCAAGGCAACCATCCCTCTTCCGCCTCCTCTCCCTCTTTTGCTTGTTTTCAGTCCCTACTGCTGTTTCCTTTTCCCATGATGTGGTGTTGTGAGTGCGCTCATCCTTGGGGAGCGTCCCATTTAGCCACAGCCCGGCTCACAGCTGCCTGCTCTCCGGAGACGGCCCCGAGAAGCTCGTGTAATTGAGACATCTCTGAAACAAGAGCAGTTCTGCAGTTACTGTCTCAAAGTGGCTCTAAGTGCTGTCCTCCAAAGCAGACAGTTCAAGAGAGGCTTTGGGGAAGCACTGCTGCCAGTGCTGCAAAGGTACACTATTAGAAAAACACAAGATATAAAGTTTTTTTTATTTTTTTATAATGCCAATGTTGATATGACTTGAGATATCCGGCTTTCTCCTTGGGGGGATTTGTGAGGTAATTAAAACATACTTAAACAAGGATCTAGAATTGGTAACAATGGCACCACAATTTTTTTATTTGGTCACACAGTTACAATGTTTAATATAATGTATAATGTAATGTCCTGGTATTAAATTATACTGCATCTATGTTTGAAATAGCATTTTTATTTAGTTGGGATAAGCTCCTTCTTAAGTTTTCCATTCTACAATTAAGTCCTACAATGACCATCGGCTGTTTCCACTTTAAAGGTTTACAGCATTCATTGTGAGTTTTGCATGTTGCACAAAACTTTAGTCCAAAAAATCCTAAATGCACCTCACAGAGAATGTTTATAGCCTTGCCTTACCTCAACTTTGCCAATCACAGTGCACAGCAGAAAGTATACAGTGACGCCGTGTAGTTTTGAGCAGTGCTTATTTATTCGCCATGCCCCCCTTTGGATTAAAAAACATAATCGGAGTTTCCCCCTTATGTGGTTTATTTACACATGAGGGATGCAATGTTTCTGTGTCTTCTTAACTTACAAGGATTCCTACTGTCTGTTTTAGACATAACACACAGTAAAGCCGAGAGCTAGATAAGCGTTTTGTCATATTTGCCTGACTTACTCTTTGATGTATGTTTGCTGTTTTCGCCATCTGGAATTGTATTTTCTTCGCTTGCTTTTTGTTTTGCTCCTGCAGTGTTTATGTCGTAGTCTCTCTTCCCGGAGCATGCCAATCACCAAGGAAGCGCGGGATGTTTGGTGTCACCTTAAAAGAGTCCGTGTTGCAACACCACTCAACATTAGTTCTGCGCATTTTCTGAGCCCCCCCCACAGTCAGTCCCTGTTTGCCCCCCAAACAAGCGCGCCCCACACTTTGAGAAGCACTGGTTTAGACACAGTGGCTCTAAAGAAAAGACAAGTAGAAAAGCAGGACTGAGGATAGTGATGAGGATGGATAGGATCAGGAAGGAGTCAGAGCTCATGTGAGATGTTTTGGAGACAAAGTTGCCGAGGCCAGGTTGAGATGGTTTAGACATGTCCAGAAGAGGGAGAGTAAAAATAATTGGTCAAAGGAAGCTGAGGTTAGAGGTGCCTGGCAGGAGGCCGAGAGAAAGAAAAAAGAGGAGGTTTATGGATGTAGTGAAGGAGAACATGAAGGTCTGAGAGAAGAGGACAGAGATAATCGGGACATACTGGGGCAGATGATATGCTGTGGAGACTCCTGAAGGGACCCACCCAAAGGAGACGAGAGTAAACCTGGATTTGGCATTTTGAGATTTGTTTTATTTTATGTGAGCATGCAGTGGCGGCTGGTGGTGATATCTGGTGGATGGGTTAATAAATACAACCACATTTGAGACATAAAGTTATAGCCACAATATACTTTATCAAACAGATTATGTCAGACAAACTCTTTCTTTTTCACACAAACATGTATAACTTTCAAAAATATTGAAGTTTTTTGTGAAGCTTATATGTACTATGACCTTTGTGATTGTTTTATGCTAAATGCATCAAATGATCCTTAATGGAACAAATGTTGCTAAAGATAATGTATTTATAAAAAAATATCCTGTTCTTCCTGTCACTTCTTTTCTAGGCAAGGCAAGGCAATTTAATTTATATAGCAGAAGTCATACACTGAGTAACTCAAAGTGCTTTACAGGAATAAAAGACAATTTACAAGATTTAGATTTCAAAACATAAGAAAAATGAAAACAAACAACTTTACTCTCTCCTAGAAGTACAGTGGAGTCAACTCTTACTTTGTAAGTCTCCAGGTTTAACCAAAAAGTGTCTAAATACATTTACACCTGTCAATCACCAAATGAGGAAGATGATTGGATAATTTGATAGTTTTATACGTCAATGACTAAGTGTGAAAGGATCTCCTTCAGAAGCCAAGATTAGCTCGGTGCATCAGAAAGACACGGGCTGAATGGACTAAATGGGGAGGTCTTTTTATCCTGAAGCGTGAAATGATGTTAGGGTGAGTCCATTACACACTCATTCAGGGTCTGGGATAAGAAGGGGACTCCACATGTGAGCTGATACGCACATGTATTTGATTTATTTTTTCACAGTTTACAGTTCTCATTCTCTCTTCATCCATTTGGTAACATTTGTGCTAAAAGGTTGATCTGGAATTTTAATATAAGCTACTACGAAAGAACTATTTTACCCTGATTTTATTGATCGCTTTGTAGGGTAAAGAATTTGTCGCCATCACATGACCTCTTGTGCAAGAGTTTGGGGTCTGCTTTGGGACAGCCTCACCACTCTACAGCCTGAGCGGACAAACATTTCAATCTCTTTTCCAGAAATGAACATGCTCAAAGTTGTGACCATTCATTATGTTTTTGAGGCGGGCTGACCATTCCCCAGTCGCTTGACGTCAGCGGAGGAAACTGCTCAACCTCACCACTGGACTCTGAGCCAGAGGGAATACTTTCTGGTCAGAGTCTTCATTTTATTCCAGCTCTTTTTTTTTTCCTGTGTAAATGGGCAGAGACAGGCCCAGAAATTTCTCTGGACACTAATCAAAAGAGAGCAGGCCTGTGCCGTCTTGAAAATGACAGCCGTATCCACACGCAACTGCAAAAGCTGGCATAAACAACCACTTCAACACTCAAAGACATGGTGACAAATTTAAGTGAAAAGCACAAAAATGCATCTGAGGCAGAAACACCTCCATATAGTACCACTTTTCCCCGTCTTCCCAACTCACACATTTAGGTTTTGCGGCTTGTCATCTAAAAGAAAGCCACACGAATGTAGGAGACAAGATAATAATCCAGTCAGTAGCTTTGTTCCGCATCGTCTGGACGGGTAATTATGTGAAAATATGACAGAAAGAGGACAAAGCAACCTGGGTACACTCCAGTCTACAGGTAATCATAGCTAACAAACATATATCGACCTACGCCTTTAAAAGTGGGTGGCCAACATAAATGAGGGTAACTGGAGAAAACAAAGATGGGGTGGTGAAATGGTTGGGGACAGAAATGGCAGCCAAACAGTCAATTACAGTGTGTACTTTAATGATGTTTAGAGTTTAAGTAGAACTGAGCCAGTGCATTAAGTATGTAATTAAAAGCCTTCATGTTTTAATACTGAGGAGCAATTTATTTGTTACATAGCTACATTTGTTACGCCCCACTCCAAGTTCAGTATATTACTTTCAAACCAAATTAGACAAAGGAACTATTTTATTCCATTCTGCTTAAAGCCAGTTCCAACATGGCAGCCAGCATTCTTCCTCCAAACACCACAGATAGTGGCTTTCTTGTCCCTCTTTAGTTTTTGCTGCTAAAGCCATCAAATCTATGAATCCATATTTCCACAATGCCACATTTCTCCATCTGAGAAAGTGCAACACCTCATCACAATTTCAATTTTATTTTCCCCAATCCTCCAGAAGATCTTAAATCCTGCTCTTGGACTGTTTCTTAAATCAAGCTCCTCTAACTCTAGCTTTGCTTTATTTAAGTCTATGTCCACTTCTGCCGCTTCCAGTAGAGACTTGTTAAATCCAGCTTACTTGATTTCCAGACCCTTTATTACTTTCTACACTGCCAGCTTTTAACCTGTCTTCGTTTTTGTTTTGCAGTGAAATGTAAAAGTCTATTTTGGAGAAAGTAGTACTGACCTAACATACATAATGCGGTTCTTGCATTTATTTCTGTGTTTTCAATTTGGTTAGACAATTTACATGGTTTTAAAAATAAACGTTTTTTACTAGAGTGGTACGTTACGGGTTGGGTCTGTGCACCATGCTTTTAGAGATGGTTCCATTGAAAGACAAAAAAAAGGGGTGTAGAATGTGTCACAAACAAGCATAAGGCAGAGTACTACTGTGGCAGCACCTCAGCTTTAGGTCCATCCGGCTTTTGTGATCCAGACATTGCATTCACTTTCTACATGGCATTAAACACAAGCCAAAAGATCACAGGAACAAGTCAGTGACAAAACTTTACAGCCAAAAAATTCTTTTTCTCTTTTTTCTTAATAATAAAAAAAAATAGAGATGTGCCATCTAATAGACTTAAAGAATCTTAAGACCCTTGCATTGGGATTTAAACACAGCATTCATGACATGAGCATAAATAGCCGGGGATAAGCTGGGAATAAACTAAAAACAATCATTTCCTATTTTTATGCAACAGTATAGGGCTATACCCTCAGCCTGGCATAGACACTGACAAGGATTTATTCACTTATTTTTTCTAGAAAATGGAAAGTTTTTTTCTTAAAGAGGACGAAACACAACTAGTGTAACTTGATAATCCTGCACACAGCCTCTTCAAGGGCTACTTTTCTCTAACCATAACACACTAACAAGATCCAATCTGTGGAATACACTGGAAACTGGGTCCAAAAGACGAGGCGAATGTATTAAAACAGTTCTGTCTTTTGTACTACTGGTAATACTAATAAAGCTACTTGTGGAATACATTTTTATTTGTTGCATGGTAACCTAAAATTTTAGCAGGACATAGCAAATCAGTTATTTTGTCTTGTTCCAAGTTTCTAGCTCATTTATATAAACGGTGCTTTTCAAAAATAAGCAAGACTAATATATAATGCTATTATATTGAGTAATCCAGGCAGGTGTGACACCACTTGCGAACATATGTGAGATATATAAAAGCAGAAAAATGTGAGGTTTCACCCTGATGTCCACAGTGAACCCAGAGAAAAGGACAGTGAGGCTGCAGCAGACACTCTAGAGCTGAGATAAGATATTGCGTGGGCGGCTGAATAAGAGGATTAGTGAAGGAGAAAGAAAGAACAGTGAATGAGACAGAAACTCAAAAGAGAATGCACGAATTGTGAGATGAAATGAAATATGGCTGAGACTGATGGAGGAATGGGAGTGTGCTGGGCTTAAGTTAAAAATGACAAGAAAAATGGAAGTTAAACTGGACTGGACTCTAGAGAAAAGTCTAGCTCGACTGAGCTGTGGAAGGGACCACACACACTACCAGTGACCCTAGAGTTAACTTTAATTCCAATTTAACTTTGAGCTTTAACAGAAACTATCCATCCCATAACCTATTCAGCTCTGTCCTGACACAGAAGGGACCTTCATATATTTATGTGTTGTAGTGGTTTGTGACATTAAAATAAACACATCTAAGAAAAGTTGTATGAAACAACATTTTTTTATGTTAAAGCAAAGCAATAAATAGCTAACCTAGGGATATTGGTAAACATACAATCCATTCCTTCCACATCACCATAACCAGACGTAAACATGGAACTAATGTACACTTGTTCAGTTAGTTTTTAAGAATTAGTTATAAAGATTCTCAGACCCACACTCTCTTTTAGGGGCCATCTGTCTAGTTTTTGAATAAACTCTATGTAGTATCTGCTTCTAAATTTGTAAACTCAATTTATCAAACTCATCTAGCCACACTGGCTTCCCATGAAACACTGCATTTAGTATGATTCTCCTTCTCACCTGTAAATCCCTGCATATTGGCCATATGTCTCATAGATCAATTCTACAAACCGAACCTCAGCACTCAGCTGGGTGTATCCTGTTTCCAGTTACCCTCTGAGTCCAGACCCCTGCATCCTCACAGCTGACTCTACTGGACAATTCAAATCACAGCTCAAGATTTTTACACGAGTTCCATTACTGGACCCTATCCATATTGTTTTTTGGTGAATGACAAATTCAGATTTTCCGGTTGAATGGATTTGGACAGTGGAAGGAACCCAGAGAGAACCCACAGGAGCCCAGGGACTCTACACCGAAAGGTTAGCTTTGGGATCCATTCCGTTCCATAACATTACTGTCCAACCCATTTTATATTACAATACTTTACACACACATTTTATTAAATGTGCTATGACCATGCTGCACAGCAATGGGAACGTGTAAGTATCTAATTTCCCCAAAAATGCAGTGGCTTCAATAATAATTGAAAATAACCACTGGATTCCCTAACATGGCTAACTCATCATGCCACATTGTCTCCCTCTAAAGCCGTTCGGAGACAGAAGAGAAACTGTCTGTCTGGTCAGATTACTTGTGATACACAGCAAATACAAAAGGGCCACAGCACACAATGACAGTTTTCTTCTTCTATGTTAGAGTTTCCCTCACGGCTTTCCATTGACTTCAGAAACCAGGCCCATTTTCACATTTGTTATGCTTGTCTGCTACAATAAAGTGATGAGGAGTCGCTGTTGTCCTGCAAATAGAGCAAAAAAATGGAAAGGGAAGAAATTGGCGATATGGAGCGGAACAAAGGAGCCAAAACAGTTACGGGGAATGGGATAGAAGTGCACAGACATGATGATTACTATAAATATTAACACATTATTTCTTGTTCGAGGGCAAAATGTGAAATGCGTAAAATAACACATAAAGGTGTTCAAGGTGTTTAGTTGCTTAATATCCGGAGACAAATCCATTCCCAGTATTGTCTTCTTTTCATTGAGATTTCCTCCACACTAAAACTTCCATGTAGGGACTGAGGCAACGTATCGAGCTGTTTAAAGTGACCTTCTACTTTATTGATTCCTGCAAGAAAAAAAGTAAAACAGTTCTCTCTTGAAACGTCAGAGGTCACCTACAATACATTTTCTTTGGCACCTAAGAAGTCAAAGTCCTGCCCAAGGGCATTTTGTGTCACTGTGTTCATCCAACTCAGGAAAATAAGTCACGGACGGACTCGAGACAGGAATTATTATTTCTGACTCTGAATGACAAACTTGACAACAATTGAATATTCAATAACTACAGTAAAAAACAATGAAATATGTGTCATGAGTGAGCGGAGTATTTACTTTGTTAAACAATTTAGAGCAGTGGTGGGCAAACTAAGGCCTGGGGGCCACATGCATCCCGTCGGGATGTTTAATCTGGCCCCAGAATTATTTAATATGTTATTGTTAATCAAACACAAAGGTCAATGCATATATTTTCCTTTCATCTCTACTCTCAGCGAGAAATAGTTAATATACAGTGTTTTCTTGGTTTGTATAAATTAAACTTTGAACTATAGGCAAAACCATTGAATATATGTTTTTACTGAGTGAGTTCACTGTGTTGGCCAGGCCCTCCACAAGAGCCCAATGATCTAATGTGGTCCTGATTTAGAGTCTTTTGAAGATCTAATGTGGAGGAAGAAAGCTACAAGGTCAGCAGTGAAATGTTTTAAGGGTTTCGCTTATTTGTCAAAGGCTTTTGATTTTCACACTACATCAGACAGACAGACAGTGACCTAATGAACATCATTATAGTGTTCATTTTGAAACAGACAAAATGGCTGCTTCATTTACAGGTTTTTGTATAGCACTCTATTATAATGTTCTTTCACTTTCTTAAGTTCAAATTTTGAGAGCCATGTATTTTTTATGGATTTTCTAGGGCAAAATGTAAAAAATATTTTTTTTAGTGAATTTAAGAAGCATTTATCTTCACTGTTATTTGTGAAATCCTGTAGAAAAACAACAAGCAAACAAAACATACATACATTTGCTTTGAGTTTACAGAAGAATTAATCTTCAGAAACATCTGTAATGATAAAATATCTGCTCTGTGTTTTCAATTCTGGCCCACACAGATCCAACCTGTCAGTCAAGACGGTAGTTCCTCCTATTTGAGAGCATGTCCGTCCCACATACACACCATGTCTTTGCCTTTACACCACTCAGCTTCCACTCAATATCATGAAAATCTGGCCCAATACGTGTCTTCCATGTGTCTTCAAGTTAATTAAAATGTACACATGCTATGTTAACTTACCCGTAGCTGTAATCTGTGAATGTCATTCAAACTGTATTTTCCCCACATTTCTGACACAATGGATTGTCCGTGTTTCTTTCCGACACAAACCGACCCAAGAGGGAAGCTGAGGTTGACAAACTGTTGAATTAATTTAAGCTGTGTGCATCCTGCATCCAGGTTTTTTTCTCTTTAATATGACAGAGCGGGTATTGGGACAAGCAGAGGAGTAATTAAAATGTAAGCCGGGTGGTTGTAGCGGTGGCCTTACATGTGGGGCCAAGTGCTTCCTGGTTTAAACAGGAAGTCCCCAAGGAGCGGGAGAGCTACGTGTTCGCCCTCCTCCGTAGCGATCTGTCTGCGAGAAGACAAGACAATTCCATTACCAGGCGATGTAGCGCGGGCCCCCAGAGTGGGTGTGCAGGGGAGTGTGGGTACGCACGCAGAAACAAGCTGCCCAGGGAAAGGAAATAGATATCAATTGGAGAGTATGTGTTTGTGTGGGGAAATAAGTTGCCCGAGGCTAAAAGATGCACATCAATCTAACAAGAGAACTCACTCCTCCTTTCGACTCTATTCTGTGGGCGACGTGTTATTTATTATACAAGCCACAGTTCAGCTAATCAATGAATTTAGATTATGTTCTTAAACCCACAAAAAATATGCCTTTTAGAAAAACAAAGTGGGAAAGAATATATGGCTTACCTTAAGACCAGTGAGTAAATTGCTTTTGCACTTTTCAGATTTTCAAAATAACCAAATAACATGTGGACATGGGTGGTTTTGCGTTAGGGTTTGTATTTGTATTTGTGGGGGTTAGGTAGGAGAATGAAGTTCACAGACTGCTTTACAAAAGTTTGCACAGGATGACAATATTTTCAACCTTAAAACCCGGGATACCGCAGAATTTAACAACAGCAACTAAATAAATGAAAATCAATACAATGCCAGTAAACCATAAAATCATGAAGTGACAGCATTGATAAGCATTAAAACAGTTTTACAAACGCAGAATTTTACCTTTTAAGCATATTTTCTTAGACATCTGTTTTGTATTGTTCCTGGAGCCGGAACATTTTAGTGTTTTTGTAAATATTTTGTAAAAATACAAATAGTTAAGTCCGGGATGTTGGCTTTGTACTGACTTTCTGACTTCAAACTGAAAATGGCGACGTACATGTGACATGCATTCAGACTTATCATAGATACTTTTGTCTTACATACAGACCTGTAAATAATTTAACTGCAGTGACTATTTCTTTTAGAACACTAGACATTATGTTTTTTACCTAGCTCTGACTAAACCAGTGACTAAAAGTTATCTTAGGTGGCACGCACAGATAACACATGCTTAGCTGGATTGAGTTCTCAGGATGGAAAAAAACACAAAGAAGAAGTAAACACATGGGAAAATGAGAAACAACATTTTATGAGAAATAGTAGAAATAATAGAATTTTCTCATTTTTGTGCAGAGATGGGTTGAACCAAAGTAAGTTTTTGCTGTTTGCTGAAAGGTATAAAGTATTTTTTTTATAAAATGTCAGGGTTCTTTTCTTGCATTAATATTCTAAAAGTGACAAACACATCTTTATGTAACTCCAAACCTTATCTGCTTCTTTTGCTTTGAAATGACAAAACAGGGCATCATTATAACTGCTTGAAAGGAGTTGCTTTATATAAAATGGTTGTAGTTTAAACAATGCCACAAAGATGAGTGTAATGCGCTGAGTCTTGGGATTAGCCAACTGACTCTGTAAAGACTAACTATCCATTCATCCATTTTCTACTTCTTATCCTTTACGGGTTGCGTGTGGCTAGAGCTAATCCTGGCTGATTTAAGAGTGCGGTAGGGTACTCTCTGGATGATTGAATGCAGGGCACTTGGGGACATTATGGGCCATTAGATTCACAATTTCACCTGTACATGTAAGTTTCGATACAAATCACTGTTCTCAATTGATCAAACTGAGGCATATATTCAATTCAAACAGCAATAGCTCCTTGTCCTATCTGATTATTTTTATTGAAAACACAGAACCCTAAAAACTCGACCAGCTGTACTGCCTGTAAAACCACAACACTCGAGGCTCCCACTTCTGGTATTATTGCAGCATTTAGAGAAAAGTGAGTCTACACCACAACTGGGTTTACTTTAACGATCTGAGCGTGGATCAGACTGGATTTGCCAACAAGAAAGAGCGACGGCCAAATCTAAACCATTCTTTCCTTTTATAATGATTAATGGAAGAACTGCACTGATGCTCTACTTGGTTTATTTCTACTAAATGTTTAAAATCCTGTCATTACAATAATGGGTGTGTGGGTGATCATCCAGTGAGTCCAGATTTTGGGGTTGAGGTAATGATTTCTTGATGCCTATTGTCAGTTGGCAGCCTAAGTGAGTGGTCGGCACCGTCAGCGGCTGAGTAGCTGGCTAATGGGCTCAAAAGATTGGAAGTGATCGGTGACAGAGCGTTTAGATATGCACAGGCCGACGTCTGCAGGGCCATTGTGATTTCACAGCTCCACACCCAGTCATCCCGTTTAGGACGAGGACACAGGCTCACGTGTACTATCAGCTGCTCAGAACATTTTTTTTCTAATTTAAGAAAAGCAAAGGGGAAAACTGGAGTGTCTGCACATGTGAAAAACATTAAATTGCAATTTCTAAAATATGTTTGGGATGCTCTGGATCGGCGTGTTCGGCAGCGTGTTCCAGTTTCTGCCAATACCTAGAGGAGTGGACCACAAACAACAACCGGATCAACTCTATGTGAAGGGGATGTGTTGCACTGCGTGAGGACAATGATGGTCACACCAGATTTTCTGACCCCCCGAGGGTGAAACTGCCCATTTTAGAGTGGCCTTTTATTCTAGCCAGCCCAAGGCACATCTGTGAAATAATCTTACTCTCTAATCAGCATCTTGATATGACTCACCTGTGAGCTGGATGGATTATCTCAGCAAAGGATAAGTGCTCATTAACACAGATTTGGACAGATTTGTGAACAATATTTGAGAGAAATATTTGTGTACAGAGAAAAAGTCTGATCTGTGACAAAAACCAAAGTGACCCCACTGCTGCTATTACATAATTACTGCTATTCTTCGCACAAATGTTTTTTTTTTTTTTTTTATCTTTTTTATATCTGTTTTATATTTGATATTTTTCTGTTTGGAGAAAGGAAAAGCACAGACAGCAATGTTTTTACAAAAGAAGCCAACAGTTACCTAAAAAAAAAAAGCTGAATATTATACTCACAGTAATGCACGTTGTACATGAGTTTAATAAGTTTAATGTCAGCTTGTTCCATTCAATAGCGAGTCTCTAAATGTTGGAACACCTAAGGTTTAGACTGCTGTGAACAAACCAACCACGGTTTATTTTAGCAGTAAACAGCTCTACCTCCAGCCTTGCATCACCACAAGTCAAGGCAAGATTATTTGTGAAGCATTTAAAACAACCGGAGCTGACCAGCTAACAACAAAGGATTACTCTTTTCATTGCTCCGTTTAATGGCAAGACATTTCACTTTTGAAGGTTCACTTCAAAAAGTATTTATATTTGATATAAAAAACTTTTTCTGCGGCACCAGTATGACGTCACTTTTGTTGAATAGACACTACTTTCTTAGATGTTGTAATACTATTTAGAGGAAACATGCATTAACAGGCTGCCATAGTTCAGTGCACCTTGAAAGGGCTGAGAAATTACGTACTTCATGCTGAAAGAAAAAGTGTTACAATATTATACTTGTTTGCATTTAACTTGAGTATTTTCTGCACCAATTGTAAGCTAGTAACCTACTGTATATCATCTGAAAAAATATTATGTGTTTTGATAAGAGAGATAGACAAGCATACTTGAAGTGAATAGTTGTGTCTTGATACTGAGATATACTGTAGGTACAATATAAAGATGTTTAATACATTACATTTTCGGCATTTTTGCTTCTGCCATGGGTTTTATATACAAAGAGTTGAGGTCCTGACTTTTTCACTGTTGCTGGTCTTAAAGGTTTATAGTGCAGCAGCTTTGTCTTGTCTTGACTTTATATATTGCAGTAGATATACCGAGAGCTGCCTGGGCACAGTCCATGTTGTGAGCTTATAAATTGTTTAGCTGACGGCCACTGGGAAGTCATTGAGCAAAAGAAGAATGGGCCTAACCAACAAAAGTCAAGACAGCAGTCACTTCCTCATTGTAGCAGCAGCAAGAAGGACGTTGGATTTCTGTCAAAGAGCGCTTTGGAGCTTTGAGACCTGGTTTAATTAAATTATAATAAACTTTTCTGTCCACATTTTATTTCATTTCATTTTGCTTTTTATGTTTTCCACAAAATGGCGTCAACCACAATATGCTTACATATGAGACACCTTTTTTAAACACTATAAAATTAGCATCTTGCCAAGACTCTCTCAGGTTCACACTGGCATCACACTTTGCATTTGAATTATTAGGCTCGCCTGTGTGTTTTTAACAGAAACACTGGAAACGAAACAGACATCAGAGCAGCTTTATATTTCCACATTAAATCCAAGAAAGACACACAACTGGGGTCTATAAGGTTTTGTTGACACACTCCTGGAAAAAGATCACAAAAGCTTTAACGTTTTGGTGTAAAGGCGGAGGTTTCTACACAGACGGGTGCCGGGTCAGGGTGACGTCCACTCTTCTTAATTCAAACCAGTGAAAACGCGCAGCTACCGAAACAGATGCTGCCGATAAACAGAGACAGACCCAGGACGTGCAGACGTATGGACCATTAGACTCCAGAAATATAACAAATGTACAACTTGTTGAGCCAGGATTAGAAATAAATAAACAAACACTTTGAGTCGATTTTATCCGACAAAGGCAGAGTGCATTAAAACAGTTCCTTTGAATTTTATGGTTCTATCTGCATTCTGAGCAGTTTTGAGATATTGAGATTTAAAGTTTGACATTGTAATTTGTAACAATTACACGTGCAAATGAAAATACACCTCATATAATATTAATAAGGTAGCCAAGTCAATAATTTAATTTTGACCAAAATGTCAGATAGAACCTTTTAACTCCAATGGGAAGAAATTGCTATTAAGATTTTTTGTTGTCAGAGGAACATAGATGGTATTTTTTTCATCACTAGGGATTTGTGACCTTTAAACCCTAAAAGGTCAATTAATTTCTGGCACTTATATTGCACAATATCAAAGTAATTAAAGAGGACTATCCCTTGTATTGACAGGGACAATTAGAGTTTGACCCCTTCAACACCGTAATTAAGTCCAAGCTCAAAGAAATAAGTAATTTATGTAGTGTAATAATCGCTAACTAACGAGAAGACCTGCATGTTGCATTAGTATGAATCTGGATTTATCTTTAATGGGACACAATATGGAAATAAAACATTTATGATGACACTTTGAAGAGCAGCTAGCATCACCTGGATGCAGCTCTGGAACTTCAGAGGATGTACGGATACTACAAACTTTTATTCTGTGCAAGAGATATTCATATTTCAAATTCAGATTTTCATATACAGATTTACATTAATTGGATGATGTATGAGGCATTTCTTACTTTTTTTTTTATTATTATTTATTGGAGCCCACTGAAGATCCAAGTGCAACCCAAAAGTTTGCATGAACAACTAAAAAAGTGTTTCACAGAAAAGCACAGGCTGCACCAGAGCCGTCTGACTGTCTATGAAGTGAGTGCACTGTTCTTAGAAGTTGCGTGCTGCAGATGTGGCTTCAGGGGTCGCGAGGCTAGAAGACTGAGCAAGCTGTTGAGTGGATTGGAGTCGATGAATGAAAAGCTATAAATAGAGCGCTACAGGAAGTCTTTTGTGCCAACAATGCACACCAATTCTTTCATAAAATAGAAGAAAGCATTAGGACAACTGGCCAGGCTGGTTCAAAGTGGGAACAGCATAAACCTGTCGCTGTAGAGGTCGTAGTGGTGAGCTAACCTATGGAAAGTCCCCTAAAGGCAATATTTTCTCTAACATCCAAAGCCAAGTGTATAGACTAGAATCATTTATTACTAGAAGAAAAAAGTATAACAGTACTGAAAGAAGAACAGCGCAACCACCAAACCCAAAAGCAGATGGTTATTTTATTCTCCTGATAGCCTTTTATGTAAAATCTAACAAGTCTCAAAGTTAGTAATGAGCGCTACATAAACACTATGTCACAATGAAAATCCCAACATGTGCCGCCTGTCATTGTCATTATCACTGCATCTGCACACCACGCTTTTTCATAGGTGACAAATACAGATGGAAATACACAGACAGATGTTGCACAAATGACACAAAGAACTGCATAAAAATGAAAAACAAAAGGGAAATGTGAGAGACAAAGAGACGCAGAATGTGGAATGACATTGTGGGTTTCTGAGGCGGATAAAAGTGAAATAAAACTTGATGTCGCCCCGGTGTATCCCTTGAACGCATCATAAAATTACCAACTGTTATCAAGGCAATTATCCCGACTGCCAACCAGGACCACAAAGGTATCATTTTCAAAAAGTTATAATTGACCCCACATGAATAGTTTCACAATGTAACCCAGTTTAACCCTCTGTTTAAACCTTCATAGACAATACAGTAAAAGCCATAGAAACCAGCGCCGATGAAAAGTAGCACTGACACCACAGAATTGCATAAATACAGAGCATGAACATCTCTCTTGTACTCAGACATGCATGCACACAGTTCCTGGCCCCATTCAGCTCACTGACACAATCAAGCATAACATAAAATCATTAATTTTGTATTATTTCAGCATTCAGTAATTCATCATTGCTGCTATGATTAACCAAACTGTCACACTTCTATACAGACCCATTTATCAAGCATTTGCATGAAAATATTACATTTAACATTAGCCTTGAATAAATTGTCAGATGCTGATAGACACTATGATAGACCCTGGCCCTCAATACAACTCTGGGGAATTGCACATTTTACAGTTGTATGAGTGTTTTCTGTTTCACTCAACACAGATTTTTTTATCCAGTCCTTTGAGCTGAACACCAATGGGTGGTCACTTTAGATCAATTCTTTGTGGTGACATATTGATCCAACGCAGACAAGCTACAAAAGTGCCAAACTAAGTATTGTTAGTGCTTGAGTAAGACCAGATTTGGACTGTGTGACATTGTTTGAGGTAAAATGATATATTTTCACTAGCTGAGTATTCTGATGACAGATTTTTGTAGTCGACACATCATAAGCTTTCATGTATTATTCATATTTAGTATGCATTTATAAGCGCAATGTGCACAGAAATGTTTATGACACTGAATCACAGAACAATATTTCTGCTAGTCTCAACGCTATTGTTTATTCAATAGTAAAATCTCGTTAACGTTAGTGACGGCAATACATCAGCTGTAACTTCATCAAATAACCCTGGGCAGTAGATTTCTGACATTAACTTTAGCCTTATTAGTTACATTTACAAAGGTGTTAATTTAAGATGAAACAAAAATTGTTTAATGTCATCATCCCAAATGTTCATATTTTTTTTAAGCAAATACATTAAAATATGTTAAATTTGACGGTTAATCTTTTTTTTTACCCCTAGACCTTTAGGGTCAAAGCTATATTAGCTTTCACGTAATGTACAACAATGTACAAACACTGCTTGTATAAGTCTTCGACACTTCTGTTTGCTATGAGCTCTTTTTTTTTGTCATATCTAGTCACATGATCTGTACGACACAACACTGCACATACGAGATTTATTGTATTGTATACTGTATTATTATAAAGAACACAGCAACCAACAAAATGCCTACAACTAAAGTCCATCAGTTTTTGTTTCTTTTTCTTTAAAGTGTCTAACTTAACCTGCCCTCTTGTATAAAAGAACACAAATGCTCTGGTTCCTGCGATGGCTGTGGAAAGGCCTAAGGGTTAATGTAACAAAAATAGAACTATTGCCTTATTAATTGAATGATGTAAGTAGTTGTTAGTTAAAAGTAAATCATATTTTGTCCTAAATGAATTACATCCCTGAGAGCTCAATTCATCTAACTGCATTAATGTGCAATACTTATACAAAATATGCATGTTTATGAAGATTAATTTTCCTGTCGACTCAAAGGTGATGGAGGTGTTTCCATCTATGCTGTCCTCGGGCTACAAATCTGAATTATGCAGTCATGCTCAGACTCTCAGCATTAGAATAATTGTTCTCAAAGGAGGCCACCACTATCTCGAACAGCACTGTGACATGTTGTTAAAGCGATACTCATTTAGTTTTCCTAATGTTCCTGAAGTGTACAGCCATAAGAGCGAGGGCCTTCTTAAAGACGAATCATTCGAGCTCGTCATGTTGGCAGCTCCCTTCACTTTGAGGACAAGACGATACACATTAGTTCAGTTAAAATATTACAAGCGCCTCTGAATTTTTATGTCAAATGTTTTAATTAATGCATTTTTTTTTATAAAATAGCCTGCCACTATAGATTTCGACAATTATTTAACTATTTGCACAATTTAGGAGCCCATTGTTCTCGCATTATTAACAGCGAGGCATAATGTCAGCACTTGACACTGTGTGCAAATCTATTCAGGCTTAATTGTGGCACAAACAGGGCGGCTGTAATTTGTTTAACAGCGTTGCTCGTTTATGCTACTTTCACACAGCAGTTTGAAAAAGGAAAAAAAAAAAAGCACCAAAAGGGAGTGACAGTGAACAACTAAGGTACATTCAATACTTTCCGAACAGTAAACCAACCAAGAACAGAGTCAAGTGCAGAGTGTACTTAGGAAATATATTCCGAAAAAATGATGTTAACTTTGGCCTGTTAATGTAATAATGCACTGACAATAAATTCATGCTGAATTCTGTTTTGTCTTTTCACCCAAGGCTGTTTCCTCAGTTATCTTTAAATAAATATGCACATCTAAACTGACTGTTCCCAGCTCAGTCAAGGTTTTTGTCCACACCAAACTGTTTTTGCTTTAAAACTGAGAAACATTATACTTTTGTCATCTCAAAACCTAAAATATGAAATGCATACGTGCATAAGAAGTGGCTTGATATCTAACTGCTGTTTACACAAGCTTTTAGGCTCAAGAGTACATCCTACATTTCCCAGAATGCTTAAGACTACATTTTGCAGGAGGAATTGGTTTTTGAGTAATACATGAATAATTTTAGGAAAAGTGTCTCCAGTTAAAGGACTGTTAAACCAAAAGCTGCCTGATGAGATAAGCAAACACGTCACTAAATCTGCAAAACCCTCATTAAGTAAAGTGCCCATCGAGACAAATCTAACATACAACTTTAGAGCCATCCATAAATACCATGCCTTTGCACCTGTTTCTTAATTTGTGTTTTGCTCTTGTTCCTCTATAGTGTAGATGCAGCCTTCGTGGTTTTAGTGCAAATAAAAAACAAAAAGAAGTGGTTGGAATCACTACAGCCAGCGATTACTGACTGTAGACATGGTACTTACAGCCGATGTGTAGGTAGATGGTGTCGCGCCGTTCTCCGTCTGGGTTCTGGAAGCAGCTGTACAGTCCGTTATGGCTGCTGTTCACTTTAGTCAGCAACAGTCTGGGACCCTCTATTTTATGCTGGGCATTCACGTCCGTCCCGTTCACTTTCCATGTGACCGACGTGTTGTTGTCCAAGGAGCCGCACAGCATTGTCACGTCACTGCCCATCTTCTCATACTGGTTTCTCCCGACTGCAAACAGCAATAATATCATACTATATATTAACTTCCTTTAGTACATATAGGATTTCTTGATTCAGTTTCTCATGCCAACTAAAAAACCTTATCAACAAACTGATGCTGCCTGTGATGCTGTCATTTTTTCATTAGCAACATTATTATTTTCAGCAACAAAGTTTAAAAAGTCTGAGCTCATGTGTAACGTGGGTTGAATGGGACTTAAGGACACAACACTGGGGTTACAAGCCCTCCTGTTTCTGATAAGTCCCATGGGACCCGTCTATATGCTACAAGTAAAGACCCCTGATTAGCGCTTAAACACTAAGGATCAGCAGCACAACGGCAGGCAACAATAAAATATTGATCCCTATCTTAGGAAAGGCCCTCCATTATGAAGGAAGAAAAGGCTGCCAGCACCAACCCGGGATCAAATACTGTCAAGATCTTTGTCTTCTTTGACATCTCTGTCTTTCTTTTCTGTTTTCTCTTTTGTGCCTGCCCCCTCCTTGCTTTCTTTCTTTTTTTACCCACAATGCCTCACATTTCTCTCGCTCCAGCAGCCTTCCTTCTCCCTGTTCACACGGATGATACAGATGTCAACTTAGTGTTTCATGTATTTTTCATATCTCATAACAGAGTCATCTATATTTAATTTGACAAGTTCCGTGTCCCCATTAACTCTAACCTGACACTGTTTGTTCTCTCTATCACTGTCAGAGCTTCAGTCTCCCAAAAGCTTCCCCAGCACTCATCCATCTTCCACTCTTATTTCCCTTTATTGCTTTTCCTCCATTTTATCGCTTTGCCTCTGACCATGCCAGTCATCTGCATTTGGGCTACATAATGTATCCCCATATTTATGTTAGCAGACGTTTCCTTTGATCTGCCCCAAACCAATGTGTGACCTTATTTACATAAAAGGTCATTTGCATCTTGGAAAAAACTGTTTAGCTTTGATGTTAGCTTTGACAGTGGCGTTGGCTGGAGCCTTTCTGCTTGAGGTGACAACTGCGTTAACTCTGGAAGAATATGCATTTGTCCTCTGGAGGATTTATAATTTAGTGACCATGTGGGTGAATTTATGGGAGTGAAATTACAATTACACTGCATATCTGGGTCAGAGTCATATGATGTTAGAGTAATGACACTCACACAGATTTCTAGGACTGACCATTCGAGAAGTTCATATGGGTGTATTAAGTGGTTCCAAACATAGACAGTCACTGTTACTTTAAGCATCCAGGTCCAACAAAACCTGCGTCTGTAATGTCCAAAAAGCAGCATCAGTGTCAGCATTACCATTAGCAGCATTCACAGACAAACAACGAAGGCATTAACTTTATTTAAATGTATTCTTTCTTATTATAAAGCTGACAGAACAAAGGTGCTACTCCAAGTTGAACAGGTAACAGCATAAATGTAGCAGTAGGAAAAATTGTGAACTAAAATGACTGAAGATTTTCATTTAAACTTGTAATGCTCCAGTTCATTCCATTGCCTTTAGGTGGCATTACACTTATCAAAATAAATGTGTGAAGTCAAAGCCTGTGCGCTCCAGTGTTTTTTTTTTTGTTGTTGTTTTTTTTCTGCATGGAGTGGCATAGAACGTGGAATATATTTTGTTAAATGACCTCACTGCGGCATTTTTCTCCCAGAAAGGCATCATGATTTTCAACACAGCAATGATTCTTTGACCTCCAAAGTTGCATCCTTGCTGCTTTTGCCGTCCCCCATCCATCTTATCCTCCGGGGTTAAATCACTCTTCCTCTACCATCTCTCCTTTCTAATATCCATCCATCTCCAGCCCTGGCTTTGTCCTGCACTATGTTTCATTCCCATCCTCAGCCTTTAACAACTCCTCCTCCTCTTATCAAAGTTCACATTCGCCCGTTTTCTCTTTCTCTGGTGGGATCTATCTTTATCTTGTCTGGCAGTCTGTCTTCTTACCTCCATCCTTGACATCTGCTCCTTGTCCAAATCAAGCTCTGAACTTCTTTGTGTCCTCTTAGTCTGTCTTGTACAAACCCATTTCTCTGTCCTAATGACTTTGACTCTGCCTTCATTCCTTTACTGTCGGCTGAATCGGCGGCATTAAGACTGCACCCGAGCTGACATTTAAGAAAAGTTCAATTAATATGAAACCAGCAGAAGAAATGTGGTGATAGGTCATAATCAACTATTTTTAGAGATGAAGGACAATGTCTCCCAGAGCAATGACATGCCTCAGTGTCTAGGTTGATATAGCAATAAGAATAACGCAGTTAATGAGAGAACGTTTGGAGTCAGGCAGAAAAAATTGTCAGATGCAAGTCACACATATCGTTTGAAAAGTCAACAACACTTTGCAAAACACAAATAAAAGGGATATTTCGAAATACTTTAGAATAAGAAACTAAGACCACTTACTTTTGAACCATCCAATCAGAGTAAACACCCCATCACCATTACTTTTGTACTTTTGGCTTGTATTGTTTTGATTATAATAATGCCTGGAACAAGTCAAAATGTACAGCTTTTAAATTAGGACAATGTAATGTCTATTGGATCTCAGTGCAGTTTTGATGCAATTAACCACAACATTCTGTTACAGGGACAGTTATTAGATAGGGTTTAGAGAAGCAGCCTCTATATCTGTAAGATAGGTTGATATAGATGAGTTGATTTAAAGGCGCAGTCCTCATCATGCATTACAGTCAGCCATGGAGTTCCTCAAAGCTCTTTCCTTGGACCCAGACTCTTTGCGTTTGGCCAACAGGTAATAAAATCACAGAGAACAGAGAATTGATATGCAGTCAATCCTGCTGTCACGTTCTTTCTGATGAGTTTAAATTTTATGCATCCAGTCCTCTTCAGAAACAACCCCTGATCAGTTAACTCATTATAAAAAATATTGCATCTCATTTCTTCAAACAAACCACTGAACAAATAAAACGCTACAACCATTGCTGAATATGTGAGGATTACATTGTGTCCATACTCATGATTCTTCCTTTCAACACTCCAGTTCAATTGGGAATTCAGAGTTATTCTAGTCTCTATATATATAGTCACCTGGTGCCTTATCATGCGTAATGTATGTTGTGCACATGCCACACCTGAATAATAGACTTTATGAATGGATGAAAACACAAACAGACGTACTCACGAGTGCACTCATGTACTGGCTTTCACAACACCCTGCATAACGTCCTCGTCTCTCATCAACCTACAGACCAGCAAGCCTAATAACCATAATGACATTTAGCTCAAGAGCTATTGATCTCTGGGTAATAGACAGAGCATTGTAAGTAGCATGGGAGTGCCGTTAACCCCCGCCAAATGAGAATCATTAATGCCCTTCAAAAAGCATCAACTGTTGCTCTGCTAGTTCTGCTCATTAGTCGTCTTATATGATTCATGAGAGCTTTGAAATGAACTCGTAAATCAACTATGTACTGTATGGTTTAGTGATTGATTAATGCACAAACCATGTCAACAACAGGATGCTACTGTTACAAAATGCTGTGTACTCCTTAGAATATTCAACAAAATATTTATCCCAGGTGTAAACACAACTCGCAGAATCACTAGTGTTATTGTTTCAGGATTGAAAAATAATAGGGAATGTTGGGCCCTCAAGGGAAAATACACTTGTCTACCCTATTTTCTTATTCCCAGTAGGCTTCTGCAGGGCATCGGGGGCCAGTGTTTTTATATGTGATGATTTCCCACTGAGGTGTATTAGCATAAAGAACCCACATAGTGCTGCGTGGTAGGGTCACCAGTGCTAAGACCTGCAGGGCATTACAAGCTCATATCTGTGTCCAAAGGCTATTTAATGAATAATGATCACAAACCCTATGGGCAATGAGGCACATAGCCGTCTGACTGTTTGTAAAAGTGAGTGAATTCTGCTCAGCACCAACAAAAACTGTACCTCTGAATGTAGGACATGTTATGATGCACATTCATTGCTTAAAGAATACAGTAACAAGGTCTAATGGGAATACGCTATTTACAGTGTATACAGTATATACATTTTATGTGTGTTTGTGCTTTGTAAACAAGAGCAAGTGTGGACTGATGGATTATTTGTGCGCAGCAAAGGAGAAGAGGTCAAGAAGAGGAGAGCAGTTCGAGCTTGAGAGAAAATTGTGACACATACTGTATAGCAACTGCATTAACAAGGGGAAAAAAAGGAAAGAAGTTACCCATTTTGATAGGAGCACCTTTACATTAGTGAAGAGTCAGGGAGAATATCCATGAGACGAGCTGCCCCACTGTTTGATCAGCTGATTAAACATCGTCAGAATGACTTGCTCAAACATCAGGCAACTGAGCAGGCCTTGGTCCTGAACGCTACATCATGATTAAATGGCCTTCTATGAGGTGAAGACATTGACTCGAATAAGTTAGCTTGAGGGCAGACTGTTAAACTATAACACAAAACACTTGCTCTTACATAATTGCACACATCTAACTAATGGCCACATAAGACACAAAACACTTCTCAGCACCAATACTTAACCAATAAACCAACCAATAACCAATAACCAATAACTGAACAGTTCATTATAGTTTATTTATGAGGTTTTGTGTGACAGCTGAAGATAATGAAGAAGATATGACAAGAAATAAAATACATGCTGTGGACTAGGGGTGGGATAATGTACAGTTATATTACGAAGAAAACAGTAAAGAAAAATGTTATCATCGAGATAATCATCACCATTTGGACTTATTTTTAAACAAATAATTACCCTGTTCTTAAGTTCATTCATCCGCTGGCTCCACATAAACGGTTGTCCGCTTGCTTGTGACAGTCCTTAGTTTCTCTAAACATCCCAATTATCAAGTGCCTAGTGACGTATCAGAGTGGGATGTGAAAATCCGTCAAAATTATGTTGCATACAAGTAACAATTATTGTGTTTGTAGGTTTACATTTGCTTTTTGAAATAGTTTTACCCAGTGGATCAGTCGGCTAAGTAATAAGTAATAAGTGAAGCAGTTCCCAAAATACAGTACATCCTACATATTCATAATCACAGTGTTTGCTAAAATAGCAATGTTAATTAATTTTATGTCAATATCTGCACAGTCCAGCTTCCACTCTCTTCATACAGTCAGAGAATGATGCACTTATAACATTGTGCACTCCATCTTGAGAAGTGGATCCTTTCTGGCACAGCCATAGGGTTGATACACCTACATCGAAGAGTGGTAGAGTAGGTCGAGTCAACTGTAAAAGGCACACTCACGTACGTCCTGTCTGCCCACGCAGGTCATAAAGCAGCCCACAGAACTCCGAGCTGGATCAGAATTCAGAGGAGCCGTGATTATGAAGCAGCTGTGTGCCTGCATGTGTTTCAATTTACACCTGCAGGCACACATGAATGAGTGTGATCCTGTTAGTGTGTGTGTGTGTGTGTGTGTGTGTGTGTGTGTGTGTGTGTGTGAATGAACAGAACAGGTAGAACATACGATGCGTGAGGTGAAATGGAAGAGTGTTGAAATTCTGATTTTTTTTTCAGTAATTTTCAGCATTTGAGCATCTGCGACGACATAGGCACTAGCTGCTGTATGTATGTTGATGCGATCATAGACATACACAAGATTAGGTGGAAAAGCAATTTTCTAGTTTTGTGATTTGCACAATTAATCAAATCTGGACTTTTCTCTCATTGCTAATCGTGCACAGTGCCTCTGTGAACAACAGACTTTGCAAGTATGGCCCGTGTGGAGCACCTCAAGGCTGCCTGGGATTAAAACTAATCAACTCTTTAAAATTATGATGTATCTCCAAACTAATGTGAAGGATTTTTTTTATGGTCATTAACTTAAGTATTTTACTTAACATTAACCTGTCCAGTAACTGCAGATGGAGATTTGAAAACTAACTAAAAACTAAACAAATTTCCTGCTTTTGTAAGCTAATGTATCATGTGCATTGTTGCTGATAAAATAAATAAATAAACAACACAAATTGCATGAATTTCTTTTTTGCACCAACTTAAGTTTAAGTCCAAGACCCCAAGATGTACATGAAAATCCTTAGTACTCCACATTTAAAAACTATCTCTGACCCTGCAAAAATAACATTCATTATTAGTTTAAAAACCAAGTATCTCTGCAATTTTGGTCATGTTTTTACTATTGATAGCCAGATGCTCAATTACTTACACAAAACTTCAATAAGCATTAAGCTTTGGCATCATCATTCATCTAAAAAGCTCAATGTTGTTTCTGCTGTGAAATTATTAAACAAAATCTCAATTTAAGTTGATTAAAAAAAAATTGGAAAAATGTGTTTTGAAGCGTGACCATATCCTCGCGAGTCATTCTTTTTTCATCAATTCTACACAAGATATGAGTCTGAATTCTGTTGATTTTGAGATGTTTTAGACAATATGAGAAATTAAGCATGACATACAGCCTGTTTATTTAATGTTCAAACTTTTTCTCCTAAATTAGCTGAACGTCAAAAGGAAAAAGAATCCAAGGCTTTGTGCAATTGGAAATGCCACCATTAGTTATAGAAATTTAAGATTTGAAATGCAAATTTAGCTCTGGTGAGAAATTAATCAGAAGCAAATGTTACTTTGAAGGCAGAACGAGTAGTAGTAAATATTTTAAAACCTGGAAAGTGGAGTTTTAAGGGTGTGTAAATACCACTTTGGAGGGTAATTACTAGAGCGGGAACATTTTCAGCCTACTTTCTAATCTTTTTAACAGCCATTTTTAGCCTCAGTCAGCATGTGGCACAGCTGGTTAGGCAGGTTTCTCAGATGTTTCAGTAAGGTATGACGGAGCATAACGTTAAAGCGCCCCCCTAGTGATTTATAAGCCCCAGATCCGATTAACTGCTGCAAGACATAATAAGTATTGGCAATAAACTGCTGTTGACACTTTCATGGTTGTGCATACATTATAGAAACTACTCCAAGCACTCATGCATATAAGGACGGTGTTCTGCCATTCTGTAAAGCAGATGCTAAAACTCAAACAGAAACTAATGCACATATCATATTTCCTTCCTTCAAACACACTTTAGCCCAAATATGATAGCTATGAACATTTACTAAACAACAACTTCTGAAAAGATTTAATGTTTTTATGTTTTCTGAAGTTAATGGAAAAAGTGTGGCTGGCTTTAATGGTTGTGACAAAAAAACAGTTAGTCACGGATAACAAAATTAAATTTTTTTTTCATTATTAGACTTTGGCATCATTTACCACAAATGCTTAAAAATATACTTTCAATTAATGCAATAAAAACAAATTGTTTTAAAGCTGCACCAACTGAAATTAACTGGTTTTCAATATGAAATACATTTTTCAATTGTTGCTATAAAATATCAGAATTAAATGTGGTTCCAGTATGTGAAGAGTTTATATTACATTTTGAGTGATGTTAGAGACTCAAGTTTTGCTTGGATTTTGCAGAACCCTCAGCCAAAAAAAAAGAGATATGAATTTATTATCTAATATGTAAGATTCTTCTTTTTTTTCAAGCTTTTTTGACTTAAGAAAAATGAGCAGGCAATGTACGACTTAAAACAGAAGTCACAGCTTTTTCACAAATCTCCATTTTGAAGTTCTTACAACAGACTGATGTGGACGCTACGTGACAACACAGCAAAAGATATGTCCTCTAAAATGGTACCATGGTACCACAGAAACACCATAAAACCACCCGGCCTGGACCAACTCACAGATTCACTTCCTCTACAAACATCTTGGAATGAAGTTATCACTTGATCCTCTCCCGTCTCTCGTTCCCAGAGAGATTAACATTCACTCTCCAACACTGGCGTCTCCTTTCAAGTGAGCCAGCTGCATCTGTGTATGTGTTTGACTCAATGTGTGCATGCATCAAGGCACGGATGCTCAAATAAATCCACTTCCTGTTTCCTGTTACCATCTTATCTGGGCCCCCGCCACACATGGAGTCCTGTACAGTGGGAGTCAAAGTGATGTTCATCTGGCTAACGGAAGCCGCTGGGGGAGACAGGATGATTCACTTGGAACAGGGTTAATTGACTCTTCACATTTTTCGATGTCTTCTGCTCCGGGAGGAACATGGAAGGGCGGCAGATAAGAAGAGAGTCTGTATAAGAAGAAAGCTGAGATGGAGTGGTGAGATGAAGATGAGAGCGAGCTTAGTTAGCGAGGAAAGCGGGACGGCGCAGGAGGAAAAGATGGATTGTCGACAAGGACCGGAGCAGTTAATATTTTACAAGCCTGGATTAGAGAGGTCGTGAAATGAGGAATGGAGAAGAGGGATGCCTGAGAGTCAGCTCCGGCGAGAAAAGAAGTGAACAAAAAAGAGTGAGACAGCTGGATGACACCACTTTGATCAGAAACATCTGCAGCTTTTGAGAGGAAAAACAGAACGCTGAGGCAGAGTGATAAGCGTGTCCTGACTCCAGCGTCTGTCTGAGCAGGTTTCAGTCTCACTCTCACTGTTTGGGCTCTTTTCAATTTTTTATTAGCTTATGTTCCTTCCTGAAGAATTGCTGTTTTTGTCTGTGTTTACACAGTACATACAATAATAGACTCTTTACTGTTGTATGGAAGTTTATACAATGAGCAGATGGGTCTAATGTGATGTTTAGTGAAAATTTATGAGCACCAAGGGAGTAGTGCTGTTTGTGTGCATTAAAGCTTATTTTCCCAAGTGACACTGTAGGCTTTTAAAGGATTGTCCAACCATTTCCGGTTCCATTCCCTTGTGAAGGAAGTAAGGAAGTAAAGACATAATCTGTTTATGCCCATAGAGAAATCAGTCACTGGCAGTGATTGTACAAAATGCTAAGCCCATAGGTGCATGAACCTTTCTACAGACATTTGAAGATTTATATTACCAAAATGGGGTCATAATACAGTAACATATTGTTAGGGCTAGACAGTGCACCTTCTATCGTATCATATTCAGGCATCGAGGGTGTGTCAAGGTCAAGTAAAGACCAACACCCATAATACGTAAAAGAATTGACCTTAGGGAAGAGTTGTAGGTCTAAAGCTTTTAGTCCAGTCTAATACTAATGAGCAACCAGAAGTAAGAAATGTTCACCCTCCCGGGTCCCTGGACATTTAGTTAGTTCGTGTTTTTTATTTATTTATTTTATTTTTGGGCCGGAGAACCCGGAGAGAACCCACAGTAACACGAGGAGGACATGCAGACTCCTCACAGAAAGACCGGAGTTGGCCGAGGATGTTCAGGTCGTCCAGAGTTTGAACTCACGTACTTCTTGCTGAGAGACAGGACTCAACCACTCTGCCATGTGCACCACAGGTTTTTCAGATTTTTAAAACTGTTGTATCTATTTCTGTTACAATACTTCTATTTTAATCATTTGTTGTTGACGCCTCTTGAGGACACTCCAATGGTCTGGCCAGCTGCATTTGCCTCCACTAACAACACTGTTTAATTGGATTCTTTCTGGGACAGAAAAATAAAGAGAATCAGCACCTTCTTTATCGAAGCATACATTAATATTTTCACCACATAATAATTTGGGCACATTCCCAACGACAACAGCACTGGTGCAAAAGTAGCTGTTTTAACATATTGCAAGCACAGTACAATAAAAAGAAGATGCAAATGTACCAGTAAAATAAGAGATGGGGTTTTATCTCCTTTCATAATGAATTGCAGAGCTGATAAATATATTCCCTGATGGCTGAGTGTATAATAAAGATAATCACAGTTAAGTCGGCAGAAACCTCCGTCAAAGTTCTAATCTAATGGTTAATAACATGGCTAACATCGGCCTAAGCTTTCCCTCGGAGGCAAACTCTGAAGGTCAGCGCTAATACCAGGCCGTCAGCTTATTAAAGCAGATTGGAAAATACAGAAACAGGGGAAGTGCTGAGGGTAAAATGACAAAGGGAAGGACAAATGGATCAGTTTGAAGAGATGTGGAGATTAAAGTTGGCAAAGAAAAAGATCCAAAGTATGGCTAAGAGGCCCATATAAAAGGAGTTAACAGGGATAAGAAACTGTTGTGTGGTGTTTTAGAGGTGAAAGATTGAAGAAGAAATGAAGGAATTAGCAGATAAAAAGGCAAGACGGAAGAGTATAGGGCCTCACAGATGGATAGGAGAAGACATAAACGGACAGAGAAAATGGCCGGCTTAATTAATGGACTGTAATATATGACAATATCCCTGTGTTCCAAGATGATATCAGCTAAAATTACTGGCTTCATCATCAGCGCACTTTGCAAATGTCCCCTGACCTTGAAAGTGGAAGTGAAGTGGCAGAAAAAAAAATACTTTGACAGGAACTAAATGTGTTATGCCCACGATAAAAAGTTATGATAGAGGTTCATTTATGCAGAAGGAGATAATGACTCCACAGGGTAAAATGGTAAAACTGGGAAGAGATGTGACTAAGATGGTGGATTTCCACAGAACAGACACAGAACATGCACTGATCATTGTAAAGCAGGTATAAATTGGGTTTGGTGATTGACTTAATCGACATATGAGGAGAGCCACACATAGTCCAATTACACATTTACTGTCCCTTTTCCTAACTCACTCAAATAGTTTGTCAATCACCAGTTAAAATTAAAAAGAAGATAAATATAAAAAGGACAAACTCACTGCGAAGTCTCAGTATCTATGTCTCACTGTTAAAGACTCTGAACTAACTTCTTGTTAGTCATTGGTGCCACTAAACCATTACATGTTTAGTCACCTTACAGTTTGATTTAAGGCTCTGATTGGCCAGTTACTTTCACATACAAAGAGTAAATGTCTGTCATATGTAATACTGTAATGAAACATATAAAGCTGCTCTTTGTATTAATAATTTAATAATTTATTGTAATATAATGTGCATTCGTAGAATTTCTATAACGTTGGCTGTGTGAGTGCAAATGCCATACCATTTGTCCAGGTTATGTTTTTGGAGATAAATTTAAATTTTAACTAAATTTTCTGCATTATGAAAGGCTATCTGTTAGTGTACGTCCCTAAAGTCTCAATGTGGTGACTAAGTGTGGATTGGCCTCAGTGTTCCCTGTCTCAATATTGTACTTTAGATATTCACTGATGGAGGCTTATCAAATGTAGTGCAGACATAAATTTAACAATGACTATGATTAGTGACCTTAAACATAGCATTGATATAAAGATAAAACTACAGTAGCATTACTGTAACATTAGTTTAAACTAAAGTTTAGAGCAGGGTGCCCAAACATTTTCCCTTGGAGAGCAAAAAAAGAACAGAAATGTATTAGTAGACCGTGGGCCATGGGTCAAACTTGCATGTAATTGAAAGTAATATTCCGCTCCATTTTGTTCTGTTGAGGTAGCTTCTCATTGGAGATCATGAACTTCACCTTTTTGACACAAACTTATGCTGTTTGACCAAGACGTTTCAAAAATCAGACTAGTTGTGAAATTATAAAAGGTGGAAATGTGCACACATGCATTAACCTACCTAAATTGTCTTAATTTTTTTAGACCCTTTTAATCTTTAAAGTTAATGTGAGCACCATGGGTGAGGGCACTAGGCTATTTCTAGTATATATATATATAAACCCAATGGCTACTCTTTAATGCTTTTGGCCATTACCAATGCTCGACCATTAAATCAGTCAAGCAATTTCAGCAGGCCAAATCAACCCTTTGGCAGGCCAATTTCAGCCCCTAGGCCACACCTTGGGCATAAGACCAATGTGATCCCACATTATCACTGTCTTGTAAATCAGTGCATGAATATTTATGCACGTTTCCCTTTTTGTAAACACGTTTTATTTATTATACCCTGTATTTTTATTTAAGTAAATGTAGCCAGTGCTTAAAAAATGTCACTTACTTTTTTCATGTTGTTTCCCTCAATTGAAAGAAAGTTGCAATCCTAGAATGAATGTAAATGTAAATTGTCTGCTCGTGTATGTCCCTCAAATGTTAGTTGTACTTAAAAACTACTGTATGTTAAATTATTAAAGAACTTGATCACCAACCTAAAAAAACTGTACTTTATTGTTTTGTGTATTGTGGCAAGTGTCATTTTTGACAAGACATAATTGTAACACCATACTGTATACATCCAATTCAGCGGAAGGATGTTCAAGTTGGCTACAGTCAGTCAGAGTCAGTGTTTGCTTTGAACTACTAGTAGTTGCCACGTATCCATCAATCACTCCACACTTGGAACAGGACTGGGCATGCTCCGTCAGGCTGTTGCCAGGGCAGCGCAGTGGAGTGTGGGCACAGCTCCACAACACGGCACAACTCTGGAGCTTCCAGCATTATTTTCATTGTTATTTGAGTCAGGAATCAAAAGACCACCATACCAAGAGGGACTGGGGGGGGTTATTTCCCCGTCGCCACCGAGGTTCAGTGAAACTCAAGAATGGCTTTTCCATGGCTGTGTGCTTGCAGCGCTGGCTCTGTGACTATTTTCCAAGTGTTTGTGCGTACCGAGGGACTTGCACATGAGTAGGTCTGTGGCTGCAATCAATCATGTATGTCAGTGGAAGTGGAACAAAAAAAAAGAAAATCCTGACTTTTACAATATGTCCACCTGCTATCTTTATTTTTACACAAGTGCACTACATTCACAATCAGCACAGTGTAATATAGGGAAACTGTCATGTTCTGGAGACGAAACACAGTCACATCTGTAATCTAAGCAGCTGAGAAGATTACTAGCACTGCCTCCACTCTTGGGCTCCGACGGCACGCTATAAGGCTGTGAAAAACCTCTGGTGTAAAGAAAATAACTTTGTAGGAGCCCATGGTGCTCACAAATACATTTATTTGGACTGGCCTCAAGGCTGACTGTGTTGTTGTTTCGTCCTTGAAGCTAGAGTTTACTTCCAGTTTCACATTGGTTGTTATGTAGGATGAAGAATAATAATGTGGAAACATCTGGCATGATTAAAATCTTCATCAGTGCATAATTTGTCGTAATATTATATATATATATATATTATTATTATTATTTTTTTTTTTTTTTACTAGACTTTTATAAATACTTCATACTTGGCTCCTTTAGTTAAGACTAAATAAATGTCACACTTTATATTAACTATAACCCAGCCAATTTCCTCTTCTCAGTCACAACCAAGGTCCAGCTCAGGGACAAAGTATGGGTTGAGGAAGCTAAATTATCATATTTATAGCACAATATAGCCCTGTCAAACATAAAAATGGACTCAAGATGCATCCTTATCTTATAACTATGTGATACATTCAAATTAAGCTATGTTTCACCAATAAAGACTGCATTTGATAAAAAATCCTTGAGACCGATGTGTGTGTTGTAAAGAGATGCCAAGTTATGTCCAAGGTTTGGTCCATAGTTTTTGTTATTAAATGTATTATTGATGAAGTGTGGTATGTCATACAGAGTTGATAAATGATATGGGTTTGAGATATAGGTTTTCGCTCATCTATGGCCTCTTGTACAAATACAACAACAACAACAAGAAAGGCAGACAGAGACCAGTGCATGTAGTGCATCACTTCAAATTCTCATACAACACTGCTTCTGTAACTTATTTTCAGGGAAGCAAAAATGTGCATAATGTAAGGAGACAACAAAGTGTGCTTTCCTAGGTAACCTTGTGATTATTTCCAAAGATTGACACAAAATGATTGTGGCTAAAGGTAAAACTGCGTGAATACATTTTGCAGGCTGATGATACACCCTGTTCATCTCTAAAAAAAATAACCTGACAGAATAATAAATGAACCCACGTGCTTGCTTTGTAAACACTGCCATTACATGTCTCGTATGCTTCATGTGTCATGAGGATTAAAGCTGATTAAAGCCTATGAAAGCTGTTTATATTGATAGAGGGTAACGCCCTGGACAAGTGCCAGTTAATCGCAGGGCTAACACTTGCAGACAGACTCATTCACTGAGGTCAATCTAGTCACCAGTTCATATACATGCATGTCTTAAAACTTTAGGGCGTACACCAGATAGCACAGACAGAACTGACAGAAGCACAGGGAGGACCTGTAGATCACTGATCAATCCCTACTTGCTGCAGGAGTGCTAACCTCTCTGCTGCTTCCAATCCCACTGACATAATAATCAATGACAGTAGAAAAAATATTAAACAATATTACATTTTGCTTGATTTGTACATTTTTGTCTTTTAAAAACATCTCATTTGCAATGAGAAACCCAATGTCAACCCAAAGCAGCAAAGAAAGCAACCCTAAGCCATAGACATACACTGTACGCACGCACTGCGCAGACAGACCGACAACATTAGTAAGGCACTAAAATCATTAGGATTGTAGGTGTAGGTGCAGTGTGTGCCTGTAATGATCACAAGTTAGTGCTGTCAAAGAAAACTTGTCAACCTGAAGAAGGAAAGATTGAAGGATAGCTAGAAAACAAAGACAGAAAACACAAAATGCTGAAGTTGGACCAAACTGGAAAAAATTACAATATTCCATCTAAAAACCTTTTTAATGGGAGTCTGATGAAAAGACACTTCATTTACTAAGATCAAAGTTCAGTTAATTAACGTTCCGTGTTGGACCAAATATAAAGTGTACAGTGCAGTCAGTGGTCTCTTGAAAGAGCGTAGAAAAAGACGGTCAATAACAAGCAGCACGCAGCATCCAGAGCAGAAACGGAGCTCGATCAATAGACTTCTGCCTTAATGACCCTAAAGTCACTCCTTTCTTCTTTTTTCCTCTCTTTTTATTCTTTTTGCCCGAAGCCAGAGAAGGTGACTTGATACTAAACATGGGATGCAGCCAAAACAAGGCTTTGGAGGTTTAGAGTTTTCCTTGGTGACTTGTTTTTAGCTGCTGAAAAAGAACAATGAAGAAGTGATACTTCTTTTACAATGTTGGCTTTGATCACTGGAAACAAAAACATGAACACAACAAAATCCCATTTTGAAATTGACCTTATTAGCACCACAATTGCTCCTCCTCGCACTAGATATTGTTGTAGTCATTTCCAAGAATTGTAACAAAATGAATGGGTATGGCTGGCCAGGGTTAACTTATTCCAAAACCTAGACCCTTAAAAAGTGGTCTTGAGTGCTCCAATGCCAGTGGAGACAGGTGAACCGTTTTGTTTAGACTGAAAGCACTGACATGCAAGTGTCAGAACGCAACAATAGGACAAGCAAATGGGGGAAATTAAGAGGCTTTGTGCGTGCTCAGGAGGAATGTCAAAACACATGTTATGGATGAGCGTGTGGAGTGAGAGTGGAAGAAGTTTTTTTTTAAGTGTCAGTGGAGTTATGGTATAAAATACCTATAATCCAAGTTATTTTTGATCTGTTTAAGTGAGACACGTGCAAAAAGTTTTAATGTTGGGACCATTACCACAATTTTATTGGTGTTTCAATTGTCTCAATGTTGTCAGATCATTATCAGTTTAAATGTGGCAATTACTACAAACATGGATTAAACTATTGAGTTTGGTGTGGCGTCATGTCAAAGAGCTCAAAAGTGGAAACAGTACTAAAGAGCCAGACACACTCCAGTGTGATGACTGGCTGTCAGAAAACAAGCCCTGGGGTAAAAACAGGAATGGAATTGTAAAAATACAACGTAGAACCTAATACCTTCTCAAATAAAACTTGTTTTGGCACATGAAGCTGAACCATACTGTACACCTTGGAGGAAAATAAACTAAAGTATAAGCATGATTCTTGCACAAATAGAAAACAGATGCACACAGACAATACATCAACAGTGAGCCGACTAGTCTGGAGCTGTAATGACATCCAGGTATGTTTGCTCTTCATTTTACACGGCACATCGCAGCTCCAAACAGAGCAGCAGCGAGCGGCAATCCGTCTGTAAACGTGTCTCCGTCACCACGTCCTTATCCACATCTGTACAGCAGCGAGGGAGGAGAGGGGGTACTTTGTGGAAGACTTTGGTGTTTGCTTCAATGTGTGTGAGCTCATGTGATAAAGTAAGCATAAGTGGGTCGGTGTGCTATCGAGAGCAGGCAGGATTTTGCCCACATGCATAGACAAAGCCTTTTCCTCTGCTTGTTGACACTCCAGTAGCTTGGCCTCTCGATCTGCTCTAGACTAGCCCCTCATTTGAAACAGACCACTGACTTCCCCGAACACAAAGTTACCTTCTGTCTTCCCACTGAAAACACAAGTGCACATGTACATCCCGTTTCGTTGATTAGCTACATTATAAGTTACATCTTCACAGTTTCTCTGAGCTCTAAAGGTAAAAGATAATAGTGGCATTTTATTTGTGATATCCTATTATACATGCAGTGCTTGAAACACTGAATGGGGATTCATCATTGCAGTAATGCTTGTTAATATTAAAAGTGGCCTGTTTGGTGACATCTAGTGATCAAAACACACATTCCACACCACAAACTCTTTCTTTATTCAGCATGTAAACAACTACAGCAAGCCCCCGCTGGTATTTGATGTGGTCAATAAATAAATCCAGCACAGAAAGGTTAGACAACAAAATCAATTCAGTTTATCAATGAACTAAAAATTCATTGAACATTATGTGCTGTAAAAGCACAAATGTGCTTCTGCTTTAAACGTGCTTAGTTTATCTTCTCAGGAAACAGGAACAGGAAGTAAAAAGATATTGAATGGGGCTTTTTCAAGAAAGACAAATGCAAACTGTTGTATTCTACACTATTGAAATTGTTCTGCCCTTGTCATTTTTATATATATATACACTACACCATTGTACACAAAGCCCCTGTGTAACAACAGTGTAACTTAAATTTCACTGAATACACCGCCACAGTTCGAAGCGGCTTTACGGGCTTGTTGTGTCCAATGAGGGGCAGTACTGACAGGTCTGAAAGTGTTTAAGGTTTGAAGATGTATTAACCGATTTTCTGTTACAAACTTAAACATCCTTGCGCTGCTCTGATGACTGTGTTTGATAAATCCAATCACCGACCAGGTATTCTTTGACAGTACTTGCTCTTTTTTAAATGCTTTCAACAGGAGCCCTCCCAGAAGGTACTGTAGGAGAGACTTTGTTCAGTTCTGTCTGGCAGGGTCTGGTTAGTTGTCCTGCCAAATAAATAACTTTTGACAGATCTGATATTAGACACATAACTTTAGAGTAATAATGGATAGGGTGTCAGTTCTGATAAGTTATGTGTTGCTTTAAACATTCTCTTCCAAACTAAATGCTATGTCATCATTGCTCTCTTTATCAATGTACAATCCAGATGACCACTGTGGACTCATTTTCCATGGGAATTAGACATATGCTGATATTTTTGTCCAAAAATATCAAAATCATCAATTTGTCCAACTTAATAAAGATATTAATAAAAATGTCTTGTGATTGCTTCCACTGAAACTCTCCCACACATTCATCAGCTAACGTTTATGTGGGTTACTTCTGGGTTTACGACATGTTGCCCACTGGTATTTCTGCCCACTTCAATATCATCTAGCACATGTCATTGTAATGAACCCTAAGCATGACCTAAGGGAAATATGGAGTAAAATACCACACAAAACAAATTCCTTTCCTCTTGCCAGGTTCAGGTGTGCAGTAGCCCTGGGCATACCGGATTGCTGAAAGGCATTTGCACAGCGTATCGGGATAATGAAGGCATGAGCACACGCGCCGACCCTACTGGTGATGACAGGCGCGTTCGTGCCTTTTGTGCCTGTTGAAGGAAGGGCCATTGGATGCATGATCCTGCATGTTGAGCCATTGTACTGTAGCCAGAATTACCCCTGATGAATGTCTGACTATGAGTAATGAGGTATCTTCCAAAAATAACAAAACCCACCACTTGAAAAACGCATGACACTGAAGTATGGCACAGGAGGCGATCATTTTCAGTCTTTTGGCAACATGACAACACACCTGGGAATATTATATTTATCTTTTTTTTTACGCATTCACAGACCTGACCTTTCTAAGCACTGTAGTTTTCTCATTTTAAACTAGAGTGATACTCTCCAATGATGCGAGAAATTACACATTACACTCAGTAAAACAAAAGGTCTATTCTTTGTAAAATCCTGACTGTGAGGCTGGTTGTTGATAATGATTGCATGAGCTCATACAAAATGCTAAGTAATTGCTTCAATTGGTTCCTGTTGAATGAAACAAAAGCCTGTACCTGTTGTGAATAAACTGTGTTTGGTTTCCCTAATGACAGCTGACAGTAACGTGGGCAGTTAGCGCTGAAGATGTTGTGTTTTAGAGCAAGAAGTGAACTCACATCACCCATCACATCTGTTCACTTTTAAATGTCAGTGTACCCATAAGAGAGCAACTATTGAGCTCTATTTTCAGGCTGCGATTGTAAGTCTTTATTGTGCTTCAGGTGGAGGGGAGTGTGGGTAAAAGTCACGGATAAAACCAAGGAGCAATTCCCCAAAGAATCTCATGACCTTCTCAAAGAAATGAATATAATGTAGTGAAAGTGAAAAAGATATGATTTGGAGTAAAGGTGACGGCAAGTGTTCTAAATGTCAGTACGAAAGAGAGGAGCCAACAGGTCCCCTAAATCAAATATATCAATACAACATTTCCACAAAACAGAAACAGTAAGTGGATTTTTTTATTCCAACCGTGCAGAGGAAAACAAATGTCTAATAATATAAAACTAAACAAATGGAACACATTTAAGAGTAATTATAACAACAAAATGTTGAAGAAGTTGAAGATCCATCTCTTCTGAACCTACATTTGCCCAGAGCAGACAAACTGAGCACTGCTGGTGGACAAGCACATTCCTGTCTTCTACTGTAGCTCACGATCATGGATTGCGATTTAGGGTGTTTATGAACTAAGTGGATTGTTACAAAGTGAAAAAAAAAACAACAGAAAATTGTCAGACAACATGTCCCTGCAAGGCCACCGTAGCTGTTGCTATAAAAAGGGGAAGTGAAATGTATGGTGCACTTCCGCCACCAGATGTCACCAAAAACAACACATTCCCTTTGATAAAGGTTCTTAAAGTCTATGTGGTAACGTCTTATGGGGATTTTTCTAAATCGACAGTTCTGTTAGGGCAAAATTCTGGGTTAATGTTATACAGAAAAATAATCTCCAAAATATTAACAAGATTTTCTTGGGACCAAAACATAATCACTACATTAACAACTCTTTTTTTGCATTTAAAAATAAGATAAGAGATAAGATATGGACTGGCACAACATAGCCAAGAGGAGGTAATTAGCATTAGTCTAGATAAAAAAAACAACACAACTTCTCTGTTAACACTAGTTCCACCAAACTTGTTTTCTTTGGCTCCTGGGTTTAGGATAAGTTTGTATCACACCAATCTAAGCACAGAGCATGCTGTTCAAAATAGAATTAATTGCAACCAATGATAAAATACCTCACAACAAGTGTACACATGCTGAAGAAATAATTACCCGATGCAACTCAGTGATTACAACCTTTGCTAAAGTTAACCTAGGAACAAATGGAGTTACAGACAAACAACATCAGGTAAAAGGAAGATTGACACAGAGGGAAAATCAATATGAAATAGTTATGATGGAGTTGCTTTAATATTGCCCTCCTCGGTTTGTCTATCCAAGCTATCACTGCCAGAGAGCGTCTTTCACAAGCAATAACTCCCACAACAGTATTCATTACAGTAAGATGAAAAACAGAGCAAAGGCAGAAAACAAAAGCATGCAACCATTTGTTTCACTCCTCAATTGGAAAAGGTTCTAAATATCTATTATCTGTCTAACACAATGTGACAAAGACAAACAAGTTTGTGGAGGACAATAAACTTCACTGGACACTGTTAAAAACCACCAGTTGTCATTCTTAAGGAGGTTCTAGTGTTTGTATCTGTCGGACAATGCTGATGATATAATATTTAAGTCTATGGTGGCCAGCTTACTAATTAATGCTAGAAGAGCAAACTGAGGCTGTCTGATCAAATTATCCTTAATCACTTCATTTTCAGACCAATGATTCTATAACAACTGGGAGTCTTACAAAAGGTCGGTCTGAGGAGTACATTCAATGCTCCCGTATAGTTTAGTTTTAGGATCACAGTAGTTTCAAAGAAGTAGGGCAGTAGTATTAGTAGTACGAGCAGGAATGGTAATGGGACAGCAGTAGACGAGAAGCACCCTGAATGATCACCAGTGGCTAGCACTAGATGTAACCAGGTGCACAGCTGCACACTTTCGGTCTTTTGTGGATCTTCCTCAGCTCAAAATTTGGAGAAAAGTGTGCAGGTGATACCTCTTTTTCTATAGAACACAACGTGTAAGACATAAACATAGACACAAACTGAAAGACAGCCATTTACTGTGGGCCATTTTGATTTACCATGTTACGTTTTCAATTCACCGTTTAGCCGAGAGATGGAAAAGAGATTCAGGGATCAAACACTCTCAACATTCTTGTTGTGAGGCAGGAGTGCTAACAACAACAACCCCTATGTACCTCCACAAGGGTAACATCCTGTTGACCATGATCGTATCTGTTGAATAAGAGCATCTAATACAGCCCCCACAGCGGTACTACAAACAAACCGCATCACTCTCAACAAGTCTTCTCTTCATTTATGCAGTTTTTTACCACACTGAGATAGAACTCCTCTGCAAAGCGGCACAGCTTACATCCTTATGTATAAAGCTCAAATAAGCACTCAATAAGCTGTAATCACACTACTTCTTTAGTCCTGGTACAGACTTAATAACCGCATACTTTATGAATAATACTCAAGTCACTGAAGGTAAATCTATGCGCCAGATTTACACTAATCCATCATATAACACCAGTAGCTTCTGTGATATTAAACATTGTAAATCTAACATAAAGGTTTAGGATTAGAGTTAACCTTTCAAAGAATCAACCTACAGAGTGCAAACATAAGAGAAACAATATGAAGGATATAATACACAACAAGCCACCGAACAGGTTCATGTTGGGGCTTTCACAAGATTGGAAATCAACTTTTGTTCGGTGCAGATGAGAGATGAAATAGCACTGCTTCAATCTATCACTGTGAGCACACGTCTTAAGACTGAGATGTTTGTACAACAGTGAACACAGAAAACGGGTTCAGCCAGAAGGTTAATGCTCCCTATACCAGATTACAGCCCTGTGTGTGTAGGACTCAATGATAAATACGGTCTGTTATAGCTTTGACAGATCACACTTCATGTTCTACAGCTAAAGAAAGGACTGGGGTTCTTTTTGAAAGCCTCCACCAACAACGTTTGTTTGGAAGCTAATGTTCTTAACTTAATAAATCAATTAAAAACATGTATCTGTAAAGACCATGGCTGCCCGTCATAATCTAATTTGCTCCGCCATAGTTTAAAAAAAGAAACAAAAATAGTTCTATAGTAACAGTATGTTATGATCTGAGCCTGTGTTACGTGAGTTTTCAAACTACTCTGTAAATAGCTCAATGCACACACTCTGTAGCAGCTTCTTGTTGAGAAGGTCAACTGAATTATACTTTATTTGCCAAAGAAGATGCTAGATAAGTTTGAATTTTAGTTAGAGATTTAATGAGCAGACGACAGAGACTGTATATGATTTGCAATGGTTTGGTCAGGTTTTATTTTTTTTAAGGAAGAAGCAATGACATGCCAGACACTTGACAGACTGATGGTTATTGCTTAACTAAGTAAGGCATACATGGGTCTTTTATATCCAGCCGGACATACAATGTTTAGGCGGAGCGCCTGATATGGTGGATGGTAATCTGCTATGACATGCACAGAGAAGCACAGAAGGACATGTAATCAGAAGTTGCCGTGCTAACAGCAGGATACTAGCCATGGGAATACTAAGATATTACAATTCCCATAACACAGACTTTACTGTAAATGCTCTCACTTTAGAAATTGCTAAAACCAGCACTGTCATTTGCTTCTCCACAGCAACGAGCAAGTGATGCAAGTAGAAAGACAAGAGAAGCCATTCTAAACTAAAAGTTAAGCCAAACATTTGAAAAGTTCAATCAACTTAACAATTCCATACAAAGAATTAGTTTGAGTTTGAGTTCCAAGAACTGGAACGAATAAACTATTGCACTGGATAGACATGGAACCAGAATTCAGGGTGAAGTAGCAATAGATAAAGCTTCATTTTAGATGAATGGGTATGATGGGTCGGGTCGTAATGAGCTTAGTTAAAGTCCCAGTCTAATTAACACAAACATGACGAGTCACGTCCTCCGTAAGAACTAGGCAGGGGAGCCGATCAGATTTTAAGATGAATGCACCTCTAGTGTCTTTTCAGGAAGGATAAGCCTTTTCGTTTGATTTAGATACACTGTGGAAACTGCAATGTTTGTCAAACTAAGAAAAATAAATACTTCTCTGGCAATCGCTCCTGCAAGGCTGGAATTCTTTGAAGGCCCTAGTAGAAGTAACCTTCAATCACTAAAATACTTCAAAACAGCATTTAGTGAAAACTGGGCTTAAAAGCAGAGGTTTCATACAAACATTTTAGTTTGTCAGCTCTGTCCTGTTGTCATAATCAATCAATAAATATATTTTGTTTTGTAAATCCACCAAGGTCAAATGGCACCATAAAGAGAGCTGACAGATTCTGAGAGAATCAAGAGTAATGCCACAGTGTGAAAAGCTTCATTTGGCCGAACCTTTGTGGCTTGTTTAAACTGTTTTGTTTTTACCTCATAAATAAAGTTGCACTCTGCCCCTGCACTGTATAACCTTCCCGCCGCTTTTGTAAATGATTCATAGCACATTATTTTCCGATAGTTGCTGGGGTCTAAATGAGATGTTTCATCCTGGGCTTGTGGCTGTTCACCCGGGCCCCAACAGGACATTACGACACATTATGTCCTGTTAGTCCTGGAGGATTAGGAGACGTTCTGGCCCCCGAGACACTGTCTGGGCTCAAGTCTGACACTGATAGAGCAGGCTGGGCTTCAGTGCCTTGCTTATGGGCAATGAGGTTATTATACAAAGACACAAAATGGAACAATATCACAAAAACATAAGGGCAGTCCACCACTTGCAATAACTGCCGGCAAAAACTGCACTGAAAAGTCATGGCCCACTTTCAAGTTCAGAATCCTTTTATGGTTTTGAAGTTTAGAACAACTTCTGATAAATGAGTGTTTGAGCATTTTAATGGTTTTGCCAAAGGAAAAAGTATTTAAATGATCTATTCAAAGCCATCCACAGCCTCATAAGGTAAAGAGCAAATAATGTATGTTTCAAGCTTCTGTGGCGAGATATACAGTCACTTATTAAGGTTTTTCTGACACCTGATAATTACATGCATTCTCCTAAGTCCACATTAGATTGGTTGTTCCAGTTTTACAGTTAAAATAAATGCTTTTAAAGAGTTAAAACATTTAAATTTTATACATATTAATAATGAAAGATAAAATGTGATAGCCTACACATACTATTACGATTCACAATAAGTATTTATTTATTTGATCCAGAAAGGTTGGCAGTTAACTTTTGCTCTTAAGTTCTCTTAAAACATTTAATACAGTCACACTTTCCAGATTTAAATGCTAGGTTGAGTCACAAGAATGAAGAAGCTGGACTGATGACATATTGTGACCAGTGGTTACAGTGCAGTTTAATATGTTTTAGACACAGACATCATTCTTTGTACGCTGTAACATGTTTACATCAGTCACATAAACCTGTACAGATTGCAATGAAGAAATTATAAATGAAGAGATGAAGAGATGAGAGAGAAGAGACACGAACCCTTTCAATAACAACACGCTACCATCAGTGCTTTGTCACCACAGTCAACAATAGAATTCAGATTTTAAAAGAATCTCAGAGGAAATATTGTCCCCAGATATCCCACTTCTACTGAGATGGAGAAATGTCCTTGCACAATGTCACAGACAATAAACACACAGCTTTTCCGCTGTTTCACTCCCCTTTGTCGATTCTCCTCTGCAAGGACAAACCGCTCTTTCAGATTCATTCTCATTTTTAAAGTTCTTCCACCATGTCTGTTTTCTTCCTTTGCTTCAAGTTTTGGCTCAGCACACTGCCATATGGCTCAAAATCTTCTTTTCACAAAGTTTGGTAAAGAAGCATGAAGAGACACAAAGCTTTGTGATTTAAAGACAAAAACTTTCCAAATAAAGAATAGGACTCAAAGCAATCAAATAACGTGAATCCATTACACGTAATATCTATGGGCTTCATTGTCATTTTATTCTATTATTACCTTCGAAATAAGACGGATGCTCCCAGCGAGGGCAGGCTGCCATCTTAACGTCATGTGTGCGGCTTTAAAAGGAAACGGCTTGTCAAAAGCTCATTTGATGCATTGAAAATTAAAGGGCAATGTCTGTCCTTTTAATATAACTTTCAGTACAATACGTCACATACATTTCTCCGAGCACAGATCTGTCTTGTGTTATCTGCACCTCTTTGATCTCCTGGTGAGAGTAAAGAATAAAAAGTTCACAGATTTCACACGTCTTACATTGACCTATTTATGTTTGACTTTGAAATAAAGTTATGTTTTAACAAAAATGATTCATCCCCATTTTATGCATGACAACACATCTGCCACAGAGAAGACAGAGATCAAATTTAAGAACATGAGCTCGGTTAAGTTCAGTTTAGTGTCTGAAAACTGAAACAAAACATTGTCACCAGTAACTAACCTAAGCAGCCATAACATTATGACCACTGACCGGGGACGTGGGCTGATGATCTGATAATGATAATCTGGTTATCATAGAACTTTTTAGTCGATGGGATATTAGGGCAAAAAGTATTTTATCTTGTATGTTACCAAACGCCAAAATGCAACATTTTTATGTATATCTGATACTTTCAGACATTTACATTTAGCCACTGATGAAAACAGTTTGGTAACGTGCTCTCTTTTGTCTTGCAATGTTTAGTCTTTAATTGAATATTTCATCAAGCTTGCCACTGCTGTTTTCTTTCCACATTCACTTGCATCACTGCACAAATTGTCTTCTTTCTTTCTAACTAAACTTAAGTGAATGACCTGAGATGAGAGAATGGCACTAAAGTTGAGCTGAAATAAATGAAATTAAACTGAGCTTCAATATGACAAATAACTTTTCCTCAGTGCGGCATGTCTGACTCCTCTCCACAGAAAGGCCTTTCTCACAAAACATCAAATTAACTGTGTATATTTAGAAGTGTCGCTCCATTGAGGACCACTTTCAAGTCTCCAGTGATTACGTTTCAATGTCTTGGAACAAAGTTTTATTGCAAAGTAGCATTAGCAAAAAGCCCGGCTGATACAGACTGGAATTGCATTATGTTCCTGGCAACGCTAACTTATTGAACAGTCTATCAGGATGAATTGGGAAACTGGTGGGTCTTAGTGAATTTAATGGAATCGGAAGACACAACTTGAGATTTAATGGGTTAGAATGAACAAAATGGCTCTGGGTACAGAAAATCTATCTCAGAAATGGTCTTTCAGTTCAATATAGGAATATTCAATGTTTTATTTTTATGACAAACATAAATTGATTGTTTAAGTTGATTTCTTTAAAAGTGAAAGTTCTTGTTCCTACATTGACTTTCTCTCTGGTTTAGAGCACAACATACGAACAGAGAAGCAACAAGTGCATTATTTTTCTGTAGCTGCTAGATGGCACAGTAAATTAAGAATGGGGTTAAAAACTATGCACATACAGTATAAGCTGCAATAGTACTTTAAAACTGATGTGTAAATACTTTTCATGAATGCAAACAACTGCCTGAAAAGGTTTAGTGAAAAACAAAAGCTATTAAAATAAACTAAGCAGAACACGGCACAATGACAGTAATAGACAAGGCAGACAGCAAGAGAATAGTTTCTATGTAAAATATAAACTCTTCTGAACACCACAAATTACCACTTATCTCACTTTTTAAATAGTTTTCAGAGACAAACAGTTTCACAAAAGAGAACCAACTTTTTTTTTATCTTTTACATGGGTTTATAGTCCATACTATGCTGTGATTTTTACGTGTCACACTGTGAGTTTAGTTGGTTGCAGCTGGCGTCTTGATGGATGTCACACTGTGTGAGCAGGGATGCAGAGAGTGTTTTAGCCTATGACTCAGCAACAGGCAGTGTCAGCGAGCGTCACCTTGAGAGGCATTAATCTGTTTCAAAAAAATAAAAAAACAAAAAAGAGGAACAGATTCTGGACAAGTTTGTGGTTTGGAATCTATTTAGTTTCAGTGTTTTAAGGAGAGCATAAGCCTTTGCCATACATTGCTTTATAGCCATGAAGCTAAACCCTATTACAAGCTGGGTTTTTTTTTTGTTTTTTTGACGGCTATGTAAGAATATAAAAAAGGGTTTTAAAATGCACCATAACATATATATTTTTTTAATATTGGCTTCTAAATTAACCATCTAGCCATCTTGGTAACCACTATCACTTTGAAAAAAGGAAATATTAATGCTCCCTATGGCCATCTGCCAACACCTTGGTTAGCAGTCCCTTAATAAAGTTTGTGGCAAAATCAAACAGGGACAGGAGACAAAGGGTCAAATGAATGGTGTGTCTGCTACAGCTACAGTTGTTACTGCCAGCACTGAAGTGTACTTAGTCCCTGATTGAATAAAACCCGTGCTCTCACAATCACAGCATCTGCCTGCATATCTAGCAAATGAAGATCTCAGAGTTTACTATTGTCACCTATCGATATATCTCTTTTTAGTAGTCTAGTAAGCTGCCCTGTAAGTCTAAACTCAGGGTATAAGCTCAACAGGACTGTATCAAAGAGTTTGTATGTATTAAGATACATTTGTAAGACATAGAACGTTAAACTTTTGTGCATTTACCGATTGATAAATTCTTACACACAAATCTAAAACCTTTGCTACAATTCTAGTCCCATAAAAAGGAAAGCATCTTGGTTTATAGTGAGACCTCCCACATCAGAAACATTTATGGATTTTGGACAAAATGCCGCTTGTATGGACAACATGCCCATGATTTTAAACTTTTATCTATATTGGTGATGAATAGGGGTGTGCCAGCAAAACTGTGATGTCTGAACAGAATATGTGACCTTCAGAGAAGCATTCTGCATCAGAAAGATTCATAATAAACTTTGTTTGTTTATACTTTATTGTCCCATTGAAAAAATAGTTCTTTGCATTTAACCCTTTCATTATTCAATGCAACTGAGGAAATCCATCAGGGGCAGCCACTCAGCAAGGACCTTCTCCTGATCGTAAAGCAGTCACTGGGGACTGTTGACTGTCTGCTCCAAAAGTGAGTCAATCCTAATAGAATTCTATGATCGACTTCACAGCACCAATAAACATGCTCTGAGACAAAAACAAAAACTTTTGTTTTATCTTTGATTCAGTCTAATTTCAGTCCCTTTGAGTTTTAAATTATCATAAGAGCATAATTATGCATACAATAGCAGCACTGAGTGACAGGTGGGTAGGACCCAGCTGTCACAGCCGTTATGTGGGACTGACATCTCTCTTCCTGTTTAGTCACTCTCAGAGCTTCAGTTTATTGCATAAATTATTATTTTTGATGAATGACACATGGCTCTGTTTCTTTCAGTTTACTGTCATTGAAATGTTTCACAAAGTTTTCTTTCTGTTTGTGGAAACATTGCAGTGATTATACTTATTAACTGTTAACGCGTGACATAACTGCTAACACTCACAATTCCACATGAACACAAAGAAAATTCAAACATTAATAAATAAATTTAAATTTAAGTTTAAGTTTTCTTCTTATTTCTTCTTTTCTAAATTTACAATATGTTACAAACCTATTAATGAAACATATAGATCATCCACATTTTAGAATATGTCCAATAGAAGCCATAAAGTGTATTGACCTTCTGGAGGCTCTGTCTTTTTTTGTTTGTTTGTTTTCTGAAATATAAGCCAAGTGGTTGGTCTTAATAAAATGCAATATTTTTCATTTACTGTCCTAATACATATGAGTCTTTGTAAAGTGCATCTGCACAATCTACTACTTGCCTTTTTGTTCCTGACTCATAATCTCTTTCTAAATGTATTTCTCCGTATCCCTGCTTAAATCCGCGTGACCCAAGGGCTGTTGCAGTGCTCTGTTCACTATTTATTTGTCATTAAACACTGGCCGTCTCTGACCCGCAGTAAGCCTCATTAGAATACACTTCCATTAACGACTCACATTAGGCAACACACACACGCTCTCTCATGCTCTGGCTCGTATTGTTTTGTTCTTTAATGAATTGCACCAACCAAGGTGAGAGCGCATTTGCTGATGCAGCACAACTCTGCCTAAGATCCATTTCACCTGCTCGTCCTTCTCCTCCTACATCCACTTTCATCTCAAGAGTTTCAGGAAATAATAAAAATGTCTCACTCAAACTTTCAGTGAATGTCAAAGATCAAGAGTGCATACCAAATGTGAATGGTGAATATCATTTTAGAAAGTCGGGGAGAAACGAGGGAGGATTTATGAAGCTTGTTCATCTTTGCAGCTTCAGAGCGCATTTCCCTTTGGCTCGGAAAGAGCAACTTTCGTTTCCCAGCGACACAGTTTGTGGTCGTCTTTGATTAAAAAGCTTGTGACAAAAAATTTAAATTTAGAAAGTAACCTATCATTAATTCTCTAAACCTCAAGACCAAGATCTCAGACCAGAAGAAGACAGAGGAAAAATGAGTTTGAGATGAGAAATTTAAAAAGCTCAAGACCAACTTTGGCCTAACATGACACAAGATAATTTCTGATAGTGAGGTCTACAGTTAGTTATTCAAAGCTGTCTGACCCTGTCAACGCTATAAAGGAAAGATTATACCCAGACTATTTCAAACAATCACCATACTGTAAGTTATAATGTAATTAGCAGTATTTCAGATATTTAAAATTGTACTTCCTGTTTTTTCTACTAGAAAGGTCCTGTCGTTGTTCACAAATGTATTCTGAGACACCAGACATAGACCAAAGACGTACTGGGAACCTCTCCTGAAAGATTAATGAGTTCAAGTATCACACGACACACACATGAATGTAAGCAAACACTCAGACAGTGAGATTCTGAGATTTCATATCTTCACATAAAGTACTGTCTTTGGTTGGGAATGGGCCATTACCAGACAGATGCTATCAGACGGTCGGGAACCACGGACTGACACTGAACCAATTACAGCACAGTGCCCCTGAAAAGTAATGGCTTCAGTGGATATTCATTTTTTTTAAAGTGTCCTGTTTTTGCTTGTTTTACAAAAAATAGATGGTTATATGACACACATTTAGGCAAGATTATGTAGATTGGATAAAAAAATGCTTTTAGTCAGATATGTTTGGGTGAGACAATGGACAGATATATGCATGCATAGAAGGAACATACGAATCAGCATCCTCTCCAGCAAACAGCAAATGCACTAAAATCAGTTTACAGCACGCCATTCTTTGTCCCTGAAGCTTTTACAGAAGCTTTTAAATCATTTGTTCTGTCATTGATTGTCTCTTCAACAATGCTGTTTCTCATTTGCATACTGCTGAAATGATCCTTATTTACGTTCTGGTTGCTGGATAAACCACCTGATCCTTCTTGTCGTAAGAGTGCATTTGAAATACTGTCGGCTGTCATGATGACGGCATGTTGAGTTGTCCTTATGATAGAAGAAACAGATGGAAAAATGTCCTTTACTTCCCTTAGAGAATCATCCAGAATTTTAATCTAAAACAGGAAAATGTTTAGTCTGACTTACTTTAAGCCATAAATAAAAGTCTAAAAAACTGTTTCGACACATGATACTGGTTCACATTATCACATTACAAATTGATCTAGCAAAGCTTTTTGTCTCTTCAGTTTGTGTTTTGTTTTTTGTTAGACACTAGTTTCTCTTTCATCTGCATTGCAAAACGATGTCCCGGTGGTATTAGTTTGACTTTCTTCGCCCTCCTGCCACTCATTCACTCATTCAGCCTGTAATCCATCTGCCAATCCAGTCAGTCAATCAATTGGTGGAGCTCCATCTTGAACTGAAAACAAACAGGGAGCACTGATTACACTGAGTGCTACTCAGGATAATGAGCATGATCGAGCTTCCCTGCCGACACATATGTGCCGCACAAGGCGTACGGGCCGGCAGACACATCAGTCTGGGAAGTAATTTACTTATTTACAGCAGCTGTCTGTTTGCTCTGATGCACAAGACAGTGGCAACTTTCATAAAAGTGATCACATGCTTTTGTACTTCAAAGATGGAAAAAAAATACTTGGATGAGAGGAAAAAAGCTTATTATTTTATCTCTTTGGAATATAGACATTTTATGCTTTGTTGTTCTTATTCTGCATTAGGTCCACAGCTCAGTGTTGTGGTCAGCAGCACACTAACCCAAAACAAGTCATGACCGAGACCAGAGTGCACCAAAACAAGTCGAAGACCAAGACGGGATGAGAATGAGTCGTGACCGTGAATACTGAATGATACAGAGGAATAGTTCAGAATGCTGAATTTTAACAACAATGACAAACTTATGGCTGATCTGCTTGAACTAGAAGGTTAAGAACACTGAAAGCACTTTTACATCAAATATTCATTCACCAATTTACCATGTACACTGGATGAATGTGAGGAGTGGGGATGGAACTGCAAACCCTTTTAGTTATCATCTACTCTACCGCCTTGTCCACTTCTGCCTATCGATCATCCAATCACCAATAAATAAAGGAGTTGTGGGCTTAACTGGGCTTGATTAAAGTCTTCTGCCTAAAACTAATTCAAAATGTAATCAAATCCAATTTAAGATCCGAGACTTCAGAGACATTTCCCCAGAACAGAACTGCTCCTTCAGTGCCACACTTCTACATGGGGTAGAGGGCATAAAAAAGAGCAGAGATGGAGAAAGAAAAAGAAAGCTCCAATAAGAACTGGAAAGACTTTTCCTAAATATGGACAGGAGTTCTGTGATATCTTTTATAAAATGTCTCATATCAAGTATTGCTACATGTTCACATTTTACTGTTATAAATACAACTATTTATCTCATTTATTTCAATTGTGTTCTGATCCGGTTCGGTCCAAATCTGATGGGTTCCAACTCCTCTGTGATTTTAATGATTTTGAAGCTATGTATTTTATGTGTTATCTGTTTAATAATGATTACATTTTGGGCCACATAGATTGGGGTTAAAAGAACCAGATGCTGAATGAAAGGAAGCTTGGGATGAAAGTGGAGTGCCATAAAAAGCATGGCGGCAGATGAAGGAAATGAATATGAATGAAAATGTTCATCTCAATCAGGATATGGCCTCTCATAAATAACGTGCTCTCAGTCAGCAGCCTGATTGTACACATCACACTCAAAGGCTCACATACAGTGCGCTCGAAAGAGGTGAGGAGCAGAGGATATGAATCAGAATTTAAATTAAATTCATTATGCTGTTCTACACGTATGTTTCTTTATCCTAGTGGTTTCAACTCTGAATGGTTTCCCTTGCTCTTGAAAATGAGAGTACTATTTTTTTTTTAAGATTATCTTTGAGCTTATGTAAGCAGCCATTTTGTCGAAGCTTATTAAAACAGTGGGTCAGCCAACTGTTCGCCCAGTACCTTAAGACACCAAAAAACCCTTTCACCTTCATAAGACGACAAATAATATTCTCTGGTTTTGCAGCTGGACATACATGTGAGTGCCCCATACTCTTATACAGCATACAATAAATGCATTAAGTCTTCTGTCATTCTGGCCAGAATCCAAGCAGTAGAGATTGTAGACTATGACATTTTAAAATTTGATTAAAACAAACTCAAAAACAAACGTATGGTAATTGTGATGTTATGCAATATTATGCTACATTAAAGACTCTTGTGTCAGGCTCTGTTTCTTGATCCTATTCATAGCATTTGTTTTGTAAAAACAAAAATAAAGAGAAATCATCTTGAGTGCATTTTCAGCAATCACAGAGCGCATATTCAATGTAGACATATAATTATTGACTTTACCTATTGCTTATTCGACTATGTTGCACCAGATTTAAGATATAAACACAAAATGTCATAAAGCCAAGTGGGTTTCATAAGGCAGGTCTGCTTAGGCCTAGGTCTGCTCGTGGCAGTTTGAAAAAAGTGGGACATGAGGTTTGGAGGCCATTTGTACAAAATGATTCTTATGCATCAGAGCCATTCATTTACTTGAGGATGTTGTTCTCACTCCACAAAATTAAACAGTTAAAATCTGTGCTAAAGAGGTGTGATTTATTTTGTTTTTCACCTCCCATAAAGGTTTTGCTGCTGGCTACACACATTTTGTGCATCAAAAACTCAGGTTTTGATAATGTATTATAAGCATTAGATGTATAGATCTACTCTGAAGTTTTAAAGAGCTCCAGAAAACACCAGGTTTAAAAATGAATTTGTGAGAGGACAATTACATATTCAGTTCATCATTTAATTTTATTTGGTAAACAAAGCATATGCAAACATACATAGAGTTGTGCTCATAACTTTAAGAGTGGCAGAATTTGTGATTTTAATGGGCCTTTTTTTCAGAGAATATGAATGATAACACAAAAAAACTTTTTCACTCATAGTTAGTGGTTGTGTGAAGCCATTTATTGTCACTGTGTTTACTCTTTTTAAATCACAACAGAAACTACCCAAATGACCCTGATCAAAAGTGATTTTGGCCTGAGAACATGCACAAGTGACACAAACAGGTTCGAATGGCTACTAAAGGTATCCATCCTCACCTGGGATCTGTTTGCTTGTAATCAGTGAGTGTAAATTAAAGGTCAGTGAGTTTCTGGGCTCATGACAGACCCTTGCATCTTTCATCCAGTGCAGCCCTGATGTTTCTGTTTTCAGTGTCATGGGGAAAGCAAAATAATTGTCAAAGTATCTGCGGAAAAAGGTAACTGAACTGTATAAAACAGGAAAGGATTCTGTTCAAACCAAGGTCAGGTAGACCAACAAAACTTTTAGCCACAACTGCCAAGAAAATAGCTCATGGAGCAAAGAAAAAACACAAATATTTTCATCTTAAATACAGGACTAAATACAGAAAAAAGTGGTGTGGCTGTTTCAAGATGCACAGGGGAGGCACTTGGTCGAAGAAGCCATTACTACACAAACAATATTCCAAACAGCTCAGAGACAAGCCTCAAAACTTCTAGAACAAAGTCGTTTAGAGTTATTAGACCAAAATTTAACTTTTTAGCCACAGCCACAAACTTTCCATTTGGAGAGGAGTCAACAAGGTCTATGATGAAAGGTACCATTCCTTCTGTGAAACATGGAGGTGGATCACTGAGGTTTTTGGGATGTGTGAGCTACAAAGGCACAGGAAAAGATAAATGCAGCATGTAATCAGAAAATACTGGAGGAATATTTGCACTCATCAGCCCAGAAGCTGTGTATGGGACGTACCTGGATGTTCCAACATGACAACAATCCAACCACTAACTATGAGTGAAAGAAAAAGTTTGTTGTGCTATCATTTTTATTCTCTGAAAAATGGCTTCTGCCAGGGTATGTAAACTTATGAGCACAACTGTATTTCCAACAGTATTCTCATTACACATATCCATCTGGGTATATATTGTTACAGGCCATTAACCTGATGGTCAATAGCCAAATATCAGCTCGGACATGGTTTCCCTCAGAAGCGTTAGCTCCATTGGAATAACTTGCACTCTGTTTAATTTTATTTTCTAAAACTAGCTTATATTAACCAACATACTCATTCATCTGGGCTGAAACCTGAATAAAAGATGAGTTCTTCCATCATTATTTTATTATAGGCAACAATAGCATTCAGGAGTGGAATGCCCATTATTCACAATTTTTCTTTACCCAAATATTAACATGGATAATAATAACCTCTGCTGATATCCCAGCGACAACTGTCTGAATGTGTCAGTATTGTAGAGTTACCCCTGTATGACTCCCATCTCCAATGATCTCCGCACAATGTGTCATCTGTGTGAGAGTGTATCGGCCCTCTCATGTTTCTACCCCATATCTGTCTATCATTGCCACCCACCCAATCTCCCTCTGCTCAATCCCTATAACCCACTCATCGTATATTTTTCACAAGCAATGAAAATCAAATTTGGTATGCAGGGGAGCTTAATTGGCATGACCTCTGAGTCTCACTCCTTTTCTTTGCGAGTTTATAGCTTTCATTTATTTCCTATTTCCCCTGTTGTTCCCAGTGACGTTTCATTACAACCCTGTCAGTTCTGCTGCGGGGGATTTTTTTGTCATCTCAAGTGGAATCGCATTAACAATTTGAATAGAATCAAATTCCTTTTTATAATTTGATGGGAAAGTCACTTTATCTACTGCTATCCATCGCTGAAAATACAAGAAGAGGTTCTAAGGACACATGGCTATGTATTCATTTCAGCATTACTATGGGTCAAAGGAATACTTCTCAGAACGTCCCATCACAAAAGTGTAGGCCAGCCAGAAACTAACCTTGGAGCAAATGCTTCTAAAGAATAAAGACTGGACTTCTCAATGATTGGTCAGGCACAGATGAAATTTATAGTCAACTTTACTTGTGTTTTTTCTACTAAACATTTCAGACCGTCTTTTTGTAGACTGTAAACCGACCAATCGACTGTTATTATTTCATTATGGTCATTTTGTGTTGATGTGATGATGCTGTGTTTGCGAGCTTCAACCCTTAGCTTTATTTAGAAAATTGATCTCCATTACTGTCAGACTTCCTGTCCATCTGATCGGCTCTGTGCGTCTTGACAAAAATAGATTTTTCTCACTAAAATAGCCATGAGAGCTCTTGCTGTGATGTTACAGCTAATGTAGCACATTAAGGAGGGCTTTGTAAAGTGGTCACAATTAGCTCTAGTGACGACTGAAGAGAGTTCTAATTATTGTCTAGACTAGGGGTCTCCAACCTTTTTCCCTCAGAGAGCTACTTTTACAAAATGAAAATGGCTTGTATGTACACATTACACATATATCACCAAAATTATTCAATACATCCTTTGTAAGAATCAAAGGAAAAAAAATGTAATAAAAAATGTATCAATAAATTGCTCAATATGACGCCAAATTCTGCCTTTGGGTTATTGCACTTATTAAAATGTATCCAAATGCTGGTTCTTTACTGCTTTCGCATTTGTGCACTCCTCTCTCTTCATCCTCTACCTTTGTCCTGGTCTGCCGCCCCTGCTGGGTGGTATGATCCTTGTCTGTCTTCACATGAACAGTACGTAACTTTCAGTCGACTCAGTCTGCAGGAAGCAACTGTAGCACAGAGATCATCATGTCATTCTGCCTTGTATTACTTTACACAAATAAATAATTAAATAAAAAGGTTTGAGTTTACATTGTTCACTTAATAAGCATGCTCGTTCGTGACTATAGTGCTTATTAATTCATTAAGACTTTGGCAAACTACTTGGAAAGTTGGTCTAACAGTAGCTCGCGAGCGAAGTGTTGGAGTGTAGAAATACTTTCTTATTTTGTAAGCTTCGTGGGAACATAAAGCTGTAGTAGAAAATGGTGACGTACATTATCCTCAGTGGAAATGAGAAAGTTAAGTTGAATGACTTTTAGTTTTAGCCTGATCTGTTTTAATAAACTCAGTCTAGTATATTTTACACTCCACAAGAAGTTGCAAAGGAAGGAAAGAGGCTCTGTTAAATTGAAGCACATGGCTAAATTAACAAAAATGAACAAGTCAACAGGGCTACGCTAATTGTGTTTGTGTCAGTTTCCTGCTACCAAGGAATTACAGAGGAACTGTGAGTCATTTCTCTGGATTAGTAGACATATTTAGCATCTGCAGAGTCACTTTGGCCATTATTTAAGATGCTCTGTGTGCAAGCGGCAGCATTTGCCTTTAGACAGTGTACAGCGTGGCAGAAAAACGGTTTCTACTGTTGCAAAAGAGCTCTGCGACATTGTTTTACCAGAACCCTTGCCTAACCAACCATCCAAATTCTTTTTCCGAAGGTTATACAAATAATTAGTCTGGTCTCTGATTTCCTGGAGGAAGGACAACTAGACATACAACCAACATTCGCAGGGACCAGTGAATTTTGAAAAACGCAACCAATCAGAAAAACAGAATCACACTTAAAGCACACCTTATTTTAAATAAACGGTTATGACTGGTCACTTCACTGAATTCTGTAGATGCTGTGGTCAATGGAAAAATTAGCTTAGCTGGAGACCAACCAGAACACCGCGTTAAAAAAATAAAATAAATAATAAATAATAATATATATATATATATATATATATATATATATATATATATATATATATATATATTTGCATCAACTCTTCTGCATCTACCATCTTTTGTTTCATGTCTTCCTTTCACAATGACATAACACTTTATATTTTTGACTTGTATCTATTTGTGTTTCTCCATTTTGTGAGATGCAGTGTTTTACCTAATTATGTTTCCCCGACAGAATTCCTTATACACTACATGTCACGCAAACACACGCAACTTAACTCAAGACAAGACTTTTACCACTATGTGCAATTTGTACAAATAGAGTCAGACCTAACAAGATAGTTCCCCCTGTTCTTTTCCTCTGTGCATCCATTAAAGTGTGTAGAGTGTGTGTAGCACACTCTCACAAGTAGGGCTACCCCGGGGAATCCTGTCAATCAAATGAGCCAGCAATTTGTCACAGAAACAAAGCACTTTGCGAGACAGACAGATGTGTATATATACATGCCAGTGGGAGTTTGAGGGTGTGCCTGAATCTATATGTGAACACACTCCTTTGGGCCTGGGTGCACTTATACTTCTGTCTACAATACGCACATGGATCATGATGACGTCCCTGGCTGTTTCTGAGAATTTGTTGTGTGTTCTGTGGCAGATGGGTCTATGTGGAATAATAACCATGGCAGGTAATATGTCAGGAAGAGTAAAACACACAGTTCTCACAATACTCAACTGACAGCACTTATCTCTGCATGTTATTCATTTGCCATGCTATCCCTGTCATATTTTCTCCCTTTTAGCGTCACATAACTCACTCAGTACACTTTCCTTCGCTGCACTAAACTACAGATGTTAAAATTAGAAATACAAGAGTAGTTTCTAATTTTAGCCTTTGCAAAATTAACTAATATTAATTTTGTAAATTAGTTTATGGAGAAACAAAACAACACACCAAATAGTTAGTGTTTTAGAAATGCTCATGGTTAACCAAAGATTAACAAAAGATTGACACGAGCATGGTATTTCCTGTTTTGCCAACTTGCACCAATCGGTGGATTCAAGAGCGAGGTGTTACTTTTCAGGATGACTTATTAGGATTTGTTAACATCTATGTGAAAAATAACTATGCTGCCTTAACAAAAAAACTATAGTTAGTAAAAAAAAAAGACCTCAAATTTAAAAAAATAGTTTTAAGAAATTCCAGACATATGCCACATGTCACCACTAAATGGATTCGAGAGCTAGGTGGCTCCTGTTCTCAAAGAGACACAAACAAGCTTTTTATTTTCTAAAAAAAGCATGTCATGTTGTAATTTTAAATAACAAATAAAACTCCTTAAAGAGTTTTGTTTATCCAACCTTTTATATCTGATTCTTGAAGGTTTTTAAACACAAACCCCTGAATAGACTTTCACATGCAGAATTCTTTTACATCAAACATTAACTATTATTGCCTCTGACATGCGTTGTCTTATCTGTCTGTTTCCATTTGTTCAACATCTTTCTCCAATTTCTTTCTGCTTCTTCCACTTCTGTTCTGTTATTCTTTCCATCCCCATATTTTACTTATCCCTTCCCTGCTGCTTGTAGCTAATCCCAAAAGACAACATTCCTATTTCCTAAGACGTTTCACAACGTTCGTGTGCCCCAGTGAGAGTTAGCCTGCGCTTGTACCGAATGACCCTTGTGACACGACGATGTGCCTCACTGGGGATGTATTGACAGGGTCAGCTGATGTAAAGACCTCTGGGACAAACAGCTCATTGCTATTGGTTAATAAGACAAGGCCTAAAAGTCAAGTGACACATTGGTTTCAAAGATTATCACACACATGACATCTCCTCACAGTCTGATTTATGAGCTGGCATTGTGTTTGACTGTCAGAGAACACTGTATTCACCCGTTAAAACCTCAGTACACTTCTGGTTTTGGAACAAGCTCATGATGATCAGTTGACCTGACTGGCTTCTTTGTTTGAAGCTATGTCTGACGGAGGTAGCCATGGTAATGTGATTTAAATATTAGCACAACTTGGAGAAAGAGGGATGTGCTGCTGACTATTGTCGGAAGTCAAAAATGTAGTGTTCAGTATCATCTATTAAGTACTAACATCTGCTTTAGTCCATTTAGTAATCACAACCAAAATCATTGTGTGGACCAATGTAAAGAACAACTAAATGACAAACTTGACTGGCAAAGCATGGGCAGAACACATTTAGGCGACTGTTGTTAAATCCTTGAACACAACAGTTTATGTCTTAGAACCACATTTTTGTTTAAAAGATTGTGGCAAAAGGAGTACTTTAGGAAAAGATTATGAGAAAATACATGCCCAAAGCATAGCCCTTCTATCTTTTCCGCATCCTGAAACTCACATAATGTTGATAGACAGTTGGGGTGGCATTAAATCCTAGGCAAGAGAGCACAGTCTACTTCCTGGCATCAGAGTTACAATAAAAAAAAAGATTGCCAACAAGCTGAATGATTATTATGTTTACACCAGAATAAAATTTACAACAAAGATGTGAATTTCAAACAAAAGGTCTACACTGAATTACCTTTGCCTTAATATTGTGAGTTTTTTATGTTTCTGAATCTCAAAACTGCAAGCCTTTTTAGAAAATTTACCAGGAGATATTATTTATTGTTCTGTTTGTCTCATCTACTTGGAGCTGCTTCATTTGGTGTCCATAATAAAAAAATGGAACAGCAATCTCATCCGGATGTGTTACCACTGCACCAGTTGAATATTGTATCATTAACTAAAGTGGCCTTTTATCATCTGTGGAAGTTACACCTCGTGGAACATGAAACTGGCATGTTTGGTATAAATGCTGCACAACCATAATGTGTGTTAAAAGCCCTATACTTTATATACTACAACCAGAAACAGTTATGCCTAACAAAAAGTTAATCTTACAAATCACAAACAACATTAGCTTTGCACACATCTGCAGTTTCTGCCTCTTAGATGTTTTTCTTCCATGGTTTGGAGTGGTTTGCTGAGTTGTACATTTGAAACGGATGACAAACTTTCGAAGAGAATATGACAATGAAAGAGATGAGCTGGTACAGTGTAAAGGCAACAAAAGAAAAAGCACTATTGAGCACTGAGAACAATGCCAGCTTCAGTTTCAAACCTCCCCAAGTAAATCCATTACAACCACTGATGAAGTGTCCATGGTACTCACCGAGCTGAGTGCGTCTCTGAGCATAGACTACCACCACGGCGGCCAGCACCACGCAGCACATCGATGTCACAAGGTTTGCCATCTGTGGACACACACAAAGCAGAGTCATGAGCCGAGGCACTGTCGTCCTGATTGATTGACAGACCCATAGACGCCTACAACTTCATGCTGAGATGGCTGGCGAGATAGCCACTTCCTGTCTTCTGTCTGTTTTTAGTGTCTCCTTTCACTTGTGCGCTCCTTTTGGCTTCCCCTTAATCTTTCCTTGTTTTGTTGTTGAGCCTTTCCACCACCCAAATCTTATTTTTGAGGCACTTCCTTTACTTGCTCCACTGTTGTTATCCTTTGCACTGAATAACCCCACTCTGGAGTATCTTCCTCTCCCCCTCTTTCCCCTCTCCCTCACTCTTCATCAGACTAATGGGTCCATCCTTTCTGGGATGGGCTGTGGCCAGCAGCTCTTAAAGATATAGTGCGCCATAAACAAACATCCTGTCGGCTCCCAGGACCCTTTTATGTCCTAAAGTTCAACATTTTCAGAATTTTTATTTACACAAAGTAAGTTGGAAGAGATGGATTGTGCTATTTGCTTTTACTTGTTCACTGTTAACATTTTTTTTAAATGTTTTCGTCTGCTGCTCTGCTTCTCCCTGGTTTATGCTGTTTTTATTTTTTCCAGCAGGAAGGAAAACAATCAATATGAATTTTATGTCCATGTCTGTGCAGAAGAAAACTATACCAGAGTTATTTGGGAGCTGAGACATAAGGACATTTATAGATCTATCAAGAAATTGCTTTAAAAGGTTTACGTTACCATGTCATTTTGGACATTCTGTAATTTTGATTACAGCAGCTCAGTCTGACACAGAAACCAATATCAAGTAGGATTTTAAAACTTGTCTACATTGTTGTCTTTGAATGACTAAGCTTACTAAATGACCAACAGGTTTGAGTTAAACCTGTGTCTTCCTAACTTTCTACTCCATCAGCACCTTTTCCTACCTCCGTGGTACAGACGGGAAACTTTCAGCAGGCGAGGAAAAATGTGTGACCTGACTCAAATCTCACGGGATCAGGTGCGATTGACGTGGACTGGGGCAGGAGCAGGCGGCACAGGGCCCGCGTTTTTCCCCTGAGTTCCCAGTAATTAGCAAACATTATAACTTAAAGACTATCCCAGTTAACTTCTGCGTCTGCTCCTCTCCGGAGTGCACCCTCAATAAACTGTGATAAAAGCCATCGATAAAGACGTGAACCAGACAGAGCTCTTTATTCAGACAAGGAAGGAGAAAACTGTTTACTTTTCAGATTGCTTTGTTGTTCACTTCGACATCACCTGACACCTGACGGATGAGTAGGATATTTGGGCAGGTTTCTGTAGATTCTAGTGCATTGGAAAACCCAACTATTATCATTAGCCTAAAAATGTGAGCTCTGAACTTGATCTTGTTCAGGATTCATTGCAAAATTTGTTTTACTTGGGACTCGACGGGCAGGAAAGTCAAGGTTGGCTTTAGGTGGGAACGGGAAGAGAGGCTTTGGGAGCGGGCGAGACCGGGAGTCAGTCTCACGGTCAGGTCTCTATTACTGACAGAAAACCAAACTGTTGCTGTTGGAGTTAAAGTCACTACGGTCTTTACCACGTGTCATTTACAAAGAGAAACTATTGATAATTTCATTCTTTTATTTATACATTTACATGTACGCAGTTGAAGCACTTAATGATAGGGATGATATTCAAAAAGTAAAGTATCAAATCAAGGTGTAGTATATCTAGTCAAAACTGTTTTTAATAGTGTAATTTTTTCCTCAAAATATTTCTCTTTGTCTAAGTTAGAAGAAATAGACACATTAAGCTCCAAAGAATCCAATAAAAGTTCCATTACATAAAATCCCCATCAGATCTACTTTTACTAGGGTTAGACAACAGCCTGTCCCTGCAGGGCTACCATAGCTGTTCACATGTTCGGAAAAAAGCTATATGCAGTTTCACCAGAGGAAGTAAAAAGGCTACACGTTGAAAAAAGAAAAGTGATAAATTACCTAGTGATCTGCAAAACAGAACCAGAGATAAACTCAAAGAAACTAGAGTTTTCAGCCAGCGCAGTGGCAATATGCACACTTGTTATCCAACAAAAGACTGAGAATTTCATAAAAAAGTGAAAAAAATAACATCTGGGGAGAGTTTTAAAGGTAGAAGATGTTCTGTTCTCTTATCTTCAGGACTTTCAATTCCAAAGTAACCTGGCCATTGAGCTGAGTTTCTGTCACTGACCAGATTATATCACCCAAAGGACAAAACAGCTTCTACCTTCAAAACTTTGTTCAGGTGCTTTTGCCTTCTTTTCTTTTCTTTTTCTTATATGATGGATGACTGACAAGCTCCACAGACATTACCTCCAGTCAAATATCTTCAGCATGCATTGTACTTGTGGAAATAGTTCAATATTAACCTGCCTGAAAGTGTGGCTTTCAGCGCTTTTGAAAAGTAATGGCCAGCTCGAATATGCAACAACAAGATGTTATCAAATGAAAAAAAATAATAATACAATAACTCATCCAGAACTGATTCACTTTGGCCATGAAATGTTAAGAACCCTGGCTTTTCTAACACAAGCTGTTTTTTTCTCTGTTATGTTCTGGTTGTTTGTCGCTTGCGTCCCGAGGATCTGAGAAGAGAAAGTTGGCTCCGTTACAAAGAGAGGTTGTCTGAGGGTCTGCTTGCTGCTGAGACTCGTGGTGAGTTAGGTGTGTGTCTGCATGAGAAGAACACAGTGAACACTCTAAATAGAGCCAACGAGCGCTAAGTGAATTTCCTTGCTCTTTTGATGCAACACTCCAGCTGTTACAAACTACTGTCATCTCCCATTACCTCATGCTTTTTTTTTGCTTGTCTTTACTTTTCTCTGTGTTTTCTACTTGGTTTCCGCCACTACTTTATTCAATACATACACGGCTATATCCATTTTCTTCGTCTCGTTTGATGTGGTTAAACATGGGTGCCATTAAAGTGTGTTTCAGCGTGTCACAGGGAAATATATCTGCAAGTTTGGGTGATGTTCTGCAACATGAAAAAGCTTTTAGACGCCAACTCAAATGCAAAAAAAAGGCAAGAAAATAGACCAAAAACATTAAACATGACCAGAGGTGTTTTTTATTGTTTTATGGCTAGAAAAAAATGCTTTGAAATTAATGTGACAAAGAGATCCCAATGAAAATGTAGAAAACTATTTAAATAAGTCTGGGAAGTTTTACACTTGTAAGTTTGTATAACAAGCAAATGCTGTTACATTAGAGTCAGCCATGTTTGCAACACTTTTAAGCATAATTTTACACTTCTAATCAAATTTCACTCCCTTTTGCATAAAACTACTGCTGGGTTCTCAGTGGTAGTAAATGACAATGCCAAAACTATATACAGTACTATGGATGAAAACACGGTGAGTCCAGCAATCTTTCTCTGTTAAACATACAGACAAAATTTGAAAGCTTTAGAGCTTTTTTAAGAACATACATTGTCAACAGACTAGTCACATAAAGTTTCAAACAGTGAGAGTTCATTTTATTTGGAGTTAAAAAATGGACACTGGGATATTAACAGGGAATAGTCAAAGGGTTAGTGGACATTGATTGCTCAAAAATGATGATTTTTCGCTTTTTGGCATCAACTATAAACAGCAACGGTTGGGACAGGGGGCTCATTGAATGAAATGAAATGATTGAGTAATGTACAGTGGTGAGGCAAATGGGGGCATCTGGGGAATAGTCCATAGTTTAATGCACAATAAATAAAGGTTACTTTATTCTAAAGCTAAACCCTGTCAATACGTCTGTTGCCATGGTGCAAAATGACCAAATAGAGTTCATAAACTGTAGGTTTTGTACATGAAGGCTTTTTTGTAAGTTTATCTGGACACTGCCAGGGTAACAAAGCACTTGCCACATATAAGACATAATAATACATGTTACACTCTGTTACAACCGGCCGTCACGTTGTGCAGCTATAGATGCTGAGTGCGTCAGAGGCTACGATTCAAACCTGGGCAACAACAGACAGAATTAGGGAGCATCGACTTGGTGTTCATGAAAAAGAAAAACAGAACAAGTACAAGAATGTGAACATGTTTGTAATTTGTAAAAAAATAGTTGGGCTCCAGTGTTGCAAAGAGAGCTTTTGGTAAGGCACGTTATCGACAGCATACATAAAATATAACATGAACACTCTTTACACCACCATCACATAACCTTTGGGTAAAAATGTTCTTCTTGGTGCCAAAATTTAAAGAATTGGGTACATGCTAAAAGGCTCTCTGAGTAAGATTAATAAATGTAGGGAAGCTAGGCTGATCTGTAATTGCTCATTAGGAAAGACATTATTTGTTGAGAGTGTACAAACTTTCAAAAGAGTAAACACTTTCGAGCACAGAAGGAGATGAGCCTTTGTGTTTGTGCACCTGTGATTTGGAAAGATCCAAACAGCAACTCTGCATCTGTGTGTGTGCACGTGCCTGCCTTCTATTTGTACGCCTGAGTGATTGGCAGCTCGTATGTATTTCATCTGAGCAAATATGGCAGAGAGTGACAGGGGGTGAAATTAAAATTGCATCCCTTGTCAGCGCATCACAATCCCAAGCTCTGCTCTTCATATTCTAAGTACTGGTTAGCCTATCAAAATCCAAATGCTGCGTCCAGGCCGGCGTGTGTGCGTGTGGGATCTGCGCCGCAGCTCTGGGCTTGATGCGGGCCAGTAACTGTGGGGGTATTTAGCCCGTCTATCAGTGAACAATACAGTTTTGAAATGTGACAGCTTCAGATCGCTCACATAATGACAGCCCACAGGCGGTTAGTACAGACTCAATGCACTCCTCCTCCCTTTTTCTATGCAGCCATACCTCCCCTGACCCTCCCATTTATTGCCTTCTTCTTCTTCCATATTTATTTATTCATTTCTTATTGGAGAGGAAAAGGGCTGAATAGGCGTGATTCTTTCGGCTGCTTAATTAAAATATATAATTCATTGCTGCGTCAAATGATTTTGCCTCTGCGTCTTTGTGGAGTCCGATTTGGGAACATTTGCATTTAAATTGGAAAGCCAGGAGGGAAATACACTAGGGTGGCCAGCCTATGTGTGTATACAAAGATAGAAGGCGTCCTTCTCTTTAAGAAATGCACATTCATAGCTACTTGTTTCCTTTCTCTTCTTGGGTTTTATTTGAATTTGAAACAACAAAAACCCAACGTATGACTTCATACACCGGGTTTGAGCAGATCACACAAACACTTCAAAAAGCATGAAGTTATGTCTCCTAGAGCTATACATTCTGACAGAAAACAATGTAGAAGTATTCCTTTATGCTGGTTATCAGTTTGACTAACATAATAATATATTGTTGTGACAAAGTCTGAATGCATGTAATCAATTCTCTCCAAAGCAAAAGAGGCAAATTTACTTTGCGACTGAGCTGTCTGAAAACCAAAACAAGTCACTACAAATGTGGAGAGAAAATACAGACACGCATTCGTCTGGATAATAATTGAGCTTCCCAATTTACGGCGAGGGTACAATCCCTGAGGAGTGTCAGCCATAACTATCAAATTGGCTGTTTTTCCAAATGCAGAAAAACAGAAGCAGTTTGTTTCAAAGAGGTTCTTTTTTTTTTTATATGAGAGAAGTGACACTTGAAGTAATGTAATGTTGCTAACAATCAGACGTGTTGCCACCTAAGGCCTTGTGCTACGTTTTTATGCACCCTTTTCACTGTAAGATATTGCTGTGTTTATTATGTCTCACCTTGGCATAAGATTTATGAAGTGGCCTCATCCCACAACAGCAGCTAGTAACAGAGGCTTCCCATTAGCCCTGTTCCTGAGTGGTGTATACAACAGCGTTTGTTAGGGGTAACTCCACCTAAAGATGGTGACACTTCCACTGTGCTGTTTAGCGGTGATAGAAGCTGGGGGCATTGTTGTATGCTGCTGCAGTAAACATTGGAGGGTTTTCAGTTTATTCCAAGCTTTCTGAACTTCAAAATGTTAGAGCTACAGCAATGCCCCACACTATTTCACTCTGCTTGGCTTTAACACAGTGTTCACAGAGCGAGAGCTGTATAGCACCAACTCTGTCTAAAACTGTAAACAGCTGATGCTTTTAAATACTAGCTTGTTATTTAAAAAAGTACAACTTCAGCAACAGCATGTTTTCTCTTGAAATATGATATATGTCATTTGAATTTTTTTTTTTTTTAAACAACACAAAATCATACATTTTCTCCAGAATAAGAACCCTCTATCATCTAATCAACAGACTGCAGTGTTTAACTCTACCGAGAACACTGCAATAAAAACTTTTTTGTGGCACTTTTGTCCCCTTTTGGTCTGCACTGACCTGACCGATCCTGAGATTACTTGACTCGAATGATGTGTATATAGCAGTACATGTCCGAAAACAAGAACAGTGTGTATATAAAATGCCACTATTCTTATGCATATTAGTTATGTGCTTTTTGTGTGTCCGTTTTTTACTTTTGTCCGGTTGCTTGTCTGGCGATTACATAATCAAAAAGACAAGGTCTGCACTGTGTCACTTCTAGAGAATAAATTAAACACAAGGCTGACAGAGACAGGATACTGGTGACAAAATCCCCAACAGTGTTTTTTTTTTTAAAAAAAGTATGGCTCCTGAGATTTAAAGAGAAAGAAATCAAAGCACATGGAATGCAGAGGCAGTGGGATATGTTGAGACCAGGGATTGTGGCACCTTATATCATGGTAAAAGCCTATGTAATGGCACTACTATGCATGATCACTTTATGCATCAACTCTGCATCTGGAGCAATAATAATACATGCTTCGGGGTATATTTATTTATTCCAAGTAAAAAGGAGAAGCACTCTTTTAGGGATTCCATCATCTTATAAAGCAGAACCTTTAAACTGTGAAGTAAGGCGTTTCCCTCCACAGGGTACATGCATCAAACAGTGTCTCACTATATGAATGAAGCCCTTGTTCAGAGCAATGACAACGTAGTGGCACATATCCTACCTTGGGGCAATGATATAAACTTTTTGGAAAGACAACGAAGTCAAGCAATTGTGATAGATAGTGACACACCAATAAGGTTAGTTTGAAGCTAAAAATCTGTATGTACTGAGAGGAAAATAATGTGATGCCCTCTTCAGCATATCAGGTATTAGTTTGGAGGCTCTGGTTGAAGTGGAGCAACAGACACACAACAGGACAGATGCTATACGGAACAACATGTACCATCCCCTGATTTGGGCTTTTGAACAACAATGACTGCTCAAAGCAGATGTCCAGACAAGCTAGGTAAGTTTAAATTTTCCAAAGTAGCAACAACGCTCTTTTAAATAATTATTTGCCAGCATAGAGACTGATCTAATGATGTAGGCTGCGAGAATTTGTCCCTGTCAAGGTGTGATTGGAAGTTTTGCCTTTACTGACAAGCGTGTGGCCAAATATGGCTTTGAACTGGTGGTTGTACTTTCACAGTATGACAGAATGAAAGATGCCCACAGTTGTAGGACAACAGATCACCTGTGATTAATATCTGACAGTATCAGATCAATTGCTGAGAATTTTGTTACATCCTAAATGACTGTGGTATAATATCATTTCATTGCAGTAAAGTAGATGGCTATGTAAACAAACCCATGCTATCAACTTACCTCAAGTTCTCTTTGTAACACAAACTTGTCCAGACTAAATTGCTCTTTTGTTTTTCTATTTTAGACGCATGTGACTCCACTAAAGATGACACTGCCTGTTGTTGCACATACTTGAATCATTTGTACTTGCCATCTTTGGTCACACAGTGTTATATGCATCATCAGAGCAGTCATAGACTATCTGAGACAGTACTGGGATGCACAGAAATCATGTATGATTGTTCATTCACAGGATCTATAAAATAATGCACGTTTTAATGCACATGTTTTAAAGCGCTACGTAACATACAACTGAGCGGATAACTCACTATCTACCACATATAACTGAATTTAAAAAAAAACGCCTGGGCTGTCACTTTAAAAGCCAACTTAATCAACAAAGCAGTCACAAATAAAAAAGAATCTTGGCTCAATACATTCTACGTATCAAAGCAGAAAAGTTTCAAGAAACTCTGACAGGTATCTGCAAAGTCTTCTACATAAATTAACTGTTAATGTTAATGAGTTCTTTATGCCTGTGACCCTAAAGACCACAATCCTGGGAAAATGGATTCATGACACCGTAATCCATCAACAAATGTCCACCGTATTATGCTTTTTTAATCGTCGACACAAACACACAGTTGCCACGGTTACCTTTAATGTCAAGTTTCCGATGCAATAATACAGGTTCTTCGTTTCCATTAGGCTTTGCTTGGGTTGGTTACACTAATTCACTCATCAATCACGCATGTTTGTGTACATGACCCCCTGGTGGAGGGAAGCCCACTAGTGAGGCACTTGGCATTTAACAACACAACAAACAAACACACATTTTGCGCACTTTTGGCATTTGGCCCGGCTTGTTGATAGGTGGACGGCTCTGACCTTTTTCCACAATCGTTCTGGTTATAATTGCACACTAAAGACAGCGTCAATTGTGTCTCGAGAGGGAGCAAGTGTCAAAGGCATGAACACGCCAATTCAAACGCACACACTTCATGGATGTACTGCAGGTGATAGTGATGAATTAACCCATTGATCACATGTGACTGCTCCCAGCTGGCTGTGATTTAACGGACCTGGAGATGTCGACTAACGGTGGGAAGGCTGCAACTAAAGGGCCCTATCTAAACCAGGAATATTTAACTTTGTAGCAGGTAAGTCAGACAATCACACGTGGTATAAAGGATGTGTTGAATACGGATTAATCACAAATAACTATGAGAATACACTAAGCCTCTTTCATGGAACATCGTTAAAAGGTCCTCGAGTAAGGGCGCCGCCATACAGCGATATACAGCAATATACAGCGATATTCCGCTGTCCAGCAGAGGGCAGGCTCCAAAAGTGGAAATGTGGAAAAGGAAAAAATCCAATGTTGACTTTACAAGAGCAAAAATCATGTTTACAGCCTGGTACAAAAGATGGCTCTGGTCTCTAGAGCTAAGTTTTTACTACATGACAACTCTGGGGGGGGGGGTGAATTTTTGTTAAAAAGTCTGTTTATGCTTTCTGAAAACTATTGTTTTACTATGCAGTAAAAGCAAAAAAGCCTGGATGTAACCGCCATTTTATTGCCCTGTACTAACGACAATATCGGTGAATAGGGGACCAATGGGCGGAAGTTGTCCATAGTAAATACTGTCATTGCAATATACACATGGTGCACATTTCGTCTAGGATTGGAAAACATTTCATCCACTTATAACAAATCAAACCCAACCAAAAGAAAAAGGTGCAAATGGAAGTGAACATGTGCTTATGCTGATGGTAGTTTAAGCCTGTTGGCCTCGAATCACACAGAAAGACAGTGAACAAACATAAAGCCACCATGACTAGAGCATTGACTATAAAGCTCAAAAACAAAAAAAATATATATTATTGTCTTGTAACCCAACAAGAGTCAGTCCTGTACATCTCATAGCCTGCATCTGTTTCCTTTCTAGGCTTTAAAAAACAGGTGCTTTCAAAAACTTGGTTTTAGAGACTTCTGTTTGGCAGCTCACCAAACCAAGCACAACATTTGAGTTTAGTTTTTATTGTATTTGCTAGAGTTTTTGAGAAGCCACAACTACTGAAAAAAGTGCAAAGTTTATCTAAAACTATTTTTATTATCGCTATAATATCATTCAGTATTTACTTATTCTCATCATTATCTTTTTTAGGGTTGTGGTCTAGCCCTAACCCAGTAAAATTACAAGCATGAGTTTCACTAAACCTTGGATGTTTGCCAGGTGAGCTAACGCTGACGCTACAAGCCAACAAGCACCATAACACTGCAGGTCCTACTTGGAGGAAAGTGTGTGAACGTGCAAAACCTCAACAGTCTTCCAGTCTGAAGGTTAATGTTATTTGTAAATATTTTAACAATAATCAAGTCTTCGTATTTATGATGGGTATGGTTGAGGTTAAAGATTTGGATGAAGCACCAGTTAATATTTTATCAATCAAGTTTAACGGCTGAGGCTAAGGGAAATAAATTCAGAACAATTACATTATAAATGCACATTTATGTCCCTGGCATTTTTACAAAATATCTACCAAAATGTCAGAAAGTAGTAATCCTAATAGACCAAAACTAAAGATGCTTTTCTTAAAAATGCATAGCTTAGAGGTTATAGTTGCACATTTTGTGAACTTGAAATGCTTGTATACAGGACACTTCACAACTGCTCAATACTAAAATGGGAAATTAATTAGTATAACACTTAATAACACGAGGCATGTTGTACAAGTTTAGCTTTTTTAAAGTGTTGATAAACATGAATAGAAGAATCCTATTAACCTATTTAAGGAAATAGAGAAAGTTTTCCCAGCTTCTTAATTGTAACAGGATTGCGGTGCCATGGATTAACAGTCCAAAATCATTTATATATATATATATATATATATATATATATATATATATATATATATATTTATATTTATTTTTTTTATTATTTATATATTTTTTATATATTATAATGTGGCTAAATATGATATGTCCATAAGAATGCATGTGTTGACTACAGTCTTCTATTTAGATAGTGACTAATAAATGAATGAATAATTGCCATCAAGATTTGACCATACGTGGCAACACCATAGAGTATCTAATACTGCAAAGAGTCATAGTTTTATCGTAGGATATGACTTCAAGAGACGAGACATTGATTGACAAATGTCTACTTCTACAAAATTTTGTATTCATCATTTTCTGTGGAAAAACTTCAAACTAAACAATAAAATAAAACTCAATTATAGCTATTAATAAGGACGTTGATAATGCACCACCCAGGTACAAATGTCTGAAGTGCACATGTGAGCGTAGTTTGTAGTAGGTTTAGCCATTAGCACTACTGTGTATTTGTCTGTGTGTTTTTTTGTCTCTACCAGCCATCTGGACCTCCTTGAGAGTGTAGAGCCAGATTTAGGTGGTTAGAATGATCTGGAAAAACACGGTGTTACCTCCAGCCTTCTCACCTCTGAACTCTATAAGTGTATCAAAGCTAAGAAAACACGCTGCGATGTGTGCTTCGGTGAGTGTAATTGACCGTGTGTGTCTCGGCATTCTCAGGGCCTGCGAGGCCCGTCTTTGTGAAGCCTCCAGGAGCTGGGGGGTGTGTGATGTACGGGCTGTGGTGTTCCGAACAGAGGTGTTTTCACAGAGCGTTAATCAGAACCAGAGCGCAAGCCTTGCCCATAGTGGATGAAACTCACACACACACACATGGTATGTCAGTGGCCTCCCTTTTCCCAAAGCTAATATGGCTGACCTGAAGTTAACTACATCACTCCCGTGTGATATACAGGTTCACATAAACTTCAAAGTGACAATATGAGGTGGTGCGGGCCAGTGCCACTGAAGAGCCATCGGGCAGTGTGCTTTTAACATGTCATTCTAAACTCATAAATACCACATTTAGATCGTGGCGTGCTAGCAAGCTAACAATCAAACCGTCCACAAATGCTAATTTTTATTATAGACCTTAAACTGAATGTGTTTTCTGTAAAGTCTATGTCTATTAAAATGGTGTATGTATTTTATCTTAATGCATAGCAAAGTGTAGGCTAACCTTGTCAGTTTAACAGTCTATTATGAGGGGGCATCAGTTCTAAAACAATCTGTGTATAATCCTGGGTTGTCCATGAGGCGTTATTTGAGGTTCTGTAAAATCCCAGCTAAACATGTTTTCTACCCACTCATTTACAGCACATAGTAAGTTGGCTGCAAATAGTCATCTTGGTTATGCAGAATTTGGGACTTTTGAAAATGTTGTTTGCATAACTTCCATTGCCAAGCTCATTACAAACTCTACAAAGTTTGACACCAACAATGTGTGTGTGTTTAGTTTAGGTTGATTAAAATATAGTTATAATTATTTTCTAAAAAGTTACACTTGCACTTCTGGATTTAAAAACATAACTAGGCAGGCACAAAATAGGATGTATGGTGCAAAAGTCCCATTTTATGTCCCAAACTGTCTGAAACAGTGTGATTCAGTACTTTTATATTTCCGATTGCACATATCCTCTATTATTTTAATGCCAATTTTTTGTTGTTAAAATTGCACAACATTAATTCTTTATACATTTTATCATATTAAACATGGGTCTTTTATCAACTTTTTGGCACAAGAGAGCTTGCTTTAATATGGAAACCTAATAGTGATTGTGGATGCCAAGATACAAGAATCATTTTTTCAAACTAGGGAAAGAACAATACAATAAAATGCTACTAAAAGCATGTTGTACTATTCTGACCTCTGCACCCACCAGGTCAAGGCCCCTTTGATCAGAGCAAAGTATTCCTCTAATCATAATGCAGAGTTAGTTTCAAAACCAAAATACTAAATCTTTTTTCCCCCACAGTGAGTATCAAACATTCTTCGAGTATTCTTCACTGTAAAATAATTTACGCAAGTTTAAGCAGGTGTCAAGAAGTTCAAACAGAACTCTAATGTGGACAACAATAATCTAAACCTAAGGTGTGATCAAGGAACAATCTACCATAGTAATTTCCTCACATGTTCTTTTAAACAGTTCTGTTTTTAGCATAGAACATTAGCATTTATTTTTAATTACATGCATTAGTATTTGGTATGTCAACAGTGTATGTGTTGTCTTCAATACCTTTAGGTAATCTCTCAAAAGAGACTATGTCACGTTGTTTGTGCTTTTCTACTTTATATTGAATTATTGTGACTTCTAAAAAACAAAATGGGAAATTTTTTTTTTTATCAAAATGACATATCGTCTTAGAATCTAAATATGGATGAAAGATAGTGGTATAATACAGACACTAAACCTCTTTTGCTGATGAAAATGCCTCCATACACCTCCACCCTACTGACCGGATCCATACTTTACTGCTCTAATTGGAAACTTGCATTTTCAGACTCCATACTGATCTTTATATACACCTTTTAATGTGTCTCTTTTGGAGCAGCTGTAAACTAGTCCATGGTATTTTCGTATTTTGCTGCATAAAACATGAAATTGCAACAATATTAAACTTTTTCTGTGCAGAGATTAATTACTATTTTTTGGCTTCCATATATTAGGCTACAGCAACATCTCCCAAATAGTCAAAAAGAAACTCCAAAAAATTGAGCAGGAATGAAATTAAAAGTATGCGAGAGACTCAAGCCAAGCAAGACAAACAAAACTTCTCCTCGACTTATGCCAGCTGTGTGCATTTGAGTGATTTGGAGTGTGCATTAGTGCGCGCCAGAGAGATCCCCGACATGCATGAATGAGAACTAAAAACAGTATGTTTACCCAACCTGTTTGCCAAGCCTCTTTAGCAAATACAGCGGATACAGTAGCAGCACAGATCAGGCTCACTTTCTCTCCAGCACACTCTTAAAACCCATACACAAGACTAATACAGTGTTTATCTCTCTACAGGTCTCCGCCGCAGGAGGCTATTTGCAGAGTTGAATCCTCGGGCTTTCCTGGAGGTCCGAATGTTAGATGGGTGGCCTGGACACTCACAAATACATCAAATAAGAGGCTGTCATACTCATGCGTAGACACACAAACAACCCAGACTGAGATAAGTGTGCATAAGTGGTGTTTATACTCATTTACACTTAGGCCCAAACATCATCCACTCGTGCAATCTGCTGGGTGGTCTCAAAACCTCACTAACCAAGTAAACACGCTAGCTATATCAGAGCTTTCACCAAAGTACAGGCCTGTGTCTGTTGCTAGTATCTGAGGAAATGCTTGACTGAAATAAACTTACAGATGAATGTGCAAATGTGTACGCTCACCGCTCAGGGAATTCCTATTTAGTGTCTACACATTTTATGATATTTAGGATTGGTTGGCAATTATTAGTCCATTGTATTTCTACTTTTACTTCTGGTGTGTCATGGTGGGGGGGAGTTAGGCATCTCATTGACTCTCTGGGGGGGTTTAGTCAGGTTCAGCCAAGACAGACGGTGATGCAAAAGTCAAGACCGCGCCCTCCAGGTTGGTGGTTGGCCGTGATGTTTTATTCCATACAAAAAACTGTTACAAAACAAGCTGTGAATGCCAAAAAATGAACCTGGGTCTACCAACAAGAAAAAAGGAATCTGAAAACAAACATAGAGAAGTCAGTAGTAATACTCTAGCTGTGGCTAAGTTTTAGGCAGATCTTTATTACACTTCTGGATTAGGATTATGTGTGTAAAATAATGTTTTATTAAAACAGCAACAAATGTTTTTTACATCATGTTAAATGGAGGGGTGTGTTATTTTTGGTTATCTTAGCAGTGTCTGTTGATGAATGTGCAGATTATAATTCCATACATCATGTGAACAGCTATGGGAGCCTAGCAGGGACATGTTTTTTTTCTATGAACAAACCTTGTGGAAAAAAGGTCTAATGGTGATTTCACATAAAAAAATAACACAATCTATTTGGTTTAGTCCTAAACCTTAAGGCGGTAGTGTGTGTGTTGATTATACCCTACTGTAAACATTGTTTTGACTGAAATAAACATTCACCCAAAGGTCTGTATTCAAATATGAGGCGTTTAACTAAAACAATCCAAAAGTTGTACTAAGATAATTCATCAAATCTATTATCTAGAGATAGGCCTGCCAAAAACAAATTTGAAATCTTTTTTTCAGCAGACACTTTGGAGTAAACACAGTGACATAAAAATAAAGTTATGGAGCCTAACTGCACCTCTAGCACAATGACCCAAGCGTTTTCTGATGCATCCTAACCTGCTGACGTCTATTTGGGAAGAGTCATCAAATGCTAGGCCAGCACTATTGCGGAGGTCTTCACTTAGTCACTGCTGACTTAACGCTGATGTCATTATCTTAGCTCACCCGGCGTCCAACCCTGTGTGTGTGTGTGTGAGTGTGTGTTTGACGGAGAGCGAGGTAGAGTCATCCATTATCTGAGTCGACTCTGATCGCTGCAGACCCTATAGGCATACGTCCTGTCAGCCGTACACCACTTTATTACGGCGTCTCTCTCTCACACAGTGATGCCATAATTCAACATTTGAACCTGAGATGTCATTGTTTTCTCTCTATATCATGTTTTTCATTCCACAATTCTCCTTCCACCTGCCTTTTTCCTGTCACCTATCCAAGCTTTATCGCTGACTTTCCCCTTTGCACCTTTCCCATGTCGTCCAACCTCTGTCGTTCATCTTCCCTACTTCAGTTCTTCCCCCCTACTCTTGTAAATCTGTAAATCCTTCCTTATTTCTACTCTCCTGGCCGGATGACAGCATTTTCTATTTTCACACAGCAAAGGCAACTTCCCGGAGGAACTGCAATGACGATGATACACCCATGAGTAAGCATGGGGTGGTGACACACTGAATACAAATCTGCTTCAGAGTAGAATGCAACAGTTCATCAGTTTTCATAAAGAGCCTCTTATCTCAGACTGTGACTGTAATTAGCTTCATGGCGAAGAAATTAGTGAGAGCAATTTCTAAAGAAAGACTTTACTATCTCTGTAATATATATTCTTTGAAACTAGACAAACTGTTAGTAGTCTTTAGGGGTTATGAGTGATGCCCCAAACTAACATAAAGGGTGATTACAAAATGTTTTTTTAAATGTTTGTAGTAATGTAGCAACGGGAAGTTTTTTATTAAAATGGTGTGTTGTAAGAATAAAAAATTACTTTGTTAGGATCAAAAAAATAAATGGGTACAGTGAAAAAAGAATAGTATTTAGTAGTTATGTAAAGTAGACCTACTTTAGTTCTTTTTTAATCCAGGACAATTATAGAAGAAGAAACTAGAGGATCTCCTTTGTCCTAACAAATCAACTTCTACAATTGAAATACTTAACACCAACCTTTTATTTAACCTTTATTTATCCTGAAAAGTCCCACCGAGATTACAAATCTCTTTTGCTGGGGAGTCCTGGTGTCCTGTTTGTGTGGGGGAGACTATTGGACATGTTTTTTCGAGGTAGGAGAAACCGGAGCAGACATGCAAACTCCGAAACAGAAAGGCCTTGCCCTGAATAGGAATTAAACCCAGAACTTTGTTACTGTGAGATAGGAGTGCTAACCACTCTGCCACCGTTCCACCACGGTTTGACTTTTATTGTTGGTGTCAGTAGACAACAAGAGAACAAGACCATAATGAAACGTTACTGAGTGGAACTTGAACTCTTGACTATGATCTGCATATTCCTTAAAAAATATATACTGGGAGAAATGGAAAACTATAAATACCGCCTATCCCACTGAACCTTTTCCAAGATGCCCCTAAGCAAGGCACTGGAGCTCCATCTGCTCAAATGAAGCTGCCCTCTGGCCACCAACAGCAAGTGTCATTCACAAGGCAACTCCCAGTTGTTAACATGCATCACATTATGAATAAATCTGGCCAGCGTTGCTTCAAGACACATTCAAGCTTAGTCAATATTGCCTCAAGGTGAAATTACATATTTTAATTTCCCTCAGCTTCCTGAGTAATCATCTAAATCCTTATTATGTTTTTTTTTAATTGGGTCTAGCTGCCCAGCACATGATTACACAAAGTGACAAATGCATTTATTTATTGTAAGTGTAAGGCAAGTGAGTGTGTAATTTTGAAATAAGTGGCTATTTTCATATGGGTCATTACTCATGCAAGGAGAGGAGATTAGAATTCAATGAATAAGCAAAATATAGAAACAAACACAAAGCAAGGAAGCATATTCATTCAATTCAGTGGAAGAAATACGTTTGTAACGTTGCCACCATCTGCTACATTTGAGTGCACTGTTGGGAGTAAATGGCCGGCCTGATCCCGGAGGTCTTGACATAACCATTAGCATTCTCCCATTTGTCACCCTTCAAACACATGCAAACACATTGAGATATGCCCCCCGTCTGTTTTCTCCTGCCCTTTCATTGTTTATTAGCGATGCAATACATTATGGAGGTTTGGCCGAGCAGTGGTGCGGCTGGCCCAGGTTGCATCTAAATGACTTATGCGGAGAAACATCCCATCATTGCTGTGCCGAAGGTTGTGGTCATTGAGCGGAGCAAAATAAATTCCAAAAGTTAACAGCTGGAGAAGATAAACAATGAGAGAGCAATGTTTTGGAAGTTCTACTGGCAGTAGTATATAGCAGTATAAGTAAATAAGCAGTTTGCAATAAATATTTAAAGATGCACAAGCTTGAAACATGAGAGTGAGTTGCCTGTTGATTTTTGTTTGCAACTCATCGTTTTATATTTTTACTTTCCATGGTTCACTCCTCTAGTTATTCATTTGGAGGAGTACATTTTTATCTTTTCTTTTACTGGTTGAGGGGCGCTGTAGCTGTGTGCGAGTTAGTTAGGCTAACACTTAGAGACAGACATTGACAGATTTACATTTGCACTCACATTTACTCACTAAAAAACAGAGAACATCATGACTCCACACAGCAAGGCCTTTGCTTTTAGAGTGCAACCTATTCTTCTACCATGCAGCCCTCAGGTCAATATAAAAGTTGAGCTTTAAGAAAATAGTGAGCAATAAATGAGCAAAATTGTTTGGAAAACTCAAGGGGCTGTAAGGGGCCGATTAAAATGCAGGTATTAAGGGGAGACGGTCCACCTTTTCCAATTTTCAGGTCGAAGACGGTGGCACAAATAGGCAGGACTTAAGCTAGGGCAGATATAAAGAGGAAGATCATGAGCCGGAGCAGTTATCAAGAGGCTGGATTTATGTGTACTTTTAATCAATCGCAGGGCTTTTCCTCAAGTCCAGACAATTATTATTATTATTATTAAGTTTTAGTACTTTTATTATTTATTTATTTATACACATTAAAAAAATCAATTATTCAAGCCAGCCTATATTTTCATACCACTTTTTTATTATAAACAAAGTCACTTACATCCAGATAAAAATATATTTTGTCAATATTTTAATGGCTGATATTTGTACCACCAGAAACTGAAATTGAATATGTTGTATTTGTATTTCTTTCTAAGTGCTCAAACTGAAATGAATGCTTTTCATCTGAAACCAAATGCATTGATAAGTCAATAAATTGTAGTAAATTGAAAATAAATTTGTATTTTGAAATTTAATTTATTTGCTTTGGAACTGCTTTTCCCGAGGTAAAATTTAGATCTAGAATATCTTCAGTTTTAGTTCTACAGTTCAGTTTTCTGAGCCGCACATCCGGGTCTTGGAGAGCGCCTTAGATACCCACCCTCCCGATCTACTGCGTCCCCAATGAGTTTCCTGTGTTCTGATTCAAAAGCTCTTCTCTTTGTTTAAGCTACATTTTTACTCTTCTCTGCCTCAACGTTTATAGTTTTGTTTAGCCTTGTGCTGCCCTGGCTATATCGTAAGGATTTTAAATTTCTTCATTTTTAAAAGCAAACCAGAGCTTTTGTGCTTTAATAAAGCTGTGGTTGTAAAACATTTTAAGTAAGTCGTAGATTAGTCATTTATTAGTATAGTTTCAAGATACAAGCCCAAATTATTCAGAGAACATTTTATTTCTCATTTATTTTAGGTATTTTGAATAAATAAATAAAATGTTAATGAATGTTCTCATTCATGTTAATTTATTTTTTTGTAGATCAAAGCATGTGCACATTAATAATATAAAAAATAAATAAATTGCATGGCAATACTTGAATAAAGAACACAAACACACTGCTGTTAACTTGTGCTTTGACTAAAGCACAGGTTAGCGCAGGTGTGGCAGGTGTGGCATATACCTGCGCTAAACCCCACCTTCTTTTTTAACCACCACCCCTCACAGAGCACTTTTATGTACACTTGTACATGTAACAGAAGTTTGTCTACTGCATAATTACCTTAATAACTTAATTACCTTTTTGCAAAAGCCTTCTCAACACCTCTTATTGAACATATAAATATTTTATTATTTCTCACATGATTTGGCAGCTCGGATCTCCTGCAACAATCCTACAAGAAAGGTCCATAAAATGCACTTAATGCTAAGAAAACTAAACAGTAGCAATTATTTCAAATGATAAAACACAATACAGCACACCTTCGGTCATCAGACTTGGTGACTACACAGCTGTGACCATTGCCCAAAGGTTTAGGCAGATAAGTAGACTTGGATTGTCTAATTCATTAAGATAGGCTTGCGTTTAGCAGTTTCAGCTGAAGCATACAGACGAAACAAGAACAAACAGCGCATTGGAAAGTCATGAAACCAGCCATCTTGTAACATTTAGGTGTGCATTTACTGTTTTTTCAAATGTTTACTCCACCTGAATGAATCTGTTGAAAATATGGTTGGTTTTCAAAGAGAAGTCCTTCTAACAACATAATGATAGATACTGAAGCAAACTGAGAAAATAAGTCTTGCATTTAGACCTACAGTAAATTAGGTCTAAATGACAGTATATTGTGCTTAACATAATGATGCATAAACCACATAGTACAACAAACCAGTAAATTGGCTTTGAAATTGACTTGAAATAAACACATACAGGTTTTTAGTTCATGAAATATGAGTTACAAGGCAGCGCTTCGGGAAAAAAAATGGCAACATAAAAGGATGAATAATGACGGAACAAAAGTAATCTCGTAGTGTTGTTATCCAGCACAATGGAATGACAAACGTTCACTGGTGCTCGGCAAAGTAGCTGTAATGCTTTTTATTGTTTGGAGGTGGCTCTGAAACAGGTGATGCACAGACGGATGTTAATCAAACGCTAAACTAAACCAGTGGTGGAATAGCTCCATTTTAGCTTTTCTCTCACTGCCCATGTGAGATGACTGACAATTGCTGTCAGATTCCACTCCATTACACCGGCACACACACACACAGACCCACATATATATCGATTACTAAAGTCTGCAGCCTGTGGAGTGGTGCCAATGTGAAGTGGGCTTGTAAAGCAGGAGGCATATGCACAATTGGACACATGCTGGAAAATGGAGAGGTTGCACAAGGACAAATTATGAGCACCTTTCTCCAGTCGACACATAATTGCAAGGCACACAAAAGCTTAAAGATTTAACGCACAATTTCAATATTTGCCTTCTCTTAGCAAAAGACCTTTTAATATAGTTTTGAATTATGAGAGTTTCAACCCCACTTTTTAAGGGTCTTGAAATGCATTTTACCTTTACTGACCAAACTAAGGGTGGGCGATATGGCAAAGATATCATGTCACAATTTTTTTTGGGACCATTGCCAAGTATATTATAATATTAACCATGTAACGTGTAAACCAACAAGTCTATATCAAGAAAGTAACAGAACCATTTAACACACATTTCCTGCATTTAGACCTGATTTAGTACTGGTTTAGACCTGGTTTTGTTGTGCTTTAGGGCAGTTAAACATCTGGGAGCACAGTTTAGTCTTATTCAAAGATGGTTTAAGTCATGTTTCTGATTCTGATGTAGATTTCACTTTGCTATAGCAGAGTGTAAAAACAGTGACTTAGGGAAAAGATCAATTGACGTGTCAATGGTCTCGCCAAATTGAGAAATTGTCAACACTTGTCCACAATCTAATATTGTAGTGTAATTTTAGGATTTTCAACACCAACCAAAACCACAGATGATTTATCACAACTGTCATTGACTGGATAAGGTCTCCCTCAAATGAACCTATCTCCAGTAACCCTTGCCTACCAACAAACACTTGGATTTGTAGTTTCTGAATTTCACTTGTTCCCTGGTGTCTCTTGTATGACTAAATTTTCACCTGTTGTGTTCTGTACTCTCTGCTCTTCGTCGATTATTCTCCTATTCTCACCAGGGTCAAAAACATGTGCAAAAGCCATAACTTAGACTTTGATATTCCATTTGATGTATTTGCTTGTAATGTTAGCGCTCTGAGATTTGAAATCGACTCTTGCTTTTTATTGTAAGCTACAAAAATATAACCCTGAAATGTGACATCAAGGAGAATGCAGGTGCAAAACAGACGCAATGAGAAGCAAGTGTTGGCTAAAAGTAGCTATTTTCGATACCTATACACTTTCACCAAGGCTTTTTTTTCCATCACAACACCCTTTTCTACTCCAAGCATCTATCTGTCAAGCCTAACCCTACTTTACACTTCTTTCAAATGCTCTGTCCGTCTGTCTTTGCCTGTCTATCTATATCTGTCTATTGTGTGGGCTTCACTGCCTCACAGAGAAGAACTTTGGTTGCACAAGGTGTGAAATGAGACTGTATTGATCTGTCTGCCTGCAGTCATGTGTTTGTGACTCTGTTTATGGCTGGAGTGTGGGGGGTGAGTGACAGAGGAAGACTAGTGACATGATTACAACATACTACTGCTCTGTAAAATAGGAACCAGTGACAGGGGACTTTGGTAGAACGCTGCTATACTTAGGAATACAAGTTTAAAAAAGGTGAAATAAACCATTTACCTTTACATTATAAAAGGATGGACAAAGCAACGTGGAAGGATGGCTAAAGGCTAAAATGGTGTTTTTTAACCTAGTACCTTCTTTGCATTTCAGATAATAACTTGCTTTTCAAAGGCCATCTATATGATTTAAACCATAATTAAATAAGGCTAAACTGGGCTCTTCAGGCCTCTCAGCAGGTGGAGCTTTTCTGGGTGGAGTTTGTACGTTCTCAAAATTTTACTGCAAAACCACATAATTGAGTGTTTCTGATTGACAACTGGATTGAGACAGTCACAGCAATATTTAACATTATTCCACCATTTATCTGGAGCTGAATGCACTAATACTTCTCATAACTGATTAAGATAGATTGGCAATCTTCTGTGCTGCAACTTTTCATTCATTCATCATCTTGCGACTTATTTAGCGCAGGAGCCTTTTCATTTGCTTCTAATTTTCCTTTTTTCTGCCTGCTTTAATGGTTCACTGCAAATGTTTTTTGAAACCATTTCCTTTGCCTTCACGCCTCCCTCTCTTTTCTCATGCCCATTTTTCCCTCCTGCAATTTCATCACCCCTTGATGCATCTACCTTGCACCAGTGCTCTGGCCGTATTTACCTCTGATCCCTCACTTCCATTACTTCCTCTCACTTTCCCCTCATCAGTCCTCCTTTGGTTCCCTTCTTTTCCTGCATGCGCTCCTTCCTTCCACCCCCCTTCCTTTGTAAGATAATACATTTGCAGCCTGAGTGATCTATTGATTCTCTGGACCCCAGCGTCCTTCACAAAGGTAATTTTTTAAGGAGCAAAGAAGATTAGACAGAAACGCAGCACATTTCAGGGTGAAAGGGGCTCTTAAAGGGGCTTTATTCATTGATAGAAACATCTGCACTTTGTAGAAAAGGCCATTCCTGAGAAGCAAAAGTTCAAGAGTATACCCCAAATGCCTCTCTAAACCAGTCTGTCCAAACCATTGCTTGGAAATAAGCAATGGAAGCCGAACTGAGGATTGAATTGCTCAGCGTTTATCTCTTTTCATTGGTTCACTCCAGATACTTTGAGAGACTTTGTGAGAAACAGACACAAATTGAACCGTGAAATTTGAAGTATGACAATAGACGATGAAGTGAGACGAAGCAAATTGTATTGTTTTGAAGTTCATCAAATGAATGCCACGAGTCATAATGGCTGTCAAGAGATAACAAAGAAACTACTCATTAATCAGCCTCAACAATACGAGCCATGCATTTTCATTGTAATTTTGTTCTTACTTTGCTTTAATATGTGCCAACGTTTGTCCACATGGGATGGGGTCTTCAATTTGTTACGCAATGACTTTATTATAATATAGCATCTGGAGCAAAAGGATGGACGTAACCAGAACTTCTACCATTTTGAAAAGGTGCTTTTTTTGAGTCTGTCTTTTCCTTTAGTAACTCAAGACCCAGTGCATGTTTGGTAAGTTTTGTGTTTGCTGTGCTATAGCTCAAATATGTGTTTTCACCTTTATTTGATTGATGAAATAAACACAAACAGGGCTTGAAAGTGGCCTGAGCCAGTAGTCAAAATGTCGGGACCCTCTAGTTTGGTATGTGTATGTGGTCAACCAGGTTAACCCCCAGGCATGGAGGCGCCCCCAACCATGGCACATTTTTTAAATGCACATTTTTCTCTACATTTACGGCCCTTTTTCACACAGAAGAGTAGTTTTTAGCCCATCTTAAAAAAAGAAACTCATAGCCATCGTTTTAATAAACTTATAAATAAGCTAAACTGTTCTGTATGTATTTGTAAAAACCTGATGAATTAGAATGCCTCATTCTTGCCTTGCCTGTATAAGGATGACTTTCTTTTACTTTTGCTTCTTACTTAAATTAATCAAAAAGAAATGGTAATTAACAGTGAACCAATGAAGTGCTATAGCGTACTTTCAGAAATGCACATGTATAATATTTGGTGGCAACATGTTATGTACATTGTTAACGCATATGTTTATTAATAACGTGACCTTTCATATTTGTATTTAATTTTGTAGAGCAGGCAACAGTTTGCCAAGACACATAAGGGCAGCACGTGTTCAAGTTTGCATTAGGATCTGATCAAAAAGGTCCCAGGTTCATTTTGAATGGTCTTTCAGTGACTGTTTCAGAAGACACATTGAGGACAAATTAAATGTGCCAGCCTAATTACATTTAATATCACCAGGTGTTATTGTTTATAAGGAAAATTAATGGGGTAATAAGCTAGTGCTGTATTATATAATAATGCTGCTATGTACATTTAATCTTTTAATCTATATAATTAAAGGTTTTGTTGGCGTTTTATTTCCTTTTTGCTTTGTGTTTCCGTTTTCTCCAGATCTCGAGCTGCAGTCTAGCGCTCAGTCAATGGCTCTAAGTGATTTGGTCTCAATGTGAAGTCCATGAGGACAAAGGCAGCCATTGTAGTGGAATCAAGTCGGGCACTGACCGGAGACTAATGCAGGTTACCGTCAATGATAATTAGCCATCATGTTGCTTTTATGTAACCACTTAAATGGATGATAACGACGCATCGTTCTGCACTATTAGAACTTAACTATGTGTGTTTGTTTTAAACTGAAACTTTTATATTATCCAAGGCTACTGTCCAGTCAAGTCTCATTAAACTTAACACACAAATCTCTTTTCTTGTCCATCTCCAGCTTAAAAAACCCAAAGGTTTTGGTAAATAAGGGAAGCCACAGGGGAATGTCCTGGAAAAATGTCAGCCAGGCATAACGATGAGATGCTTGTCTATTTTGTTTGTTATGAGTGAGTCTGGTTGGAGGCAGCACAGGTGATAGTTACTTTGGGCAAATGCAGCTAATAAGGAAAGGGACACAATTGTCGGTGTGGTATTTTTGCTGTATTATTAAGCAGAAAGATGGACACGGACAATTATTCAAAACAATAAATGTAGTTAGGTGACTAATGACAAAGAGTATTATTAACCTCAACACATGACTGCCACTGCCTGGATTTTCTCAATATTATGAGTTGTTTGTCAGTCATAACACCTTAGAGCTGGACAGATGTCGTCCACAGATACTTATAAAAAACAAAAACAACAACAAAAAAAAGCACAGCCCTAGTCTAAATGCAACCACCATTACACCAAGAATTGTTGGGCAAAACTAAACAAATTAAAGAGCAAGGGTTTCAAATCAGTATTCGTAACCTGACTAAGCATTTGGGACATACACCAAGCAAAATATAAATCCGACTAGCACAAGTGGGACAGTGCCACTGAATATAAAAATGCACAACAATTTAAATAACACAAAAATAACCAAAATAGACCCTGATGGAGCAATGCCTCGTGTTACTTTATGCATTAGTGTATATTTACTCAAAAGGTGCATTTATTGTAACTTTATGAACACTTTTGGCTCAAAGCTTTCAGAGAGTAGTAGCTTGTAACCTTTCACTAATGTGCTCTATCCAATCACTGTCAACGCACACCTGTAGCCAGGTGGTCACCTCAACCCAAATCATCTTTTTTAATAAGAATTTTGAATTTCCGGTTGCCTTTTATCCATTGAAAATGTTTTGCAGTCAACTTAAGTTCAGTTGCTGAAATACAGATGCAGCTCATATTGTTTACAAAGCGTAAAAAAGGCCTAGAAAAACATATGTAATTGTAACATTTATAACAACTGATCGAATTCTGTTTGGAGTATGCTTTCTGTCGCCTCGTATTTTCTTCCAGCTCATCCTCTCTTCACCTCTCCCATGAGGAGGGGGACGAGACTTTATCAAAACAAATGGGTCTTGTGGAAAATACTGCACTTAGCTGTAATCGCAAGCACTCACACAAACTTCGATGTTTTCTGTCGAGGGCCCAAGAGATGGACTTGGCTGCCGGTTTAACAGTTCTCCAGATCTCAGTTCAATTAAAACGTGCTTCTCTCTAGGTTTGAGCAATTTGACTTTTGACTTTAATTTAGTTTAGTGTTTACTCCATTTAACTTTCCACACTGTTTTATTATGGGTAGAAGACAGACAAAATTGTTAAAATTGGCAGAAAAAAACGGCACTTTTCCCACCACCATTATCTGGGCATATCATTTAAAGCCACAACTTGACTTTTGTCCACCAAAAATGTATCAATAACTGGTTAGCTATGCACTTGGGGGCGTTCAAAAGAAAATAGCTTTTTATTCTGTATGTGGTTCTTTCCATAGAAGACAGCAAACAACAAATAAGTGCAGATTTATTTTCTCTATCCTTTCTTCTGTTCATTCCCGTTCAGTTCCTTGAGTCATATCTCTCAATCGCACAAAACCCCATTCACTCGTCTAAACAGCCCAGCTAAGATGGCTATAACTGCTTAGTTACTCCATAAAGGTGGCATAATGAAAGTCATTGCTCCCCGTTATTGTTGCTACGAGTCACGTTAAGCATATGTTTTAATCCATCCAATGAGGCAAGACGAAGGGTGATTCATATAAAATGGGAGTGCTTTATGCCGTAAGCAGTTTACAGAGTAAATTACTAAAATAAATTTGTTCTGACGGAGGGTTGCAGTAATGTTTGGGAGGAATAAATAGTCATTTAAAAACGAAAGAGCTTTGAAGTCCAAATAAGTGGGGTCTAGTGTCTAATTAAAGGCAAAAGTTTTAGCAATCTTCAATAAATCTTTTCTTCCAAAAGTAACTTAGTTCAAAGTTAAAACCCAATCAAGATATTTTTCACAACAAGATATTGGAAAATAATAAGAAAGTTACCAGTATGTAAAACTCTTCAACAGATAAACAGGGGAACAGGTGCATGTTGAAAAAAAACCCAACAACCAAAGAACCAAAGACAAAATAAAATCACATGAAAACAAACACCGATGAGACAATGTCAGAACTTTGCAATATGGTTGATGGAGGAGCGAAGGCATTACAAACAGATGGCTGATAATAATTAGCTACAGGATGAGACTCACAGTGCACCGCTGGGTTCGGCTAATACACAATATGCTGGATTCACTTCTGCGCGTAGTCACTTCTGCAAGGTCAATTAGCTTCCATGTGTCTGGTAGAGCATACGGTACGAGAACTCAGAGCAAACTGTGCAGAAGTTAGGAAAGTATTACTTTTAGTTGCAATGGTTGACAAAAGAGCTTTATTATTGCACATTGTTTTAAAGTTGGAAAAGGATGAAACAAAAGAAGAGGTATGTGAGAGAATATACTTAATAAAGCTCAGTCATGGATGTTACACCAGACTTTTGTCCAGTTGCTTGATTAAGCATCGTATTTATTTATTTTCTCCAATCATGGAATTGGTCTCTGTGGATTTGAGTTGGTTTTCCAGGGACAATAAGAACAGATGGAATTCAAGTGGATAGATATATAATTATTCTGAGAAGCATAGGATGAAGCCCATAATAAATGAATGTTCTGTTTGGTCTGACAGAATTACAATCAACTGGAATTGGCCAATTTCAATTACAAAATGTAAATGAATTTGTCAGACAAGGCAGAAGATCCTGCTTACTATTAAAAATAAAGTAAAAAAAAATTAAAAGATTGCTGACATAGGCATTATGTTTGTTGAATCAGTTTTTCACTCAGAGCCAGCTTTTATTAAACGTCATCCAAACATAAATAAATATTATGGCCAAACTGTTGGTGAGTTCTCATAATGGCGAGTTTACTTCAACCAAATGCTTGTAAATTTTGGGTAAAATCACAGTAAACAGTAGATTTTATTTGTTTTTTATTAAAAAAATGGTTTAATTTAACCTCCCACAGTCACAGTAGACACACTTACATAACTTGTCCCTTAACATCAAAGGTACATTTTTCTAACTTAACCTGAGTTTCTTTTCACCACTGAGAACTGAAAGAAAATTTGTGAAGCCTTGGTAAATGTGATTAATAATGGAATAAGCAGCATGCATATGTAATTAAACCCTACCACCTACCTACCACTTTGATAAGAGCTATAGCTGCAAGTTAATTAGATGAATATAGCATTGCAAAGGAACTGAAATCTCACCCTTTGCTATATGAGCCCGACTCTGTGTAGTGCATTTAATTGCCATCAAAGGTAGCGTTTCAAAATCTGTCCTTATCTAAGAAGACTTTTCCTAATCTCTGCTGGAACAGCCCCTCACGGATAGGTTGCACTATCTGCACAACTCCTTTGGACGTCTTTCTTTGTGAACTGGCAGCGGTAACAGGGTTTACAGCTTTGCTTGCAGAGATAAATTGGCTTACAGTGCGGTGGGAGATAGAGGGGTATTAACTAAGTGCACTGACAAAGAGAGTGGGAAACTAAGTGTAGGGAGAAGACTAATATACCGTAGATAAAACACAACTAAGCAAGACATGCCAAGAGTTAGCTGTGAAGAGTGCAACTCAGTGTGTGGAGGCTGTATGTTTCAATTATCCCCAGATAAATCACAAAACAATGAACGCTGTGTACATCAATCCATATAGTCCTATATACCTTGTTAATTTTTTTTCTCAATCAATCTCTACCACCACAGGGTTGCAGGGGACTTAAAGCCAATCCGTTTGACAATTAAAGGGCCCACTCTCAGAAACATAATGACAGACCTTCACTTACTATTGGATTAGATTTACAAATCCATGGAAGAAAGAAAACCTACAATCCTCTTTTTATTCTTCTACCATCTCTCACTCGCCTTGTTCTTTGCAACTTGTAATTGTTATATCTTTGTGTCATGTGTCATATCAATAGAAAAGGCGGTTATTGGTGTAATGGAAGGTTACACAAAACATACAATTTTCTTGCTTTTGACCTGGGTTTGTAAAACAGGAGGAAGTGACATTTTTATACTGATATAAGTTGAAAAAAGTGAAGCTGAGGCTTCAGGTTTAATAGTTATTAGATTCAGCACTAGAGATCTAACTAAACTTAATCAGATGTCAAATTTGGGAGATAAATGTCAAGGTAGCCTGGTGTCATTATTATTGGCGGGGCTGCGATCCCGTTCTTTAACAGGCATTTTCAACAGACCAATCGCGACAGTTCATCTTAATACGGACGTGCTTTATGCTTTCTCTCACTGATTGGTTACAAATGCATCCAGAGGCAGTTTATTCTGTATCTGTTGGTACACCAGAAAAAAAGGGAGTGAGGATACTGAGTGAGAACACCAGTGCGTTTTTTTTTGCTTTCCACCCCAACCACCTCGTACTCCTCCCCTTACTTTACGCTAAGTGATAGGAGTTAGTCTCAAATCCAGCAGCCTGTGGGCCTACGGGTGGATTAGCGCCGCGCTCTGCCGTTATTCTCTCCGCTTGATTCTACCATGCTCTCACACCGCAGGCAGGAGGCAAGGAGCAGGGGAGCTGATTTCACGGAAGCTTCTGTCGGATTAGACAGGAAGCTCGAGAGCGCTGCCAAAAGAGGTGGGGACACCTTTCACCTCTGTACCATCCCGGATGTTTAGCCCGTCCATGTCTGTGGGCTTGTGTCTCCCCGCTGCTCTCGCCGTGTGTCTGATCCATACTCGTCATTGGGAATCCTGCTTACATATGATCATCTCTTGTCTTCCCTCTCACTGACTTCGAACCACCTACAGCACTAGTTCCACTTCTAAAGGGACCCAAACTGCCAGATTATCTTGTTAGAAATGCAATCCTTCCAACGCAAATGTAAAGTTGATGGGGGATTATGACTTTTTAGGATTGAAATATAGTGACATTCTTGCCTGATATTTTGTTAAAATGAAGCAAATTTGGGTTATATGTGTGTATAATGTTAGCCTGGTTCTACCAGACTCTCGTATTTCATTTGTACATAGAGTCTGGCCTCGCTCCATTGACAAGCGTTTACTTCCTTGAATGCGGGAACTCTGTTGAAGTTTAAAACTATTGGATCTGCCCAGAGTCACTCAGGATCTGCCATAGCCAATCGCTAACGTGTGGTCGTGACGTATGTCATGCGCCGAAACCGACCGGAAACAACAAGTCACTCCCTCTGTTCGCTGATTGGTCCTACAAAAAATTGATTTCTGGAAACCTAAGAATATACAGCGATCCCAGACTAAGTACTAAAGTGAAATGAAATTGAGCGGAAGTACGTAGGAGGGCGGAGCCAGGCTAGTATAATGTATGATCAAGACAACAACTGCTTTACTGGGCCACGTCATTATTGTGACTGACTTGAAAAAGATCTCTCTTACTCATCCTCCTTTATCAAACGCTGACTCCTCAGTAAGTTAGAACTTGACTTGAAATTTCTACACAAGTTTTGTTCTTGGTTTAGTTTATTGAACAGGCCCCATGTGTAGAAGCATTAATCACAAAAGAAAATATGCTTTACATCAGATTATAGCTCTCTCAGTTAATTTCCATCTGCTGTCCCTCAGACACACCGGCATACTTTACACATAGAACAGTACAGAAAACAATACAGCACGTACATACAGGGACAAAAGTACAAAAAGAACATCACATAGTGGAGGTACAGTAAACAGTAAAATATTCACCCTCCCTTCTATTCTTGCTTTCGATACACTTGGTCATGGTTAATATGGTCTTAATTATATGATTAAATGATAAATATTTTTATGCTGGGACTGACTCGTTATGCACCTGAATAGATGAATCAGTTTGAAATCAGAACATCTTCCACCTTTATGAATCAGACGAGTGTTGCCTGAGACCTTGTAAGCTGAAAATCTCCCTTGGCAGGACTGGATTTCACCTTTGGCTGACTTGTACATGTTGAACTTCCCACATGAGAGACAACAGACTGAAAACTGCCTGTACTTTTGCTCCGAGCAAAAGTTTGAAACTAAAGCACTAATATAATATTCCGATCTTCAAGATATTATTTATCTAACCACGGTTGCAATTCATGCATCCACTCATTTCATTCAGTGGAAGGAAATCATTACAATTCCTTATAGCTCCACAAGCAGGCTTTATTAATATTGGCAGAATACATCAATGACACCATTCATAGAAATGTGCCGTAAATAATTAGTTTCAGTGCTTTTAGAAGGGAGTTATTGGCTTTTGTTAAAGATATATTTCACATTAAATAAAACAGCATTTGTGAAGCATCTGTTTTATATTGTTGGCAGCACTTTATCACAGTCATATACAACAGTTTACTTATGTGTTTGCACTTTGAGCAGAGAGTACCTCCAATGAGAATTGTTTATTCTGAAGTGGCCAAATTCTGATACTATATACTATACTATACTTGGGCTTTTCTTGATTTGAATCAGCCACAATCAACACACTGCTCCTAATCATGCCATGTTTGTCTTTTATAAAAATTTGACCATGTGCAACAACAGGCACCATCAGCAAGGGGAGATTTGAAGTAGTTTGGGGTTTGGTGAAAAGGACAACTGGGCTTCAGAGTTACAAAGAGAGATTGTGGTCTATAGTTTGTTTCTTTACATCTAGTAAACTGAAATGAAAGGATGTTGTACTACAGATTTTTATTTTTTTTTAATAAAAGATCACAGGATAGTCTTACATTTTAGAAATTGTCAGATATTTGTCCCTGGCAATCTTTGGTTGGACAAAATTGAGGTTGGTGGTCTTTGGTTCTTTTTCAGTGTGCAATGTGATCATTTTCAAAAGGAACCATGTGCAATTTTGCTACAAAGAATCTCACAATGTCACTTACACTGTACAATTTTTTAGTCTTTTGTGCAACCCACACTGCACAACGTGAATTAGATCATAATCTACCGCAGGTTCACAATGAGCAATGGAACAAATGTTGACTTATGGCCACAACCATTTCAGACTCTTAAATGCAGTGTGAGAGCAACATTGGTCTGTGTCCACCCCGAGCTGTCATGGCTCAGGTGAATCGTACGTTAGCGCTTGCCATAAAAACGTTTAAGGGCTTTGTTGCTGTAACTCCACCAAAGTGTACTCTGTATTTGAGTCCCAAACAGAACTCCGTCTCTCCTCCATCTTTATTGTGTCTGGCTCTGTCAAATCCCAGCACATTTCTATCGGTAACTTTATGAGAAAAAACATTAAAATGTTACGGAGATCATTTTAATAATTTTTCACTCAAAAGCCCAATTTGCAAACTAACACACACATACAAGTAAGATTCCTATTCCTACTAATCTTTCTACTGTAATAAACTGCCTACAGAATTTAAACTAATCCTGTTTGTGTTTTATGACATATGCTTCTGGTGGAGATGGATGTAAAAATGTAGATTATTTTCCATTGTCATTTATCTTTAGATTATGAAATGTATCACATGCCTCGATGACAATATTTCTTCTGTATGACTGTAGTGTAGTTTAATTCAAGTATTCCCAGTGTCAAACACAGCTGAAAATGTGAAATGCCTGAAACAGCTTTGCCTTGTTGATAAACACCCACTGTTTGGTTATATTTTGTCATGATTTATTGCACTTTCTCCATAAACAGGCAATCTAATGACTGCGAAATATTACAAACACTGTCAGAATTGTGTAACATCACACTCTCCATTAGAAAGTAAACACACACCCATGTGTACGTTGTTGTTTTCCCCCCATAAACTCTCACACACACAGCCATACAAGCTCCTCCCAGACACACACAACCTCATCACGATCCAGAGTCAATGATGCTTCGTTGCCGACAGCGAGTACAGGAAGATGGTAGGAATCAATATTTGAAACACAATGCGGCACATTCTGTATTTATCATGTGGACATGTTTCTGACAGCCCACTCCAGCATCACCAAGAAACATTGACTAAAACATTTACACATGTGTTTTCAGGACAACTACTATCAGTACATCGATACAAACCATTACCATTACTGGCTCAGACGAGAGGAGGACCAAGGTCACGAGAGGTCACCGCCTGCCCCATAATACATCAGTCACTAGAGGGTCAACATTTGAGAAAGAAAATATCAGCTCCGACCTGTGCGTAGGTGTCTGGGTCAGGTTTTTATTAATGACTAAGGTGCAGAGCTACTACAGTGTAGGTATTTGAAGACAGTTTACAGATTCTAAAAAAGGGCACAGCTCTACTCAAGACTCAACACAGCCTTGAAACAAATTTAGTTGCTTTGCTAACTTTCATAGCCAATAATGCAAACTCATGTTTCTTATATCCAGACTGGCACAGAGTGGAGAGTTAAGAGTTTGCTCTTCAAATTAGTGCAAAATGGAGCAACAACATGAGCACAATCTTCAGCCTTAACTAGACCTCTCTGTGTCGTGTTGGAGAACTCTGTTAATGCCTCAATTGTTTTCTCCTTGTAACACACAACGTAGCATAGCATAGCATCTCAAGTTATTATCAACTTTTATTTCTTGCATGTTACATGTGTAACATAACAAATAATAGCGGCCTCTGCAATTTGAACATTGCGATTGTGATTAATTGCACAAACCTTCTGCAGTAGTAACTCATCTTCTCTACATTTAGTCATTGCCTAAGGTTGACATGAAAAAAATAAAATAAAAATAAAAAACAATAATTAGTTACCCTATGACTAGTAATCATTAGACACAGAGAAAACATGAATGTTGAATTGATGCACGTCTATAAATGTCATTTGCCTTCCATATTTTATTTTCTTCCCTTGAGGATTTTTCTATCTTGACCAAACCTTGCTCTCCCAAATTCTGATGTCACCCTTTCACGGTGAATAAGTTGGACCAGGTTTGTCGACAACCCTGCAACCTTTTGAGTTTTCAAGAAAGCAGCATTTTTTCAGGTTTTGTTCTTTGGAGATGTGGGCCACTGTATTTCAAAATGTGATGTTAATGCAAGGCAAAGGTTAAGACAATCTTTGAAAAACTAAAAAAAAAAAAAAAGAAATCAGTAATGTGCTACCTTTCCAGCACCAAGAAATTAAGAATTAACATGACATAAAAAAAATCTCTGCTCCTTTTTGATAAATTAACTTGTAGAATTACACCAACGTTTAGCTGCTTAGAAGAAAAGTTGACTACTTGTTCTAAGGGTTCTACCTTCTAAGGTGTCACAAAAGCAGCCTATTCCAACAGATAGTCTATATGTTGGTAATACCCCATGTCAACAAAAAGAAGTCTAGTGAAAGTCAGACTTTTTTCTATACAGCTTCACATTAGCCAATCAGAAGTGTTTGAACTGTTATTTCGGTTAAGTAAGAAATCCTCACACAATGGATATCTACACATTCATTTCTATACAGCAATGATTAAGATAAATGATAAGAGTCATTTTGGAGTGTGCAGCTCTAATCTAATTCACAGATGAAAAGAAAAAGGTGAATTTAACGGGTTAGAGGTCATCAAAAAGGCAGATTTGGACTTTTACTCACTGCTGAAGTTCTGCATGATGTGCCTTTTAATCTGAGAAATCTGAGGTCTGTCCTGCTAGCTAAATGTAGCTAGTTTTGCTGCTTTGTTGCTGCTGGTAATTGCCACTAGGTCCTTTTAATGCTTGGTCTTCTTTGTGGAAATCTTTTTATACATGCTCTGCCGGTTGTCCAGACTGCTCGAGCATAAATGTCAGAGCTCTATATAGAATCTTAATACATATACACAAAAACAAGAATAGCCTGTTCACCTTGACACCTACATCCAGATGCCTTTACTTTAACCTTTTCTTCAATGTGGCACAATTTATGCTAATTTTTGTTTTGGATTTTACATTTTTACACATCATTAAATAGTTTAACCTGTTTTCTTTTAGGGAGTTTGTGGCATCTTTATATTACGTCAAACTAGACTTTTACTAAATACTTTGACCCAGCACAAAATGGAAAATGGTTTAATTTTGCCATATTCCTTGTGGAGCATAAATGGGGCACAATGCTAAGTGAGAGTATATTGGCGAGTGATATCCTCACCAAAAATGACCCAACTGAGCAAAAAACGGCTTAATGAAACCAACGCAAACATTATATATTGGAATCAGTTAATTCTCCACTTTAATAGTTCAGTTTTGTCCGACTTCAGGAGACAAAAAAAAAACAATTCAAATGCACACTTCCTTCCTCAAATATTCGGCACATACACACTTTCATTGGAGGTTGCATAAGGCCTCAGAGATCAGTGTGTGAAAGTGTTGCGGTGTACTAGTCTGAGGCTGAGGTAAGAGGCTCCTGTGCTTTGGACTGAGACGGAGGGCATTAGTCAGATTTGACCAACAAAGACACGGCAAGCACACAGCCGGGGATTAGACCAACACCAAAGACTTTCATTAGTCTACACAGAAGAAGAGAAGGAAAACGAAGGCAAGAAAAAAAGGTGCATGGAAGGAGAGGGACAGTGGATTAGTCTGATAGCGGAAGACTTTCATTAGTTAGAGAGACAAGATGGAGGATGAGTGGGGAGATACAATGAAACGTGGGATTGGAGAAAGACACGACAGTTATTAAAAAGAATAAGTGGGACATGGTGGATAGAGACATTATTCAAGTCAATGTCCTACTACTTAGGTTTAAAAGAATGGAGGGAACATGAGATGGTATGAATAGTAAGGTTGGAAAGACAAAGCTAAAGAGGAAGACGAACAAAGCAGACTGAGATGAGAAGCTAAAAAGGGTTTGGGATGTTGGGGGCCATTGGTGTAGAACAACAGGCAGCAGGGATTAGCCCCTCCATTGCACCCCCCCTCCCACACTGAGGGCCTGGGAAGAGCACCACTGGGCCAAACTAATTAGCTCCTAACTCTGCTACAGCTCACACAGATGAACAGCAGCGTTTACAGCGCAGAGCAAGGCCACGTCTCCGAGGCGTGTGTGTATGCATTATGTTTCTGTTCATAGGAATGGATGTGTGCACTTCTACGTTTCAAAAAAGACCGTGACAAATTAGTTGTCGGCTTTTCAACACAGTCTACCCTTGCCTAAATATAGTTCTTTTTTTCCTTATGTAAATGCAGTTTTGTGCCTTTAACTAGAAGCTGCTTGCACAATAATTGCAAACATAATAGTACTTTCTTTACTTGAAAGCTTAATGTCCAACTACTTTACTTCAACATTTTGTTCTAATTCCAGCTTGGAGATATAGCACCACATAGCCTCATAACTTCTCATGTATCACTCCACTGCACAGGTATTCTCTAATAACAACTAATGAGACATTTATTTATAGAATCTTTTTGCCTGAAACTTGTTTGGGGCACAAGGTAGGGTACATCCTGGACAATTGCAGACTGTCACTTAAAAGCTGTTTACACAAGAACGCTGGTCAGAAATACGCAACAGTCCTGCCGATGCCAATAACGTTGAAAAGATAAACATTCCAGAGTATATGCAGTAGCCACCCAAAATGGCTAAAACAATGTGGTACATACGCCAGACCAGGACGAGGTGGGTTTTCTTTTTGTTACATCTACTACCTATACATTTTTGTGCATGTGTGTTGTGTCCATAATGTCATTGAGAAGATGTCCGATTAGCAAAGCCTTAGCTCAAAAACACCGCCAATGTCCGATTCAAAGGTTTGTGTGTCCGTAGAGTGAGAACGGCAGTCTAGTAGGAAGAGGGATAAGGGTTATTGGGTTTTTTCTTTTTTTTTTCTTAGAGACAGCCACTGAAAACTATTCACGCAGGTAACACATGTCCGTGCACTATTGACAAGTACAATTGTACCATCATTTAAAAACTATGTTTGTTATTAATAAAAACAATTATAATACAGAAATACACTGTAAAGACAAGTACTTGGTCTGGTTTGCTGATGATAAATAAAGTATATGTGATTACTAGACTGATAAAACCTTGCATGTTAATTTCATGCCTCGTGATAATAATTTACTGCAACAGTCCATGCTTCAATGTGTCTTGCTCTTATTTCAAAGCTTTAAAAGTTTTTTGGACCCGATGCAGTCCTAATTATCACTATAGGTGTGATTTTTATGCAGCAAGACAGCTATCAAGACAATGAATGTTCACACTTATGAACATATGTCCTAGTACAAACACTCCTCTCGATGGAGAAACAGTCTTTATTTTTAACTTTTCAAGCCTGGGGCATTGTTCTGACTTGCTATAGTGTGGATTTTAAAGGTTGTACGTCCAATTTATTACCAGCAATAGGGATATTTCAGCAAATGCCACAAGTATGAAAGAACAAATCTGCCAGCTGCCATCTATGACATATTGAAAATGTTAAAAGAGCAGATTGTGATTCCACTAAACTATTTGTAGCAGCACTAAAACTGGTTCCTTCAGGCCTAACATTTAGTGAAACAGCGGAAAACATCTCAGACAATGTAATCATAAAGCTATTACTGTTGACGGGATTGTCTTCATGACCACTCATTACATTATTATTCATGCTCTGAGGCACTTCGTGGGGTGACCTTGTCATAAAGTCATCTGCCACTGAGAGAAACTTGTCCTGGCGATTACTTGAGCTTGTTTTGCTCAGTGGCACTCAGCTAACAGCCTTACTGTATCAGTGCCAGAACAGATGCTGCGTTTTGTGGTGTGCCATCAAAGGAAATCGAGGCCATTTGTCATTGTTTACTCGCCATGTAATTACCTTTTCATGCAACTTATCGGGAAGTTTTTGCTGTTGAAATCAACAATTTAAAAGGGACAGTTAGGTATTTGTAAGGGGCTTACTGTGAGGTACTAATGGAGATTAAACAGTTGTCAGCACACAACCAGTGGAGAAGCAATCAGGAGCTGGGACACATGATTTTCTTTAATGAATAGGTGTTTATGGGTCCAGTAAAAACAACACCCTCAACTACATCAGTGATCACAAGGCTTCTTCTGGTCAAATATCTGTTATTAGTACGCGTGTTATTTTCATAGAAGGTATAGACTACATGGAAACATTTTGATGTATATAGAAATGCACTGTATCAATAGAAAACGTTAAAGGGAAGTTTAGGTAGCCTAATTTTGTTTTTATTTTTTTACATTATTTGCAAATAACAGCACAATGAAAAAAGTAAGAAACCCCCTAAATTCGTTTAACAGTATCCTGATAATGTTCTGTTTTATAGTATTTTTAAATGCAAGCATAAACTACATTTGTTTTACTGATAACGTGGTACTACTATTTCTTCACTTTTCACTGTCAATTAAAAGGTTCTCAGTCATTCAGGTCATCTTGAAGAAAAGGTTAAAGCAAAAACATCTGGACTTGTTCACCTTCCAGAACAAGTTCAGACTCCAGATGCTTTTGTTTGAACTTTTTCATCACTTTTTACTAGTAATGCTTTAACGGTTAGATTATGTGTTTACTTCACACTGTATCAAAATTTACTATAGGTACTGTAAATGATAAATGGCGTGCATTTCTATAGCACTTCACCTGATGGTCTTCCAGTATGAATCTTTTTACAATTTCACTTTTTAGCAGTAGTTTTGCTCCTTCATGATTGCTCCTATCTACATTTCTAAACTAGTAACATACTGATAACTCATTACTGCAGGGACTACATTAAATATACAAGTAGTTCATAGAAAAACATTAGAAAAATACTGAGTTGTTCCTTTGTATTCTACATGAAGTTGTGGGTGTAGTAACTTAATACCTCTAGTCTTTCAAACAACAGCTGATCAAAAAAAAACACAATAAAACTGTGACAAATGACTTGTTGATTGTTTGGGTTTGTTCAGTGCATCATCACAAGGAGAAAATGTGAATTTAATTCCAAGCTAATTTGGCTCTTTTTGTTATTTATTGTTTAAAGTCAGATTAGCGGTTTTGCAGCGTACCTTTCATCTTCTGTGCATGTTTTCTGGGCTAATGTGCAACTACACTAATGTTCATCTGACGCTCTGAATGCACCACCAGATGTTGTGTTTGTCATAATGTGTTTTTAATCACCATTCCTGAAGTCAGATGCCAGCAGGCGGCTTCCAATCCGATTTGCATCACTTGTCTCCCCTCTTCTCTCCTTAACAGCTGAGGAGGCTGAGGGCATCAATCACTCTTAACTAGCCGCACTATCATACGTTTCTTTCTCTAACTTTGGGGACCCTACATCCACATTGTGTGACATGGCCTGATATGGACGCTTTATTGGCACTATCTCATCTGCCTGTGTCGTAGATGTCACAGATATTCCACTGGATATTAAAGATGACAACAAGAGGCAGCTGAAAAATGTTGTTTACTGTTCCTGCAACTTGCAAATAGCTTCTTCACAAAGCCTCAATGGCCCTCTTCAGACCGGGCATTTCAATCCATCTTCTGACAATCTGGGCACAGCTCAACAGATTCTAACATGGGCCCGTATCTATAACGATTCTCAGTTCTCATGGTAGCTCAGAGTGGTGTAAAAATGTCACAAAATGTCACCACTCTTGGAATTTCCTAGTTTTTCCCCAAATTTTTGGAAGAGATCCCAGGACAAGAGCTATTCACAACTTGTCTTTCCTCCAAATAGAGCTCTTACCTTCTAAAACCTTGACAGAAGTGGAGAGAAGGACTTTTAAGGGACTCTGGAGTCACTCAACAGAAAGAAACTTCAATACAGACAAAAAGACAGACAAAATCTTACAATTTCACTATGTTAACGTAATGAAAGGCTGATTTAATAAAACATTTACTGCTTTGTGTCAGTCTCAGCAGCTTTGCTCCACACAAAGGTGGTGTCCCAGCAGTGCTGATTTTGTACAGTCAGCGTACGCATAAAGCAATGTGCGTCCAGAGACCCAATTACAATAGAATCTTAACATATAGGAGAAATGTTTATAATCAGGACTTCAAAAAAACTGCTATCAGAAGTTTGGCAAATGAAACACCCAACACCAAGTTGCTTTGTTGCATGCTGCTGTCATCAAGCTTTTCCTAAAGAAGAGCAGTCTTGATGCTTCAGTGCTCAATAACTATCGACCTATATCAAACCTGCCATTTTTTTATAGAAAGTCGTCGAAAAAGTTTTATACCAGCAACTTACTGAGTTTCTATTGCTTAACAACTGCTTTGATCCTTTTTAGTCAGGATTCAGGCCCATCACAGACTGCACTTATCAAAGTCAAAAATGACATCCGTCTGAACACTGATGCGGGCCAAGTCTCTGTCTTAGTTCGGTTGGAGTTGAGTGCTGCGTTTGATACAGTGGACCATGAAATCCTGTCACAAATATTAGAGGAATAAATAGGCATCTCTGGAAAAGCCTTTAAATGGTTTCAGTCATATCTTGAAGACAGGAAGTTCTTTGTTTCGGTTGGTAACTGTGTATCAGACCAAATGGCCCTGACATGTGGGGTTCCACAGGGGTCTATCTTGGGACCCCAATTATTCAATCTTTACATGCTTCCTTTAGACCAGTTAATACACAGCTGTGGCTTATCATACCATAATTATGCAGATGACACTCAGATTTACATTTCACTCACAGCAGCTGAAAATGGACCGATCCATTCACTGTGTCACTGCATCAAACAGATTGACGTGTGGATGCAAAATAATTTTCTCCAACTGAACAGAGACAAGACTGAACTAATCATCTTTGGGAACAGAAACAAAGAGAAAGTGTCAGCAGTCACCTCGAGTCCCTTTCTCTAAAATCTAAAAATCAGGTTTGAAATCTCGAGTAATCATAGACTGTAATGGCCTGCTCACTGGTCTCTCAAAACAAGGGTTAAGACAGCTGCAGCTTATTCAGAACGCTGCTGCTCAAGGTCTAACCAAAACCAGGAAGTACAACCACATTAGCCCAGTTTTAAAATCTCTGCACTGGCTTCCTGTTGCTCAGAGAATAGATTTTAAAACAGCACTGCTGGTTTGCTAACCTCTTAATGATTTAGCACCAGAATATATTTCTGAAATGCTAGTTGCTTATGGACCTTCTCGGACTCTGAGAACATCTGGGACAGGCCTCCTGCTCAAGCCCAGAGTTAGAACTTAACAGGGTGAAGCAGCGTTTAAGTTTCAAGCAGCAAAAACCTGGAACAGCCTCCCAGATGAAGTAAAACAAGCCTCAACTCTAACAATGTTCAAGGGGAGGTTAAAAACCTTCCTCTTTAGCTCTGCCTACACTACAACAAGTGTTTTTATCTGCACTCTTCTTTTAAAATGTTTTAATTTTTCTTATATTTCTTAATCTAAATCTTGTAAATTGTCTTTTGTTCCTGTAAAGCACTTTGAGTTACCCAGTGTATGACTTGTGCTATAGAAATAAAATTGCCTTGCCTTGTTAAACCACAAAATAAACCAACTTTGGAGTAGGATTTCTTGTGCTGAGAGTCTCTGGTCTAATTTAACCTTTAGTGAAAAGTATTAGTTGTAGACATTGATTAAACTCTTTAAACAGACTTTTATAATCTGCGGTAAGTTATTTAGTGTGTTCTGTTAGATTTTGTGTCTCATAATGTCAAAGCGTCTAGTACAACAGACAACAATAGTTTCTTTTTGAGGCTTGGGCTTTCATCTCGCAAATTTGGCTATTGAACTTCAAAAATACTCACAAGCTTCAAGAGAGCTGGCTTCATCGGAGCAATAAAGAGTCAGTTCTTAGAAATACAAATGTATTGAGCTTGGTAAATGTGACGGTTCACAAACAAACTTTGTTTTTAGGCCGGAAGAAAAACAAAGCATAACCTGCATAAACAAATGCAACTGCTGAGAGTTTTAAGTTCAAAATGGTTAGAATGTCAAAGAGAACTTGCGCTAAAGACACGTAAGGAGCATTGGGACAAAGTGCCAGATTTTCATTGCTCGGCAATGACCCTAATTCGTAGAAACTGCTGCATGCATCACTTCAGCGAAGCACCTCATCAACGTGAGTGCCGTGTCCCTTTGTAGTGAAGGAGAGTGCTTAGGAAACACTTACAGCTCAGACCACTGCTTTTTGAAACTTGTCAGTTTCCAAGAATGCACAAGTGTCATTTCAGAGTGACACCCCTCCCCCCCTCGAAGACATCCAGCGTTGTCTCATGTCAGTGGCGGCTGAAACGGGATCTCTGCTGTGTCTTGTGTCTGCCATGTTAAGCCCTTATCCCTTTGACTTTTACCTTCATGTTTTGCTCCCCTTCACCTTGCATTTCATTACTCCACTTCTTTTATTACATTCTAGAGTTAATAAAGTTATACATTCAAGACTTGACTTCCAGCTGAATGTAATGTATGTACAGTATATAACATTTAGATGTGTCTATGGAGGTTCTGTCATCCAGGACATTTTTAAGCTAAGTTTTTCAAAGAAGGCCTTTGAAGTGACCTTCAAACCCACATCTCTTTAGTCATCTTCACTGATATAAAGAGACTGATCAACTTTGATTCACACTCACATTGATGGTAATTAAAAACATTGCAAATAATAAAAGTGTATAGTATGGTAGCAATTGTGTGGTTTTATTGTCATTGAAGTACAGTCACTACATTGGGATATTTTTGCATTCATATTTGTAACTAAGTTGCAAACAAAGTAAAAATAACAAAATAACAAAAAAATAAATAAACACGTTTTATAGTAAAGACAAATTGTGCATAAAAATAATAAATAATATAAACAAACAATGAACAAAACAATGCTTTTACATTCAAAATGTAACCATAACCTTCCTACATCAGTGTTTTTGTCTGCATTTAACAACCTTATTAAATGTATTAAACGTTTATTTGAAAGTCTCGGAGACTGTGTCCCATCCTCTGCAGCAACATATCTCTTGTTAATTGCAAAAAAGAAAATCACGACATGCAAAAAAGAAGAATAAACACAGGACTTAATGCAGGTAATAGGAATGTTACGTTTCTACTGAATATATTATAAAGAAAATTTAGAAAATTTTCCAAACTCCTAAACATTTATACAACCATTTCCCTCCCTATTTTACTCCGTAAATTTTCTAAATGTCTTTGCCCTCTTGGCCCAGCCTCTCTTCAAAGGTAAGAGGCCGACAGTAGGAGAACCACACGACGATCAGACATGTCAGCACCTCCCTCCTCCGCGCACACACGTCAGCACTTCAAATGCACAAACATGCACACAAGCACATGTCAGCACCTCGGACTGCACACACCGACAGGTCCACTTGTCATTAGGCCGGTCCACATGGCTCTCATATAAAAGACCGACTGGCAGGAAGGACAAACGGGGGAAGGGCGGGAGAAGAAAGTGCAGGAAAAAAAGATGGATGAGGTGAATGAAGTAGGCTGGAATTGAGGAGAGGACTATCAAAGGTGTGCTGGAGAACGGCAGATACATTTTGGGGTGTGCAAAGGATGTGAACAGGGAACCTTGACTAGTCCCCCCCTGGAGAGTTGTTTCTGTCATCAATGAGGCGAGCCGCTATGTGGGTGTGTTTGCTAAATGACTTCCTCCTGTTTAGCTCAGTGGCTGCTTTTATTGGCATGGCTCCAACACCTTTTAACGTACAGACTACCTGGACCTGCTCTCTTTCACAGCCCCCGGCCTAAATGCCATCTTACCTTTACTCTGTTCACTCCTAACTAAAAATCAGATCTGATATGCCCAGTTCTTTCATCTCAAATTCCATTTTCTCTGATAATTGACTTTTTCCAAATAAAACCATTTCCTCCAAATTTATAATTTCCATTTCTGTACATATGCAGTATTTTGTTATGGATTAGGGCAAGTTAGCAATAAAAGACAACACAAAGGTGATGTGTAGATAACAATGGCCTCTGAAGATGCTTTTGTTAAGATTTGATAAAGCTTTTACCAGCTAACTAGCAAATGAGTGTAAGGCTTTAAAGCAGAAAGCCATGTTGCTAGTTGTTGGTATTCACTGTATAAAGTATTTATGTCAAGAACAACAAGCAACATGTTTTTAATCTAATACATATTCAAGGCTATGATGCTCTGGTTTACATTTTGTTTAAGTTTAGTTGACATTGGTTAGGATCATGACAGTAAACAGTGTTGCTAGCTGTTGTGTGTGTGCAAACAAAAAGTAACTTAGCGTTTCTTGTTTAAAGATTATTGCTCCACCCCTTTACATATTCCATATGACTATCGGGGTGCGTGGATACTTCTTTGGACACACCAGCTTGCTCTTAAGACAAACCAGCTTGCCTGGCTATGTCAACATAGCTCATGTGCTGGCGTGTAAACGGTGATAGTTTGATTAAACAATGTCTCCGAGTGGCCTTGAAGTTAGAGAGATAGTCTCTTTACTCAGAGACAATGTAACCGTACAATTTATGCCAAGAATATAGCTATTGTCAGTATGCACAGTAAACTAAAAACTAAAGACTTTCCTGGATAAATAAAGGTTAAATAAACTAATGGCTAATCAAAGCCATGATATTGTAGTTCCTGTAGTAAGTTTAGACACTTACACTAACAATTATGATGAGTGTCTGAACTCCCTGCCTGCACAAGCAAACCTCTGCAGATGATCCAGAATACCACAAGTCATCTTCAATGAACCAAAGAGAGTGCACGTAACTCCTCTCTTCATTAGGTTACACTTGCTCTCACGTACTTTCTCTGGATCTGTTCCACATTGGTGGAATGATCTACCTGCTGCTACAAGATCAGCAGATTCTGTAGCCATCTTTAAAAAACGCCTGAAAACACATCTCTTCCGCACATCTCACCTGACTTCCTTTCCATCTCTTTTCTTAAAAAAAAAAAAATGTGCTGGGCTCTAACTGACATATTTTGGTTCACTTAAACATTTTGTTACCTTGTGTTGTTATATGTGCTTCCACTGTTTTACTCATTTGTACGTTGATTTGGATGAAAGCATAGATAAATAAATAATAAATAAATGTAATATATGCTAAGAAAAGCAAGCAGCGACTTTTTGAGCTCATGGATGTTAGAGGAAGTGATGGTTTACTTTAGGTTTGGTTAGGTTTGGTCACAAGCCAAAACAATGATCATGGTTACATTTTAATTAAACCATGTTGCTATCTCGTCTTCCCACGAACAACATAAATGGAAAATATATTTTTATAATCTGCAAATTCATAATGGTTGCTTATGTGTACTGCAACATACACACATCACCTAAATAAAATCCATTTCCTTATTTACTAGCATTAATTATATATATATATATATATATATATATATATATATATATATATATATATATATATATATATATATATATATATATATATATATAATTTTCAACCATCAAACTAAAAATAAATCTTTGTGCCATGTTTCTGTTATGTTTAGGCCGCCTATGTCTCTTCCTTCTATTTTAAATAAATGAATAGTTACATGAGAAGAGTTTCACGGCCTAGGATTGGGCAGAAGCTTTTAACTTGCAATTGCCTACCCTTTACACTCCATATAACACTAGAGTATCAGCAATAAAAGAAATAGATATTAAACCAAGAAGTCAGTTTAATTAATCAAACATATCCCTCCACTCTAACTAAACTTTACTTGTGGCTTGCTGCACTAATTGAGAAAATCAGAAGTTAATAAAAATAGCTTTTTCAAAAAGCTCTGCGAGTAAAAGTGGACAGAGTCAAAAAATGATTTTGTCAGTGAACTTAAGAGGAATAGAATACATAGAATACTTGAAACATGAGAGGACGAGACTTTGGTCGGCGGAGAGAAATGGCCTGTAGAGTGTCAGTGATAATATAGAGTAAGAGTGGCTGGTAGATCACAGACTGCTACGTCAAAAAGAGGAGTCTAGATAAGACCAGAGAGAGAGAGACGAGAGGAAGGGAACAGGGCCGAGACAGTGTGGGATAGCAGCAGCAGCAGGAAGAGTCTATACTCCGATCAATGGATGGCCTGTCCTCTGCTGTGTCTGCATTTCCTCCAACTCGCACAATAAGGTCCTCTTACTACAGTCATCGAAGAGTCTGCACATACAACCAAGTGCATGTGTGAGACGGGGGTGTCATTAAGAAAACAGAAAAAACATGACCCCGTTACCCTTCGATCTTCTTCATTTTAGAGGTCAACGGTGGGTCTTACGATGGAAATTTCAACTGCTAGAATTGAAATGATTCTCTTAAGAAGTCTTTTTCTTTGTCGGAGTGAATGTCAAGGGGGTTTTATCTGCTGGGAGTGAAAGTGGAAGTGTGCATCTACTTTCTGCATACATGTGGAGTTCTCCCAAGACAGTACAACGAACATAGAAGGAATGTAAAGACAGCGTATGTCTGTAGCTACAATAAAAAAAGCTCCACTGCGAGAGGGAAATAATTGATTATTTGACTAATTGCTTCACTAATGCATGATGGGAGCAAAGGTGGATGTTTAGAGCTGGGATTTTCTAAGTTGTTGGTGGGAGGGCTGGAAATGAAACTAGTGTGGGGTTTGAATGACAGATTGGACCTTGTTGATTTGTTTGTGAGTAATGCCCAGGCTTTAATTGTAGCGTTTAACAGTGATTCTTGCAGCTTGTGTACCAGATTTGACAAGAAATTTCTAAAATCTATGCCAACAATTCATCTTATTAGGACACAATAGTGGGCTGTATTATTCAGTACATTTTGCATTTATTCAAACTTTTATATTGTCAACAACTTTAGATAAAAGGATCCATTCAGAAAGAAACTTCATGGTCTGGCTGAATTCTGTTGCTCTGCCACTGTTTAACCCTTACTAGGTTTTTGGCATTGGACAGTATTTTGAGTTTATTTTTAGGGAGAAGTGATTTGAGACAGGAAGCCGACTGCTGGAGGTTTACAGAGGCACAATAACCCAAGGCTGTGGCCGTGTCTCAGACCTGTACAAGGGTATCAGCGTACGAGGGTGTGTGAGAGCACCAGAGAGCCAGATGAGCCGGAGTGTGACGAGGCGTGTGCATGTGTCCTCCAGCAGCCACGATGCATTAGTGTAACCTGATCCCCCTTTTCCCCTGAGAGCCCTAACCTTGAGACAGACCGAGCCATGCAGGTTACAAAGCCTTATTCTTCCTTATAAATGCTGTTGGTGTTTATCATGGAGTGGGAATAATATTAGATCACTTAGCCTCCAAAAGTGTTTCCACTACAGCGAACTGTCAGGCAGCCACTTTAGAGCCAAAAATTGAGCTTTTAAAGGTGCACAGATTTTCCTCAACATTTGTTTGATATTGAGCATTAGTAATGGTTTACATTTGAATGAGGTGTTGTAGTTGCAAGCCCTTCTTTCATTCATATTAGATGACTTACTTTGAACTCATTGGGTTATTGACTCTAATAACTTTTAACAAATGTACATTTGCACTTTACTAGCTCTTATGATATTTTAACCCATGTCTTTCCTCAGACATTACACAGCAAATCATTTTATACCATCGTATATCCTGGTGTGCTTTAGTGTCATTGAACTAGGTTTGCAAAATGTGTAAAAAAGTTTGTGTTTGAAATTTTAAGGGTTTTATATAGATAGAATCCAATATAAGAATCTTGAAACAATGAAATGAGGAATAACAATTCTTAGAAACCTTTGTAGCATAAAAAATGAGAAAAATAGTGGCTTATATCTTGACCTATAACATGATATGTGCTGGTCCTGTACAAACCTGTTGCGTTAGCCATTGACTAAGTGTTTATCTAAAATGTATTGTTATTAAAAGAATACATAAATAGTGTGTGATTGTTTAGTTATATATGGTGTTTTACTTTACTATAATCCAAGAAACATTTAAAGATTTATAATAAGTAATAAAAAAAACGAAATTGCTTTAAAACATGGAATGTTGGTTCTAGACAGATCACACTGTTCACACACTGTTTCAGGGTTGTGTAAGTCAACTTTGATTAAACGGCTTCACAATTACAAATTTGAAAAAACAATCTCCACTCAATTCAAAAGGCGTACAATTTCATTCTGAAATTTATTATGCATTATTTTCACTTTACTAAGGTCCCGAAGTACCTCACTGTACGCCTGTTGAGGTTCTCTTAAGATCCCAGGAAACAAAAGCTGAAGACAAGTGATGACTTCCTCTTGCTTCATTGTAAAAAAAAAAACTACGCATTGCCTGATAGAACATTTTTAATTAAGGACTCTGGCTCATTATTAGACCAACATTAACAGAACTTTCAATTGAAAAATCCTCATCTCGTATTCAGTACATTTAATAATAATGGGGTATTATTCCCTTTCTTTTTTCCCAACATTAAATAATATCATTCCCAGAGCCCATTAGGGTCTTTAATCATCATGGGCTGAAATACACTGCAGAGGGGTAATTACACTTCATAATATCCAGAGATAATTCACATATGATTCAATGATTCGGATTTTAGGTCTGTGGCTTCATCTGCAGCGGAGTCATAGACCCAGGAGTCATAACTAGATGTCTTGGTTATAGATTTTTAAATATTAGGTTCCCGGCTAATGAAAAAGAAGTGTCAGAAGAAGAAAGCAAAGAAGATGAAAAAGACAAAAGGTATAAAAATAGACATAAAGGAGGAAGAAGGATGAATCATTGAGAGAGTAATGTGCGGGTAAGGTCATCTGGGTTTAAATATTCATTATGGGTGTCAAGTCGAAGCTTTTACATCTTGGTGGGGTAGAGTTTCAGCCTTGCGCTTCATTTGATGTTTATGTTCACTGAATTATGCATCAAAAGCAATGAGATAAATACACTTACTGCTTGGGCTGCTTTCAAAAGGTGAGGCTTGCTGTAACTAAAGTGACCAACTGTGAGAAAGGACCACTTGGATACGCCAAACACAGGAAGTGTTTGTAGTGGTACTGTTAGATTCAGCTGTAGGGATGAGGACGTGGAAGTAAAAAAGAATAATAAGCTGAGGACTGTTATGTAAAACAAAATACTGCAGTGACATTTAATGGACAAGGCTGACTTAAAGGCTAACAAATTTTTAAAGGGATAGTCCAGTAGTTTGTTAAAGGGGGTCTGAGAGATACTAAAAATGTATTCCCTAAAGAAGGTTGTTTTCAGCACACCTATAGGCGCAAAAAATATCAGTGCAAGTGTTTGTGTTCTTAGAAAAGGTCTTTACATGCATTTTCAAAAAATATAACTGCTTTTTAGCCAACAACTCCAGAAGTGAGCACTGCTGAGGGCTTTTCTAGGTAACATACTGAAGAAATTGCAACCAATAATCTTAAATGGGGCGGCCTTTATGCAAACCTTCATTTCTTTGCTTTTTATGAATGTGTATCCCCTTCCAGAATATTAAACATCTGTTGATACTGCCCCTTCAAAATCCAACTCAAATCCATGCAGACCAGCCAAGTCTTTGAATAAAAAGATATGAAACCAGCATGGTTGGGCGTGCTAGTGACAAGACAAAATAGGCCTAAACTAAATATTTTAGTGTCTTTTCAAGTCATAAGTCCTTAGATACTGAATGTAGGACTTGTACCTCTGGATCATTCTTTCTTATAAATTTATCACTGGCAACGTGTCCTATGCATTTCTAAATTCTGCAGCCTATCTTCATCTTTTTTTTTCTCTATCTGCATGCCTCATCCATCGCCGACTCCCATTGCCTCCTGTCTCTTTGCCTCTCTCTATTACGTCTACTCGCTTCACTCTCGACTGGGTGTCCTGTTCCTTTGCTCTTTGGGAGTAGCAGACCTCCTGACGGCTTAGTATTGATCTTCCCATCTTCCTCTCCTGCTCCTCCTCCCGTTACCTCTCTTTCTGTCTCACACACACACACACACAGACACACACATGAATGCATTAGGGTGACAAGATAAAAGGGTCTGTATGCCCCAAGGCAACGCCAGCTAAACATGAAACCAGAGACTCTCAGCTGCGATGTATTACAAGCAAAAACACTTAACAAACCCCAGAATCTAAACTCACTTGTCCAGCAAGGAAGAATCCCAAAAAATGACCAACAGTTTTACTTGTCATTTGTGTCTGCAAAGCTGTGTGTGAACAAGGGAAAAAGCCTTGGTTGTTGTAACACTCCTCATTTATTACCTCAGAAGGCTGAAGGCAACAAGCACAATCCAGTCGCCGTAAAGCAACATTTCCGTCTAATAACGCTATTTATAATCTTTGCCGCAGGGGAAGACTTGACTCTAACAAGAAGAAGTTCCATGAGACTGGGAGCCCATTGGACTGAAATGGCATTGGAGGTTGTGTTTGGGGGACATTGTGTGGCACCTATAAAAAGGATGGATAGCTAAGGCAGGCTTTTATAATTTTTCTACTTTATTTACAGGCATTCTAAGATAGGATTGAAGCTCAGCAAAGCAAATCATTTTCAATAGTGTTGAGGAAGAAGCACATAATGGCAACAGATTGGACGTCTTCCCATTGTAAATTGTCAGCAGCAATCAGCAGCAATAGCCGTTTAGATCAAAAGTTAAGAGCTATGTTGTTGTTTTCACACCATTTCACTCTCTAAGTGGGTCTAAAATGACACTTTATGACAAGAAAATTTTAAATCCAAAGCATCTGGACTCAGTTTTTAGGGTGAAGACGTTTTGTCTCTAATTCCAAGAGACTTTATCAATTCTGAGATTAACTGGTAAGAGAGCTGAGTTTATATCTCTAGAGGGAGGAGTTTGACCTGAAACTAAAGCTGATGTTTCTGCCTTGCTAGCAATAGTAAGATTTTTAAAATGTATGTAAATGTTTTCATCTGTCTGCAATGGCAGTAATTGGAATTGCCCAGCTCAGGTCAAACAAAGCATTCATGCTCCACAGAGCGCACAGCCAAACACCTAAACAAGGTAACAAACATTTTAACAATGGTGAGGAGACATAGTTTGCCACTCAGAAACTTGTTTGTAGATTTTTCAGGTCAATAGAGACCAAACCAGCCGGCGAGTTTAAAAGGAAAAACATGTCATTCATGTGCATTCATGTGCACCTTAGAGGGTCCTTTTTCTGACTTTGTTGCCTTCAAAAAGTTGAGACTTCAAAGAGTGTTGCTATTCACAAATGATGTAGCACAGTAATGCTACAAATATGTAATAACTTTAATATTTGCTCTGCTTTTTTCTTTTAACAAAGTCTTTACACCAAGATCACTTTGATGCTGCATCAGTCTGAATGGCGCACCATGGACTCAATACTTTTTCTATTGTGCATTTACATTCGGACAAGATCAGTTAAAGCTGCACTACCTGATTTTTAGCCCCACCACTCATCCCCAACAGCAGCGTAGTAACACTTTCTGTATCTTAAAAAAAAAAAAAAAATTCTAAATCCATTTCCTAGTTTAGTTGTTGACATCAACCAACAGGAGCGCTCCTTTTTACCAAATACAAGCTGTGGTTATCTAAAATCCTGCTTATCATTCTCATCTATTATAATCCTTAGTTATAAAGCCATGACAATGTCGTAAAGGCTAATCTCTTCACAGATGATGTTACAATAAGCTGTTGGGTTAAACTTGAAAATGAAAAAAAAAGTATTGTTAACGGCCCAATAGAGCTATGAGTGACAGAGCATTCAACAAAGATGTGCTTGTAAATGTACTGACTGATAAAGAATGTTCTTTTGGGTGGAATCCAGCTCAAGAACAGAACAACAAACTAAAGTTCAAACATACAAAAAAAATCAGATAAGAAATAGATTATGGAACATACCAAGAAATACTGGCATTGAAATTAAATTTCTGTCTTGAGTTGACCTAGTTTAAAGTAAAGTTGTGTTGGTGTTTTATTAACTGCATCCATTTCAGAAGGGAACACAAGCATTTAGCATTGCATTGTTAGTGCCAGGCTACATCCACTGAGCCCCTGAAGCTAACAAGAGGTTGTCAGGAATCGATACCTGGCATGAAAAATGCCATGATGTGACTCTCAGCTGCTGTGGCCACATCAATCAACCATCACCATTAGCTCATTTCTCCATACCGAGTCGGACCTGCCCCTCCAATCCTCTGTGCACAGTCCTGCCGCCCCTCTCCCATTCCCTCCATCGTACCCTGCCAGCTCAGCGGATGCCCCTTGTCACAGCTCCGATTTCAGTCTTCTGAAGTTTCCTAATTGATCGCAATTAGAGCTGCTACAGACCAAAGGGGTGGAGGGTGGATGGGTGCGCGGGGAGCGAAAAACGGAGATGAGTGGAGAAAGTATGACAGACCTCGAGACAGAGAGAGGACAAAGACAGAGTGGGGAACTGGGAGAGAGATTACAATCAATATGTTTTTTTGGAGAGTGGTTATATTAGCAGCTGGACTACATTTGACCACAAGCTGCCGGGGCAATTACACAAAGCACTGGTGGGGTAATAATGAGACAGACAGAGAGGCAAGGGGAGATGTCGGGACATGATGGAACAAAGTGAAACGCAATAATAATACAAAGCCTGTGTATCGAAGCATTATCACTGGAGTTGTGGCAAGAGTTTTGGAACAGATATTTACTATTTCCTCAATTTTATATTTTGTTGAAACAGCTCTGTAATGCCAGGGGGTGCAAGTATGAGTAGTAGAAGTAGCTTACCATGTTTTTTTGCCATTTGCTCTAAAACTATAATATACATATTTTTTTTGTATTAATCCAGAGAAGTCCTCCTAACAAATATTCTATCACCATCTAAATCTTTTGCAGGGGAGTCCTGGTGGGACTTTAGTGGTAGAGGAAACCTACACAGACACGGGGAGGACACAGAAAGGGCCTGTCCTGGCCCAGGGATCAAACCAAATTTGATAAACCTGCATAGATGCATTTATTTAAAGTATTGCTGCATTCAAGGGGTCCTTGGGCTTTCCATGTTGCCAAGATAAACACATTTTTACCCAATATGCCACGAGTGTCCAACTCACTCTTATATGAGAAACAACACCTAGTAATCCCATATTTTAAACAGTGTTATGAATAATTGATGATGTACAATATGCAAAGTTTATATGCAAATATTGCTCCAAGTTGATAACGCAGTGTTGAAGACTTTTTTTTTTTTTTTTTTTTTTACTTGTGCAGACCTTTATGTGCATTTTTCAACTGGAAATGTTTCTTTCTGAGGACCACACAGCATGCTTGTCAGACAGAAATGACTATTCTGTTAAACCCTGGAATAATTGGAACAAATAATGGACAGTTAATGATGCAACAACAATACACATACAATACAGTTTTATTTAAACTTCAGCAAACTTCTTCGACACTCCTGTTCTTAAAATCTCCACAGATGTAAAAAACTTAAACCAGTGTTTAAAAGGAAACGTCATATAATGAACACCTTTGTTGAATCAGCAAGTCAATACAGTATCAGGGGATCATGAGTTACACGCGTTACGTAAATGGGACGTCCTACTCGAATGAGAATGACGTCCTTATAATTCTTAAGAAGAAAAGTCTTCGAGGGAGCAATACATTTGCGAGGTGCAAGGACACCCGGGGAGAGATGGGGATAAGGTGGGATAAAAATCAAAAGAGAAGAGTGATATAGACCGAGAGTGAGGGATTTGTTACAGAGAGATAGATAGAGCGTTGGAATGACAAAGGGGTAGAATAACAATGGTACCAAAGCCTTTCTATCCTCCTTGCAAACGTCCCTGATCCCCCTTTTTTCTCATTTAAAATTCCTCTCCATTGTTACAGCAAGCCAAGCCTAACCCCCATCAACTCACAAACACTTGGACACTAGAGCCCGCCTGCTCTGACCTCTAGAAACAAGTGTAGACCAATCCCAGGGAGTCGCACTCACAGCTTCACAGCTCCTCTCTAATCCCTATCAGTGGGTGCACACAAACAACTCTGTCACAAACGTTTTGTGGAAAGATAGGCTCAAGTTTCCCCCAGATTGCGGTCGTCAATGTGACCCTACAGCGGAGCTAACATGAGCGTGGAATAGTAAGCAGGTTGTCACCGGGACTCTGGTGTCTTGTCAGGAACACCAGACCGGACAGCGACAAAGCAAGACTCAACAGAGCCTTGTCAACATGTATACGGGATATATCTTTAACTCCGCTGCAAGACTCAAAATTCCCAAGTCAACACTACTTACAACCGCGATGCACAGCCCTGTCAGCGGTAGTTCTCCCAGTGTATTGTCTTCAGAGCTGTCTTACAACTGCAATGGTTTTGAAAATAATGTCTTGTCAGCGTGGTCAGAACAAGGCTGGTTAATACAATTCCACGGCTTATCACTTCCTTGTCAGCAATTCTGGGTCACAGAGATGGCAACTGGCACTGATCTTAATATCGCCTTGTCAATGTCGCTGCATCTGGACTGTCAACATGCGCGGATGCAGAGAGAGAAAAGGAGAGTATAGGGAGAAAATTATGCCTTGTCTGCAGCATCAGGGCAACAATGATGCAATATTATTTCCTGTCTTATCACTTTGGTGTCAACAATGTCATGCCAGAGATGGTAAGCAGCGATAGCTCCACTGGGGTGGGCTTCACTTAGTCTGGGGGAAGTCTGCATTCTTGTGGTCCTTCCTCTCTGAAGATTTATTTTCTGATATTTTATGTGTTTTCATCCCGGGAAGTTGAGTTGACGTTCAATTTAAAAGGTAAATACTATTAGTATCTTTTAATATACCTGAGTAACCTGACCTTGCTAATGATAATTAATAGCTTTTCTAACGTGTCCAGGTCATTCTTGTTTGAGCGACAACTCGTTATAATGTAATAAACAACAGCTGTTCTACCATGTTATTTATGCAAATGATATTCTAGACAGAAAGTCGGGGAACACATTTTGACCCAAGTTTACTGTAAAACTTAAGCCGTTTAGCCCCCTTCCAAAAGATTTGCAGCTAAGGTGCAGAGAAGAAAAAATGGAACACTTTTGTTTTCCTGGGATCTACTGTAAATGTACAGTGACACAAATAGCTACTCCCACACAGAATTATAGAAAAGGATGCAGACTGAAAGTGCTAATATTGGGTTTTTACAGTCTTGCAGACAGACACGTTTTTCTAAGACCTACAGGTTTTTACATTTAAGATTTATAAATAGAAACAGAATAAGGTAAAAGTAAAATGTGTTCTAATAAAAGCAAAATTGGAAAATTATAAAAAACATAGTAGCACAATGTGGCAATGATCCTGTCAACATCCTTATGAGTAATATTGCATTAAAATGTTACATTAGACTAAATAGGCCATAACATTATGACCACATTATTGGTTGATTGTCCCTTGAGCACTGGGCTGCAAAACCATAGTCCAGTAGACCTCTGAAATGTTACTGTTAGATCACATTGAAGATCAGAGGGTGGCATGTCATTGTCTTATTTGCCCCTGAATTTAAAAATGCCGTAGGTGAATTCCATTCTTATGGTAGCGTCAAAGGCATTGATCTGAGCCAGTGTCTAGTCCAGCAGTAATCCTAAAAGCTTTGTGAAAAGCTCTGTGTGTCTCTGTAGTAGCTGCTCCTAGTGAGTGAGCTCTGAAGCTTATGTTTGAATGTAAAGAGATGGGCTTTTTGACTGCAAGAAAGTTATAGTTTAGAATTAATTCACCAGGAAAAGGTAGATAAGTTTGCAGAATTTGCATTTAATGCTTCTCTACATCAATATACAGGGAGGTATTAGAAAAACATGTTACATTTCCGCAACAGCACACAGCTTATAGCCTATAAAGCTGAAGATGAAGTGACATTGTGACAAATACAAATCTAGTGTTTAACATAATCAGCTCAATCTGAAATGACACCCACTAATTTGCAATAATTTATGTGTATTTAACACAAACACTGCCAATCATGTACCTAGGGGATTTCAGAGCTGGTTATTGTAGGCCATTTATTAAAACTTAAACAAACCCAGCTTCAAACAGACCCTCAGAATATAGAATGTAATCATCACAGCGACTGTAGGCTTTTGGAACACACTGGGACATGTTTCTACTTTATATCTACCCCCTGCTTCCATGGAGGATTTTAATGTTACTAATTTTATGAATAAAGGATTATAATATTTTATAGTACAGTACTATCTCTTGTGTTTGGCCCTGGTCTTACTCCGATGCGTACTGCATTTGTTTGTTTCATAAACAGAGGCACTTTTTGTCTTTGACTATTTTCCATTCACTCAGAAAGTGGGTTATATTAAAAACCTGTCTGTGTCCGCTGATAGATAATGAACTATATCAAGTGCTGCTGTGGGCAAAGTGAAAAGATTATTAAATATTCTGAAAAAAACAGCAAAAACACACACTGATTTCTTTGACATAATGAGTGAACTTGGCAAAGCTTTCAGGTAATTCTGAACGCATTAGCACAGAACAGGCAGTTCTTAAGAGACCGCGCACATGTGAAGGTGAATGTTAGGGCAAGAGAAAATGGGGGGAAGCATGTCATACTGTTTGAAAAAAAAAAAAAAAACATTTCAAATAAATTTACACTTGACTGGATTTGGTAAATAAAAGTGTCCATGAGGTAGCTCAAGATTTAGTGTGCACTCATCAATGTCAAACTTATCTGCAACTGGCATCTTAGGGATTTAAGAGATCAAGTTGTCATGTTACTGAAGCCTACAGGTACAATATTCAGGTTAAGCTCCATTAAAACATCAATCACATCAGTCAAAATACACAGCGGAGGAAAGGATTGTGGTAAACGGGTGATTATTCTATAAAAATGGAAAAAGTGATGATCATAATTGTTTCTTATTATTTATATTGATATTATTAATTGTGATATGATGACATTGTAATGGGATACAATTACATAGCAGAGTAATTAATAATAATGATAATTTTAGGAGCCGAAATACATGGCCACTATAATGTAATTTAAATTTAGTTTGGTCGTGGCACTGGCAATGATGTATTGTTATTCTATACTAGAGATTATTAATTATTATTATTATTACTATAAAACTGTGATTTAATAATATAACAGGATATGGTTATACATGATAAATAACATGGTTATTATAAATACTGTGACCATTAAAATGTCTATGATAATGAGGATTATTATATTGCATTATTGTGATTATTGAGATGGTCCTAATGCAATTGAGTATTTTGTACATAATTATAATATCACATAAATTATTAGTGAGCAAATACATTTAGTCATTTAGCGGACGCTTTTATCCAAAGCGAGGAAAACAATGATAATGGCAGCAGCTATATGGTGTATAACGGAGTAAATTGGGGATGGGAGCAAATAAGTTCTACTTCTTTCCAGTTCCTTTTGAGCAAGTATCAGAATAGTAATGTGTATATACAGTATATTAATGTGTGCATGTTTATGTATGTATATGTAGTTGTTATGTGTAAAATATTTAACAATATATGGGAGATAAACTGTTCTGTTTTTCTATGTATATTGTGTATGCTGTATTATTATCTACATATATATTTTTGCTTGAAATAAACTCAATCAATCAACAGCTTTTCACTCACATAATTGTAATATAATATGCACTAATTAAGAATAAAATAAATGCTTGCATAATCTTCTTACTGTAAAATAGAATGAATATAAACCACTAGTGGAAAAAGCTTCTTCATTAACCTGAATGCTGGTAGGTGATTGGATGAAATTGCTTTTAAATCTTTTGTATTGCGTTGAAGATACACACAAGCACAAATATCATCAGTGTTATCTATTTATCCCTAATGTTAACCTTTGAATCTTCTCCCATTCTTCTCCCCTGAGCCATTCCTTTTTCCAGTTCCTTGAATGTGCAGTGAATGAATCTTGCCTCTTTGTTTCCCTCCACTACGCGATATGACACATGTCTTGCCTCACACCATGTTTCCCAACATAGATAATAAATTCTTGAACTCAAACCCAATTGCAGTTACTGTGAAAACATGTTCTGAGTAATTTCATTGGATTACACCTGTTTGTCAGCAGTCGCCTGAAGCTGCTGTAACCCTGCGTCCTCATTTCCAATCCTTTTACCACCATGGAGAAAGAAACTCAGGCTGGAGAAAAGCAATGAGTTATGGTCACCCCTCCCGCATCAGCTAAACTCAAGTTGCCCTTAAGCTAGGCCCTTAACCCTCTAATTTATCTGGCACAGCTGCTGAGTGAGCAACAATTTACATTTGCTAATTCGGTATGCAAATATCATCTGTCATTCTCCATCAAGATCAGATGCAGACTTCTCTGGTTCAATTATATAAATGGCTTTAAACCTCAGCTGGAGATTTGTGTCGGTGAATAAAAGTGTGTACACATACAGTTAGTGTTCAAAGCATCGTTGCAGGCTTGAAATTCATTGTATGTAACTTTAGAGCCGCGGGCTGTCGGTATGAACGCACTGGCAGTGGCCTTCATGGAATCTGGCTCTCTGTCTACGTGTGTGTCCCCTGCCCTGGGTCCTTCTGGTTGACATGTGTGCAGCCGTGTCTCCTTGTACTTGAATGGTCATGAATAATGTCGGTGTGAGGCGCATCGCTGACGTTTTTGTGTCAGGCCGCTGACTCGAGTGTGGGTGTGCGTAGCTGGCATTTCTGGACAGAGGAATCCTATCCACCTTCTCAGAGTCCTTTCAACGCCTGCCACCACCCACACTCATCACACGACCTACTGCTGACACACGCATGCCGCCACGGTGACAGCCGAGACATGCTACTGACAGAGACGGAGAGACCACCATACTGGCAAAGCAGGTGATCCGCAACATGAAGTTTAGAACAGCGAGGCTTATACTCGACATATTTACATTATCTAACACTAAATCTGCTGAATAAGAGAATATTCTCAAATGCCTGCATTAAGATATTAGTCCTACAGCAGGATGTTTACACCTGAGGTGCTATCGTCGCACAATTTTACTTGATATAAAAATGCAGAAGAGTGAAGGAGTTATCATCATTAAATGAGTTTCACAGATGTATGGCTCACTCAGCACAAATAGGAAGAAACACCAGAATAAAATTGCAAAACAGAAATGCAATGAGGGTGAATTGAAGAGAAACACTTACTACTATTGCTTTTTATTTTCAGGTTTGCAGTGCACTCACACTGGCAGTCCATATCAGCACACTCTACTTTAAATACGGTACTTTTGGTTAATGAGAGTGTTCCCAAGCCTGCTTTGACACTGCATGTTTCCTTTGGTTTGGCACGGTTGGAAGAGGTGGGCTGAATTGCTTTTTTTGATTGTTTATTCAACCAGGTTAGTCAACAATGTGCCATTTGTTTTCATAGTGTCTGGTACAAGGTGACCAGATTTTCAAACCTCAAAACTGGGACACTTTTATAAAAGTGGGAAACGCTGCGCAAAATCAATTTACCACCAGTAAAAACTAAAATAAACGTAAACTGATTGCATTGAGAAACTTTTTTTTATTATATTAACATGTAACAAACATTTGCTTTCCTAAAAGCAAGCTGTATTGTTCCTTAAGCTCGGTAGTAAATGGCAACTTTCTTTTTGGCTGAACACAGACTGAAACAGTGAAAGTTGGAGAAGGAACGATTTGCAATAGCTTCACATTTAAGCACATAAATGGACCAATCAGAGATGAGTTACAGACATGAGGAATACTGTTTTACAATTGGTTAATATTGACGTAACCATGGCAACTCTGTGACTGACAGTCTAATGACAAATGAGTTACAAGCAAAGCGTGCTGCTTTGTTTTTAAGATATCCCCCGCAACATTGGACAAGAAGCTTAAAAATGGGACTGTTCCGTCTAAAACGGGACGTATGGTCAGTGTAGTCTAGGGTGCATTTAAGAATTTCAGCGGTTTTTACTTCTTGCTGATGTCAATATTTAATGTAAAAGTAAGCTCCATTGACAAAAGAGTATCATTCTCAGTGTTTTATTGTTGTGTTCTGTGTTATACAGACTGACATGGCACTAAGTCATTAATGACATAAAGCCAGGTCAGAGAGGCAACCATGCACCATCTCTGCTGGTGGCAATGATGCAGATTAGTATAGAGAGGGAAGGTCGGACCATCATACACACGCACAGACAGGACTTAAACTTCTTGTTGGGAGGCAGTAGTGCTACCCACCGCACATTTGTGTCAGATGAAATTTACTCTTCACTTACCTTGGATGAGATGAAATGTTGGCACGATCCTCCTCTTCACCCTGTAGATAACAAATGTATTAGTCATTTTATCAGAGAAATGAAGAAAAGGTTTTATGTAAACACGACTATAAAAATAATAATAATAATAAATTATTGTGTTTGCGGCATTAAAAAATAACCATTTAGGTGTCTCGCTTGCACTTTTCATACAACACAAATAAACATTTTAACCTATTGCAGGGTCAAAAAAATAAAAAATTTCATAGACAATAAATCCACAAGGGACAGAAAACACAACTTCTCCTTAAAGTAAATATAAAAAAGTTGAATTTACTTTTTTGAGACAGACCAAACACCTTAAGCAATTCTTTTTGGTAGAATTTGGAAATGACCTACAAAGAAAGCAGCCTACAAATCCATATCCAATATTTAATGTATGCAGGCCATAGGCAGTCTGTTATGTGCTAAGTGTATTTTCCACTCTTCCCCATCTGGTTCCCATTTTCTCCACCTGCCCATCAGTCAGCAGCCGGGGACAGGTGAGCCTATTACACGCTTCTCACACTGTCTACTGCCTCACACTCGAGCGTACACACAAAAGCCCAGTAACTCCACTTCACGGTAACTTAGCGTGCCACGCACATCAGCCAAATCTGCCGTGTTGTAAAACGCCTGTTACCGACGCTGCGTCACGCTCCTGATGAAGTGGTCTAGTGAGACTGTAAAAGCCTCAAAGAAGTACATTACGAGACATAAACGTCGGGGAAATATCTGAGTAAAATTAGGTTGAGCTAGGGTTGGAACTGCGTTCTGACTTTTCACAGAGAGGACTAATCTACAGATCTTTTTTCTGTCTTTTTAGTGTTCTAGATAAAATACAGAATTAACCTTAGGCTGTTACAGGAACAGCCAAGAAGACATCATTTTTATTATAAGTATCTAATCTGTTTAAAGCAGTCAAAGAGAGAGAATAAAGACAGTCTGGATACCATATGCTAATTGACATTAATACAGCTGCTGCTGTCATAATTAGCTTAACAAAAATCCTAATATTTATTGTTATTGTGCTTCTAAATTATCTGGGGCTATAGGGGTTAGAGCAAAAACTACCTTCAGCATTAGCACATGGTAGCATCCACATATACGCCATTTCCTTTCCTTTGGTACAGTTTTACCATCAACGTTTTATGTGAGATGATTATAAGTATGGATCCCATTGAATTTCAATGAAAACTACTCATTAGTGCCAGAGGAAAAAAATCCATTATTAAAGTCCAAAATAAAACTTATTTTTGGGCCACACAGATTACTTTTGCTGCTCATTCTCTCTTTTGTTTTCAATGTATTTTAAGATGGACTGCCCTGCCCCGTGGGATCTACAGAACTTAACTTAGTTTTCAAAATACTTTTTTGATAAAAAAAGTGTAAAAGTATACATTTATATGACCAGTACCAATGACCAAAGCACAACTGCACAGTGGTTAGCACTGCTGCCTCACAGATGTGGAGTTTGCATATTCTCCCTGTGCTAAGTGCCTCCAACAATGAATTTCTCCAATGCATAATAAAAATTTAAAAAATAATTTATGATTACAATCTGCGACTGGGATAAGTCACAGTTGTGTCTTACAGTAACTTAGCATGGCATCAAAAACCCTGAACTTTAAAAGCTCACTGCCACACAGTGGGTGACGAAACACTTCTCTAAACTGTAAATTCATCATATCAAATTGACTTAAGGATAAGTCAATAAGTAGTTGAATTACGGTAAACATATTGTTTTCATGCTGCATTCCCTCAAGAGGCTTCACAGATCTGACAGTGGTACAGATGGTTCCTGATCAATAACAGTGACTCAAAATATTCTCTCCAGGCATTGACATTTCACAGCCTACACTCCAAGTCTAATCTGCCTTGTAACCCCCCACTGTTTCACCACCCACGGACATGTCAGCGGTACAGGCAAGAAAGCCTCCAACCAAAATGCACGCTTTTATCTCTTCACTTGTAACACTCACTTGGATAGAACTACTGCACTGCTTCATGCACAAATGCAACAGATTCCTGGAAAGAAATGCGACTTGACATAGAGTAAGTCACAGATGCTTATTACACACTGCCAGAGTAATTGTGTTATCATATGGCCCAAATGAAAAGCAAATAATCCGTCTTAATGTTCCTTAATCACGTTTTCCGTAATCATCATTAGCTTGCCCTTTGATGTTTCGCCAATGAGAAAACGATTATGAAATCTGGTTTGATGATAGTTGATGGAAGATCATAATCAAGGAAACAACAGCCAACTCATTTTAACACATCAAAGTGTAACCGAATCACATTTCCCTGCTTAACGCCACCCACTGCACCAGACTGTGCCAAAAAACAAAGGTTAATTTTATCCCATCATGTGAAGGAAGTGATATTTGTCACTGCTGATTGTAAGATATGATACCAAAGTTTGTGGTAAATACCAAAGCCGTATGCTACAGCTGAGTCAATATGCACAGCTACATGTGTCATCAATGTTATTATGTTGTGTATTACACATATTTATTTGGAAAGGAAATGTTTAATTGTGCAAACTTCTGGACATGGCTTTGAGGGTGTTTTTATTTGAGAACGTGAAAAAAAAAAGGTATTCCATCCTAGCCTATAGAGCTTTTTGCAACTGGGGAGCTACAATAAATAGAACAACTATGCATTTGAAAATTCATGTTCTAATAATGTTAGTATTAGTATATTACTAGTATTATTATTATATTTGGAATTAGTTTATTTGGAGCAGACGCCCGTTAACCTAACTCGCAGTAATACAGTTCCATCTGAGAAGGCTTACGTAGAAAGTGTTTGCATAGAGCAGATACTTTAAATGAATACCTGGTCCGTTTGGATGAACCACCTGCTAAACGCCTTTTACAAGGTCATTTTATCAAATCAGAGCAACGTAATGGTTTTTATATAAGTAACGGCAAAACGCTTAAAGATGCCATTTGCCTGAAATTGCAACAATAAAGATTTTAGTGATTTTTATTTTTTTTAAAAAATCTTATAAAAAGACAAAGACATGAGAATGCAGACATTTAAATGTATTTCTTATTTGTTTTGTTTTGTTGTTGTTTGTTGCTACGGAGCAGTGTTTTCATTTTGGGGTTGGGTCAACAGCAGAGGTGTAAAAGTACTTGAGTAAATTTACTTTGTAACTGTACTTTTTTTTTTGGCTACTTTGTACTTGTACTGAGAATCAAAAACTACATTTCAGATTGAATACTTGTACTCTTTACTCCACTACATTTGAACTGACACTTACCGTTACTCGCTACATTGTGTTTGTGCACGTTAACTTTGTCTTTTTCTTGGGTGTAAGAGGCAATATCGCCATCTGCAGGCTATTGAAGGTACTGGATGCTATTTGCCTACATGTGTTACTCTGTTGTGAACATGAATTAGCAGCCTGCCGAACGCCAGGTGTTTCACATAAATTAGCGATGGCTGCAGCCGAAGTCAGTGCTTCATTTAGTGCTGATTTGACTTTTTTTGTTTTGTTTTTGTTTGTCCATTTTACTGAAAATACCTTATTTAATAATGTTTTACTTATGCCTTTTTGAGCACTTGAGTTTAAATTGGACAGACTTGGTTAATCTGTTTTTGTTCTGCCATGTCGAAATAATGAGGTGTTCAATTTCTTTTCTATATTAGGAAGATAAACCTCATAAATAAACTATCTTGTTTATCGCTGACCTACAATGTCTCTTTGTGTTGAGGACTAGTGCATCTTTGAGCCAACATTCAGTACGAGTAAAATACTTAAGTACTTTTAAAATGGGATGCTTTAAGACTTTTACTCAAGTGGTAAAATTAAGTTGTGTCATTTTTGAATGGACCTTGTCTCCAAAATAAAATGCATGTAAACATGTTTAGGGCTGGATTTCTGAGGCAAGATCATTTTTATCACTGAGTGACAAAAAACACAAACGAGCTCAGAAGAACGACAAATCTTTAGGTGAGACATAAACATCTGGTGGTAGCTTTTTTTTAAAAGCAAATTACTGCACAGTAAAGAATTTTAGACAAGTCGAGGAAGGATAAGAAGGAAACAGTTGTTCATTAAATAAATGAAGACATATGGACTAGTTTGTTCTGTTTTTTATAGCAAAGCTGCAGTCAAATTTTTTGTCATGAGCATCATAGGCATTTCAAACATGTTTAATATGAAGTTGTCACTGTTTGTAGTAATTTAGTATTTATAACAGTTCAATTGTTTTGGCTGTAAATTGTAAAATAGAGATTAGTTTTCATGCAGAGACGAAATAATCTCTTGTGAATCCGCACTGGCTGGTGATGAGCATAGACTGGTGTACTGACATGTTCTTTAAGATTAAGGTCAAAATTTGTATTGATAAATAAAGAGCATGCAATCTTTATAGTTTTTCATAAATACCAGGAAAAAAAAAACGCTATTTAGCCCAAGGTCTACTCTTATTATTCAACCTCCTGAACTCATTCTGTCCTTTCACATTTGCTCACAGATGAAATGCACCCTTCTATTGCACTTGGAGGACACTTTTGTTGTTTTCTATTTCGTTGCAGTTCTCGTGTAGAGCCGAGCCACCCCGGTCTCACTTTCTCTAGAGGCATCAGTGGTTGAAAGGCTATTTATCTATTTCCAGGAAGCCTTGCAGTCTGGTTGTGAGAGGGAGTCGAAGGTGGGAGACATTCTCTGATGCTGCTTGGCTACAACGCGGCAGAATGTGCTATCAGCTATAAGATCACCACTTACACAACGGCACTTTCTCTGTTCTTGTTTGTTCCTGTATTGTCTACCTCCCTCTTTACCGTTTGTCTTTATTTGGTACTTGGCCTCCCACACATACTCTCACACTTTTTCTATCATTATTCTCTTTTCAGACCAGCTGTAATTTTGCAATTCAGCAGTTCTCAAACTCTCCAGATGACATGCGCTAGCAAAAAACACACAAATATTAAAACCTATAAAAACCAGAGATCAGCGAATCCCCCAATCCCCTCGGCATCAGTGCAGTTACAACTCAAAAGCTAGGTAATATGTTAGGCAAAAAATATTTATAGACCAAAAGAACACTTAGGGAATCATAAGAGTAAGCAAACTATAGTCGCTCCAAACTAGAGGGACTAAAATAGACATACATTACACATACAGTGAGTAAAAAGATAATTACAGACTCAGCATGTGTCTGCTCTATAACCTTATATTTATTATATATATAAATGGCATATTTAACTTCTCTATACAAGAGTTGGTTCAAACTAAACCATTTGACTTCACAAAAAAACACTGCATTTATATAATTTATTGCAACATAATCTTAAACATTGGAACCTCATCAGATAACATGTATTGATGCCCGTTTTCAGAACAAAATGTACAGAACAATACAAGAAGATGGAGAAGCCTATAAGCACCATCACATCAAATGGACAGTTCAAAGTATTATTTATTGAAAAAAGTATCCTCCTTTATAATGTATGTGCAATACTACCACAAAGAAACAATAGTGATATCTGGGCTTGTACTAGCACTTTTTTCTTTCCAATTTACCTTATCTGCCAAAAAAAATGTAAAGAGTGCTTCTTTCCTCAGCTCAGTGGGTAGAGTGGTCGTCCTTCAACCGGAAGGTTGTCGGTTCGATTCCCGCTCTTCCCACAGTTCATACTGTCGTTGTGTCCTTGGGCAAGACACTTAACCCACCTTGCCTCCAGTGTTTGTAACACTGGTAATTACTGTAGAACAATGTAAGTCGCTTTGGATAAAAGCGTCAGCTAAATGAATAAATGTAAATGTACATAATATGAGAATGCACCATTTTTTCATTTGTTACAATTTGCATTTCTTCACATGGGTAATACTATAATCACTGCTAAAACCATTTCCGTGGCAAGTACGAGTTCCAACCACATCCAGGGCAGGGCCTTTCTTTGTGGAGTTTGCCTGTTCTCCCTGTGTCTGTGTCGTTTGCCTCTGGGTACTCCAGTTTCCATTTCCACCAAAAACATGTACAATGTACTTATGACTACAGACGGATATGAGCTATTTAGCTATAATCTGGAACAAGCATCTCTGCTTCAGCTTAATGTGCATTGTATGCCGTCCTAAAAAGTAACTCATTATCTGGCAGGAAGTGGTGACACAGCTCTAGTTGTGCTTTGATGCATTTTACAAAATACGTTGGTTTGATAACTGTGCTTCATTATTGTTTGTGTGAAATATTAACTGGCAATGGCAGTAGTAATGCTCATAGTAGTCATGGTGCCAAACTATAGTATTGTTTAAATCATCTAACCAATAATCAATAGTGTTCAGCTTAACCTTCTAGAAACAGCCTTGTTATACACAATTTATAAAAACATTACTATTGCTAATTCACAGGGTCATCAAACCACACACAACATGGTCAGACTAAATGCATATATTGGATTGGGTTAGCATGGATGTACAGTGAGAGCTGCCATCTCTACCAGCCATAGATAATGCACTTTTCCAACAGCTGTCCACACTGCATTGTGATTTTTGAGCAGGGATAAAGGATTAGAGCAAAAGGCAGGGATTCACCGCTGCAGCCGACAGCCAAAAACATGGATTGCATGCGCTTGTTGCCTTTGTCGTTATTGTGTCACTTTACTGCTAACAAGCTTTAAGCAATGAGGTCAAACAGCTCTTCACATTCAGCTGTTAAACAGTCAAGTTGTATACATCCAGCTACTGACTTCATCCAACTCACATTTTAATTAAATTTCCTTTCTATCAGTTGTTGAAAAAGAACTGCACAAAAAACATGCTGATCTGGTTTTGCAAGTTTACCCTTCTTTTTTTTTTGCCACTATAATTTTCAAGCAAAGAAGTTCAAAGCTAAAAACAAACAGATAGAAAGTCTAAAGTATGATTTATACCAGGGTAGATCCTGGGAAAACACATTTAGCTGCCTGGTTGTTTGTGGAAAGCTTCTACCATGAAATTGGACTTTAAAGCAGAAAAGTTCATAACTCGGCACACATCACAGCAGGAGTCTTGCAGAAAGAGAAGAAGAGCTATCGGGTTGTTTGTGTTCAAAATCAAATCTTTCAATAAATCAATTAGACGAGAGCTTCACAGGGAATTGACAAGAGGTCGAGATGGGAGAGGAGTTGACAAACTGGACTGATGCATATTTATTTTGATAGGACGTAAAGCATCCTCTGAAATAACAGAGATAATACGAAACAAAAGGAACGGTGAGGAATAAACTCCGGGATTGCGTGGTTGAGATATTTGAGGTTAAAAGAACACACTGGAGGCAAGAGAGTTTAGTACATAAGCCCATAAGCTGCTTCATAACTGTCATCTGACATCACCGGCGCAGATGCTTTATTTTGGACCGTGTTCTCCAATCTGGACTTATGTTTAAGGCCGGGGTCCAGTGCCATACAGTAATGCAACAAAAACAGAACAGGAAAGTTGGAAACAAAGCTTCTCCCTGTTTTTGTATGTTGGAGATAAAGAGCAGATAAAAATGGTTGTTGGTGTTCACGCTCATGTAAAGGTAGGTTGGGTATTTGAGCACACCAGAGCTTAAAAAAAACACTATTATCTTATGCAGAAGAACCGTGAGAGGAATATATTATATGTTGACTTTACGGTTCGGGCCACATGTGCTTTGAATACATTAAAAGATTTTCCCCTCGCTCACAGTGTAACACCCTTCTTAATGACTAACCTGGCACGGGCAATGCATAACAAGTGAGTATCCTGAGAAAAAACATGGGATGCCCATGTGATTTATAGCTTTTTAATAGTCATGCACTGCTGAGAGATGCAAATAGATACAAATGAATGTTTATGTTAAAGGTTTGTTCTGGGAAATGGATGGTGATGCTTCGTTGGGCTATGATAAAGTTGCACTGTGCTGTACTGTTTTGTCAGACACATGATAAAATGAATAAAGTTTGTTAATAGGATCAGCATATATGTGTCCAATATTGATATGCTCATTGTCCATTAATTGTTTTATTAATTGTCACATATAATATAATCACATATTGTTGAACCATTTTGTCACAGTTACCATTCTGCTTGGCTAAGCCACCAGTATCATCATTGTCCAATATTACAAAACATGAATTACTCGGCTAGAAAAACAGAGCTAAATGTACCAATCTGTGTCTTATCTACAAAATCCTACACTGCCTCATCATCCCCTCCACCTAATGTATACAAGCAACTGATCAAACAAGAAGTGCAGCGACAGGGGACTCCATTATTCCTCTGAGAAATAGTTTGTTTGCTCAATCTGCCTTCTCTTCCTTCAGCGATCAGAACTCTGGGCACAGAAGCCTATGTGCTATCAATCATTGTGTATTGAACTTTCAACATAATTTCTGATGAAACTCAGTGTTGCACTTTTGCAACCTTAAAACATATACACCCACCCCATATAAATCACACAGTTACAATTAAATCAGATTTACTTTTTCTATCATTTAACATTAACTAATGAGATGTATTACAAAAGAGGCAGTTAGTTAGTTAGTTAGTTAGTTAATTAGTTAGTTGATATTTCTTGTAGGGGTGACATTTTACCAGCCAGTACTTGTAGTTTTTGTCGACATTCAGACAGAAACAAAACAACAAAAGAGGTTTAATTCAATGGCACAAAGCTGAAGCAGTATCTTCTTGAGGGTTATGGGACCTTTAAGAATTTTATGGGATCTAATAGATAATGTTAGGATTCTACATATAAACCAAGCTACAGCAGGTCAGTAATCTAAAACCTGTCTACCAATACATAAATAGCACGGACATGAAGATAAATTGACTGTAATAAATCATCTATCTCTGGTGCTGACATGTTGTGACGTTCAGCCTTAAAGCCAGCTGCACAAGAGACTCGAACTGCCATTGTGTCTGCGGTGCCTGACCTCAGCCGTTTTTTTACTCGGGGACAAGCAGAGAATCAGGTGGCTTTGCTGATCCTACAACAGATGACCCTGAGTAATGAGGTCAGCCAACAGGGGTCAACAATTGGTCAAGGCCTAACCCAATCATCTGTCAGTCTCACACAAGACAGCCCTGGAGTTAATTCAATACACGCCGGAGAGATTGAGTGCAGGCGAGCTACTGTAGTGTGCACACATTAGATAAATTACAATTCCAAGTGACAAGACATGGAGATTGGAAATATAGAGTGCTCCGCAACAGGAGGAGATTAGACAGCGCTATGCTGCAAGAAACACTGCAAAAGCTTGGCATTTAAACTCCTCATGAGCTAAACGTGTTTGGGAGCAGCCTTTAATTTCCAAGCAACACAGCGACAATAAGACTAGAGGCTATTAATTACCTTGCTATTTATAATTCCCCAAATGTTCCCTTTTTAAGTGGCAAACTATTAAATCTTCAGCTGAAGGAGTGTTTGAATTACACCTAGAGGGGGAATTTGCAAATATTACAAGAGACAGACATGAGTGTTGATCATTACACATTGTTTAATGAAGTCAAGGCTGCTTTGTTGTCACATCAAAACATAGGTATTTACAAAATAAAGCATTGCTACATTAAATGTTACAAAATAAAATGGTTGTGATTCTTTTAAGACGCCTCATAACCTCCATGAACCCCTCAGTGGGAGGTAAGATCTCTCCGTCAACCAGACAAACCAGACAGGTGAGTTTGTAGTGCTCTGTGGCATCAGGCTTGGTTATCAGGGCTAATCCCTAAAGCAAATCTTTCAACTGTTCACAGACGATCCAGAAAAGGCAAAGACAAGTTCTTTACTGGAACGGCCAAGTTTGCAGCATAAACAGAGGCTAAAGACTTAACCTCTCTGCCGTTTTTAAAAAAAATTTTTTTATGATTTAGAATATTTATTTGAGCAAGCCTTTCTGTGACAAATCTGTCAGTTCTTTTTAGGTCCAGCCTTTTCTATCATCCAAAGACATGGATGTATAAGTAATCTGGTAACTCTAAATTGCCGACAACGAATGTGAACGTGGACGATAGTCTGTCAGTCTCTGCGATTAACCGGCCCAAAGCCACTGGGATAGACACCATCCACCTGCAATAGGATTATGTTGTAGAAAATGAATGGCTATTTTTGGAGGTTTTTTGAAGCAGTCTTTTCTCCAGATCACGGAGTGGAAGTAGCTGCTAAAGGTTGAAACTCCAGAGATGAGAGATTAGAAAGGAAAAACAAACCATAGAGGTAGAAAACAAATAGTGAGCTTCCCAAGAGATACAACTTTTATCATTTTATCCATTTGCCTCGTTCAAGACACAGTAAATGCATTAAGAATTGTGGAGGGAAAGGGAGGGTAGGGGTAGTGGAAGAAGCAATAAAGAAAAGACAAATCAGAGGGGAGGAATCTAATTTAAATTGTGTTGCTTCTTTTGACAGGTTGCCAACAGAAGTCTGACTTTGTCAGACTGAGATGGGACAGAAGAGGGAGTTGGGACTGAAGGTAAACTGATTTGGTTGACTTTAATGAATTGTTTAAAGGGTAAAAGATTCTGACATATTGACAAAGACGCCTTATGCAATGTTTAGTGAGAAATGGAGGAGAAGGGTAAGAGGACAGGCAAAGAGAGTACTTGGATGATGCAAATTATGTGTTGTCTAAATCAGGAAAGAATTAGACAAAGATGTCTGTCAGACTATGTCTGTATTTGTAGGGTTTTCAAGTGACTTAATTTAAGTCTTTTGTTGTGAATCGGTATCATATTATATTTAGACTAATTTAAGTTGTCATAATACTTTGGACTTTTGGGTTTAAAGGTTGCATTTTCTCCACAAGTTAAGAACCCTTTTTACTTGCACTATTGTCTGGACTTTAGAGAATAGTTTATACAGTATATACTTGGGATGGTCGTCATGAATGCATGACATCTGCAGATCAAGTTTGTTTGACTGGTGCTGTACCACAGCGTTTGTTTGTACATTTCTTTGCACTGATGTCTGAACATTGAGCATAATATCTATAAACATGGTAATGCACAAAAAAGCCACTCCTGACGTAGTGCATGCACTGTCCAACACAAAAGAAAATACCAATAAAGATCAAAAAGCTGGAGGGAAAGACGGAATTGATGTGGAGAGAACAACTGAGCAAAACTGGACTTAAATAGATTTAACTGCTTTTCAAAAGGAACTAGAGTAAAATCGAGCGGCAGGGTTGGAACAGGGGGAGGGACATCAAACTGGTGTAAAATTAAAATGAAAATGAAGGAATGCTCTGGGACATCTGAGGTTTGAGGTGCAGAATGGGGTTGGCTCACTAGGATAAGATAAGTGCCACCTTATCTGAGGTTGTCAGACTCCACACAACTCAGGCCGAGGCCGAACAGACACGGACAGATGCTACTGGAAGATTGGCAGACAGGTGTTTAGAACTGGGATTGGAATTGACTAACATGTCTCTTTGTGTGGTTATGTGTGGATTTGAGCCAGTCTTGTGTACAGTCTACTGTTTACAGCAAACCAGAAAAGCATAAAAATATCTAAGTTATAAGTATGTTATTTTTCATTCACCTACAGTGCATTCAAAGTTTGGAGAATCTAGGCTATACTAAGCAACATGGATCATTCTCTCCACAATGTAAAACAGTGACTAAATAATAGATAGAAGCTCTATGTAATACATTTTTAACCCTGGTTGTATATTCTGTGAAAAGGACTCTGTTATGACTGACTAAACGTATTGGAAAAATACAATCACATGTAAGAAGTTCAGCTTAATAGCCCTATAGCTTACACTTCCTTACTGTGTCTCCGTCTTACAGCTTGCAGTAAATAAGTCTGGTTGATAACATTGATTCATGTGTAGGTTGAATCTGTCTATTATTTATAAAACGCTCCAGGCTGAAGTGTTTCTCGTCGCACACTGTCTCTCAATGTGGTTTCGCTCTAATCAATGTTTCAACAGTAGAAATGTGTGCTTCAGGTGGCACAACCTAGTCCCAGGGAATTGTGGGTCAAGAGAAAAAAATGAAAGAGACTTGTGTTGACAGAATGGTGGAAAGGGCTGGTGATGCATTCAGAGAGACTGAATATACAATATGCAGTTTAATGGCACAGCTAGACATAGTAGGTGAATGCATAAAGTGATAAAGTGAAGGTGGAAAGAAAAGAGAAACATAAAGCCTTTGAACGGATATCATTGAACCTGGTAAGTCATTTTAAAGAGTGAATAACAAGCATAGAGTTTATTTTCATGACACTGTATCAGGTTTGGACTATAAAGCTTTTAATTCCCACAACTGCTCATGTCATAAGCCCCACCTTTTCTCTACGGATCCCTCTCTCCTGAGATTTTGGCTGGCACTGCCATAGAGAATCAATAGCCAAATAAACAATTCCACATTTCAAAAACTCCAGGCCCAATAACACTGTGAATTTTTTTTATGCAAACATACATTACTGGTTAGCATCACTGGGGTAGTTTACATCAAAATCCCCTTACACTGGGCAGACAGAAGGCAAAAAGTGACAAATAAAGGACCAGTAAAACAGCGTCTTTGACATTAATGTGAATCAAACAAGCTCAGAGTTGTTATCCATTACATGCCGCCGTAGCTTCTTCAGAGACAAACTGGTATTGTGCCCTGCGGGGGATCACTGCCATTTAGATTCATATTATAAAACAAATCAACATCACTATCCACCATCATTACTTTGGCCGCGTGTCAGGCACCGAGATTGGATTTTTATACTCTGCTTGCTTTGACGTGGAGGCTGTGAGGGCCAGTCTAACGATTCGCCAGTCATCTAGAGCCATAAATGTTAATTAACGGCCATAGCTGCTGGACATTCATTTCTCGCTATAGCCAAAAGGGAGGGCTCGTAAAAAGAATGTGGCGCGTGCACGGGAACAAATATGACTGTGTATTCGGCGTGCATGTGGCCCTGTTGGTGTGCCCAACACGTCATGTGTGACAATGTGTGAAGGCCTGTATGTTTCAAGGACACGTCGCAATAAAGTGTCCCAAAGGCTCCTGTGTCCTTTGCTAATACAGCAATAAGCCGTCAGCACAAACCATAACTAGCTAGTCACTCTATGATATCATAATGAAGCGAGGGAGAGTGAAAGGACAAAGGCAGGTAGAGGTCAGATTATGGACACGTACAGGAAGACAGGTCAGTAAAGACAACGTAATAATAAAACAATATCACATTATAAGACTGGGTAAACAATCTAAGTCACATGTCAAGGAGATGTTGGTTACCAATATTTACCTTAACAGGTTTAAAACCCATTACCAAAGAAATAATTAGAACATGCAAGCATTTAGTAGCTCGAAAATAATTATTGTAAAGAGAGACTAGGAGCAAGATATCAGTGAAGATTATTTAACACATTGCTTTGGTGCTTTTTAATTGGAGATGATAAAGATGCTCTAAAACAATTTGAGAGCTATTTGTTTCATAAAAGGCTACTTACAATGATCTGATCTCTATAAATGTAATAGTGTTTTATAGTTTATTAGTGCTTAATTCCTTTTCTCTTATTTTTAATGAACACAATTGGCTTTTATAACTATAAGTCTACAAAGTAAAGCTTGGAGTTTGCGCAACAGCCACTGAAGCCACATGTTCTAAGATTCTTTAAAATTGGATGTTACATTGTACAGTAACAGTAATTTATCTTCAGATGCCGTCAAAATTGTAATGTTGTACTCTAGAGCAGTTTTAATAATGAAGATCAAAACAACAAGCACTAGCAGCGTTAGCCCCTCGCGGTGGAAAACTGAGCTAATGGAGACAAGCCATAACTCTTTCTTTCCATCTCTGTGTCGACGCCCAACATCATCCCTCTCCTACTCCCACATGCTTCATCTATCAATCATTTATCCATCCTGCCCCCCCCCCACTCCCACACCTCTCCCTTGCCTTTTATCTAAATATACTGTAGGACACACTACCATTTCAGCAAAGGGCCAAGATGTAATCCAGTGCCCGCTAGCCACCAACCCATCCCTTCGCTAAGCAGATAGGAGAAAAGCCCCCATGTCGGAGCCACGGTTCGGTGGTTTGTAATTATGTGTTCACTGTTGGTGCCAGGTCAGAATATTTCATATAGACTCATGAGAGTGAGATAAAACAGACAGGAGGGAATGGAGTTTAAGGGGGAAGAGAGAACGGCAAACGCAGAAAGAAGATTATACGGGATGAAGAGGTGCAGCATGCATTATAATAAATATGCTCATTTTAGTCAGTCATTTAAGGAGTGGAGTAATCTGATTAGTATTATCTGATGACTGATACTTGTGATACAGTTGAGCAAGTAAGTTAATATACAGGCTAAACAGACTTGAACTCAATGCGATTTATAAGCGCTATTCAATACAGCTACCGGAAGGCATGTTCTATGATGTATAAATATGGGTTGTGACATAATTGCATTGACTCCTACTGTCTAAGCCCTGTTTAAACCTACAGTACAATGCCTATGGAACATGATTATGAAATGTTAGTACCACTTCCTCTAATATTTCAAGAGCATCCTGAAGTTAGATGAAAATGAAAATGGAAGGAGCTTGAAATTTCTAAAGCATAAAAGATGTTAAGAACATTAACCCTCACATTTATGGAAATTTCTGCCTTCCACATATGATCTATAAAGAGCAATAATACATGTTAATCATTCATTTATTATAGTTTGTGGATGTTGGGAACTATCTCTTGAAGAAGCAGGCAGATGTGCTTACAAAAAATAGCCACTGGTTATACAAGTGAAAACATAATTTAATAATGGATTGGATTAATATAGCGCTTTTCAAGGCTCTCAAAGCGCTTTACAGAGTCCATTCTTCATTCACTCCACAGTCACACACTGGTGGTGGAGATGTGGCAGCAATTTTGAGCCTACGGACTCTCCAAACATTCTCACACATTCATACACCAGAGCTGTGGCACTGGAGACAAGGTGGGTTATGGTTAGCCCAAGGACACAACAGTATGAACTGTAGAGATAGCAGGAATTGAACCACCAACCTTCTGATTAAGGGACAACTGCTCTACCACTGAGCTACTGTGCCTCCTGAAGTCTAAGATTACATTTACTCCAATGATAGCATCTGTTTTTTTTCTGGACCACCGTTCTGGACCACCATTTACACTATTTTATTTTTACTCAACTGCATTTTTTTTTTATCCTTTCCAACTTTTTTTTAACTACCCATCTTTTATCAAAGCTGACATGCTTTGGGAATCATTCCTTTTGTTACGTTTGTGGACTTCTCTTTTTGTGTATGTTTAATTGCAAAAATGATACTTTATGGCTGTATTACCTCTGATCCAACAAACTTAAATTTTGAATGTAATACAGATATTTAAAAGGTTGTAGAATCTTTTACATCACACATAGAAGATTCAGTGTCTTCTTCTTTGCTTTTTAGTTATTATTCTCTAATTAGAAGGCCTTTTTGACCTTGAAAGTACAGGTAACGTGCCCCTCCCCACTGGCCCACCGATAATACAAGCCCTGAAGACATGCACATGCCCATTGGCACCGTGGCTCCAGTCAGCGCTCTAAAATGACTTGTGTCATTAATGTTGGCGTGCGGCTGCCAGATGTAATATTTCCTGTGGTCATTAGCCCATCTGGTGGCCTGACTCGGCTCGTATCTTAATTGGCGTGCATCTTTTTTGTCTGTGTCTGTACGACTAACACCATACTTCCTAGTCTTACTAAATAAATGTAATATATCCCCTTTTATATTACGTCCCACCCTCCAGCCTGTCTTCCTTACAGTTGTTTTTATGTATTCAATTTTTTTTCAGGACAGCACAGCATTTTTAAATGACTGCTCATTGTGTTCATCCTCTTGTAGCCCATCACTGTCATCTGTTGCCCCTGGCCCCTTCACTAATCTCTCTAATGGTGGCACACTGATGTATGTGGCCCTTTTGGTGCTGCAGTGCACTAATTGGAGAGATCTGCTTCCCGTTTATGGAGGGTATTGATAAATTAGGGCCTCATTGTTCCGGTCTCTCTGTGTTATTGCTTAGAATCCTTGTTAATGCAAAGATACCCAGTCTTTTTACTGGGGTCTAAGATCAATTATCCAATGCTGTTTGAAATGAATGTTATAGTAAAGAATATATATTTACAGCAGTGTTTGTATTATATAAGCTTAAAAACAACAGATGTATTTATTATTGTAATGTTTGCTACAGTTTTCCAAAAGCAATTCATTCACCTACATTACACTGTGTGCACAATTATTAGGCAAGTGATTATTTTGACCATATCATCATTTTATCCATAATTTCCAAGCTGTAAAAACTTGAATCCTTATTGGATTTAATGCATATCTGGTGAAGTGTATTTGTGTAACGAGGGAGGGTGTGGCCTAAGGAACTCAACACGCTATATCAAGGTGTGCAGAATTATTAGGCAAATTCTTCTCCTCAGGGAAAATAGGCCAAAAAAGAGATTTAACTGACTCTGAAAAGTAAAAAAATTGTAGAAAGTCTTTCACAGTGATGTAGCACTCTTGAACCATCAAACGTTTTGTAGCAAATAGTCAACAGGGTCGCAAGAAACGTGTCGAGAAGAAAAGACACAAATTAACCGCCAAAGATTTGCCAAGAATCAAACGTGAAGCTACCAGGAATCCATTATCCTCCAGTGCTGCCATATTCCACACCTGCAACCGACCTGGGGTTTTAAGAAGAACGAGGTGATTTTGATTTTTATGCAAGACAACGCTTCATCACATTTAGTTCTCCACTGCGTGGCCTTAAAGATGAAAAAGTAATGACATGGCCCCCTTCTTCACCTGACTTAAACCCTATTGAGAACTTTTGGGTCCTTCTTAAGCAGGCCATTTACAGTGAAGGTAAACAGTACACCTCTCTGAACAGTGTCTGGAGGCTGTGGTTGCGGCTTCACAAGAAGTTGCTTCTGACCAGATCAAGAAACTGAGTGACTCCGTGAATGGAAGGCTTGTGAATGTTATCGAAAAGAATGGAGGCTGTATTGGTTGTTTATTTTTCTTTGAAATTCCATAAATGTTTATTTGTAAATTTTGAGTTTGTTTATTATTCTTACTTTAACAAGTGACAATAAACAAGTGAGATGGGAAAATCTGTGTTTTTCATTTAGTTGCATAATAATTCTGCACACTAATAGTTGCCTAATAATGGTGTACATGTAGATATTCTCTTAAGAAAGCCAAAACTTTTACTACTTAAATGTTCAGGTTTGAGGGTTTGTTAACATTTTGGATTGATCAAGAGCACTGTAGTTGTACAATAACAAAAATAAAACTTGCCTGTTAATTGTGCACACAGTGTAAGTAGTACTGGCCTAATCTGACTACCTGAAACAAATGCAACAACTGACATCGGCTAGTAATAAAAAATTTAAAGGGGGACTCCTGCTCCCGAGGCCAATGCGCTATTTTCTGAGAAGTTATCTGACGGGTCTTCCCCTGCCTGCTGCAATGCTGCAGAAAGAATTTTGTTTTGAACAAATAAACACCATAAAATACTAGTTTTGAAAAAGTAGTTTTATTTATTTATTTATTTATTTTTTCAAAAATGAATGAATGAATAAATGAATATATATATATATATATATATATATATATATATATATATATATATATATATATATTCTCACTAGTTATATTTTCAATATTTCTAAACTTAGCCAAAAGGCTTACATGGACTCAAATGTATTGGGATGCTGAACAAGTGTAAAGTTAAATTTGTGTTAACCTTCATCCATGGGACTTTGTCAATCCAATATTAAATTGTGGTTTCTATCCCAGCAGACCAGACTACTCTACCGTCTTCTACCTTCAAAAACATTGTCCAGATGCCTTCTCTTTAGCCTTTTTTATTTTATTATGACAAGGAGGATTGAGAATGTCCAGAGTCGATTTGTCCAAATCAACATTAGTATCATTGAAAAATGAGATAGAGCTGTGACCAAATGTGATTTAACATTCAACCGACAACTAAGGGTGTCAAAATGATTTCCATGTTTAGTGGTGTGTGCACAATAAGACAAACAAATAAATAAATGTATATTTTGTCCTTGTCACTAAAGACTTTAAACTTTAAATAATAGCACAGATTCCTTTAAGCTGACCATGTCATTATATTGTGACCTTGGTGACCGAGAATGTCGACAGAAATGTTTTTTTGAAAACCGACAAATGCAACATTGAGGTCTAGTTGTATCCTCCACTGGTTAAACCATCTAACCAACCAGTAGGTGTGTCAAAGTTGATTGGTGCGAGCACATTATGACTACTAATAGCAAAACATACTTTATGTCCTTGTCACTAAAGACTTTCACATGAATGGATGGAACTGATGTATTGAATGTGAAATGCATTTCAAAGTCATTTGCCTTTCCTCTGCATTGTTCGAGCCGAGACAAGCCGCCACAGTAACGATGCACGTAATGACGCTATCAATTTAATCATCCCTGATAGATGCTGTAATAGAAGCAGCCTCAGTTTAATGTTCGCTCTTATGATTAACAAAGGTCCAAATTCACTCCTGCACATGCAGCTCCTGGATATCCCATGTTGGAAGTGGGTAGAAATACAGCTATGAGTAGATTTTTTTTTGACCCCACGGCTCCTCTGGCATTTTACTAATGTAACCAGTCAAATCAAATTTTTGGGGTTAAATTTGATGTCCCTTGACTAATTTTAATTCCTATGTGGTCTGCAACACAACTCTGCCTGGACTAAACTCATCTTGCATTTCATTTGGACCCAGTTCACTAATCCCAGCGGCTTATACAACTTCAATTAACTTGTGGGAAATTGAAAGTGGTTGGTTAAAAAAAAAAAATACTTGAAATAAGTATAATAAAAGAATTTCACACAAGGGAGCGGGAATACTGCCTCTGCAATTTAGATACTTTACAATCACAGCATTATTTTATAAAGGCAGTAAATTACTTGCATTTTCAAATGAAGTGATGGCTATAAAAAGGCAGGGGGAAAAAAAACAAGTGTGCCATTGCCATAGAGAGAACCCTATATGTTTAAGGCTCTGCAACAATAACATCAGAGATGAGAAAGTAAATTGCTCTGTGAAAATTGTTGTGCTTTTATCACTAAATCTATAGCAGACTTAAGGGGTGTAATCTTCATCTAGCGCCATTCTGTCAAATGCAGGAATCAAACTATTGCCTTTTGTCTGGCCAGAATACAAAAAGCAGACATCACAGACTGAAGTTGTGGTCTTTTGGTCAACTGTTCACTCGACATTCTGTGTGATTGTGTGAGGAGCTTTTTCCATAACTGTCGATTTTAGTGAATGGGATGATTTAAGAATGATTCAACTCTTTAAACAATTGTGCAGGTACGGAACAATTACTCGCCCTGCCTCATGGGGTCAAAGAATCCCAGATCTGCAAACAGACACACTATTCAAACAGGTTTAATATAAAATAATTCAAAACGTCACGGAAGAGGGAGATTTTTGGTTCAGTACTTGTAAAAGGGTCTGACATATTGTAAATGTAGTTTTTTGGGGGTGTTTTGCGTATATCAATTACTCTGCTATGTCCAAAAAAGTTGTAAAATGTGAATACTTTATTTGTTGTAGATAGAAGTCCTTCCAGGCCTCTGTGCAGACATCTGTGTTGGATGGAATGAAGCAAACATTCATGTGACTTTATAACATCTTCATAATCGTATCTTAACTGCTTATTTAAAGGTATGGCGTTTGTGCTTTTTCATTCAATGTTCCTAGTTTTTAACAGTTAAATCCTTTTAATACCTGATCTACTCAGCTGGGTTAAACCCTGTAGCACTGCATGTGTTGCACTGTTGTTTTCAGATCTGAGCACATTTTTATATATTTATGTGCCGTACACTGTATTAAAAAAATGAATAAAATCCCTGCTTTTCTGTGTGCATGTTGTTCAAAGCTCATGAAAGAGTCGTTGAGCATTTTCACTGCACAATAACCCAGCAGTCGATTCATTAGTCAAGGTACAATTATGTCCCTGCTAATCCCTCTTAAATCCAGGTGAGCGTCTTTGCACATAACTGCCTCTTGTACAAATCCTATTTCAGGTGCGTACTGTCCTTGAAACATTCATTCAACTCAATCTATGGCGCTCTATTATGTAATAAAAGCATTAAACACTATACAAGTACTCGCATTAATATCAGTCTAAGATATACTGTATATACCCATATAGCTTTTTTATACAACTATACAGAAAGAAAGGTTACAGCACAGCAAGGCAAGTTTATGTATAGAAATTAATACATACAGCAATTCAAAGTGCTTTACAAAAACAAGAGAGATAGGTTAAAAGCACAAATACAATAAATAAAATATATTAAAAATAAAATAAAACGAATCACTCAAAAAATAAAAGAGAAGAGTGCTGTTAAGATACATTCAGTTTTCATCTGAAGTCTGGGCTTAAACATTGTCAGAGTAGAAGTCAGCTGCACAAAACTGAAACGCTCCCTCACCACATTTAATCAAGACTAGGCAACATTTTTCTGGTAGTTGTGATGAGGCTGTTGCTCATGGGTATCTAAGAAATGTGTGCATTGTATAAAAGTTTGTAATGTTTTTCTAATGGAGCTACCAGAGCCTTTGGGAAAACATAAAGAAACAAGTGAGCAAGTCCAGAGCACAGCAGAAAAACATCTATATTCCAAAAATAACAATAAGCCTTGGTTTATCTGCAGGGTGGACTATTTTAACATGCTGCTAGTCACAAAATAACCTTGGGTACATCTGCAATCTAATCCAAACAATGACAACCAACTCAAAGCCAAATGTGTGCTTAATATTTCACATTTCTGTCTTCATTCAAAGGGTCTTTGTTGATGTAATTGTGACCCATCGCTTTGGGGGTTCCCCATTTCCATCCTTTTTGTCGTTGCTCATTGCAGTGTTGATCCGAGACTTTCTTATGAAGTTAATTGCCTCTGCAGAGAAGCTTATGTTTTCCTCCGGTTTTATTCATGGCAATGCACATTAACTCAGTCCATAATGTTTGGCTCATGACACATTTAAGGCAATGGGGACGGACGTTATTGGAGATGATGTGGTGATTATGAGTCACTCAAAAGTCTCCAAAATCCCCCAGATTCAGTTTAGGAGTGCCTTTAAGCCTCCCTCCAAGACATTTATCAGTGGCATTAAACTGGTGCTTGAAGACATTCATGAACTCTGACTCAGCAGGAGTTCGTACTTTTAAATACATTGATATTAAGGATGCAGATTTGGGTTTATATTGCACCCTCCAGTCAGATATTATGAGGTGCAAGTGGAGGCCATAGTGGTACTTAGGAATCTTCCCCAGAGAACATTTAATGGTGTAAAAGTTTAACTGTAATGCAGGGTTGAAACGCATCATGAAAATGTAATCAGAGAGACTCGCCACTTTGAAGCAAGTTTAGATGCACCTAAAACAGCATCTGGGCTCAAACCATCAAACAAAATACGTTTCAGTTTTCTGAGCCGCACATCCGGATCTTGGAGAGAGCCTTAGATATCGAGCCCAGACTTAGAGAACTGTGGTGTGTAGCTACTGTTTGCCCACATTAGGTGGACTATATCAGGGCAGGGGAATGTGCCACACCCTTTGTCACTGGAGCAGAGAGAAAACTTGCTGTAAATACCACACCAAGAGCAAGAGATGCATCAGAAAATGCAGTTTGAAACTCCCACTCTACAGCCTCCACTGCTCCTTTTGTGACGTCTCACGGGACAACTGGCACTCCCGAAACTGAATTGTAGAACTGTAACTAAAGGTATTGGAGAACTAAATTTTCAACTCGGGAAAAGTTCAGAAGTTCCAAAGCAAATGAATTTCAAAATATAAATTAATTTTCAATTTAATGTAATTCATTTAATTTAGTAATTAAACAAACCAGCATTTGGTTTCAGATTACACTCTTTCAATTCAGTTTTTAAAAAGCATTTCTTCAGCTTGAGCAATTCAGATTCAGTTTGAGCACTTCAAATACAACATATTCAGTTTCAGTTTCTAGAGGCACAAATATCAGCACATACACTCTGGCTTCCTCTCACCGTCCAAAGACAAGCATCTATTGGGAAATCGAATCTAACTTGCACATACTGAATGTAAACCCTGCTATTAACTGATGATTGTCCAGGGTGTGGACTAAGAGAAAAGCTTCAATGTACAGTAGACTCAATGTGTTTAACAGACTTTATAAACCACGTCCTTCTGGTTCAGTCTCATGGGACGAAATAGAAAGCTCAAAGACAACCGCAGAAGAATGAATCTACTCCCAGGAGGGGCAGATGTGCAAAATATGTCGCCAGGACAGTTACATGTGGAACATACTGTATGTACAGATGTTCACTGTTGACTTTTTGCACTATAACTTTCAATATGCAAAGGTAAGACACCACAATCATAAAGAAAGATTTATATTATTATCCAATAACAGAAAGACAGAACCTCATGTGAGGCCAGAGCCTGCAGTTATGAGCCTCACACAGTCTTACTGCTCCCTTAAAGCGGCTTCTGAGCTTTGACAAGTCCATTTTCTGATTATTATATCATAATTGTGGCTGTTAATAGACATTCTCATATTTCATTTGGATTCTTATGCAAAAAAAACATCCACGTTTCAGGCCATATTATGTCTAAGTAGGCAATTAAAGCAAATTGCTTCTGGTAATAGAGAAATATGGCCACTTATGATAAGTTCCATATGGCAGTTTTTTTCCTTATTTTCTGTCTTTGGGAGCTTTCAGTGAAGAGATTTATGCAATAGTGTGGAGGCCTTGAATTATAACCCTGACTTGAATAGAAAAACTACTCGTAACTCATACTAAAGCAAATATTTTGTAGAAACACATATGAGACATACAAACCCTTACATGGTGGTATGCCTAGAAATGTTAAGTATACACATGTGTTGCAGTTCTCTAGTCTGAGACTGGTTTTAGGAACCATATGCATGACTTTTTTTGGTCATTTGTTCGGTCTGTGGCATAAAGGCCTCTAAATGACAATGACCAACACCTGACGTGATCAATATCATCACCATAATCTGATGAAACCCAATGTGATACCGAACATGGCTCATTTCTAGTACGTGATAGGTTTGACTGTGCTTTGCCTTTTGAATTTTCAGAACACTTTCCTGGTGTGTCCCCTTTTTAATGCGCTGATCTGACTGAAACCCGAAAGTCCGGACCAAACAGTGCAGGTGTGAAAGCCCTTAGTCTAATTGGATTTGTTACACTTTGGCCTCAGTTATGACTTAGTCTCCTCTAGTATGGTCTGAACTAGCACACTAGCACACCCACACATTCACACAGACACACACAAGCCATTGGGTTAAGCATAACCGAAGGGCTTCAATATGGATTTCACACTTGAGCAAAAAACTTCTTAACGTTCCTGAATAATATGGACGCCCTTAAGCCATGTCAGTTCCCCTGTCGCCACTACAAACATTCACTTACTCCTCGCACACAGTGTTTCAGGCTCGGTTTCAAACCTCAATTTGGCAGATTGTTTATGAAAGCAGGTCTGAAGAATATTTAATGACAGTACGTGGGTAATATCTCAGCTTCAACAGAAAAAGGATGTGACATAATTTTATTGGATTCACAAGGCATGTTCTTAGCTTAACTCAGACTAGACAAGAAAAAAGCTTCTTTCTCAAAATTACAACAATCCATTCAAATATAGCATGTTAAAGTCTTGTTTAATGAACTCTTTGTCCTTGTTAAACAGGGGATTCAACATAGCCAGATCCTGTGTTTCCCTTCCATTCACTTTCCTTTTCCTCCTGGCTTACATAAACACACAATTAATTCAAAACATTCCAGACTGTGAGACAGAAAGTGTGGAACCATATAATGTCCATGACCAATAATGCATCAGGAATGTGTTGTGAGGAAATCGAGGAATTTGTCATGGCAAAGGAGAGAGTGAACGTGTGGCAGGAAACTGACCGACTGTTCGACATGCCTTCACACTGCAGGATAATCCACTGCTCTCATGCGTGCACATACTCATGCTCAA